>JBAJHW010000002.1:95388949-96588949 GCA_037013535.1 Intellagama lesueurii
AGATAGAACGAGAGAAGGTATTAAAGCTAGAAAGAGATATCAAGAAAGAAGGAAATGAAAGTAATTAAAAAAACTAAAGATAGAATGAGAGAAGGTATGAAAGCTAGAATGAAAACTATCAAGAAAGATAGAAAGAAAGAAAGTAATAAAGAAACTAAAGATAGAATGAGAGAAGGTATTAAAGCAAGAAAGAGATATCAAGAAAGAAAGAAATGATAGTAAGTAAAAAAGAAAATAAAGACAGAATGAGAGAGAATATGAAAGCTAGAATGAAAGATATCAAGAAAGGAAGAAAGAAAGAAAGTAAGAAATTAATAAAGAAACTAAAGAAAGAAAGAGAGAAGGTATAAGAGCTAGAATGAAAGATATCAAGAAGGAAAGAAAAAAAGAAAGAAAGAAAGTAATAAAGAAACTAAAGATAGAATGAGAGAAGGTATGAAAGCTAGAATGAAAACTATCAAGAAAGATAGAAAGAAAGAAAGTAATAAAGAAACTAAAGTTAGAATGAGAGAAGGTATTAAAGCTAGAAAGAGATATCAAGAAAGAAAGAAATGATAGTAAGTAAAAAAGAAAATAAAGACAGAATGAGAGAAGGTATGAAAGCTAGAATGAAAGATATCAAGAAAGGAAGAAAGAAAGAAAGTAAGAAATTAATAAAGAAACTAAAGAAAGAAAGAGAGAAGGTATAAGAGCTAGAATGAAAGATATCAAGAAGGAAAGAAAGAAAGAAAGAAAGTAATAAAGAAACTAAAGATAGAATGAGAGAAGGTATGAAAGCTAGAATGAAAGATATCAAGAAAGAAGGAAATGAAAGTAATTAAAAAAACTAAAGATAGAATGAGAGAAGGTATGAAAGCTAGAATGTAAGATATCAAGAAAGAAAGAAATGAAAGTAAGTAGAAAAGAAACTAAAGATAGAATGAGAGAAGGTATGAAAGCTAGAATGAAAGATATCAAGAAAAAAAAAGGAAGAAAGTAGAAATGAAGTTATAAAGAAACTAAAGATAGAATGAGAGAAGGTATGAATTCTGGAATGAAAGATATCAAGAAAGAAAGAAAGAAATTAATAAAGAAACTAAAGATAGAATGAGAGAAGGTATGATAGCTAGAATGAAAGATATCAAGAAAGAAGGATATAAAAGTAATTGAATAAAAATGAAGATAGAATGAGAGAAGGTATGAAAGCTAGAATGAAAGATATCAAGAAAGAAGGAAATGAAAGTAATTAAAAAAAACTAAAGATAGAATGAGAGAAGGTATGAAAGCTAGAATGAAAAATATCATGAAAGATAGAAAGAAAGAAAGTAATAAAGAAACTAAAGATAGAACGAGAGAAGGTATTAAAGCTAGAAAGAGATATCAAGAAAGAAGGAAATGAAAGTAATTTAAAAAAACTAAAGATAGAATGAGAGAAGGTATGAAAGCTAGAATGAAAACTATCAAGAAAGATAGAAAGAAAGAAAGTAATAAAGAAACTAAAGATAGAATGAGAGAAGGTATGAAAGCTAGAAAGAGATATCAAGAAAGAAAGAAATGATAGTAAGTAAAAAAGAAAATAAAGACAGAATGAGAGAGAGTATGAAAGCTAGAATGAAAGATATCAAGAAAGGAAGAAAGAAAGAAAGTAAGAAATTAATAAAGAAACTAAAGAAAGAAAGAGAGAAGGTATAAGAGCTAGAATGAAAGATATCAAGAAGGAAAGAAAAAAAGAAAGAAAGAAAGTAATAAAGAAACTAAAGATAGAATGAGAGAAGGTATGAAAGCTAGAATGAAAACTATCAAGAAAGATAGAAAGAAAGAAAGTAATAAAGAAACTAAAGATAGAATGAGAGAAGGTATTAAAGCTAGAAAGAGATATCAAGAAAGAAAGAAATGATAGTAAGTAAAAAAGAAAATAAAGACAGAATGAGAGAAGGTATGAAAGCTAGAATGAAAACTATCAAGAAAGATAGAAAGAAAGAAAGTAATAAAGAAACTAAAGATAGAATGAGAGAAGGTATTAAAGCTAGAAAGAGATATCAAGAAAGAAAGAAATGATAGTAAGTAAAAAAGAAAATAAAGACAGAATGAGAGAAGGTATGAAAGGTAGAATGAAAGATATCAAGAAAGGAAGAAAGAAAGAAAGTAAGAAATTAATAAAGAAACTAAAGAAAGAAAGAGAGAAGGTATAAGAGCTAGAATGAAAGATATCAAGAAGGAAAGAAAGAAAGAAAGAAAGTAATAAAGAAACTAAAGATAGAATGAGAGAAGGTATGAAAGCTAGAATGTAAGATATCAAGAAAGAAAGAAATGAAAGTAAGTAGAAAAGAAACTAAAGATAGAATGAGAGAAGGTATGAAAGCTAGAATGAAAGATATCAAGAAAAAAAAGGAAGAAAGTAGAAATGAAGTTATAAAGAAACTAAAGATAGAATGAGAGAAAGTATGAATTCTGGAATGAAAGATTTCAAGAAAGAAAGAAATAAAGTAATAAAGAAACTAAAGATAGAATGAGAGAAGGTATGATAGCTAGAATGAAAGATATCAAGAAAGAAGGATATAAAAGTAATTAAATAAAAATGAAGATAGAATGAGAGAAGGTATGAAAGCTAGAATGAAAGATATCAAGAAAGAAGGAAATGAAAGTAATTAAAAAAAACTAAAGATAGAACGAGAGAAGGTGTGAAAGCTAGAATGAAAAATATCATGAAAGATAGAAAGAAAGAAAGTAATAAAGAAACTAAAGATAGAACGAGAGAAGGTATTAAAGCTAGAAAGAGATATCAAGAAAGAAGGAAATGAAAGTAATTAAAAAAAACTAAAGATAGAATGAAAGAAGGTATGAAAGCTAGAATGAAAACTATCAAGAAAGATAGAAAGAAAGAAAGTAATAAAGAAACTAAAGATAGAATGAGAGAAGGTATTAAAGCTAGAAAGAGATATCAAGAAAGAAGGAAATGAAAGTAATTAAAAAAACTAAAGATAGAATGAGAGAAGGTATGAAAGCTAGAATGAAAACTATCAAGAAAGATAGAAAGAAAGAAAGTAATAAAGAAACTAAAGATAGAATGAGAGAAGGTATTAAAGCTAGAAAGAGATATCAAGAAAGAAAGAAATGATAGTAAGTAAAAAAGAAAATAAAGACAGAATGAGAGAAGGTATGAAAGCTAGAATGAAAGATATCAAGAAAGGAAGAAAGAGAGAAAGAAAGAAATTAATAAAGATACTAAAGAATGAAAGAGAGAAGGTATAAGAGCTAGATTGAAAGATATCAAGAAGGAAAGAAAGAAAGAAAGAAAGAAAGAAAGTAATAAAGAAACTAAAGATAGAATGAGAGAAGGTATGAAAGCTAGAATGTAAGATATCAAGAAAGAAAGAAATGAAAGTAAGTAGAAAAGAAACTAAAGATAGAATGAGAGAAGGTATGAAAGCTAGAATGAAAGATATCAAGAAAAAAAAAGGAAGAAAGTAGAAATGAAGTTATAAAGAAACTAAAGATAGAATGAGAGAAGGTATGAATTCTGGAATGAAAGATATCAAGAAAGAAGGATATAAAAATAATTAAATAAAAAAGAAGATAGAATGAGAGAAGGTATGAAAGCTAGAATGAAAGATATCAAGAAAGAAGGAAATGAAAGTAATTAAAAAAAACTAAAGATAGAATGAGAGAATGTATGAAAGCTAGAATGAAAAATATCATGAAAGATAGAAAGAAAGAAAGTAATAAAGAAACTAAAGATAGAACGAGAGAAGGTATTAAAGCTAGAAAGAGATATCAAGAAAGAAGAAAATGAAAGTAATTAAAAAAAACTAAAGATAGAATGAGAGAAGGTATGAAAGCTAGAATGAAAACTATCAAGAAAGATAGAAAGAAAGAAAGTAATAAAGAAACTAAAGATAGAATGAGAGAAGGTATGAAAGCTAGAAAGAGATATCAAAAAAGAAAGAAATGATAGTAAGTAAAAAAGAAAATAAAGACAGAATGAGAGAGTATGAAAGCTAGAATGAAAGATATCAAGAAAGGAAGAAAGAAAGAAAGTAAGAAATTAATAAAGAAACTAAAGAAAGAAAGAGAGAAGGTGTAAGAGCTAGAATGAAAGATATCAAGAAGGAAAGAAAAAAAGAAAGAAAGAAAGTAATGAAGAAACTAAAGATAGAATGAGAGAAGGTATTAAAGCTAGAAAGAGATATCAAGAAAGAAGGAAATGAAAGTAATTAAAAAAAACTAAAGATAGAATGAGAGAAGGTATGAAAGCTAGAATGAAAACTATCAAGAAAGATAGAAAGAAAGAAAGTAATACAGAAACTAAAGATAGAATGAGAGAGGGAATTAAAGAAGAAAGAGATATCAAGAAAGAAAGAAATGATAGTAAGTAAAAAAGAAAATAAAGACAGAATGAGAGAAGGTATGAAAGCTAGAATGAAAGATATCAAGAAAGGAAGAAAGACAGAAAGTAAGAAATTAATAAAGAAACTAAAGAAAGAAAGAGAGAAGGTATAAGAGCTAGAATGAAAGATATCAAGAAGGAAAGAAAGAAAGAAAGTAAGAAAGTAATAAAGAAACTAAAGATAGAATGAGAGAAGGTATGAAAGCTAGAATGAAAGATATCAAGAAAGAAGGAAATGAAAGTAATTAAAAAAACTAAAGATAGAATGAGAGAAGGTATGAAAGCTAGAATGAAAGATATCAAGAAAGATAGAAAGAAAGAAAGTAATAAAGAAACTAAAGATAGAAAGAGAGAAGGTATTAAAGCTAGAATGAGATATCAAGAAAGAAAGAAATGATAGTAAGTAAAAAAGAAACTAAAGATAGAATGAGAGATGGTATGAAATCTAGAATGAAAGATATCAAGAAAGAAAAAAGGAAGAAAGTAGAAATGAAGTAATAAAGAAACTAAAGATAGAATGAGAGAAGTTATGAAATCTAGAATGATAGATATCAAGAAAGAAAGAAAGAAATTAAGTAATAAAGAAACTAAAGATAGAATGAGAGAAAATTTGAGAGCTAGAATGAAAGCTATCAAGAAAGAAAGAAAGGAAGAAAGAAAGAAAGAATTAAAGAAACTAAAGATAGACTGAGACATGGTATGAATGCTAGAATGAAAGATATCAAGAAAGAATAAAGGAAGAAGGTAGAAATGAATTAATAAAGAAACTAAAGATAGAATGAGAGAAGGTATGAATTCTAGAATGAATGATATCAAGAAAGAAAGAAAGAAATAAAGTAATAAAGAAACTAAAGATAGAATGAGAGAAGGTATGAAAGCTAGAATGAAAGATTTCAAGAAAGAAAGAAATGAAAGTAATTAAAAAAGAAAATAAACATAGAATGAGATAAGGTATCAAAACAAGAATGACAGATATCAAGAACGAAAAAAGAAAGAAAGAAAAAAGTAATCAATAAAGAAATTAAAGGTGGAATGAGAGAAGGTATGAAAGCTAGAATGAAAGATATCAAGAAAGAAAGAAAGAAAGAAATAGAGAAACTAAAGATAAAATGAAAGCAGGTATGAAATCTAGAATGAAAGATATCAAGAAAGAAAGAAATGAAAGTAAGTAAAGAAGAAACTAAAGATAGAATGAGAGAAGGCATGAAAGCTAGAATGAAAGATATCAAGAAAGAAAGAAATGAAAGTTAGTAAAGAAGGAACTAAAGATAGAATGAGAGATGGTATGAAAGCTAGAATGAAAGATATTAAGAAAGAAAGAAGGAGAGAAAGAACGAAAGTTTTTAATAAACAAACTAAAGATAGAATGAAAGAAGGTATGAAAGCTAAAATGAAGTATATCAAGAAAGAAAAAGAAAGTAAGAAAGTAATAAAGAAACTAAAGAAAGAATGAGATATGGAATGAAAGATAGAATGAAAGATATCAAGAAAGAAAAAAGAAGAAAGTAGAAATGAAGTAATAAAGAAACTAAAGATAGAATGAGAGAAGGTATTAAGCTAGAATGAGATATCAAGAAAGAAAGAAATGATAGTAATTAAAAAAGAAACTAAAGATAGAATGAGAGATGGTATGAAAATTAGAATGAAAGATATCAAGAAAGAAAAAAGGAAGAAAGTAGATATGAAGTATTAAAGAAACTAAAGATAGAAGGAGAGAAGTTATGAAATCTAGAATGATAGATATCAAGAAAGAAAGAAAGATAGTAATAAAGAAACTAAAGTTAGAATGAGAGAAGGTATGAAAGCTAAAATGAAAGATATCAAGAAAGAAAGAAAGAAAGAAATCTATAAAGAAAATAAAGACAGAAAGAGAGAAGGTATGAAAGCTAGAATGAAAGATATCAAGAAAGAAAGTAAGAAATTAATAAAGAAACTAAAGAAAGAAAGAGAGAACGTTTGAGAGCTAGAATGAAAGATATCAAGAAAGAAAAAAGGAAGAAAGTAGAAATGAAGTAATAAAGAAACTAAAGATAGAATGAGAGAAGTTATGAAATCTAGAATGAAAGATATCAAGAAAGAAAGAAGGAAAGAAAGAACGAAAGTTTTTAATAAACAAACTAAAGATAGAATGAAAGAAGGTATGAAAGCTAAAATGAAATATATCAAGAAAGAAAAAAGAAAGTAAGAAAGTAATAAAGAAACTAAAGAAAGAATGAGAGATGGTATGAAAGATAGAATGAAAGATATCAAGAAAGAAAAAAGAAGAAAGTAGAAATGAAGTAATAAAGAAACTAAAGATAGAATGAGAGAAGGTATTAAAGCTAGAATGAGATATCAAGAAAGAAAGAAAAGATAGTAAGTAAAAAAGATACTAAAGATAGAATGAGAGATGGTGTGAAATCTAGAATGAAAGATATCAAGAAAGAAAGAAAGATAGTAATAAAGAAACTAAAGTTAGAATGAGAGAAGGTATGAAAGCTGGAATGAAAGATATCAAGAAAGAAAGAAAGAAAGAAATCTATAAAGAAAATAAAGACAGAATGAGAGAAGGTATGAAAGCTGGAATGAAAGATATCAAGAAAGGAAGAAAGAAAGAAAGAAAGAAATTAATAAAGAAACTAAAGAAAGAAAGAGAGAAGGTATGAGAGCTAGAATGAAAGATATCAAGAAAGAAAGAAAAAAGAAAGAAAGAAAGTAATAAAGAAACTAAAGATAGAATGAGAGAAGGTATGAAAGCTAGAATAAAAGATATCAAGAAAGAAGGAAATGAAAGTAATTAAAAAAACTAAAGATAGAATGAGAGAAGTTATGAAAGTTAGAATGAAAAATATAAAGAAAGATAGAAAGAAAGAAAGTAATAAAGAAACTAAAGATAGAATGAGAGAAGGTATTAAAGCTAGAAAGAGATATCAAGAAAGAAAGAATTGATAGTACGTAAAAAAGAAACTAAAGATAGAATGAGAGATATTATGAAATCTAGAATGAAAGATATGAAGAAAGAAAAAAGGAAGAAAGTAGAAATGAAGTAATAAAGAAACTAAAGTTAGAATGAGAGAAGGTATGAAAGCTAGAATGAAAGATATCAAGAAAGGAAGAAAGGAAGAAATCTATAAAGAAAATAAAGACAGAATGAGAGAAGGTATGAAAGCTAGAATGAAAGATATCAAGAGAGGAAGAAAGAAAGAAAGTAAGAAATTAATAAAGAAACTAAAGAAATAAAGAGAGAAGGTATGAGAGCTAGAATGAAAGATATCAAGAAAGAAAGAAAAAAGAAATCAATAAAGAAATTAAAGATGAAATGAGAGAAGGTATGAAAGCTAGAAAGTAAGATATCAAGAAAGAAAAAATGAAAGTAAGTAGAAAAGAAACTAAAGATAGAATGAGAGAAGGTATGAAAGCTAGAATGAAAGATATCAAGAAAGAAAAAAGGAAGAAAGTAGAAATGAAGTTATAAAGAAACTAAAGAATGAATGAGAGAAGGTATGAATTCTAGAATGAAAGATATCAAGAAAGAAAGAAATAAAGTAATAAAGAAACTAAAGATAGAATGAGAGAAGGTATGATAGCTAGAATGAAAGATATCAAGAAAGAAGGAAATAAAAGTAATTAAATAAAAATGAAGATAGAATGAGAGAAGGTATGAAAGCTAGAATGAAAGATATCAAGAAAGAAGGAAATGAAAGTAATTAAAAAAACTAAAGATAGAATGAGAGAAGGTATGAAAGCTAGAATGAAAGATATCAAAAAAGATAGAAAGAAAGAAATTAATAAAGAAACCAAAGATAGAATGAGGGAAGGTATTAAAGCTAGAAAGAGATATCAAGAAAGAAAGAAATGATAGTAAGTAAAAAAGAAACTAAAGATAGAATGAGAGATGGTATGAAATCTAGAATGAAAGATATCAAGAAAGAAAGTAAGAAAGTAATAAAGAAATTAAAGTAGAATGACAGAAGATATGAAAGCAAGAATGAACGATATCAAGAAAGAAAGAAAAAAAGAAATCAATAAAGAAATTACAGAAGAATTGAGAGAAGGTATGAAATCTAGAATGATAGATATCAAGAAAGAAAGAAATGTAAGTAAGTAAAAAAGAAACTAAAGATAGAGTGAGACAAGGTATCAAAGCAAGAAGGAAAGACATCAAGAAAGAAAGAAAAAAAGAAATCAATAAAGAAATTAAAAATGAAATGAGAGAAGGTATGAAAGCTAGAATGTAAGATATCAAGAAAGAAAGAAATGAAAGTATGTAGAAAAGAAAATAAAGATAGAATGAGAGAAGGTATGAAAGCAAGAATGAAAGATATCAAGAAAGAAAAAAGGAAGAAAGTAGAAATGAAGTTATAAAGAAACTAAAGATAGAATGAGAGAAGGTATGAATTCTAGAATGAAAGATATCAAGAAAGAAAGAAAGAAAGAAAGTAATAAAGAAACTAAAGATAAAATGAGAGAAGGTATGAAAGCTAGAATGAAGGATATCAAGAAAGAAGGAAATGAAAGTAATTAAAAAAACTAAAGATAGAATGAGAGAAGGTATGAAAGCTAGAATGAAAGATATCAAGAAAAAAAGAAATAAAGAAACTAAAGATAGAATGAGAGAAGGTATGAAAGCTAGAATGAAAGATATCAAGAAAGAAAGAAAGAAAGAAAGTAATAAAGAAACTAAAGGTAGAATGAGAGAAGGTATTAAAGCTAGAATGAAAGATATCAAGAAAGAAGGAAATGAAAGTAATTAAAAAAACTAAAGATAGAATGAGAGAAGGTATGAAATCTAGAATGAAAGATATCAAGAAAGAAACTAAGAAAGTAATAAAGAAATTAAAGTAGAATGACAGAAGATATGAAAGCAAGAATGAACGATATCAAGAAAGAAAGAAAAAGAGAAATCAATAAAGAAATTACAGAAGAATTGAGAGAAGGTATGAAATCTAGAAGGATAGATTTCAAGAAAGAAAGAAATGTAAGTAAGTAAAAAAGAAACTAAAGATAGAATGAGACAAGGTATCAAAGCAAGAAGGAAAGACATCAAGAAAGAAAGAAAAAAAGAAATCAATAAAGAAATTAAAGATGAAATGAGAGAAGGTATGAAAGCTAGAATGTAAGATATCAAGAAAGAAAGAAATGAAAGTAAGTAGAAAAGAAAATAAAGATAGAATGAGAGAAGGTATGAAAGCAAGAATGAAAGATAAGAAAGAAAAAAGGAAGAAGTAGAAATGAAGTTATAAAGAAACTAAAGATAGAATGAGAGAAGGTATGAATTCTAGAATGAAAGATATCAAGAAAGAAAGAAAGAAAGAAAGTAATAAAGAAACTAAAGATTAAATGAGAGAAGGTATGAAAGCTAGAATGAAGGATATCAAGAAAGAAGGAAATGAAAGTAATTAAAAAAACTAAAGATAGAATGAGAGAAGGTATGAAAGCTAGAATGAAAGATATCAAGAAAAAAAGAAATAAAGAAACTAAAGATAGAATGAGAGAAGGTATGAAAGCTAGAATGAAAAATATCATGAAAGATAGAAAGAAAGAAAGTAATAAAGAAACTAAAGATAGAACGAGAGAAGGTATTAAAGCTAGAAAGAGATATCAAGAAAGAAGGAAATGAAAGTAATTTAAAAAAAACTAAAGATAGAATGAGAGAAGTTATGAAAGCTAGAATGAAAACTATCAAGAAAGATAGAAAGAAAGAACGTAATAAAGAAACTAAAGATAGAATGAGAGAAGGTATGAAAGCTAGAATAAAAAATATCAAGAAAGAAGGAAATGAAAGTAATTAAAAAAACTAAAGATAGAATGAGAGAAGGTATGAAAGTTAGAATGAAAAATATCAAGAAAGATAGAAAGAAAGAAAGTAATAAAGAAACTAAAGATAGAATGAGAGAAGGTATTAAAGCTAGAAAGAGATATCAAGAAAGAAAGAATTGATAGTAAGTAAAAAAGAAACTAAAGATAGAATGAGAGATATTATGAAATCTAGAATGAAAGATATGAAGAAAGAAAAAAGGAAGAAAGTAGAAATGAAGTAATAAAGAAACTAAAGTTAGAATGAGAGAAGGTATGAAAGCTAGAATGAAAGATATCAAGAAAGGAAGAAAGGAAGAAATCTATAAAGAAAATAAAGACAGAATGAGAGAAGGTATGAAAGCTAGAATGAAAGATATCAAGAGAGGAAGAAAGAAAGAAAGTAAGAAATTAATAAAGAAACTAAAGAAATAAAGAGAGAAGGTATGAGAGCTAGAATGAAAGATATCAAGAAAGAAAGAAAAAAGAAATCAATAAAGAAATTAAAGATGAAATGAGAGAAGGTATGAAAGCTAGAAAGTAAGATATCAAGAAAGAAAAAATGAAAGTAAGTAGAAAAGAAACTAAAGATAGAATGAGAGAAGGTATGAAAGCTAGAATGAAAGATATCAAGAAAGAAAAAAGGAAGAAAGTAGAAATGAAGTTACAAAGAAACTAAAGAATGAATGAGAGAAGGTATGAATTCTAGAATGAAAGATATCAAGAAAGAAAGAAATAAAGTAATAAAGAAACTAAAGATAGAATGAGAGAAGGTATGATAGCTAGAATGAAAGATATCAAGAAAGAAGGAAATAAAAGTAATTAAATAAAAATGAAGATAGAATGAGAGAAGGTATGAAAGCTAGAATGAAAGATATCAAGAAAGAAGGAAATGAAAGTAATTAAAAAAAACTAAAGATAGAATGAGAGAAGGTATGAAAGCTAGAATGAAAGATATCAAAAAAATAGAAAGAAAGAAATTAATAAAGAAACCAAAGATAGAATGAGGGAAGGTATTAAAGCTAGAAAGAGATATCAAGAAAGAAAGAAATGATAGTAAGTAAAAAAGAAACTAAAGATAGAATGAGAGATGGTATGAAATCTAGAATGAAAGATATCAAGAAAGAAAGTAAGAAAGTAATAAAGAAATTAAAGTAGAATGACAGAAGATATGAAAGCAAGAATGAAAGATATCAAGAAAGAAAGAAAAAGAGAAATCAATAAAGAAATTACAGAAGAATTGAGAGAAGGTATGAAATCTAGAAGGATAGATTTCAAGAAAGAAAGAAATGTAAGTAAGTAAAAAAGAAACTAAAGATAGAATGAGACAAGGTATCAAAGCAAGAAGGAAAGACATCAAGAAAGAAAGAAAAAAAGAAATCAATAAAGAAATTAAAGATGAAATGAGAGAAGGTATGAAAGCTAGAATGTAAGATATCAAGAAAGAAAGAAATGAAAGTAAGTAGAAAAGAAAATAAAGATAGAATGAGAGAAGGTATGAAAGCAAGAATGAAAGATAAGAAAGAAAAAAGGAAGAAGTAGAAATGAAGTTATAAAGAAACTAAAGATAGAATGAGAGAAGGTATGAATTCTAGAATGAAAGATATCAAGAAAGAAAGAAAGAAAGAAAGTAATAAAGAAACTAAAGATAAAATGAGAGAAGGTATGAAAGCTAGAATGAAGGATATCAAGAAAGAAGGAAATGAAAGTAATTAAAAAAACTAAAGATAGAATGAGAGAAGGTATGAAAGCTAGAATGAAAGATATCAAGAAAAAAAGAAATAAAGAAATAAAGATAGAATGAGAGAAGGTATGAAAGCTAGAATGAAAAATATCATGAAAGATAGAAAGAAAGAAAGTAATAAAGAAACTAAAGATAGAACGAGAGAAGGTATTAAAGCTAGAAAGAGATATCAAGAAAGAAGGAAATGAAAGTAATTTAAAAAAAACTAAAGATAGAATGAGAGAAGGTATGAAAGCTAGAATGAAAACTATCAAGAAAGATAGAAAGAAAGAAAGTAATAAAGAAACTAAAGATAGAATGAGAGAAGGTATGAAAGCTAGAAAGAGATATCAAGAAAGAAAGAAATGATAGTAAGTAAAAAAGAAAATAAAGACAGAATGAGAGAGAGTATGAAAGCTAGAATGAAAGATATCAAGAAAGGAAGAAAGAAAGAAAGTAAGAAATTAATAAAGAAACTAAAGAAAGAAAGAGAGAAGGTATAAGAGCTAGAATGAAAGATATCAAGAAGGAAAGAAAAAAAGAAAGAAAGAAAGTAATAAAGAAACTAAAGATAGAATGAGAGAAGGTATGAAAGCTAGAATGAAAACTATCAAGAAAGATAGAAATAAAGAAAGTAATAAAGAAACTAAAGATAGAATGAGAGAAGGTATTAAAGCTAGAAAGAGATATCAAGAAAGAAAGAAATGATAGTAAGTAAAAAAGAAAATAAAGACAGAATGAGAGAAGGTATGAAAGCTAGAATGAAAGATATCAAGAAAGGAAGAAAGAAAGAAAGTAAGAAATTAATAAAGAAACTAAAGAAAGAAAGAGAGAAGGTATAAGAGCTAGAATGAAAGATATCAAGAAGGAAAGAAAGAAAGAAAGAAAGAAAGTAATAAAGAAACTAAAGATAGAATGAGAGAAGGTATGAAAGCTAGAATGTAAGATATCAAGAAAGAAAGAAATGAAAGTAAGTAGAAAAGAAACTAAAGATAGAATGAGAGAAGGTATGAAAGCTAGAATGAAAGATATCAAGAAAAAAAAAGGAAGAAAGTAGAAATGAAGTTATAAAGAAACTAAAGATAGAATGAGAGAAGGTATGAATTCTGGAATGAAAGATATCAAGAAAGAAAGAAATAAAGTAATAAAGAAACTAAAGATAGAATGAGAGAAGGTATGATAGCTAGAATGAAAGATATCAAGAAAGAAGGATATAAAAGTAATTAAATAAAAATGAAGATAGAATGAGAGAAGGTATGAAAGCTAGAATGAAAGATATCAAGAAAGAAGGAAATGAAAGTAATTAAAAAAAACTAAAGATAGAACGAGAGAAGGTGTGAAAGCTAGAATGAAAAATATCATGAAAGATAGAAAGAAAGTAATAAAGAAACTAAAGATAGAACGAGAGAAGGTATTAAAGCTAGAAAGAGATATCAAGAAAGAAGGAAATGAAAGTAATTAAAAAAAACTAAAGATAGAATGAGAGAAGGTATGAAAGCTAGAATGAAAACTATCAAGAAAGATAGAAAGAAAGAAAGTAATAAAGAAAGTAAAGATAGAATGAGAGAAGGTATTAAAGCTAGAAAGAGATATCAAGAAAGAAGGAAATGAAAGTAATTAAAAAAAACTAAAGATAGAATGAGAGAAGGTATGAAAGCTAGAATGAAAACTATCAAGAAAGATAGAAAGAAAGAAAGTAATAAAGAAACTAAAGATAGAATGAGAGAAGGTATTAAACCTAGAAAGAGATATCAAGAAAGAAAGAAATGATAGTAAGTAAAAAAGAAAATAAAGACAGAATGAGAGAAGGTATGAAAGCTAGAATGAAAGATATCAAGAAAGGAAGAAAGAAAGAAAGTAAGAAATTAATAAAGAAACTAAAGAAAGAAAGAGAGAAGGTATAAGAGCTAGAATGAAAGATATCAAGAAGGAAAGAAAGAAAGAAAGAAAGAAAGAAAGAAAGTAATAAAGAAACTAAAGATAGAATGAGAGAAGGTATGAAAGCTAGAATGAAAGATATCAAGAAAGAAGGAAATGAAAGTAATTAAAAAAACTAAAGATAGAATGAGAGAAGGTATGAAAGCTAGAATGTAAGGTATCAAGAAAGAAAGAAATGAAAGTAAGTAGAAAAGAAACTAAAGATAGAATGAGAGAAGGTATGAAAGCTAGAATGAAAGATATCAAGAAAAAAAAAGGAAGAAAGTAGAAATGAAGTTATAAAGAAACTAAAGATAGAATGAGAGAAGGTATGAATTCTGGAATGAAAGATATCAAGAAAGAAAGAAATAAAGTAATAAAGAAACTAAAGATAGAATGAGAGAAGGTATGATAGCTAGAATGAAAGATATCAAGAAAGAAGGATATAAAAATAATTAAATAAAAAAGAAGATAGAATGAGAGAAGGTATGAAAGCTAGAATGAAAGATATCAAGAAAGAAGGAAATGAAAGTAATTAAAAAAAACTAAAGATAGAATGAGAGAAGGTATGAAAGCTAGAATGAAAAAAATCAAGAAAGATAGAAAGAAAGAAAGTAATAAAGAAACTAAAGATAGAATGAGAGAAGGTATTAAAGCTAGAAAGAGATATCAAGAAAGAAAGAAATGATACTAAGTAAAAAAGAAACTAAAGATAGAATGAGAGAGAGTATGAAAGCTAGAATGAAAGATATCAAGAAAGGAAGAAAGAAAGAAAGTAAGAAATTAATAAAGAAACTAAAGAAAGAAAGAGAGAAGGTATAAGAGCTAGAATGAAAGATATCAAGAAGGAAAGAAAAAAAGAAAGAAAGAAAGTAATAAAGAAACTAAAGATAGAATGAGAGAAGGTATTAAAGCTAGAAAGAGATATCAAGAAAGAAGGAAATGAAAGTAATTAAAAAAACTAAAGATAGAATGAGAGAAGGTATGAAAGCTAGAATGAAAACTATCAAGAAAGATAGAAAGAAAGAAAGTAATAAAGAAACTAAAGATAGAATGAGAGAAGGAATTAAAGCTAGAAAGAGATATCAAGAAAGAAAGAAATGATAGTAAGTAAAAAAGAAAATAAAGACAGAATGAGAGAAGGTATGAAAGCTAGAATGAAAGATATCAAGAAAGGAAGAAAGAAAGAAAGTAAGAAAGTAATAAAGAAACTAAAGATAGAATGAGAGAATGTATGAAAGCTAGAATGAAAGATATCAAGAAAGAAGGAAATGAAAGTAATTAAAAAAACTAAAGATAGAATGAGAGAAGGTATGAAAGCTAGAATGAAAGATATAAAGAAAGATAGAAAGAAAGAAAGTAATAAAGAAACTAAAGATAGAATGAGAGAAGGTATTAAAGCTAGAATGAGATATCAAGAAAGAAAGAAATGATAGTAAGTAAAAAAGAAACTAAAGATAGAATGAGAGATGGTATGAAATCTAGAATGAAAGATATCAAGAAAGAAAAAAGGAAGAAAGTAGAAATGAAGTAATAAAGAAACTAAAGATAGAATGAGAGAAGTTATGAAATCTAGAATGATAGATATCAAGAAAGAAAGAAAGAAATTAAGTAATAAAGAAACTAAAGATAGAACGAGAGAAAATTTGAGAGCTAGAATGAAAGCTATCAAGAAAGAAAGAAAGAAAGAAAGAATTAAAGAAACTAAAGATAGACTGAGACATGGTATGAATGCTAGAATGAAAGATATCAAGAAAGAATAAAGGAAGAAGGTAGAAATGAATTAATAAAGAAACTAAAGATAGAATGAGAGAAGGTATGAATTCTAGAATGAATGATATCAAGAAAGAAAGAAAGAAATAAAGTAATAAAGAAACTAAAGATAGAATGAGAGAAGGTATGAAAGCTAGAATGAAAGATTTCAAGAAAGAAAGAAATGAAAGTAATTAAAAAAGAAAATAAACATAGAATGAGATAAGGTATCAAAACAAGAATGACAGATATCAAGAACGAAAAAAGAAAGAAAGAAAAAAGTAATCAATAAAGAAATTAAAGGTGGAATGAGAGAAGGTATGAAAGCTAGAATGAAAGATATCAAGAAAGAAAGAAAGAAAGTAATAAAGAAACTAAAGATAGAATGATAGAAGGTATGAAAGCTAGAATGAAAGATATCAAGAAAGAAAGAAATAGAGAAACTAAAGATAAAATGAAAGCAGGTATGAAATCTAGAATGAAAGATATCAAGAAAGAAAGAAATGAAAGTAAGTAAAGAAGAAACTAAAGATAGAATGAGAGAAGGCATGAAAGCTAGAATGAAAGATATCAAGAAAGAAAGAAATAAAGTAATAAAGAAACTAAAGATAGAATGAGTGAAGGTATGATAGCTAGAATGAAAGATATCAAGAAAGAAGGAAATAAAAGTAATTAAATAAAAATGAAGATAGAATGAGAGAAGGTATGAAAGCTAGAATGAAAGATATCAAGAAAGAAGGAAATGAAAGTAATTAAAAAAAACTAAAGATAGAATGAGAGAAGGTATGAAAGCTAGAATGAAAGATATCAAGAAAGATAGAAAGAAAGAAATTAATAAAGAAACCAAAGATAGAATGAGAGAAGGTATTAAAGCTAGAAAGAGATATCAAGAAAGAAAGAAATGATAGTAAGTAAAAAAGAAACTAAAGATAGAATGAGAGATGGTATGAAATCTAGAATGAAAGATATCAAGAAAGAAAAAAGGAAGAAAGTAGAAATGAAGTAATAAATAAACTAAAGATTGAATGACAGAAGTTATGAAATCTAGAATGATAGATATCAAGAAAGAAAGAAAGAAAGAAAGTAATAAAGAAACTAAAGATAGAATGAGGGAAGGTATGAAAGCTAGAATAAAAGATATCAAGAAAGAAAGAAAGAAAGTAATAAAGAAACTAAAGATAGAATGAGAGAAGATATGAAAGCAAGAATAAACGATATCAAGAAAGAAAGAAAAAAAGAAATCAATAAAAAAATTACAGAAGAATTGAGAGAAGGTATGAAATCTAGAATGATAGATATCAAGAAAAAAAGAAATAAAGAAACTAAAGATAGAATGAGAGAAGGTATGAAAGCTAGAATGAAAAATATCATGAAAGATAGAAAGAAAGAAAGTAATAAAGAAACTAAAGATAGAACGAGAGAAGGTATTAAAGCTAGAAAGAGATATCAAGAAAGAAGGAAATGAAAGTAATTTAAAAAAAACTAAAGATAGAATGAGAGAAGGTATGAAAGCTAGAATGAAAACTATCAAGAAAGATAGAAAGAAAGAAAGTAATAAAGAAACTAAAGATAGAATGAGAGAAGGTATGAAAGCTAGAAAGAGATATCAAGAAAGAAAGAAATGATAGTAAGTAAAAAAGAAAATAAAGACAGAATGAGAGAGAGTATGAAAGCTAGAATGAAAGATATCAAGAAAGGAAGAAAGAAAGAAAGTAAGAAATTAATAAAGAAACTAAGGAAAGAAAGAGAGAAGGTATAAGAGCTAGAATGAAAGATATCAAGAAGGAAAGAAAAAAAGAAAGAAAGAAAGTAATAAAGAAACTAAAGATAGAATGAGAGAAGGTATGAAAGCTAGAATGAAAACTATCAAGAAAGATAGAAAGAAAGAAAGTAATAAAGAAACTAAAGATAGAATGAGAGAAGGTATTAAAGCTAGAAAGAGATATCAAGAAAGAAAGAAATGATAGTAAGTAAAAAAGAAAATAAAGACAGAATGAGAGAAGGTATGAAAGCTAGAATGAAAGATATCAAGAAAGGAAGAAAGAAAGAAAGTAAGAAATTAATAAAGAAACTAAAGAAAGAAAGAGAGAAGGTATAAGAGCTAGAATGAAAGATATCAAGAAGGAAAGAAAGAAAGAAAGAAAGAAAGTAATAAAGAAACTAAAGATAGAATGAGAGAAGGTATGAAAGCTAGAATGTAAGATATCAAGAAAGAAAGAAATGAAAGTAAGTAGAAAAGAAACTAAAGATAGAATGAGAGAAGGTATGAAAGCTAGAATGAAAGATATCAAGAAAAAAAAAGGAAGAAAGTAGAAATGAAGTTATAAAGAAACTAAAGATAGAATGAGAGAAGGTATGAATTCTGGAATGAAAGATATCAAGAAAGAAAGAAATAAAGTAATAAAGAAACTAAAGATAGAATGAGAGAAGGTATGATAGCTAGAATGAAAGATATCAAGAAAGAAGGATATAAAAGTAATTAAATAAAAATGAAGATAGAATGAGAGAAGGTATGAAAGCAAGAATGAAAGATATCAAGAAAGAAGGAAATGAAAGTAATTAAAAAAAACTAAAGATAGAACGAGAGAAGGTGTGAAAGCTAGAATGAAAAATATCATGAAAGATAGAAAGAAAGTAATAAAGAAACTAAAGATAGAACGAGAGAAGGTATTAAAGCTAGAAAGAGATATCAAGAAAGAAGGAAATGAAAGTAATTAAAAAAAACTAAAGATAGAATGAGAGAAGGTATGAAAGCTAGAATGAAAACTATCAAGAAAGATAGAAAGAAAGAAAGTAATAAAGAAAGTAAAGATAGAATGAGAGAAGGTATTAAAGCTAGAATGAAAACTATCAAGAAAGATAGAAAGAAAGAAAGTAATAAAGAAACTAAAAGATAGAATGAGAGAAGGTATTAAAGCTAGAAAGAGATATCAAGAAAGAAAGAAATGATAGTAAGTAAAAAAGAAAATAAAGACAGAATGAGAGAAGGTATGAAAGCTAGAATGAAAGATATCAAGAAAGGAAGAAAGAAAGAAAGTAAGAAATTAATAAAGAAACTAAAGAAAGAAAGAGAGAAGGTATAAGAGCTAGAATGAAAGATATCAAGAAGGAAAGAAAGAAAGAAAGAAAGAAAGAAAGTAATAAAGAAACTAAAGATAGAATGAGAGAAGGTATGAAAGCTAGAATGAAAGATATCAAGAAAGAAGGAAATGAAAGTAATTAAAAAAACTAAAGATAGAATGAGAGAAGGTATGAAAGCTAGAATGTAAGATATCAAGAAAGAAAGAAATGAAAGTAAGTAGAAAAGAAACTAAAGATAGAATGAGAGAAGGTATGAATTCTGGAATGAAAGATATCAAGAAAGAAAGAAATAAAGTAATAAAGAAACTAAAGATAGAATGAGAGAAGGTATGATAGCTAGAATGAAAGATATCAAGAAAGAAGGATATAAAAATAATTAAATAAAAAAGAAGATAGAATGAGAGAAGTTATGAAAGCTAGAATGAAAGATATCAAGAAAGAAGGAAATGAAAGTAATTAAAAAAAACTAAAGATAGAATGAGAGAAGGTATGAAAGCTAGAATGAAAAAAATCAAGAAAGATAGAAAGAAAGAAAGTAATAAAGAAACTAAAGATAGAATGAGAGAAGGTATTAAAGCTAGAAAGAGATATCAAGAAAGAAAGAAATGATACTAAGTAAAAAAGAAACTAAAGATAGAATGAGAGAGAGTATGAAAGCTAGAATGAAAGATATCAAGAAAGGAAGAAAGAAAGAAAGTAAGAAATTAATAAAGAAACTAAAGAAAGAAAGAGAGAAGGTATAAGAGCTAGAATGAAAGATATCAAGAAGGAAAGAAAAAAAGAAAGAAAGAAAGTAATAAAGAAACTAAAGATAGAATGAGAGAAGGTATTAAAGCTAGAAAGAGATATCAAGAAAGAAGGAAATGAAAGTAATTAAAAAAACTAAAGATAGAATGAGAGAAGGTATGAAAGCTAGAATGAAAACTATCAAGAAAGATAGAAAGAAAGAAAGTAATAAAGAAACTAAAGATAGAATGAGAGAAGGAATTAAAGCTAGAAAGAGATATCAAGAAAGAAAGAAATGATAGTAAGTAAAAAAGAAAATAAAGACAGAATGAGAGAAGGTATGAAAGCTAGAATGAAAGATATCAAGAAAGGAAGAAAGAAAGAAAGTAAGAAAGTAATAAAGAAACTAAAGATAGAATGAGAGAATGTATGAAAGCTAGAATGAAAGATATCAAGAAAGAAGGAAATGAAAGTAATTAAAAAAACTAAAGATAGAATGAGAGAAGGTATGAAAGCTAGAATGAAAGATATAAAGAAAGATAGAAAGAAAGAATGTAATAAAGAAACTAAAGATAGAATGAGAGAAGGTATTAAAGCTAGAATGAGATATCAAGAAAGAAAGAAATGATAGTAAGTAAAAAAGAAACTAAAGATAGAATGAGAGATGGTATGAAATCTAGAATGAAAGATATCAAGAAAGAAAAAAGGAAGAAAGTAGAAATGAAGTAATAAAGAAACTAAAGATAGAATGAGAGAAGTTATGAAATCTAGAATGATAGATATCAAGAAAGAAAGAAAGAAATTAAGTAATAAAGAAACTAAAGATAGAACGAGAGAAAATTTGAGAGCTAGAATGAAAGCTATCAAGAAAGAAAGAAAGAAAGAAAGAATTAAAGAAACTAAAGATAGACTGAGACATGGTATGAATGCTAGAATGAAAGATATCAAGAAAGAATAAAGGAAGAAGGTAGAAATGAATTAATAAAGAAACTAAAGATAGAATGAGAGAAGGTATGAATTCTAGAATGAATGATATCAAGAAAGAAAGAAAGAAATAAAGTAATAAAGAAACTAAAGATAGAATGAGAGAAGGTATGAAAGCTAGAATGAAAGATTTCAAGAAAGAAAGAAATGAAAGTAATTAAAAAAGAAAATAAACATAGAATGAGATAAGGTATCAAAACAAGAATGACAGATATCAAGAACGAAAAAAGAAAGAAAGAAAAAAGTAATCAATAAAGAAATTAAAGGTGGAATGAGAGAAGGTATGAAAGCTAGAATGAAAGATATCAAGAAAGAAAGAAAGAAAGTAATAAAGAAACTAAAGATAGAATGATAGAAGGTATGAAAGCTAGAATGAAAGATATCAAGAAAGAAAGAAATAGAGAAACTAAAGATAAAATGAAAGCAGGTATGAAATCTAGAATGAAAGATATCAAGAAAGAAAGAAATGAAAGTAAGTAAAGAAGAAACTAAAGATAGAATGAGAGAAGGCATGAAAGCTAGAATGAAAGATATCAAGAAAGAAAGAAATAAAGTAATAAAGAAACTAAAGATAGAATGAGTGAAGGTATGATAGCTAGAATGAAAGATATCAAGAAAGAAGGAAATAAAAGTAATTAAATAAAAATGAAGATAGAATGAGAGAAGGTATGAAAGCTAGAATGAAAGATATCAAGAAAGAAGGAAATGAAAGTAATTAAAAAAAACTAAAGATAGAATGAGAGAAGGTATGAAAGCTAGAATGAAAGATATCAAGAAAGATAGAAAGAAAGAAATTAATAAAGAAACCAAAGATAGAATGAGAGAAGGTATTAAAGCTAGAAAGAGATATCAAGAAAGAAAGAAATGATAGTAAGTAAAAAAGAAACTAAAGATAGAATGAGAGATGGTATGAAATCTAGAATGAAAGATATCAAGAAAGAAAAAAGGAAGAAAGTAGAAATGAAGTAATAAATAAACTAAAGATTGAATGACAGAAGTTATGAAATCTAGAATGATAGATATCAAGAAAGAAAGAAAGAAAGAAAGTAATAAAGAAACTAAAGATAGAATGAGGGAAGGTATGAAAGCTAGAATAAAAGATATCAAGAAAGAAAGAAAGAAAGTAATAAAGAAACTAAAGATAGAATGAGAGAAGATATGAAAGCAAGAATAAACGATATCAAGAAAGAAAGAAAAAAAGAAATCAATAAAAAAATTACAGAAGAATTGAGAGAAGGTATGAAATCTAGAATGATAGATATCAAGAAAGAAAGAAATGTAAGAAAGTAAAAAAGAAACTAAAGATAGAATGAGACAAGGTATCAAAGCAAGAAGGAAAGACATCAAGAAAGAAAGAAAAAAAGAAATCAATAAAGAAATTAAAGATGAAATGAGAGAAGGTATGAAAGCTAGAATGTAAGATATCAAGAAAGAAAGAAATGAAAGTAAGTAGAAAAGAAAATAAAGATAGAATGAGAGAAGGTATGAAAGCAAGAATGAAAGATATCAAGAAAGAAAAAAGGAAGAAAGTAGAAATGAAGTTATAAAGAAACTAAAGATAGAATGAGAGAAGGTATGAATTCTAGAATGAAAGATATCATGATAGAAAGAAAGAAAGAAAGTAATAAAGAAACTGAAGATAAAATGAGAGAAGGTATGAAAGCTAGAATGAAAGATATCAAGAAAGAAGGAAATGAAAGTAATTAAAAAAACTAAAGATAGAATGAGAGAAGGTATGAAAGCTAGAATGAAAGATATCAAGAAAAAAAGAAAGTAATAAAGAAACTAAAGATAGAATGAGAGAAGGTATGAAAGCTAGAATGAAAGATATCAAGAAAGAAAGAAAGAAAGAAAGTAATAAAGAAACTAAAGGTAGAATGAGAGAAGGTATTAAAGCTAGAATGAAAGATATCAAGAAAGAAGGAAATGAAAGTAATTAAAAAACTAAAGATAGAATGAGAGAAGGTATGAAAGCTAGAATGAAAGATATCAAGAAAGAAAGATAGAAAGAAAGTAATAAAGAAACGAAAGGTAGAATGAGAGAAGGTATGAAAGCTAGAATGAAAGATATCAAGAAAGAAGGAAATAAAAGTAATTAAAAAAACTAAAGATAGAATGAGAGAAGGTATGAAAGCTAGAATGAAAAATATCAAGAAAGATAGAAAGAAAGAAAGTAATAAAGAAACTAAAGATAGAATGAGAGAAGGTATTAAAGCTAGAAAGAGATATCAAGAAAGAAAGAAATGATTGTAAGTAAAAAAGAAACTAAAGATAGAATGAGAGATGGTATGAAATCTAGAATGAAAGATATCAAGAAAGAAAAAAGGAAGAAAGTAGAAATGAAGTAATAAAGAAACTAAAGTTAGAATGAGAGAAGGTATGAAAGCTAGAATGAAAGATATCAAGAAAGAAAGAAAGGAAGAAATCTATAAAGATAATAAAGACAGAATGAGAGAAGGTATGAAAGC
This sequence comes from Intellagama lesueurii, assembly GCA_037013535.1. NCBI lineage: Eukaryota > Metazoa > Chordata > Lepidosauria > Squamata > Agamidae > Intellagama > Intellagama lesueurii. Next base: position 95,411,742 of record JBAJHW010000002.1, read on the forward strand.
TAGAATGAAAGATATCAAGAAAGGAAGAAAGAAAGAAAGTAAGAAATTAATAAAGAAACTAAAGAAAGAAAGAGAGAAGGTATGAGAGCTAGAATGAAAGATATCAAGAAAGAAAGAAAAAAGAAATCAATAAAGAAATTAAAGATGAAATGAGAGAAGGTATGAAAGCTAGAATGTAAGATATCAAGAAAGAAAGAAATGAAAGTAAGTAGAAAAGAAACTAAAGATAGAATGAGAGAAGGTATGAAAGCTAGAATGAAAGATATCAAGAAAAAAAAGGAAGAAAGTAGAAATGAAGTTATAAATAAACTAAAGATAGAATGAGAGAAGGTATGAATTCTGGAATGAAAGATATCAAGAAAGAAAGAAATAAAGTAATAAAGAAACTAAAGATAGAATGAGAGAAGGTATGATAGCTAGAATGAAAGATATCAAGAAAGAAGGATATAAAAGTAATTAAATAAAAATGAAGATAGAATGAGAGAAGGTATGAAAGGTAGAATGAAAGATATCAAGAAAGAAGGAAATGAAAGTAATTAAAAAAAACTAAAGATAGAATGAGAGAAGGTATGAAAGCTAGAATGAAAAATATCATGAAAGATAGAAAGAAAGAAAGTAATAAAGAAACTAAAGATAGAACGAGAGAAGGTATGAAAGCTAGAAAGAGATATCAAGAAAGAAGGAAATGAAAGTAATTAAAAAAAACTAAAGATAGAATGAGAGAAGGTATGAAAGCTAGAATGAAAACTATCAAGAAAGATAGAAAGAAAGAAAGTAATAAAGAAACTAAAGATAGAATGAGAGAAGGTATTAAAGCTAGAAAGAGATATCAAGAAAGAAAGAAATGATAGTAAGTAAAAAAGAAAATAAAGACAGAATGAGAGAAGGTATGAAAGCTAGAATGAAAGATATCAAGAAAGGAAGAAAGAAAGAAAGTAAGAAATTAATAAGGAAACTAAAGAAAGAAAGAGAGAAGGTATAAGAGCTAGAATGAAAGATATCAAGAAGGAAAGAAAGAAAGAAAGAAAGAAAGTAATAAAGAAACTAAAGATAGAATGAGAGAAGGTATGAAAGCAAGAATAAACGATATCAAGAAAGAAAGAAAAAAAGAAATCAATAAAAAAATTACAGAAGAATTGAGAGAAGGTATGAAATCTAGAATGATAGATATCAAGAAAGAAATGTAAGAAAGTAAAAAAGAAACTAAAGATAGAATGAGACAAGGTATCAAAGCAAGAAGGAAAGACATCAAGAAAGAAAGAAAAAAAGAAATCAATAAAGAAATTAAAGATGAAATGAGAGAAGGTATGAAAGCTAGAATGTAAGATATCAAGAAAGAAAGAAATGAAAGTAAGTAGAAAAGAAAATAAAGATAGAATGAGAGAAGGTATGAAAGCAAGAATGAAAGATATCAAGAAAGAAAAAAGGAAGAAAGTAGAAATGAAGTTATAAAGAAACTAAAGATAGAATGAGAGAAGGTATGAATTCTAGAATGAAAGATATCAAGATAGAAAGAAAGAAAGAAAGTAATAAAGAAACTGAAGATAAAATGAGAGAAGGTATGAAAGCTAGAATGAAAGATATCAAGAAAGAAGGAAATGAAAGTAATTAAAAAAACTAAAGATAGAATGAGAGAAGGTATGAAAGCTAGAATGAAAGATATCAAGAAAAAAAGAAAGTAATAAAGAAACTAAAGATAGAATGAGAGAAGGTATGAAAGCTAGAATGAAAGATATCAAGAAAGAAAGAAAGAAAGAAAGTAATAAAGAAACTAAAGGTAGAATGAGAGAAGGTATTAAAGCTAGAATGAAAGATATCAAGAAAGAAGGAAATGAAAGTAATTAAAAAACTAAAGATAGAATGAGAGAAGGTATGAAAGCTAGAATGAAAGATATCAAGAAAGAAATATAGAAAGAAAGTAATAAAGAAACGAAAGGTAGAATGAGAGAAGGTATGAAAGCTAGAATGAAAGATATCAAGAAAGAAGGAAATAAAAGTAATTAAAAAAACTAAAGATAGAATGAGAGAAGGTATGAAAGCTAGAATGAAAAATATCAAGAAAGATAGAAAGAAAGAAAGTAATAAAGAAACTAAAGATAGAATGAGAGAAGGTATTAAAGCTAGAAAGAGATATCAAGAAAGAAAGAAATGATTGTAAGTAAAAAAGAAACTAAAGATAGAATGAGAGATGGTATGAAATCTAGAATGAAAGATATCAAGAAAGAAAAAAGGAAGAAAGTAGAAATGAAGTAATAAAGAAACTAAAGTTAGAATGAGAGAAGGTATGAAAGCTAGAATGAAAGATATCAAGAAAGAAAGAAAGGAAGAAATCTATAAAGATAATAAAGACAGAATGAGAGAAGGTATGAAAGCTAGAATGAAAGATATCAAGAAAGGAAGAAAGAAAGAAAGTAAGAAATTAATAAAGAAACTAAAGAAAGAAAGAGAGAAGGTATGAGAGCTAGAATGAAAGATATCAAGAAAGAAAGAAAAAAGAAATCAATAAAGAAATTAAAGATGAAATGAGAGAAGGTATGAAAGCTAGAATGTAAGATATCAAGAAAGAAAGAAATGAAAGTAAGTAGAAAAGAAACTAAAGATAGAATGAGAGAAGGTATGAAAGCTAGAATGAAAGATATCAAGAAAAAAAAGGAAGAAAGTAGAAATGAAGTTATAAATAAACTAAAGATAGAATGAGAGAAGGTATGAATTCTGGAATGAAAGATATCAAGAAAGAAAGAAATAAAGTAATAAAGAAACTAAAGATAGAATGAGAGAAGGTATGATAGCTAGAATGAAAGATATCAAGAAAGAAGGATATAAAAGTAATTAAATAAAAATGAAGATAGAATGAGAGAAGGTATGAAAGGTAGAATGAAAGATATCAAGAAAGAAGGAAATGAAAGTAATTAAAAAAAACTAAAGATAGAATGAGAGAAGGTATGAAAGCTAGAATGAAAAATATCATGAAAGATAGAAAGAAAGAAAGTAATAAAGAAACTAAAGATAGAACGAGAGAAGGTATGAAAGCTAGAAAGAGATATCAAGAAAGAAGGAAATGAAAGTAATTAAAAAAAACTAAAGATAGAATGAGAGAAGGTATGAAAGCTAGAATGAAAACTATCAAGAAAGATAGAAAGAAAGAAAGTAATAAAGAAACTAAAGATAGAATGAGAGAAGGTATTAAAGCTAGAAAGAGATATCAAGAAAGAAAGAAATGATAGTAAGTAAAAAAGAAAATAAAGACAGAATGAGAGAAGGTATGAAAGCTAGAATGAAAGATATCAAGAAAGGAAGAAAGAAAGAAAGTAAGAAATTAATAAGGAAACTAAAGAAAGAAAGAGAGAAGGTATAAGAGCTAGAATGAAAGATATCAAGAAGGAAAGAAAGAAAGAAAGAAAGAAAGTAATAAAGAAACTAAAGATAGAATGAGAGAAGGTATGAAAGCTAGAATGAAAGATATCAAGAATGAAAGAAATGAAAGTAATTAAAAAAACTAAAGATAGAATGAGAGAAGGTATGAAAGCTAGAATGAAAGATATCAAGAAAGATAGAAAGAAAGAAAGTAATAAAGAAACTAAAGATAGAATGAGAGAAGGTATTAAAGGTAGAATGAGATATCAAGAAAGAAATAAATGATAGTAAGTAAAAAAGAAACTAAAGATAGAATGAGAGATGGTATGAAATCTAGAATGAAAGATATCAAGAAAGAAAAAAGGAAGAAAGTAGAAATGAAGTAATAAAGAAACTAAAGATAGAATGAGAGAAGTTATGAAATCTAGAATGATAGATATCAAGAAAGAAAGAAAGAAATTAAGTAATAAAGAAACTAAAGATAGAATGCGAGAAGGTATGAAAGCTAGAATAAAAGATATCAAGAAAGAAAGAAAGATAGTAATAAAGAAACTAAAGATAGAACGAGAGAAAATTTGAGAGCTAGAATGAAAGCTATCAAGAAAGAAAGAAAGAAAGGAAGGAAGAAAGAAAGAAAGAAATAAAGAAACTAAAGATAGACTGAGACATGGTATGAATGCTAGAATGAAAGATATCAAGAAAGAATAAAGGAAGAAGGTAGAAATGAATTAATAAAGAAACTAAAGATAGAATGAGAGAAGGTATGAATTCTAGAATGAATGATATCAAGAAAGAAAGGAAGAAATAAAGTAATAAAGAAACTAAAGATAGAATGAGAGAAGGCATGAAAGCTAGAATGAAAGATATCAAGAAAGGAAGAAAGAAAGAAAGTAAGAAATTAATAAAGAAACTAAAGAAAGAAAGAGAGAAGGTATAAGAGCTAGAATGAAAGATATCAAGAAGGAAAGAAAAAAAGAAAGAAAGAAAGTAATAAAGAAACTAAAGATAGAATGAGAGAAGGTATTAAAGCTAGAAAGATAAATCAAGAAAGAAGGAAATGAAAGTAATTAAAAAAAACTAAAGATAGAATGAGAGAAGGTATGAAAGCTAGAATGAAAACTATCAAGAAAGATAGAAAGAAAGAAAGTAATAAAGAAACTAAAGATAGAATGAGAGAAGGTATTAAAGCTAGAAAGAGATATCAAGAAAGAAAGAAATGATAGTAAGTAAAAAAGAAAATAAAGACAGAATGAGAGAAGGTATGAAAGCTAGAATGAAAGATATCAAGAAAGGAAGAAAGAAAGAAAGTAAGAAATTAATAAAGAAACTAAAGAAAGAAAGAGAGAAGGCATAAGAGCTAGAATGAAAGATATCAAGAAGGAAAGAAAGAAAGAAAGAAAGAAAGTAATAAAGAAACTAAAGATAGAATGAGAGAAGGTATGAAAGCTGGAATGAAAGATTTCTAGAAAGAAAGAAATGAAAGAAATTAAAAAAGAAAATAAACATAGAATGAGATAAGGTATCAAAACAAGAATGACAGATATCAAGAACGAAAAAAGAAAGAAAGAAAAAAGTAATCAATAAAGAAATTAAAGGTGGAATGAGAGAAGGTATGAAAGCTAGAATGAAAGATATCAAGAAAGAAAGAAAGAAAGTAATAAAGAAACTAAAGATAGAATGAGAGAAGGTATGAAAGCTAGAATGAAAGATATCAAGAAAGAAAGAAAGAAAGAAATAGAGAAACTAAAGATAAAATGAAAGCAGGTATGAAATCTAGAATGAAAGATATCAAGAAAGAAAGAAATGAAAGTAAGTAAAGAAGAAACTAAAGATAGAATGAGAGAAGGCATGAAAGCTAGAATGAAAGATATCAAGAAAGAAAGAAATGAAAGTTAGTAAAGAAGGAACAATAGATAGAATGAGAGATGGTATGAAAGCTAGAATGAAAGATATCAAGAAAGAAAGAAGGAAAGAAAGAACGAAAGTTTTTAATAAACAAACTAAAGATAGAATGAAAGAAGATATGAAAGCTAAAATGAAGTATATCAAGAAAGAAAAAGAAAGTAAGAAAGTAATAAAGAAACTAAAGAAAGAATGAGATATGGTATGACAGATAGAATGAAAGATATCAAGAAAGAAAAAAGAAGAAAGTAGAAATGAAGTAATAAAGAAACTAAAGATAGAATGAGAGAAGGTATTAAAGCTAGAATGAGATATCAAGAAAGAAAGAAATGATAGTAAGTAAAAAAGAAACTAAAGATAGAATGAGAGATGGTATGAAATCTAGAATGAAAGATATCAAGAAAGAAAAAAGGAAGAAAGTAGAAATGAAGTATTAAAGAAACTAAGGATAGAATGAGAGAAGTTATGAAATCTAGAATGATAGATATCAAGAAAGAAAGAAAGATAGTAATAAAGAAACTAAAGTTAGAATGAGAGAAGGTATGAAAGCTAGAATGAAAGATATGAAGAAAGAAAGAAAGAAAGAAATCTATAAAGAAAATAAAGACAGAATGAGAGAAGGTATGAAAGCTAGAATGAAAGATATCAAGAAAGGAAGAAAGAAAGAAAGTAAGAAATTAATAAAGAAACTAAAGAAAGAAAGAGAGAACGTATGAGAGCTGGAATGAAAGACATCAAGAAAGAAAAAAGGAAGAAAGTAGAAATGAAGTAATAAAGAAACTAAAGATAGAATGAGAGAAGTTATGAAATCTAGAATGAAAGATATCAAGAAAGAAAGAAGGAAAGAAAGAACGAAAGTTTTTAATAAACAAACTAAAGATAGAATGAGAGAAGGTATGAAGGCTAGAATGAAAGATATCAAGAAAGATAGAAAGAAAGAAAGTAATAAAGAAACTAAAGATAGAATGAGAGAAGGTATTAAAGGTAGAATGAGATATCAAGAAATAAATAAATGATAGTAAGTAAAAAAGAAACTAAAGATAGAATGAGAGATGGTATGAAATCTAGAATGAAAGATATCAAGAAAGAAAAAAGGAAGAAAGTAGAAATGAAGTAATAAAGAAACTAAAGATAGAATGAGAGAAGTTATGAAATCTAGAATGATAGATATCAAGAAAGAAAGAAAGAAATTAAGTAATAAAGAAACTAAAGATAGAATGAGAGAAGGTATGAAAGCTAGAATAAAAGATATCAAGAAAGAAAGAAAGATAGTAATAAAGAAACTAAAGATAGAACGAGAGAAAATTTGAGAGCTAGAATGAAAGCTATCAAGAAAGAAAGAAAGAAAGGAAGGAAGAAAGAAAGAAAGAAATAAAGAAACTAAAGATAGACTGAGACATGGTATGAATGCTAGAATGAAAGATATCAAGAAAGAATAAAGGAAGAAGGTAGAAATGAATTAATAAAGAAACTAAAGATAGAATGAGAGAAGGTATGAATTCTAGAATGAATGATATCAAGAAAGAAAGGAAGATATAAAGTAATAAAGAAACTAAAGATAGAATGAGCGAAGGTATGAAAGCTAGAATGAAAGATATCAAGAAAGGAAGAAAGAAAGAAAGTAAGAAATTAATAAAGAAACTAAAGAAAGAAAGAGAGAAGGTATAAGAGCTAGAATGAAAGATATCAAGATGGAAAGAAAAAAAGAAAGAAAGAAAGTAATAAAGAAACTAAAGATAGAATGAGAGAAGGTATTAAAGCGAGAAAGAGATATCAAGAAAGAAGGAAATGAAAGTAATTAAAAAAAACTAAAGATAGAATGAGAGAAGGTATGAAAGCTAGAATGAAAACTATCAAGAAAGATAGAAAGAAAGAAAGTAATAAAGAAACTAAAGATAGAATGAGAGAAGGTATTAAAGCTAGAAAGAGATATCAAGAAAGAAAGAAATGATAGTAAGTAAAAAAGAAAATAAAGACAGAATGAGAGAAGGTATGAAAGCTAGAATGAAAGATATCAAGAAAGGAAGAAAGAAAGAAAGTAAGAAATTAATAAAGAAACTAAAGAAAGAAAGAGAGAAGGCATAAGAGCTAGAATGAAAGATATCAAGAAGGAAAGAAAAAAAGAAAGAAAGAAAGTAATAAAGAAACTATAGATAGAATGAGAGAAGGTATTAAAGCTAGAAAGAGATATCAAGAAAGAAGGAAATGAAAGTAATTAAAAAAAACTAAAGATAGAATGAGAGAAGGTATGAAAGCTAGAATGAAAACTATCAAGAAACATAGAAAGAAAGAAAGTAATAAAGAAACTAAAGATAGAATGAGAGAAGGTATTAAAGCTAGAAAGAGATATCAAGAAAGAAAGAAATGATAGTAAGTAAAAAAGAAAATAAAGACAGAATGAGAGAAGGTATGAAAGCTAGAATGAAAGATATCAAGAAAGGAAGAAAGAAAGAAAGTAAGAAATTAATGAAGAAACTAAAGAAAGAAAGAGAGAAGGTATAAGAGCTAGAATGAAAGATATCAAGAAGGAAAGAAAGAAAGAAAGAAAGTAATAAAGAAACTAAAGATAGAATGAGAGAAGGTATGAAAGCTAGAATGAAAGATATCAAGAAAGAAGGAAATGAAAGTAATTAAAAAAAACTAAAGATAGAATGAGAGAAGGTATGAAAGCTAGAATGAAAAATATCAAGAAAGATAGAAAGAAAGAAAATAATAAAGAAACTAAAGATAGAATGAGAGAAGGTATTAAAGCTAGAATGAAAGATATCAAGAAAGGAAGAAAGAAAGAAAGTAAGAAATTAATAAAGAAACTAAAGAAAAAAAGAGAGAAGGTATAAGAGCTAGAATGAAAGATATCAAGAAAGAAAGAAAAAAGAAATCAATAAAGAAATTAAAGATGAAATGAGAGAAGGTATGAAAGCTAGAATGAAATATATCAAGAAAAAAAAGGAAGAAAGTAGAAATGAAGTTATAAAGAAACAAAAGATAGAATGAGAGAAGGTATGAATTCTAGAATGAAAGATATCAAGAAAGAAAGAAAGAAAGTAATAAAGATACTAAAGATAGAATGAGAGAAGGTATTAAAGCTAGAAAGAGATATCAAGAAAGAAGGAAATGAAAGTAATTAAAAAAAACTAAAGATAGAATGAAAGAAGGTATGAAAGCTAGAATGAAAAATATCAAGAAAGATAGAAAGATAGAAAGTAATAAAGAAACTAAAGATAGAATGAGAGAAGGTATGAAAGCTAGAAAGAGATATCAAGAAAGAAAGAAATGATAGTAAGTAAAAAAGAAAATAAAGACAGAATGAGAGAAGGTATGAAAGCAAGAATGAAAGATATCAAGAAAGAAGGAAATGAAAGTAATTAAAAAAAATAAAGATAGAATGAGAGAAGGTATGAAAGCTAGAATGAAAGAAATCAAGAAAGAAAGAAAAAGAGAAATCAATAAAGAAATTAAAGATGAAATGAGAGAAGGTATGAAAGCTAGAATGTAAGATATCAAGAAAGAAAGAAATGAAAGTAAGTAGAAAAGAAACTAAAGATAGAATGAGAGAAGGTATGAAAGCTAGAAAGAAAGATATCAAGAAAGAAAAAAGGAAGAAAGTAGAAATGAAGTTATAAAGAAACTAAAGATAGAATGAGAGAAGATATGAATTCTAGAATGAAAGATATCAAGAAAGAAAGAAAGAAAGAAAGTAATAAAGAAACTAAAGATAGAATCTGAGAAGGTATGAAAGCTAGAATGAAAGATATCAAGAAAGAAGGAAATGAAAGTAATTAAAAAAAACTAAAGATAGAATGATAGAAGGTATGAATTCTAGAATGAAAGATATCAAGAAAGAAAGAAATAAAGTAATAAAGAAACTAAAGATAGAATGATAGAAGGTATGATAGCTAGAATGAAAGATATCAAGAAAGAAGGATATAAAAGTAATTAAATAAAAATGAAGATAGAATGGGAGAAGGTATGAAAGCTAGAATGAAAGATTTCAAGAAAAAAGGAAATGAAAGTAATTAAAAAAAACTAAAGATACAATGAGAGAAGGTATGAAAGCTAGAATGAAAAATATCAAGAAAGATAGAAAGAAAGAAAGTAATAAAGAAACTAAAGATAGAATGAGAGAAGGTATTAAAGCTAGAAAGAGATATCAAGAAAGAAAGAAATGATAGTAAGTAAAAAAGAAACTAAAGATAGAATGAGAGATGGTATGAAATCTAGAATGAAAGATATCAAGAAAGAAAAAAGGAAGAAAGTAGAAATGAAGTAATAAAGAAACTAAAGTTAGAATGAGAGAATGTATGAAAGCTAGAATGAAAGATATCAAGAAAGAAAGAAAGAAAGAAAGTAACAAATTAATAAAGAAACTAAAGAAAGAAAGAGAGAAGGTATGAGAGCTAGAATGAAAGATATCAAGAAAGAAAGAAAAAAGAAATCAATAAATAAATTAAAGATGAAATGAGAGAAGGTATGAAAGCTAGAATGTAAGATATCAAGAAAGAAAGAAATGAAAGTAAGTAGAAAAGAAACTAAAGATAGAATGAGAGAAGGTATGAAAGCTAGAATGAAAGATATCAAGAAAAAAAAGGAAGAAAGTAGAAATGAAGTTATAAAGAAACTAAAGATAGAATGAGAGAAGGTATGAATTCTGGAATGAAAGATATCAAGAAAGAAAGAAATAAAGTAATAAAGAAACTAAAGATAGAATGAGAGAAGGTATGATAGCTAGAATGAAAGATATCAAGAAAGAAGGATATAAAAATAATTAAATAAAAAAGAAGATAGAATGAGAGAAGGTATGAAAGCTAGAATGAAAGATATCAAGAAAGAAGGAAATGAAAGTAATTAAAAAAAACTAAAGATAGAATGAGAGAATGTATGAAAGCTAGAATGAAAAATATCATGAAAGATAGAAAGAAAGAAAGTAATAAAGAAACTAAAGATAGAACGAGAGAAGGTATTAAAGCTAGAAAGAGATATCAAGAAAGAAGAAAATGAAAGTAATTAAAAAAAACTAAAGATAGAATGAGAGAAGGTATGAAAGCTAGAATGAAAACTATCAAGAAAGATAGAAAGAAAGAAAGTAATAAAGAAACTAAAGATAGAATGAGAGAAGGTATGAAAGCTAGAAAGAGATATCAAAAAAGAAAGAAATGATAGTAAGTAAAAAAGAAAATAAAGACAGAATGAGAGAGTATGAAAGCTAGAATGAAAGATATCAAGAAAGGAAGAAAGAAAGAAAGTAAGAAATTAATAAAGAAACTAAAGAAAGAAAGAGAGAAGGTGTAAGAGCTAGAATGAAAGATATCAAGAAGGAAAGAAAAAAAGAAAGAAAGAAAGTAATAAAGAAACTAAAGATAGAATGAGAGAAGGTATTAAAGCTAGAAAGAGATATCAAGAAAGAAGGAAATGAAAGTAATTAAAAAAAACTAAAGATAGAATGAGAGAAGGTATGAAAGCTAGAATGAAAACTATCAAGAAAGATAGAAAGAAAGAAAGTAATACAGAAACTAAAGATAGAATGAGAGAGGGAATTAAAGAAGAAAGAGATATCAAGAAAGAAAGAAATGATAGTAAGTAAAAAAGAAAATAAAGACAGAATGAGAGAAGGTATGAAAGCTAGAATGAAAGATATCAAGAAAGGAAGAAAGAAAGAAAGTAAGAAATTAATAAAGAAACTAAAGAAAGAAAGAGAGAAGGTATAAGAGCTAGAATGAAAGATATCAAGAAGGAAAGAAAGAAAGAAAGTAAGAAAGTAATAAAGAAACTAAAGATAGAATGAGAGAAGGTATGAAAGCTAGAATGAAAGATATCAAGAAAGAAGGAAATGAAAGTAATTAAAAAAACTAAAGATAGAATGAGAGAAGGTATGAAAGCTAGAATGAAAGATATCAAGAAAGATAGAAAGAAAGAAAGTAATAAAGAAACTAAAGATAGAAAGAGAGAAGGTATTAAAGCTAGAATGAGATATCAAGAAAGAAAGAAATGATAGTAAGTAAAAAAGAAACTAAAGATAGAATGAGAGATGGTATGAAATCTAGAATGAAAGATATCAAGAAAGAAAAAAGGAAGAAAGTAGAAATGAAGTAATAAAGAAACTAAAGATAGAATGAGAGAAGTTATGAAATCTAGAATGATAGATATCAAGAAAGAAAGAAAGAAATTAAGTAATAAAGAAACTAAAGATAGAACGAGAGAAAATTTGAGAGCTAGAATGAAAGCTATCAAGAAAGAAAGAAAGAAAGAAAGGAAGAAAGAAAGAAAGAATTAAAGAAACTAAAGATAGACTGAGACATGGTATGAATGCTAGAATGAAAGATATCAAGAAAGAATAAAGGAAGAAGGTAGAAATGAATTAATAAAGAAACTAAAGATAGAATGAGAGAAGGTATGAATTCTAGAATGAATGATATCAAGAAAGAAAGAAAGAAATAAAGTAATAAAGAAACTAAAGATAGAATGAGAGAAGGTATGAAAGCTAGAATGAAAGATTTCAAGAAAGAAAGAAATGAAAGTAATTAAAAAAGAAAATAAACATAGAATGAGATAAGGTATCAAAACAAGAATGACAGATATCAAGAACGAAAAAAGAAAGAAAGAAAAAAGTAATCAATAAAGAAATTAAAGGTGGAATGAGAGAAGGTATGAAAGCTAGAATGAAAGATATCAAGAAAGAAAGAAAGAAAGTAATAAAGAAACTAAAGATAGAATGAGAGAAGGTATGAAAGCTAGAATGAAAGATATCAAGAAAGAAAGAAAGAAAGAAATAGAGAAACTAAAGATAAAATGAAAGCAGGTATGAAATCTAGAATGAAAGATATCAAGAAAGAAAGAAATGAAAGTAAGTAAAGAAGAAACTAAAGATAGAATGAGAGAAGGCATGAAAGCTAGAATGAAAGATATCAAGAAAGAAAGAAATGAAAGTTAGTAAAGAAGGAACTAAAGATAGAATGAGAGATGGTATGAAAGCTAGAATGAAAGATATTAAGAAAGAAAGAACGAAAGTTTTTAATAAACAAACTAAAGATAGAATGAAAGAAGGTATGAAAGCTAAAATGAAGTATATCAAGAAAGAAAAAGAAAGTAAGAAAGTAATAAAGAAACTAAAGAAAGAATGAGATATGGAATGAAAGATAGAATGAAAGATATCAAGAAAGAAAAAAGAAGAAAGTAGAAATGAAGTAATAAAGAAACTAAAGATAGAATGAGAGAAGGTATTAGAGCTAGAATGAGATATCAAGAAAGAAAGAAATGATAGTAATTAAAAAAGAAACTAAAGATAGAATGAGAGATGGTATGAAAATTAGAATGAAAGATATCAAGAAAGAAAAAAGGAAGAAAGTAGAAATGAAGTATTAAAGAAACTAAAGATAGAAGGAGAGAAGTTATGAAATCTAGAATGATAGATATCAAGAAAGAAAGAAAGATAGTAATAAAGAAACTAAAGTTAGAATGAGAGAAGGTATGAAAGCTAAAATGAAAGATATCAAGAAAGAAAGAAAGAAAGAAATCTATAAAGAAAATAAAGACAGAAAGAGAGAAGGTATGAAAGCTAGAATGAAAGATATCAAGAAAGAAAGTAAGAAATTAATAAAGAAACTAAAGAAAGAAAGAGAGAACGTTTGAGAGCTAGAATGAAAGATATCAAGAAAGAAAAAAGGAAGAAAGTAGAAATGAAGTAATAAAGAAACTAAAGATAGAATGAGAGAAGTTATGAAATCTAGAATGAAAGATATCAAGAAAGAAAGAAGGAAAGAAAGAACGAAAGTTTTTAATAAACAAACTAAAGATAGAATGAAAGAAGGTATGAAAGCTAAAATGAAATATATCAAGAAAGAAAAAAGAAAGTAAGAAATTAATAAAGAAACTAAAGAAAGAATGAGAGATGGTATGAAAGATAGAATGAAAGATATCAAGAAAGAAAAAAGAAGAAAGTAGAAATGAAGTAATAAAGAAACTAAAGATAGAATGAGAGAAGGTATTAAAGCTAGAATGAGATATCAAGAAAGAAAGAAAAGATAGTAAGTAAAAAAGATACTAAAGATAGAATGAGAGATGGTGTGAAATCTAGAATGAAAGATATCAAGAAAGAAAGAAAGATAGTAATAAAGAAACTAAAGTTAGAATGAGAGAAGGTATGAAAGCTGGAATGAAAGATATCAAGAAAGAAAGAAAGAAAGAAATCTATAAAGAAAATAAAGACAGAATGAGAGAAGGTATGAAAGCTGGAATGAAAGATATCAAGAAAGGAAGAAAGAAAGAAAGAAAGAAATTAATAAAGAAACTAAAGAAAGAAAGAGAGAAGGTATGAGAGCTAGAATGAAAGATATCAAGAAAGAAAGAAAAAAGAAAGAAAGAAAGTAATAAAGAAACTAAAGATAGAATGAGAGAAGGTATGAAAGCTAGAATAAAAGATATCAAGAAAGAAGGAAATGAAAGTAATTAAAAAAACTAAAGATAGAATGAGAGAAGGTATGAAAGTTAGAATGAAAAATATCAAGAAAGATAGAAAGAAAGAAAGTAATAAAGAAACTAAAGATAGAATGAGAGAAGGTATTAAAGCTAGAAAGAGATATCAAGAAAGAAAGAATTGATAGTAAGTAAAAAAGAAACTAAAGATAGAATGAGAGATATTATGAAATCTAGAATGAAAGATATGAAGAAAGAAAAAAGGAAGAAAGTAGAAATGAAGTAATAAAGAAACTAAAGTTAGAATGAGAGAAGGTATGAAAGCTAGAATGAAAGATATCAAGAAAGGAAGAAAGGAAGAAATCTATAAAGAAAATAAAGACAGAATGAGAGAAGGTATGAAAGCTAGAATGAAAGATATCAAGAGAGGAAGAAAGAAAGAAAGTAAGAAATTAATAAAGAAACTAAAGAAATAAAGAGAGAAGGTATGAGAGCTAGAATGAAAGATATCAAGAAAGAAAGAAAAAAGAAATCAATAAAGAAATTAAAGATGAAATGAGAGAAGGTATGAAAGCTAGAAAGTAAGATATCAAGAAAGAAAAAATGAAAGTAAGTAGAAAAGAAACTAAAGATAGAATGAGAGAAGGTATGAAAGCTAGAATGAAAGATATCAAGAAAGAAAAAAGGAAGAAAGTAGAAATGAAGTTATAAAGAAACTAAAGAATGAATGAGAGAAGGTATGAATTCTAGAATGAAAGATATCAAGAAAGAAAGAAATAAAGTAATAAAGAAACTAAAGATAGAATGAGAGAAGGTATGATAGCTAGAATGAAAGATATCAAGAAAGAAGGAAATAAAAGTAATTAAATAAAAATGAAGATAGAATGAGAGAAGGTATGAAAGCTAGAATGAAAGATATCAAGAAAGAAGGAAATGAAAGTAATTAAAAAAACTAAAGATAGAATGAGAGAAGGTATGAAAGCTAGAATGAAAGATATCAAAAAAGATAGAAAGAAAGAAATTAATAAAGAAACCAAAGATAGAATGAGGGAAGGTATTAAAGCTAGAAAGAGATATCAAGAAAGAAAGAAATGATAGTAAGTAAAAAAGAAACTAAAGATAGAATGAGAGATGGTATGAAATCTAGAATGAAAGATATCAAGAAAGAAAGTAAGAAAGTAATAAAGAAATTAAAGTAGAATGACAGAAGATATGAAAGCAAGAATGAACGATATCAAGAAAGAAAGAAAAAAAGAAAACAATAAAGAAATTACAGAAGAATTGAGAGAAGGTATGAAATCTAGAATGATAGATATCAAGAAAGAAAGAAATGTAAGTAAGTAAAAAAGAAACTAAAGATAGAATGAGACAAGGTATCAAAGCAAGAAGGAAAGACATCAAGAAAGAAAGAAAAAAAGAAATCAATAAAGAAATTAAAGATGAAATGAGAGAAGGTATGAAAGCTAGAATGTAAGATATCAAGAAAGAAAGAAATGAAAGTAAGTAGAAAAGAAAATAAAGATAGAATGAGAGAAGGTATGAAAGCAAGAATGAAAGATATCAAGAAAGAAAAACGGAAGAAAGTAGAAATGAAGTTATAAAGAAACTAAAGATAGAATGAGAGAAGGTATGATAGCTAGAATGAAAGATATCAAGAAAGAAGGATATAAAAATAATTAAATAAAAAAGAAGATAGAATGAGAGAAGGTATGAAAGCTAGAATGAAAGATATCAAGAAAGAAGGAAATGAAAGTAATTAAAAAAAACTAAAGATAGAATGAGAGAATGTATGAAAGCTAGAATGAAAAATATCATGAAAGATAGAAAGAAAGAAAGTAATAAAGAAACTAAAGATAGAACGAGAGAAGGTATTAAAGCTAGAAAGAGATATCAAGAAAGAAGAAAATGAAAGTAATTAAAAAAAACTAAAGATAGAATGAGAGAAGGTATGAAAGCTAGAATGAAAACTATCAAGAAAGATAGAAAGAAAGAAAGTAATAAAGAAACTAAAGATAGAATGAGAGAAGGTATGAAAGCTAGAAAGAGATATCAAAAAAGAAAGAAATGATAGTAAGTAAAAAAGAAAATAAAGACAGAATGAGAGAGTATGAAAGCTAGAATGAAAGATATCAAGAAAGGAAGAAAGAAAGAAAGTAAGAAATTAATAAAGAAACTAAAGAAAGAAAGAGAGAAGGTGTAAGAGCTAGAATGAAAGATATCAAGAAGGAAAGAAAAAAAGAAAGAAAGAAAGTAATAAAGAAACTAAAGATAGAATGAGAGAAGGTATTAAAGCTAGAAAGAGATATCAAGAAAGAAGGAAATGAAAGTAATTAAAAAAAACTAAAGATAGAATGAGAGAAGGTATGAAAGCTAGAATGAAAACTATCAAGAAAGATAGAAAGAAAGAAAGTAATACAGAAACTAAAGATAGAATGAGAGAGGGAATTAAAGAAGAAAGAGATATCAAGAAAGAAAGAAATGATAGTAAGTAAAAAAGAAAATAAAGACAGAATGAGAGAAGGTATGAAAGCTAGAATGAAAGATATCAAGAAAGGAAGAAAGAAAGAAAGTAAGAAATTAATAAAGAAACTAAAGAAAGAAAGAGAGAAGGTATAAGAGCTAGAATGAAAGATATCAAGAAGGAAAGAAAGAAAGAAAGTAAGAAAGTAATAAAGAAACTAAAGATAGAATGAGAGAAGGTATGAAAGCTAGAATGAAAGATATCAAGAAAGAAGGAAATGAAAGTAATTAAAAAAACTAAAGATAGAATGAGAGAAGGTATGAAAGCTAGAATGAAAGATATCAAGAAAGATAGAAAGAAAGAAAGTAATAAAGAAACTAAAGATAGAAAGAGAGAAGGTATTAAAGCTAGAATGAGATATCAAGAAAGAAAGAAATGATAGTAAGTAAAAAAGAAACTAAAGATAGAATGAGAGATGGTATGAAATCTAGAATGAAAGATATCAAGAAAGAAAAAAGGAAGAAAGTAGAAATGAAGTAATAAAGAAACTAAAGATAGAATGAGAGAAGTTATGAAATCTAGAATGATAGATATCAAGAAAGAAAGAAAGAAATTAAGTAATAAAGAAACTAAAGATAGAACGAGAGAAAATTTGAGAGCTAGAATGAAAGCTATCAAGAAAGAAAGAAAGAAAGAAAGGAAGAAAGAAAGAAAGAATTAAAGAAACTAAAGATAGACTGAGACATGGTATGAATGCTAGAATGAAAGATATCAAGAAAGAATAAAGGAAGAAGGTAGAAATGAATTAATAAAGAAACTAAAGATAGAATGAGAGAAGGTATGAATTCTAGAATGAATGATATCAAGAAAGAAAGAAAGAAATAAAGTAATAAAGAAACTAAAGATAGAATGAGAGAAGGTATGAAAGCTAGAATGAAAGATTTCAAGAAAGAAAGAAATGAAAGTAATTAAAAAAGAAAATAAACATAGAATGAGATAAGGTATCAAAACAAGAATGACAGATATCAAGAACGAAAAAAGAAAGAAAGAAAAAAGTAATCAATAAAGAAATTAAAGGTGGAATGAGAGAAGGTATGAAAGCTAGAATGAAAGATATCAAGAAAGAAAGAAAGAAAGTAATAAAGAAACTAAAGATAGAATGAGAGAAGGTATGAAAGCTAGAATGAAAGATATCAAGAAAGAAAGAAAGAAAGAAATAGAGAAACTAAAGATAAAATGAAAGCAGGTATGAAATCTAGAATGAAAGATATCAAGAAAGAAAGAAATGAAAGTAAGTAAAGAAGAAACTAAAGATAGAATGAGAGAAGGCATGAAAGCTAGAATGAAAGATATCAAGAAAGAAAGAAATGAAAGTTAGTAAAGAAGGAACTAAAGATAGAATGAGAGATGGTATGAAAGCTAGAATGAAAGATATTAAGAAAGAAAGAACGAAAGTTTTTAATAAACAAACTAAAGATAGAATGAAAGAAGGTATGAAAGCTAAAATGAAGTATATCAAGAAAGAAAAAGAAAGTAAGAAAGTAATAAAGAAACTAAAGAAAGAATGAGATATGGAATGAAAGATAGAATGAAAGATATCAAGAAAGAAAAAAGAAGAAAGTAGAAATGAAGTAATAAAGAAACTAAAGATAGAATGAGAGAAGGTATTAGAGCTAGAATGAGATATCAAGAAAGAAAGAAATGATAGTAATTAAAAAAGAAACTAAAGATAGAATGAGAGATGGTATGAAAATTAGAATGAAAGATATCAAGAAAGAAAAAAGGAAGAAAGTAGAAATGAAGTATTAAAGAAACTAAAGATAGAAGGAGAGAAGTTATGAAATCTAGAATGATAGATATCAAGAAAGAAAGAAAGATAGTAATAAAGAAACTAAAGTTAGAATGAGAGAAGGTATGAAAGCTAAAATGAAAGATATCAAGAAAGAAAGAAAGAAAGAAATCTATAAAGAAAATAAAGACAGAAAGAGAGAAGGTATGAAAGCTAGAATGAAAGATATCAAGAAAGAAAGTAAGAAATTAATAAAGAAACTAAAGAAAGAAAGAGAGAACGTTTGAGAGCTAGAATGAAAGATATCAAGAAAGAAAAAAGGAAGAAAGTAGAAATGAAGTAATAAAGAAACTAAAGATAGAATGAGAGAAGTTATGAAATCTAGAATGAAAGATATCAAGAAAGAAAGAAGGAAAGAAAGAACGAAAGTTTTTAATAAACAAACTAAAGATAGAATGAAAGAAGGTATGAAAGCTAAAATGAAATATATCAAGAAAGAAAAAAGAAAGTAAGAAATTAATAAAGAAACTAAAGAAAGAATGAGAGATGGTATGAAAGATAGAATGAAAGATATCAAGAAAGAAAAAAGAAGAAAGTAGAAATGAAGTAATAAAGAAACTAAAGATAGAATGAGAGAAGGTATTAAAGCTAGAATGAGATATCAAGAAAGAAAGAAAAGATAGTAAGTAAAAAAGATACTAAAGATAGAATGAGAGATGGTGTGAAATCTAGAATGAAAGATATCAAGAAAGAAAGAAAGATAGTAATAAAGAAACTAAAGTTAGAATGAGAGAAGGTATGAAAGCTGGAATGAAAGATATCAAGAAAGAAAGAAAGAAAGAAATCTATAAAGAAAATAAAGACAGAATGAGAGAAGGTATGAAAGCTGGAATGAAAGATATCAAGAAAGGAAGAAAGAAAGAAAGAAAGAAATTAATAAAGAAACTAAAGAAAGAAAGAGAGAAGGTATGAGAGCTAGAATGAAAGATATCAAGAAAGAAAGAAAAAAGAAAGAAAGAAAGTAATAAAGAAACTAAAGATAGAATGAGAGAAGGTATGAAAGCTAGAATAAAAGATATCAAGAAAGAAGGAAATGAAAGTAATTAAAAAAACTAAAGATAGAATGAGAGAAGGTATGAAAGTTAGAATGAAAAATATCAAGAAAGATAGAAAGAAAGAAAGTAATAAAGAAACTAAAGATAGAATGAGAGAAGGTATTAAAGCTAGAAAGAGATATCAAGAAAGAAAGAATTGATAGTAAGTAAAAAAGAAACTAAAGATAGAATGAGAGATATTATGAAATCTAGAATGAAAGATATGAAGAAAGAAAAAAGGAAGAAAGTAGAAATGAAGTAATAAAGAAACTAAAGTTAGAATGAGAGAAGGTATGAAAGCTAGAATGAAAGATATCAAGAAAGGAAGAAAGGAAGAAATCTATAAAGAAAATAAAGACAGAATGAGAGAAGGTATGAAAGCTAGAATGAAAGATATCAAGAGAGGAAGAAAGAAAGAAAGTAAGAAATTAATAAAGAAACTAAAGAAATAAAGAGAGAAGGTATGAGAGCTAGAATGAAAGATATCAAGAAAGAAAGAAAAAAGAAATCAATAAAGAAATTAAAGATGAAATGAGAGAAGGTATGAAAGCTAGAAAGTAAGATATCAAGAAAGAAAAAATGAAAGTAAGTAGAAAAGAAACTAAAGATAGAATGAGAGAAGGTATGAAAGCTAGAATGAAAGATATCAAGAAAGAAAAAAGGAAGAAAGTAGAAATGAAGTTATAAAGAAACTAAAGAATGAATGAGAGAAGGTATGAATTCTAGAATGAAAGATATCAAGAAAGAAAGAAATAAAGTAATAAAGAAACTAAAGATAGAATGAGAGAAGGTATGATAGCTAGAATGAAAGATATCAAGAAAGAAGGAAATAAAAGTAATTAAATAAAAATGAAGATAGAATGAGAGAAGGTATGAAAGCTAGAATGAAAGATATCAAGAAAGAAGGAAATGAAAGTAATTAAAAAAACTAAAGATAGAATGAGAGAAGGTATGAAAGCTAGAATGAAAGATATCAAAAAAGATAGAAAGAAAGAAATTAATAAAGAAACCAAAGATAGAATGAGGGAAGGTATTAAAGCTAGAAAGAGATATCAAGAAAGAAAGAAATGATAGTAAGTAAAAAAGAAACTAAAGATAGAATGAGAGATGGTATGAAATCTAGAATGAAAGATATCAAGAAAGAAAGTAAGAAAGTAATAAAGAAATTAAAGTAGAATGACAGAAGATATGAAAGCAAGAATGAACGATATCAAGAAAGAAAGAAAAAAAGAAAACAATAAAGAAATTACAGAAGAATTGAGAGAAGGTATGAAATCTAGAATGATAGATATCAAGAAAGAAAGAAATGTAAGTAAGTAAAAAAGAAACTAAAGATAGAATGAGACAAGGTATCAAAGCAAGAAGGAAAGACATCAAGAAAGAAAGAAAAAAAGAAATCAATAAAGAAATTAAAGATGAAATGAGAGAAGGTATGAAAGCTAGAATGTAAGATATCAAGAAAGAAAGAAATGAAAGTAAGTAGAAAAGAAAATAAAGATAGAATGAGAGAAGGTATGAAAGCAAGAATGAAAGATATCAAGAAAGAAAAACGGAAGAAAGTAGAAATGAAGTTATAAAGAAACTAAAGATAGAATGAGAGAAGGTATGAATTCTAGAATGAAAGATATCAAGAAAGAAAGAAAGAAAGAAAGTAATAAAGAAACTAAAGATAAAATGAGAGAAGGTATGAAAGCTAGAATGAAGGATATCAAGAAAGAAGGAAATGAAAGTAATTAAAAAAACTAAAGATAGAATGAGAGAAGGTATGAAAGCTAGAATGAAAGATATCAAGAAAAAAAGAAATAAAGAAACTAAAGATAGAATGAGAGAAGGTATGAAAGCTAGAATGAAAGATATCAAGAAAGAAAGAAAGAAAGAAAGTAATAAAGAAACTAAAGGTAGAATGAGAGAAGGTATTAAAGCTAGAATGAAAGATATCAAGAAAGAAGGAAATGAAAGTAATTAAAAAAACTAAAGATAGAATGAGAGAAGGTATGAAATCTAGAATGAAAGATATCAAGAAAGAAAGTAAGAAAGTAATAAAGAAATTAAAGTAGAATGACAGAAGATATGAAAGCAAGAATGAACGATATCAAGAAAGAAAGAAAAAGAGAAATCAATAAAGAAATTACAGAAGAATTGAGAGAAGGTATGAAATCTAGAAGGATAGATTTCAAGAAAGAAAGAAATGTAAGTAAGTAAAAAAGAAACTAAAGATAGAATGAGACAAGGTATCAAAGCAAGAAGGAAAGACATCAAGAAAGAAAGAAAAAAAGAAATCAATAAAGAAATTAAAGATGAAATGAGAGAAGGTATGAAAGCTAGAATGTAAGATATCAAGAAAGAAAGAAATGAAAGTAAGTAGAAAAGAAAATAAAGATAGAATGAGAGAAGGTATGAAAGCAAGAATGAAAGATAAGAAAGAAAAAAGGAAGAAGTAGAAATGAAGTTATAAAGAAACTAAAGATAGAATGAGAGAAGGTATGAATTCTAGAATGAAAGATATCAAGAAAGAAAGAAAGAAAGAAAGTAATAAAGAAACTAAAGATAAAATGAGAGAAGGTATGAAAGCTAGAATGAAGGATATCAAGAAAGAAGGAAATGAAAGTAATTAAAAAAACTAAAGATAGAATGAGAGAAGGTATGAAAGCTAGAATGAAAGATATCAAGAAAAAAAGAAATAAAGAAACTAAAGATAGAATGAGAGAAGGTATGAAAGCTAGAATGAAAAATATCATGAAAGATAGAAAGAAAGAAAGTAATAAAGAAACTAAAGATAGAATGAGAAAAGGTATTAAAGCTAGAAAGAGATATCAAGAAAGAAGGAAATGAAAGTAAGTTAAAAAAAACTAAAGATAGAATGAGAGAAGGTATGAAAGCTAGAATGAAAACTATCAAGAAAGATAGAAAGAAAGAAAGTAATAAAGAAACTAAAGATAGAATGAGAGAAGGTATTAAAGCTAGAAAGAGATATCAAGAAAGAAAGAAATGATAGAAAGTAAAAAAGAAAATAAAGACAGAATGAGAGAAGGTATGAAAGCTAGAATGAAAGATATCAAGAAAGGAAGAAAGAAACAAAGTAAGAAATTAATAAAGAAACTAAAGAAAGAAAGAGAGAAGGTATAAGAGCTAGAATGAAAGATATCAAGAAGGAAAGAAAGAAAGAAAGAAAGAAAGTAATAAAGAAACTAAAGATAGAATGAGAGAAGGTATGAAAGCTAGAATGTAAGATATCAAGAAAGAAAGAAATGAAAGTAAGTAGAAAAGAAACTAAAGATAGAATGAGAGAAGGTATGAAAGCTAGAATGAAAGATATCAAGAAAAAAAAAGGAAGAAAGCAGAAATGAAGTTATAAAGAAACTAAAGATAGAATGAGAGAAGGTATGAATTCTGGAATGAAAGATATCAAGAAAGAAAGAAATAAAGTAATAAAGAAACTAAAGATAGAATGAGAGAAGGTATGATAGCTAGAATGAAAGATATCAAGAAAGAAGGATATAAAAGTAATTAAATAAAAATGAAGATAGAATGAGAGAAGGTATGAAAGCTAGAATGAAAGATATCAAGAAAGAAGGAAATGAAAGTAATTAAAAAAAACTAAAGATAGAACGAGAGAAGGTGTGAAAGCTAGAATGAAAAATATCATGAAAGATAGAAAGAAAGAAAGTAATAAAGAAACTAAAGATAGAACGAGAGAAGGTATTAAAGCTAGAAAGAGATATCAAGAAAGAAGGAAATGAAAGTAATTAAAAAAAACTAAAGATAGAATGAGAGAAGGTATGAAAGCTAGAATGAAAACTATCAAGAAAGATAGAAAGAAAGAAAGTAATAAAGAAACTAAAGATAGAATGAGAGAAGGTATTAAAGCTAGAAAGAGATATCAAGAAAGAAGGAAATGAAAGTAATTAAAAAAAACTAAAGATAGAATGAGAGAAGGTATGAAAGCTAGAATGAAAACTATCAAGAAAGATAGAAAGAAAGAAAGTAATAAAGAAACTAAAGATAGAATGAGAGAAGGTATTAAAGCTAGAAAGAGATATCAAGAAAGAAAGAAATGATAGTAAGTAAAAAAGAAAATAAAGACAGAATGAGAGAAGGTATGAAAGGTAGAATGAAAGATATCAAGAAAGGAAGAAAGAAAGAAAGTAAGAAATTAATAAAGAAACTAAAGAAAGAAAGAGAGAAGGTATAAGAGCTAGAATGAAAGATATCAAGAAGGAAAGAAAGAAAGAAAGAAAGAAAGAAAGTAATAAAGAAACTAAAGATAGAATGAGAGAAGGTATGAAAGCTAGAATGAAAGATATCAAGAAAGAAGGAAATGAAAGTAATTAAAAAAACTAAAGATAGAATGAGAGAAGGTATGAAAGCTAGAATGTAAGATATCAAGAAAGAAAGAAATGAAAGTAAGTAGAAAAGAAACTAAAGATAGAATGAGAGAAGGTATGAAAGCTAGAATGAAAGATATCAAGAAAAAAAAAGGAAGAAAGTAGAAATGAAGTTATAAAGAAACTAAAGATAGAATGAGAGAAGGTATGAATTCTGGAATGAAAGATATCAAGAAAGAAAGAAATAAAGTAATAAAGAAACTAAAGATAGAATGAGAGAAGGTATGATAGCTAGAATGAAAGATATCAAGAAAGAAGGATATAAAAATAATTAAATAAAAAAGAAGATAGAATGAGAGAAGGTATGAAAGCTAGAATGAAAGATATCAAGAAAGAAGGAAATGAAAGTAATTAAAAAAAACTAAAGATAGAATGAGAGAAGGTATGAAAGCTAGAATGAAAAAAATCAAGAAAGATAGAAAGAAAGAAAGTAATAAAGAAACTAAAGATAGAATGAGAGAAGGTATTAAAGCTAGAAAGAGATATCAAGAAAGAAAGAAATGATACTAAGTAAAAAAGAAACTAAAGATAGAATGAGAGAGAGTATGAAAGCTAGAATGAAAGATATCAAGAAAGGAAGAAAGAAAGAAAGTAAGAAATTAATAAAGAAACTAAAGAAAGAAAGAGAGAAGGTATAAGAGCTAGAATGAAAGATATCAAGAAGGAAAGAAAAAAAGAAAGAAAGAAAGTAATAAAGAAACTAAAGATAGAATGAGAGAAGGTATTAAAGCTAGAAAGAGATATCAAGAAAGAAGGAAATGAAAGTAATTAAAAAAACTAAAGATAGAATGAGAGAAGGTATGAAAGCTAGAATGAAAACTATCAAGAAAGATAGAAAGAAAGAAAGTAATAAAGAAACTAAAGATAGAATGAGAGAAGGAATTAAAGCTAGAAAGAGATATCAAGAAAGAAAGAAATGATAGTAAGTAAAAAAGAAAATAAAGACAGAATGAGAGAAGGTATGAAAGCTAGAATGAAAGATATCAAGAAAGGAAGAAAGAAAGAAAGTAATAAAGTAATAAAGAAACTAAAGATAGAATGAGAGAATGTATGAAAGCTAGAATGAAAGATATCAAGAAAGAAGGAAATGAAAGTAATTAAAAAAACTAAAGATAGAATGAGAGAAGGTATGAAAGCTAGAATGAAAGATATAAAGAAAGATAGAAAGAAAGAAAGTAATAAAGAAACTAAAGATAGAATGAGAGAAGGTATTAAAGCTAGAATGAGATATCAAGAAAGAAAGAAATGATAGTAAGTAAAAAAGAAACTAAAGATAGAATGAGAGATGGTATGAAATCTAGAATGAAAGATATCAAGAAAGAAAAAAGGAAGAAAGTAGAAATGAAGTAATAAAGAAACTAAAGATAGAATGAGAGAAGTTATGAAATCTAGAATGATAGATATCAAGAAAGAAAGAAAGAAATTAAGTAATAAAGAAACTAAAGATAGAACGAGAGAAAATTTGAGAGCTAGAATGAAAGCTATCAAGAAAGAAAGAAAGAAAGAAAGAATTAAAGAAACTAAAGATAGACTGAGACATGGTATGAATGCTAGAATGAAAGATATCAAGAAAGAATAAAGGAAGAAGGTAGAAATGAATTAATAAAGAAACTAAAGATAGAATGAGAGAAGGTATGAATTCTAGAATGAATGATATCAAGAAAGAAAGAAAGTAAGAAAGTAATAAAGAAACTAAAGATAGAATGAGAGAAGGTATGAAAGCTAGAATGAAAGATTTCAAGAAAGAAAGAAATGAAAGTAATTAAAAAAGAAAATAAACATAGAATGAGATAAGGTATCAAAACAAGAATGACAGATATCAAGAACGAAAAAAGAAAGAAAGAAAAAAGTAATCAATAAAGAAATTAAAGGTGGAATGAGAGAAGGTATGAAAGCTAGAATGAAAGATATCAAGAAAGAAAGAAAGAAAGTAATAAAGAAACTAAAGATAGTGATAGAAGGTATGAAAGCTAGAATGAAAGATATCAAGAAAGAAAGAAATAGAGAAACTAAAGATAAAATGAAAGCAGGTATGAAATCTAGAATGAAAGATATCAAGAAAGAAAGAAATGAAAGTAAGTAAAGAAGAAACTAAAGATAGAATGAGAGAAGGCATGAAAGCTAGAATGAAAGATATCAAGAAAGAAAGAAATGAAAGTTAGTAAAGAAGGAACTAAAGATATAATGAGAGATGGTATGAAAGCTAGAATGAAAGATATCAAGAAAGAAAGAAGGAAAGAAAGAACGAAAGTTTTTAATAAACAAACTAAAGATAAAATGAAAGAAGGTATGAAAGCTAGAATGAAAGATATCAAGAAAGAAAGAAAGAAAGAAATCTATAAAGAAAATAAAGACAGAATGAGAGAAGGTATGAAAGCTAGAATGAAAGATATCAAGAGAGGAAGAAAGAAAGAAAGTAAGAAATTAATAAAGAAACTAAAGAAAGAAAGAGAGAAGGTATGAGAGCTAGAATGAAAGATATCAAGAAAGAAAGAAAAAAGAAATCAATAAAGAAATTAAAGATGAAATGAGAGAAGGTATGAAAGCTAGAATGTAAGATATCAAGAAAGAAAAAATGAAAGTAAGTAGAAAAGAAACTAAAGATAGAATGAGAGAAGGTATGAAAGCTAGAATGAAAGATATCAAGAAAGAAAAAAGGAAGAAAGTAGAAATGAAGTTATAAAGAAACTAAAGAATGAATGAGAGAAGGTATGAATTCTAGAATGAAAGATATCAAGAAAGAAAGAAATAAAGTAATAAAGAAACTAAAGATAGAATGAGTGAAGGTATGATAGCTAGAATGAAAGATATCAAGAAAGAAGGAAATAAAAGTAATTAAATAAAAATGAAGATAGAATGAGAGAAGGTATGAAAGCTAGAATGAAAGATATCAAGAAAGAAGGAAATGAAAGTAATTAAAAAAAACTAAAGATAGAATGAGAGAAGGTATGAAAGCTAGAATGAAAGATATCAAGAAAGATAGAAAGAAAGAAATTAATAAAGAAACCAAAGATAGAATGAGGGAAGGTATGAAAGCTAGAATAAAAGATATCAAGAAAGAAAGAAAGAAAGTAATAAAGAAACTAAAGATAGAATGAGAGAAGATATGAAAGGAAAAATGAACGATATCAAGAAAGAAAGAAAAAAAGAAATCAATAAAAAAATTACAGAAGAATTGAGAGAAGGTATGAAATCTAGAATGATAGATATCAAGAAAGAAAGAAATGTAAGAAAGTAAAAAAGAAACTAAAGATAGAATGAGACAAGGTATCAAAGCAAGAAGGAAAGACATCAAGAAAGAAAGAAAAAAAGAAATCAATAAAGAAATTAAAGATGAAATGAGAGAAGGTATGAAAGCTAGAATGTAAGATATTAAGAAAGAAAGAAATGAAAGTAAGTAGAAAATAAAATAAAGATAGAATGAGAGAAGGTATGAAAGCAAGAATGAAAGATATCAAGAAAGAAAAAAGGAAGAAAGTAGAAATGAATTTATAAAGAAACTAAAGATAGAATGAGAGAAGGTATGAATTCTAGAATGAAAGATATCAAGATAGAAAGAAAGAAAGAAAGTAATAAAGAAACTGAAGATAAAATGAGAGAAGGTATGAAAGCTAGAATGAAAGATATCAAGAAAGAAGGAAATGAAAGTAATTAAAAAAACTAAAGATAGAATGAGAGAAGGTATGAAAGCTAGAATGAAAGATATCAAGAAAAAAAGAAAGTAATAAAGAAACTAAAGATAGAATGAGAGAAGGTATGAAAGCTAGAATGAAAGATATCAAGAAAGAAAGAAAGAAAGAAAGTAATAAAGAAACTAAAGGTAGAATGAGAGAAGGTATTAAAGCTAGAATGAAAGATATCAAGAAAGAAGGAAATGAAAGTAATTAAAAAACTAAAGATAGAATGAGAGAAGGTATGAAAGCTAGAATGAAAGATATCAAGAAAGAAAGATAGAAAGAAAGTAATAAAGAAACGAAAGGTAGAATGAGAGAAGGTATGAAAGCTAGAATGAAAGATATCAAGAAAGAAGGAAATAAAAGTAATTAAAAAAACTAAAGATAGAATGAGAGAAGGTATGAAAGCTAGAATGAAAAATATCAAGAAAGATAGAAAGAAAGAAAGTAATAAAGAAACTAAAGATAGAATGAGAGAAGGTATTAAAGCTAGAAAGAGATATCAAGAAAGAAAGAAATGATTGTAATTAAAAAAGAAACTAAAGATAGAATGAGAGATGGTATGAAATCTAGAATGAAAGATATCAAGAAAGAAAAAAGGAAGAAAGTAGAAATGAAGTAATAAAGAAACTAAAGTTAGAATGAGAGAAGGTATGAAAGCTAGAATGAAAGATATCAAGAAAGAAAGAAAGGAAGAAATCTATAAAGATAATAAAGACAGAATGAGAGAAGGTATGAAAGCTAGAATGAAAGATATCAAGAAAGGAAGAAAGAAAGAAAGTAAGAAATTAATAAAGAAACTAAAGAAAGAAAGAGAGAAGGTATGAGAGCTAGAATGAAAGATATCAAGAAAGAAAGAAAAAAGAAATCAATAAAGAAATTAAAGATGAAATGAGAGAAGGTATGAAAGCTAGAATGTAAGATATCAAGAAAGAAAGAAATGAAAGTAAGTAGAAAAGAAACTAAAGATAGAATGAGAGAAGGTATGAAAGCTAGAATGAAAGATATCAAGAAAAAAAAGTAAGAAAGTAGAAATGAAGTTATAAATAAACTAAAGATAGAATGAGAGAAGGTATGAATTCTGGAATGAAAGATATCAAGAAAGAAAGAAATAAAGTAATAAAGAAACTAAAGATAGAATGAGAGAAGGTATGAAAGCTAGAATGAAAGATATCAAGAAAGGAAGAAAGAAAGAAAGTAAGAAATTAATAAAGAAACTAAAGAAAGAAAGAGAGAAGGTATAAGAGCTAGAATGAAAGATATCAAGAAGGAAAGAAAAAAAGAAAGAAAGAAAGTAATAAAGAAACTAAAGATAGAATGAGAGAAGGTATTAAAGCTAGAAAGAGATATCAAGAAAGAAGGAAATGAAAGTAATTAAAAAAACTAAAGATAGAATGAGAGAAGGTATGAAAGCTAGAATGAAAACTATCAAGAAAGATAGAAAGAAAGAAAGTAATAAAGAAACTAAAGATAGAATGAGAGAAGGAATTAAAGCTAGAAAGAGATATCAAGAAAGAAAGAAATGATAGTAAGTAAAAAAGAAAATAAAGACAGAATGAGAGAAGGTATGAAAGCTAGAATGAAAGATATCAAGAAAGATAGAAAGAAAGAAATTAATAAAGAAACCAAAGATAGAATGAGGGAAGGTATGAAAGCTAGAATAAAAGATATCAAGAAAGAAAGAAAGAAAGTAATAAAGAAACTAAAGATAGAATGAGAGAAGATATGAAAGGAAGAATGAACGATATCAAGAAAGAAAGAAAAAAAGAAATCAATAAAAAAATTACAGAAGAATTGAGAGAAGGTATGAAATCTAGAATGATAGATATCAAGAAAGAAAGAAATGTAAGAAAGTAAAAAAGAAACTAAAGATAGAATGAGACAAGGTATCAAAGCAAGAAGGAAAGACATCAAGAAAGAAAGAAAAAAAGAAATCAATAAAGAAATTAAAGATGAAATGAGAGAAGGTATGAAAGCTAGAATGTAAGATATTAAGAAAGAAAGAAATGAAAGTAAGTAGAAAATAAAATAAAGATAGAATGAGAGAAGGTATGAAAGCAAGAATGAAAGATATCAAGAAAGAAAAAAGGAAGAAAGTAGAAATGAATTTATAAAGAAACTAAAGATAGAATGAGAGAAGGTATGAATTCTAGAATGAAAGATATCAAGATAGAAAGAAAGAAAGAAAGTAATAAAGAAACTGAAGATAAAATGAGAGAAGGTATGAAAGCTAGAATGAAAGATATCAAGAAAGAAGGAAATGAAAGTAATTAAAAAAACTAAAGATAGAATGAGAGAAGGTATGAAAGCTAGAATGAAAGATATCAAGAAAAAAAGAAAGTAATAAAGAAACTAAAGATAGAATGAGAGAAGGTATGAAAGCTAGAATGAAAGATATCAAGAAAGAAAGAAAGAAAGAAAGTAATAAAGAAACTAAAGGTAGAATGAGAGAAGGTATTAAAGCTAGAATGAAAGATATCAAGAAAGAAGGAAATGAAAGTAATTAAAAAACTAAAGATAGAATGAGAGAAGGTATGAAAGCTAGAATGAAAGATATCAAGAAAGAAAGATAGAAAGAAAGTAATAAAGAAACGAAAGGTAGAATGAGAGAAGGTATGAAAGCTAGAATGAAAGATATCAAGAAAGAAGGAAATAAAAGTAATTAAAAAAACTAAAGATAGAATGAGAGAAGGTATGAAAGCTAGAATGAAAAATATCAAGAAAGATAGAAAGAAAGAAAGTAATAAAGAAACTAAAGATAGAATGAGAGAAGGTATTAAAGCTAGAAAGAGATATCAAGAAAGAAAGAAATGATTGTAATTAAAAAAGAAACTAAAGATAGAATGAGAGATGGTATGAAATCTAGAATGAAAGATATCAAGAAAGAAAAAAGGAAGAAAGTAGAAATGAAGTAATAAAGAAACTAAAGTTAGAATGAGAGAAGGTATGAAAGCTAGAATGAAAGATATCAAGAAAGAAAGAAAGGAAGAAATCTATAAAGATAATAAAGACAGAATGAGAGAAGGTATGAAAGCTAGAATGAAAGATATCAAGAAAGGAAGAAAGAAAGAAAGTAAGAAATTAATAAAGAAACTAAAGAAAGAAAGAGAGAAGGTAT
This sequence comes from Intellagama lesueurii, assembly GCA_037013535.1. Lineage (NCBI taxonomy): Eukaryota > Metazoa > Chordata > Lepidosauria > Squamata > Agamidae > Intellagama > Intellagama lesueurii. The sequence goes on from JBAJHW010000002.1 coordinate 95,441,928, forward strand.
GAGAGCTAGAATGAAAGATATCAAGAAAGAAAGAAAAAAGAAATCAATAAAGAAATTAAAGATGAAATGAGAGAAGGTATGAAAGCTAGAATGTAAGATATCAAGAAAGAAAGAAATGAAAGTAAGTAGAAAAGAAACTAAAGATAGAATGAGAGAAGGTATGAAAGCTAGAATGAAAGATATCAAGAAAAAAAAGTAAGAAAGTAGAAATGAAGTTATAAATAAACTAAAGATAGAATGAGAGAAGGTATGAATTCTGGAATGAAAGATATCAAGAAAGAAAGAAATAAAGTAATAAAGAAACTAAAGATAGAATGAGAGAAGGTATGAAAGCTAGAATGAAAGATATCAAGAAAGGAAGAAAGAAAGAAAGTAAGAAATTAATAAAGAAACTAAAGAAAGAAAGAGAGAAGGTATAAGAGCTAGAATGAAAGATATCAAGAAGGAAAGAAAAAAAGAAAGAAAGAAAGTAATAAAGAAACTAAAGATAGAATGAGAGAAGGTATTAAAGCTAGAAAGAGATATCAAGAAAGAAGGAAATGAAAGTAATTAAAAAAACTAAAGATAGAATGAGAGAAGGTATGAAAGCTAGAATGAAAACTATCAAGAAAGATAGAAAGAAAGAAAGTAATAAAGAAACTAAAGATAGAATGAGAGAAGGAATTAAAGCTAGAAAGAGATATCAAGAAAGAAAGAAATGATAGTAAGTAAAAAAGAAAATAAAGACAGAATGAGAGAAGGTATGAAAGCTAGAATGAAAGATATCAAGAAAGGAAGAAAGAAAGAAAGTAAGAAAGTAATAAAGAAACTAAAGATAGAATGAGAGAATGTATGAAAGCTAGAATGAAAGATATCAAGAAAGAAGGAAATGAAAGTAATTAAAAAAACTAAAGATAGAATGAGAGAAGGTATGAAAGCTAGAATGAAAGATATAAAGAAAGATAGAAAGAAAGAAAGTAATAAAGAAACTAAAGATAGAATGAGAGAAGGTATTAAAGCTAGAATGAGATATCAAGAAAGAAAGAAATGATAGTAAGTAAAAAAGAAACTAAAGATAGAATGAGAGATGGTATGAAATCTAGAATGAAAGATATCAAGAAAGAAAAAAGGAAGAAAGTAGAAATGAAGTAATAAAGAAACTAAAGATAGAATGAGAGAAGTTATGAAATCTAGAATGATAGATATCAAGAAAGAAAGAAAGAAATTAAGTAATAAAGAAACTAAAGATAGAACGAGAGAAAATTTGAGAGCTAGAATGAAAGCTATCAAGAAAGAAAGAAAGAAAGAAAGAATTAAAGAAACTAAAGATAGACTGAGACATGGTATGAATGCTAGAATGAAAGATATCAAGAAAGAATAAAGGAAGAAGGTAGAAATGAATTAATAAAGAAACTAAAGATAGAATGAGAGAAGGTATGAATTCTAGAATGAATGATATCAAGAAAGAAAGAAAGTAAGAAAGTAATAAAGAAACTAAAGATAGAATGAGAGAAGGTATGAAAGCTAGAATGAAAGATTTCAAGAAAGAAAGAAATGAAAGTAATTAAAAAAGAAAATAAACATAGAATGAGATAAGGTATCAAAACAAGAATGACAGATATCAAGAACGAAAAAAGAAAGAAAGAAAAAAGTAATCAATAAAGAAATTAAAGGTGGAATGAGAGAAGGTATGAAAGCTAGAATGAAAGATATCAAGAAAGAAAGAAAGAAAGTAATAAAGAAACTAAAGATAGAATGATAGAAGGTATGAAAGCTAGAATGAAAGATATCAAGAAAGAAAGAAATAGAGAAACTAAAGATAAAATGAAAGCAGGTATGAAATCTAGAATGAAAGATATCAAGAAAGAAAGAAATGAAAGTAAGTAAAGAAGAAACTAAAGATAGAATGAGAGAAGGCATGAAAGCTAGAATGAAAGATATCAAGAAAGAAAGAAATGAAAGTTAGTAAAGAAGGAACTAAAGATAGAATGAGAGATGGTATGAAAGCTAGAATGAAAGATATCAAGAAAGAAAGAAGGAAAGAAAGAACGAAAGTTTTTAATAAACAAACTAAAGATAAAATGAAAGAAGGTATGAAAGCTAGAATGAAAGATATCAAGAAAGAAAGAAAGAAAGAAATCTATAAAGAAAATAAAGACAGAATGAGAGAAGGTATGAAAGCTAGAATGAAAGATATCAAGAGAGGAAGAAAGAAAGAAAGTAAGAAATTAATAAAGAAACTAAAGAAAGAAAGAGAGAAGGTATGAGAGCTAGAATGAAAGATATCAAGAAAGAAAGAAAAAAGAAATCAATAAAGAAATTAAAGATGAAATGAGAGAAGGTATGAAAGCTAGAATGTAAGATATCAAGAAAGAAAAAATGAAAGTAAGTAGAAAAGAAACTAAAGATAGAATGAGAGAAGGTATGAAAGCTAGAATGAAAGATATCAAGAAAGAAAAAAGGAAGAAAGTAGAAATGAAGTTATAAAGAAACTAAAGAATGAATGAGAGAAGGTATGAATTCTAGAATGAAAGATATCAAGAAAGAAAGAAATAAAGTAATAAAGAAACTAAAGATAGAATGAGTGAAGGTATGATAGCTAGAATGAAAGATATCAAGAAAGAAGGAAATAAAAGTAATTAAATAAAAATGAAGATAGAATGAGAGAAGGTATGAAAGCTAGAATGAAAGATATCAAGAAAGAAGGAAATGAAAGTAATTAAAAAAAACTAAAGATAGAATGAGAGAAGGTATGAAAGCTAGAATGAAAGATATCAAGAAAGATAGAAAGAAAGAAATTAATAAAGAAACCAAAGATAGAATGAGGGAAGGTATGAAAGCTAGAATAAAAGATATCAAGAAAGAAAGAAAGAAAGTAATAAAGAAACTAAAGATAGAATGAGAGAAGATATGAAAGGAAGAATGAACGATATCAAGAAAGAAAGAAAAAAAGAAATCAATAAAAAAATTACAGAAGAATTGAGAGAAGGTATGAAATCTAGAATGATAGATATCAAGAAAGAAAGAAATGTAAGAAAGTAAAAAAGAAACTAAAGATAGAATGAGACAAGGTATCAAAGCAAGAAGGAAAGACATCAAGAAAGAAAGAAAAAAAGAAATCAATAAAGAAATTAAAGATGAAATGAGAGAAGGTATGAAAGCTAGAATGTAAGATATTAAGAAAGAAAGAAATGAAAGTAAGTAGAAAATAAAATAAAGATAGAATGAGAGAAGGTATGAAAGCAAGAATGAAAGATATCAAGAAAGAAAAAAGGAAGAAAGTAGAAATGAATTTATAAAGAAACTAAAGATAGAATGAGAGAAGGTATGAATTCTAGAATGAAAGATATCAAGATAGAAAGAAAGAAAGAAAGTAATAAAGAAACTGAAGATAAAATGAGAGAAGGTATGAAAGCTAGAATGAAAGATATCAAGAAAGAAGGAAATGAAAGTAATTAAAAAAACTAAAGATAGAATGAGAGAAGGTATGAAAGCTAGAATGAAAGATATCAAGAAAAAAAGAAAGTAATAAAGAAACTAAAGATAGAATGAGAGAAGGTATGAAAGCTAGAATGAAAGATATCAAGAAAGAAAGAAAGAAAGAAAGTAATAAAGAAACTAAAGGTAGAATGAGAGAAGGTATTAAAGCTAGAATGAAAGATATCAAGAAAGAAGGAAATGAAAGTAATTAAAAAACTAAAGATAGAATGAGAGAAGGTATGAAAGCTAGAATGAAAGATATCAAGAAAGAAAGATAGAAAGAAAGTAATAAAGAAACGAAAGGTAGAATGAGAGAAGGTATGAAAGCTAGAATGAAAGATATCAAGAAAGAAGGAAATAAAAGTAATTAAAAAAACTAAAGATAGAATGAGAGAAGGTATGAAAGCTAGAATGAAAAATATCAAGAAAGATAGAAAGAAAGAAAGTAATAAAGAAACTAAAGATAGAATGAGAGAAGGTATTAAAGCTAGAAAGAGATATCAAGAAAGAAAGAAATGATTGTAATTAAAAAAGAAACTAAAGATAGAATGAGAGATGGTATGAAATCTAGAATGAAAGATATCAAGAAAGAAAAAAGGAAGAAAGTAGAAATGAAGTAATAAAGAAACTAAAGTTAGAATGAGAGAAGGTATGAAAGCTAGAATGAAAGATATCAAGAAAGAAAGAAAGGAAGAAATCTATAAAGATAATAAAGACAGAATGAGAGAAGGTATGAAAGCTAGAATGAAAGATATCAAGAAAGGAAGAAAGAAAGAAAGTAAGAAATTAATAAAGAAACTAAAGAAAGAAAGAGAGAAGGTATGAGAGCTAGAATGAAAGATATCAAGAAAGAAAGAAAAAAGAAATCAATAAAGAAATTAAAGATGAAATGAGAGAAGGTATGAAAGCTAGAATGTAAGATATCAAGAAAGAAAGAAATGAAAGTAAGTAGAAAAGAAACTAAAGATAGAATGAGAGAAGGTATGAAAGCTAGAATGAAAGATATCAAGAAAAAAAAGTAAGAAAGTAGAAATGAAGTTATAAATAAACTAAAGATAGAATGAGAGAAGGTATGAATTCTGGAATGAAAGATATCAAGAAAGAAAGAAATAAAGTAATAAAGAAACTAAAGATAGAATGAGAGAAGGTATGAAAGCTAGAATGAAAGATATCAAGAAAGGAAGAAAGAAAGAAAGTAAGAAATTAATAAAGAAACTAAAGAAAGAAAGAGAGAAGGTATAAGAGCTAGAATGAAAGATATCAAGAAGGAAAGAAAAAAAGAAAGAAAGAAAGTAATAAAGAAACTAAAGATAGAATGAGAGAAGGTATTAAAGCTAGAAAGAGATATCAAGAAAGAAGGAAATGAAAGTAATTAAAAAAACTAAAGATAGAATGAGAGAAGGTATGAAAGCTAGAATGAAAACTATCAAGAAAGATAGAAAGAAAGAAAGTAATAAAGAAACTAAAGATAGAATGAGAGAAGGAATTAAAGCTAGAAAGAGATATCAAGAAAGAAAGAAATGATAGTAAGTAAAAAAGAAAATAAAGACAGAATGAGAGAAGGTATGAAAGCTAGAATGAAAGATATCAAGAAAGGAAGAAAGAAAGAAAGTAAGAAAGTAATAAAGAAACTAAAGATAGAATGAGAGAATGTATGAAAGCTAGAATGAAAGATATCAAGAAAGAAGGAAATGAAAGTAATTAAAAAAACTAAAGATAGAATGAGAGAAGGTATGAAAGCTAGAATGAAAGATATAAAGAAAGATAGAAAGAAAGAAAGTAATAAAGAAACTAAAGATAGAATGAGAGAAGGTATTAAAGCTAGAATGAGATATCAAGAAAGAAAGAAATGATAGTAAGTAAAAAAGAAACTAAAGATAGAATGAGAGATGGTATGAAATCTAGAATGAAAGATATCAAGAAAGAAAAAAGGAAGAAAGTAGAAATGAAGTAATAAAGAAACTAAAGATAGAATGAGAGAAGTTATGAAATCTAGAATGATAGATATCAAGAAAGAAAGAAAGAAATTAAGTAATAAAGAAACTAAAGATAGAACGAGAGAAAATTTGAGAGCTAGAATGAAAGCTATCAAGAAAGAAGGAAATGAAAGTAATTAAAAAAAACTAAAGATAGAATGAGAGAAGGTATGAAAGCTAGAATGAAAAATATCATGAAAGATAGAAAGAAAGAAAGTAATAAAGAAACTAAAGATAGAACGAGAGAAGGTATTAAAGCTAGAAAGAGATATCAAGAAAGAAGGAAATGAAAGTAATTAAAAAAAACTAAAGATAGAATGAGAGAAGGTATGAAAGCTAGAATGAAAACTATCAAGAAAGATAGAAAGAAAGAAAGTAATAAAGAAACTAAAGATAGAATGAGAGAAGGTATTAAAGCTAGAAAGAGATATCAAGAAAGAAAGAAATGATAGTAAGTAAAAAAGAAAATAAAGACAGAATGAGAGAAGGTATGAAAGCTAGAATGAAAGATATCAAGAAAGGAAGAAAGAAAGAAAGTAAGAAATTAATAAGGAAACTAAAGAAAGAAAGAGAGAAGGTATAAGAGCTAGAATGAAAGATATCAAGAAGGAAAGAAAGAAAGAAAGAAAGAAAGTAATAAAGAAACTAAAGATAGAATGAGAGAAGGTATGAAAGCTAGAATGAAAGATATCAAGAAAGAAAGAAATGAAAGTAATTAAAAAAACTAAAGATAGAATGAGAGAAGGTATGAAAGCTAGAATGAAAGATATCAAGAAAGATAGAAAGAAAGAAAGTAATAAAGAAACTAAAGATAGAATGAGAGAAGGTATTAAAGGTAGAATGAGATATCAAGAAATAAATAAATGATAGTAAGTAAAAAAGAAACTAAAGATAGAATGAGAGATGGTATGAAATCTAGAATGAAAGATATCAAGAAAGAAAAAAGGAAGAAAGTAGAAATGAAGTAATAAAGAAACTAAAGATAGAATGAGAGAAGTTATGAAATCTAGAATGATAGATATCAAGAAAGAAAGAAAGAAATGAAGTAATAAAGAAACTAAAGATAGAATGAGAGAAGGTATGAAAGCTAGAATAAAAGATATCAAGAAAGAAAGAAAGATAGTAATAAAGAAACTAAAGATAGAACGAGAGAAAATTTGAGAGCTAAAATGAAAGCTATCAAGAAAGAAAGAAAGAAAGGAAGGAAGAAAGGAAGAAAGAAATAAAGAAACTAAAGATAGACTGAGACATGGTATGAATGCTAGAATGAAAGATATCAAGAAAGAATAAAGGAAGAAGGTAGAAATGAATTAATAAAGAAACTAAAGATAGAATGAGAGAAGGTATGAATTCTAGAATGAATGATATCAAGAAAGAAAGGAAGAAATAAAGTAATAAAGAAACTAAAGATAGAATGAGAGAAGGTATGAAAGCTAGAATGAAAGATATCAAGAAAGGAAGAAAGAAAGAAAGTAAGAAATTAATGAAGAAACTAAAGAAAGAAAGAGAGAAGGTATAAGAGCTAGAATGAAAGATATCAAGAAGGAAAGAAAAAAAGAAAGAAAGAAAGTAATAAAGAAACTAAAGATAGAATGAGAGAAGGTATTAAAGCTAGAAAGAGATATCAAGAAAGAAGGAAATGAAAGTAATTAAAAAAAACTAAAGATAGAATGAGAGAAGGTATGAAAGCTAGAATGAAAACTATCAAGAAAGATAGAAAGAAAGAAAGTAATAAAGAAACTAAAGATAGAATGAGAGAAGGTATTAAAGCTAGAAAGAGATATCAAGAAAGAAAGAAATGATAGTAAGTAAAAAAGAAAATAAAGACAGAATGAGAGAAGGTATGAAAGCTAGAATGAAAGATATCAAGAAAGGAAGAAAGAAAGAAAGTAAGAAATTAATAAAGAAACTAAAGAAAGAAAGAGAGAAGGCATAAGAGCTAGAATGAAAGATATCAAGAAGGAAAGAAAGAAAGAAAGAAAGAAAGTAATAAAGAAACTAAAGATAGAATGAGAGAAGGTATGAAAGCTGGAATGAAAGATTTCTAGAAAGAAAGAAATGAAAGTAATTAAAAAAGAAAATAAACATAGAATGAGATAAGGTATCAAAACAAGAATGACAGATATCAAGAACGAAAAAAGAAAGAAAGAAAAAAGTAATCAATAAAGAAATTAAAGGTGGAATGAGAGAAGGTATGAAAGCTAGAATGAAAGATATCAAGAAAGAAAGAAAGAAAGTAATAAAGAAACTAAAGATAGAATGAGAGAAGGTATGAAAGCTAGAATGAAAGATATCAAGAAAGAAAGAAAGAAAGAAATAGAGAAACTAAAGATAAAATGAAAGCAGGTATGAAATCTAGAATGAAAGATATCAAGAAAGAAAGAAATGAAAGTAAGTAAAGAAGAAACTAAAGATAGAATGAGAGAAGGCATGAAAGCTAGAATGAAAGATATCAAGAAAGAAAGAAATGAAAGTTAGTAAAGAAGGAACAATAGATAGAATGAGAGATGGTATGAAAGCTAGAATGAAAGATATCAAGAAAGAAAGAAGGAAAGAAAGAACGAAAGTTTTTAATAAACAAACTAAAGATAGAATGAAAGAAGATATGAAAGCTAAAATGAAGTATATCAAGAAAGAAAAAGAAAGTAAGAAAGTAATAAAGAAACTAAAGAAAGAATGAGATATGGTATGACAGATAGAATGAAAGATATCAAGAAAGAAAAAAGAAGAAAGTAGAAATGAAGTAATAAAGAAACTAAAGATAGAATGAGAGAAGGTATTAAAGCTAGAATGAGATATCAAGAAAGAAAGAAATGATAGTAAGTAAAAAAGAAACTAAAGATAGAATGAGAGATGGTATGAAATCTAGAATGAAAGATATCAAGAAAGAAAAAAGGAAGAAAGTAGAAATGAAGTATTAAAGAAACTAAGGATAGAATGAGAGAAGTTATGAAATCTAGAATGATAGATATCAAGAAAGAAAGAAAGATAGTAATAAAGAAACTAAAGATAGAATGAGAGAAGGTATGAAAGCTAGAATAAAAGATATCAAGAAAGAAAGAAAGATAGTAATAAAGAAACTAAAGATAGAACGAGAGAAAATTTGAGAGCTAGAATGAAAGCTATCAAGAAAGAAAGGAAGGAAGAAAGAAAGAAAGAAATAAAGAAACTAAAGATAGACTGAGACATGGTATGAATGCTAGAATGAAAGATATCAAGAAAGAATAAAGGAAGAAGGTAGAAATGAATTAATAAAGAAACTAAAGATAGAATGAGAGAAGGTATGAATTCTAGAATGAATGATATCAAGAAAGAAAGGAAGAAATAAAGTAATAAAGAAACTAAAGATAGAATGAGAGAAGGTATGAAAGCTAGAATGAAAGATATCAAGAAAGGAAGAAAGAAAGAAAGTAAGAAATTAATAAAGAAACTAAAGAAAGAAAGAGAGAAGGTATAAGAGCTAGAATGAAAGATATCAAGAAGGAAAGAAAAAAAGAAAGAAAGAAAGTAATAAAGAAACTAAAGATAGAATGAGAGAAGGTATTAAAGCGAGAAAGAGATATCAAGAAAGAAGGAAATGAAAGTAATTAAAAAAAACTAAAGATAGAATGAGAGAAGGTATGAAAGCTAGAATGAAAACTATCAAGAAAGATAGAAAGAAAGAAAGTAATAAAGAAACTAAAGATAGAATGAGAGAAGGTATTAAAGCTAGAAAGAGATATCAAGAAAGAAAGAAATGATAGTAAGTAAAAAAGAAAATAAAGACAGAATGAGAGAAGGTATGAAAGCTAGAATGAAAGATATCAAGAAAGGAAGAAAGAAAGAAAGTAAGAAATTAATAAAGAAACTAAAGAAAGAAAGAGAGAAGGCATAAGAGCTAGAATGAAAGATATCAAGAAGGAAAGAAAGAAAGAAAGAAAGAAAGTAATAAAGAAACTAAAGATAGAATGAGAGAAGGTATGAAAGCTAGAATGAAAGATTTCTAGAAAGAAAGAAATGAAAGTAATTAAAAAAGAAAATAAACATAGAATGAGATAAGGTATCAAAACAAGAATGACAGATATCAAGAACGAAAAAAGAAAGAAAGAAAAAAGTAATCAATAAAGAAATTAAAGGTGGAATGAGAGAAGGTATGAAAGCTAGAATGAAAGATATCAAGAAAGAAAGAAAGAAAGTAATAAAGAAACTAAAGATAGAATGAGAGAAGGTATGAAAGCTAGAATGAAAGATATCAAGAAAGAAAGAAAGAAAGAAATAGAGAAACTAAAGATAAAATGAAAGCAGGTATGAAATCTAGAATGAAAGATATCAAGAAAGAAAGAAATGAAAGTAAGTAAAGAAGAAACTAAAGATAGAATGAGAGAAGGCATGAAAGCTAGAATGAAAGATATCAAGAAAGAAAGAAATGAAAGTTAGTAAAGAAGGAACAATAGATAGAATGAGAGATGGTATGAAAGCTAGAATGAAAGATATCAAGAAAGAAAGAAGGAAAGAAAGAACGAAAGTATTTAATAAACAAACTAAAGATAGAATGAAAGAAGATATGAAAGCTAAAATGAAGTATATCAAGAAAGAAAAAGAAAGTAAGAAAGTAATAAAGAAACTAAAGAAAGAATGAGATATGGTATGACAGATAGAATGAAAGATATCAAGAAAGAAAAAAGTAGAAAGTAGAAATGAAGTAATAAAGAAACTAAAGATAGAATGAGAGAAGGTATTAAAGCTAGAATGAGATATCAAGAAAGAAAGAAATGATAGTAAGTAAAAAAGAAACTAAAGATAGAATGAGAGATGGTATGAAATCTAGAATGAAAGATATCAAGAAAGAAAAAAGGAAGAAAGTAGAAATGAAGTATTAAAGAAACTAAGGATAGAATGAGAGAAGTTATGAAATCTAGAATGATAGATATCAAGAAAGAAAGAAAGATAGTAATAAAGAAACTAAAGTTAGAATGAGAGAAGGTATGAAAGCTAGAATGAAAGATATCAAGAAAGAAAGAAAGAAAGAAATCTATAAAGAAAATAAAGACAGAATGAGAGAAGGTATGAAAGCTAGAATGAAAGATATCAAGAAAGGAAGAAAGAAAGAAAGTAAGAAATTAATAAAGAAACTAAAGAAAGAAATAGAGAACGTATGAGAGCTGGAATGAAAGATATCAAGAAAGAAAAAAGGAAGAAAGTAGAAATGAAGTAATAAAGAAACTAAAGATAGAATGAGAGAAGTTATGAAATCTAGAATGAAAGATATCAAGAAAGAAAGAAGGAAAGAAAGAACGAAAGTTTTTAATAAACAAACTAAAGATAGAATAAAAGAAGGTATGAAATCTAAAATCAAATATATCAAGAAAGAAAAAAGAAAGTAATAAAGAAACTAAAGAAAGAATGAGAGATGGTATGAAAGATAGAATGAAAGATATCAAGAAAGAAAAAAGAAGAAAGTAGAAATGAAGTAATAAAGAAACTAAAGATAGAATGAGAGAAGGTATTAAAGCTAGAATGAGATGTCAAGAAAGAAAGAAAAGATAGTAAGTAAAAAAGAAACTAAAGATAGAATGAGAGATGGTGTGAAATCTAGAATGAAAGATATCAAGAAAGAAAAAAGGAAGAAAGTAGAAATGAAGTAATAAAGAAACTAAAGATAGAATGAGAGAAGTTATGAAATCTAGAATGATAGATATCAAGAAAGAAAGAAAGATAGTAATAAAGAAACTAAAGTTAGAATGAGAGAAGGTATGAAAGCTGGAATGAAAGATATCAAGAAAGAAAGAAAGAAAGAAATCTATAAAGAAAATAAAGACAGAATGAGAGAAGGTATGAAAGCTGGAATGAAAGATATCAAGAAAGGAAGAAAGAAAGAAAGTAAGAAATTAATAAAGAAACTAAAGTAAGAAAGAGAGAAGGTATAAGAGCTAGAATGAAAGATATCAAGAAAGAAAGAAAAAAGAAAGAAAGAAAGTAATAAAGAAACTAAAGATAGAATGAGAGAAGGTATGAAAGCTAGAATGAAAGATATCAAGAAAGATAGAAAGAAAGAAATTAATAAAGAAACCAAAGATAGAATGAGAGAAGGTATTAAAGCTAGAAAGAGATATCAAGAAAGAAAGAAATGATAGTAAGTAAAAAAGAAACTAAAGATAGAATAAGAGATGGTATGAAATCTAGAATGAAAGATATCAAGAAAGAAAAAAGGAAGAAAGTAGAAATGAAGTAATAAATAAACTAAAGATTGAATGACAGAAGTTATGAAATCTAGAATGATAGATATCAAGAAAGAAAGAAAGAAATAAAGTAATAAAGAAACTAAAGATAGAATGAGAGAAGGTATGAAAGCTAGAATAAAAGATATCAAGAAAGAAAGAAAGAAAGTAATAAAGAAACTAAAGATAGAATGAGAGAAGATATGAAAGCAAGAATGAACGATATCAAGAAAGAAAGAAAAAAAGAAATCAATAAAGAAATTACAGAAGAATTGAGAGAAGGTATGAAATCTAGAATGATAGATATCAAGAAAGAAAGAAATGTAAGTAAGTAAAAAAGAAACTAAAGATAGAATGAGACAAGGTATCAAAGCAAGAAGGAAAGACATCAAGACAGAAAAAAAAAGAAATCAATAAAGAAATTAAAGATGAAATGAGAGAAGGTATGAAAGCTAGAATGTAAGATATCAAGAAAGAAAGAAATGAAAGTACGTAGAAAAGAAAATAAAGATAGAATGAGAGAAGGTATGAAAGCAAGAATGAAAGATATGAAGAAAGAAAAAAGGAAGAAAGTAGAAATGAAGTTATAAAGAAACTAAAGATAGAATGAGAGAAGGTATGAATTCTAGAATGAAAGATATCAAGAAAGAAAGAAAGAAAGAAAGAAAGTAATAAAGAAACTAAAGATAAAATGAGAGAAGGTATGAAAGCTAGAATGAAAGATATCAAGAAAGAAGGAAATGAAAGTAATTAAAAAAACTAAAGAAAGAATGAGAGAAGGTATGAAAGCTAGAATGAAAGATATCAAGAAAAAAAGAAAGTAATAAAGAAACTAAAGTTAGAATGAGAGAAGGTATGAAAGCTAGAATGAAAGATATCAAGAAAGAGAGAAAGAAAGAAAGTAAGAAATGAATAAAGAAACTAAAGAAAGAAAGAGAGAAGGTATGAGAGCTAGAATGAAAGATATCAAGAAAGAAAGAAAAAAGAATTCAATAAAGAAATTAAAGATGAAATGAGAGAAGGTATGAAAGCTAGAATGTAAGATATCAAGAAAGAAAGAAATGAAAGTAAGTAGAAAAGAAACTAAAGATAGAATGAGAGAAGGTATTAAAGCTAGAATAAAAGATATCAAGAAAAAAAGGAAGAAAGTAGAAATGAAGTTATAAAGAAACTAAAGATAGAATGAGAGAAGGTATGAATTCTAGAATGAAAGATATCAAGAAAGAAAGAAATAAAGTAATAAAGAAACTAAAGATAGAATGAGAGAAGGTATGATAGCTAGAATGAAAGATATCAAGAAAGAAGGAAATGAAAGTAATTAAAAAAAACTAAAGATAGAATGAGAGAAGGTAAGAAAGCTAGAATGAAAACTATCAAGAATGATAGAAAGAAAGAAAGTAATAAAGAAACTAAAGATAGAATGAGAGAAGGTATTAAAGCTAGAAAGAGATATCAAGAAAGAAAGAAATGATAGTAAGTAAAAAAGAAAATAAAGACAGAATGAGAGAACGTATGAAAGCTAGAATGAAAGATATCAAGAAAGGAAGAAAGAAAGTAAGAAATTTTAAAGAAACTAAAGAAAGAAAGAGAGAAGGTATAAGAGCTAGAATGAAAGATATCAAGAAAGAAAGAAAAAAAGAAAGAAAAAAAGTAATAAAGAAACTATAGATAGAATGAGAGAAGGTATTAAAGCTAGAAAGAGATATCAAGAAAGAAGGAAATGAAAGTAATTAAAAAAAACTAAAGATAGAATGAGAGAAGGTATGAAAGCTAGAATGAAAACTATCAAGAAAGATAGAAAGAAAGAAAGTAATAAAGAAACTAAAGATAGAATGAGAGAAGGTATTAAAGCTAGAAAGAGATATCAAGAAAGAAAGAAATGATAGTAAGTAAAAAAGAAAATAAAGACAGAATGAGAGAAGGTATGAAAGCTAGAATGAAAGATATCAAGAAAGGAAGAAAGAAAGAAAGTAAGAAATTAATAAAGAAACTAAAGAAAGAAAGAGAGAAGGTATAAGAGCTAGAAATAAAGATATCAAGAAGTAAAGAAAGAAAGAAAGAAAGTAATAAAGAAACTAAAGATAGAATGAGAGAAGGTATGAAAGCTAGAATGAAAGATATCAAGAAAGAAGGAAATGAAAGTAATTAAAAAAAACTAAAGATAGAATGAGAGAAGGTATGAAAGCTAGAATGAAAACTATCAAGAAAGATAGAAAGAAAGAAAGTAATAAAGAAACTAAAGATAGAACGAGAGAAGGTATGAAAGCTAGAAAGAGATATCAAGAAAGAAAGAAATGATAGTAAGTAAAAAAGAAAATAAAGACAGAATGAGAGAAGGTATGAAAGCTAGAATGAAAGATATCAAGAAAGGAAGAAAGAAAGAAAGTAAGAAATTAATAAAGAAACTAAAGAAAAAAAGAGAGAAGGTATAAGAGCTAGAATGAAAGATATCAAGAAACAAAGAAAAAAGAAATCAATAAAGAAATTAAAGATGAAATGAGAGAAGGTATGAAAGCTAGAATGAAATATATCAAGAAAAAAAGGAAGAAAGTAGAAATGAAGTTATAAAGAAACAAAAGATAGAATGAGAGAAGGTATGAATTCTAGAATGAAAGATATCAAGAAAGAAAGAAAGAAAGTAATAAAGATACTAAAGATAGAATGAGAGAAGGTATTAAAGCTAGAAAGAGATATCAAGAAAGAAGGAAATGAAAGTAATTAAAAAAAACTAAAGATAGAATGAGAGAAGGTATGAAAGCTAGAATGAAAAATATCAAGAAAGATAGAAAGATAGAAAGTAATAAAGAAACTAAAGATAGAATGAGAGAAGGTATGAAAGCTAGAAAGAGATATCAAGAAAGAAAGAAATGATAGTAAGTAAAAAAGAAAATAAAGACAGAATGAGAGAAGGTATGAAAGCAAGAATGAAAGATATCAAGAAAGAAGGAAATGAAAGTAATTAAAAAAAATAAAGATAGAATGAGAGAAGGTATGAAAGCTAGAATGAAAGACATCAAGAAAGAAAGAAAAAAAGAAATCAATAAAGAAATTAAAGATGAAATGAGAGAAGGTATGAAAGCTAGAATGTAAGATATCAAGAAAGAAAGAAATGAAAGTAAGTAGAAAAGAAACTAAAGATAGAATGAGAGAAGGTATAAAAGCTAGAAAGAAAGATATCAAGAAAGAAAAAAGGAAGAAAGTAGAAATGATGTTATAAAGAAACTAAAGATAGAATGAGAGAAGGTATGAATTCTAGAATGAAAGATATCAAGAAAGAAAGAAAGAAAGAAAGTAATAAAGAAACTAAAGATAGAATCTGAGAAGGTATGAAAGCTAGAATGAAAGATATCAAGAAAGAAGGAAATGAAAGTAATTAAAAAAAACTAAAGATAGAATGATAGAAGGTATGAATTCTAGAATGAAAGTTATCAAGAAAGAAAGAAATAAAGTAATAAAGAAACTAAAGATAGAATGATAGAAGGTATGATAGCTAGAATGAAAGATATCAAGAAAGAAGGATATAAAAGTAATTAAATAAAAATGAAGATAGAATGGGAGAAGGTATGAAAGCTAGAATGAAAGATTTCAAGAAAAAAGGAAATGAAAGTAATTAAAAAAAACTAAAGATACAATGAGAGAAGGTATGAAAGCTAGAATGAAAAATATCAAGAAAGATAGAAAGAAAGAAAGTAATAAAGAAACTAAAGATAGAATGAGAGAAGGTATTAAAGCTAGAAAGAGATATCAAGAAAGAAAGAAATGATAGTAAGTAAAAAAGAAACTAAAGATAGAATGAGAGATGGTATGAAATCTAGAATGAAAGATATCAAGAAAGAAAAAAGGAAGAAAGTAGAAATGAAGTAATAAAGAAACTAAAGTTAGAATGAGAGAATGTATGAAAGCTAGAATGAAAGATATGAAGAAAGAAAGAAAGAAAGAAAGTAAGAAATTAATAAAGAAACTAAAGAAAGAAAGAGAGAAGGTATGAGAGCTAGTATGAAAGATATCAAGAAAGAAAGAAAAAAGAAATCAATAAATAAATTAAAGATGAAATTGGAGAAGGTATGAAAGCTAGAATGTAAGATATCAAGAAAGAAAGAAATGAAAGTAAGTAGAAAAGAAACTAAAGATAGAATGAGAGAAGGTATGAAAGCTAGAATGAAAGATATCAAGAAAAAAAAGGAAGAAAGTAGAAATGAAGTTATAAAGAAACTAAAGATAGAATGAGAGAAGGTATGAATTCTAGAATGAAAGATATCAAGAAAGAAAGAAATAAAGTAATAAAGAAACTAAAGATAGAATGATAGAAGGTATGATAGCTAGAATGAAAGATATCAAGAAAGAAGGATATAAAAGTAATTAAATAAAAATGAAGATAGAATGGGAGAAGGTATGAAAGCTAGAATGAAAGATTTCAAGAAAAAAGGAAATGAAAGTAATTAAAAAAAACTAAAGATACAATGAGAGAAGGTATGAAAGCTAGAATGAAAAATATCAAGAAAGATAGAAAGAAAGAAAGTAATAAAGAAACTAAAGATAGAATGAGAGAAGGTATTAAAGCTAGAAAGAGATATCAAGAAAGAAAGAAATGATAGTAAGTAAAAAAGAAACTAAAGATAGAATGAGAGATGGTATGAAATCTAGAATGAAAGATATCAAGAAAGAAAAAAGGAAGAAAGTAGAAATGAAGTAATAAAGAAACTAAAGTTAGAATGAGAGAATGTATGAAAGCTAGAATGAAAGATATCAAGAAAGAAAGAAAGAAAGAAAGTAAGAAATTAATAAAGTAACTAAAGAAAGAAAGAGAGAAGGTATGAGAGCTAGTATGAAAGATATCAAGAAAGAAAGAAAAAAGAAATCAATAAATAAATTAAAGATGAAATGAGAGAAGGTATGAAAGCTAGAATGTAAGATATCAAGAAAGAAAGAAATGAAAGTAAGTAGAAAAGAAACTAAAGATAGAATGAGAGAAGGTATGAAAGCTAGAATGAAAGATATCAAGAAAAAAAAGGAAGAAAGTAGAAATGAAGTTATAAAGAAACTAAAGATAGAATGAGAGAAGGTATGAATTCTAGAATGAAAGATATCAAGAAAGAAAGAAATAAAGTAATAAAGAAACTAAAGATAGAATGAGAGAAGGTATGATAGCTAGAATGAAAGATATCAAGAAAGAAGGATATAAAAGTAATTAAATAAAAATGAAGATAGAATGAGAGAAGGTATGAAAGCTAGAATGAAAGATATCAAGAAAGAAGGAAATGAAAGTAATTAAAAAAAACTAAAGATAGAATGAGAGAAGGTGTGAAAGCTAGAATGAAAACTATCAAGAAAGATAGAAAGAAGGAAAGTAATAAAGAAACTAAAGATAGAATGAGAGAAGGTATTAAAGCTAGAAAGAGATATCAAGAAAGAAAGAAATGATAGTAAGTAAAAAAGAAAATAAAGACAGAATGAGAGAAGGTATGAAAGCTAGATTGAAAGATATGAAGAAAGGAAGAAAGAAAGAAAGTAAGAAATTAATAAAGAATCTAAAGAAAGAAAGAGAGAAGGTATAAGAGCTAGAATGAAAGATATCAAGAAAGAAAGAAAAAAAGAAAGAAAGAAAGTAATAAAGAAACTATAGATAGAATGAGAGAAGGTATTAAAGCTAGAAAGAGATATCAAGAAAGAAGGAAATGAAAGTAATTAAAAAAAACTAAAGATAGAATGAGAGAAGGTATGAAAGCTAGAATGAAAACTATCAAGAAACATAGAAAGAAAGAAAGTAATAAAGAAACTAAAGATAGAATGAGAGAAGGTATTAAAGCTAGAAAGAGATATCAAGAAAGAAAGAAATGATAGTAAGTAAAAAAGAAAATAAAGACAGAATGAGAGAAGGTATGAAAGCTAGAATGAAAGATATCAAGAAAGGAAGAAAGAAAGAAAGTAAGAAATTAATGAAGAAACTAAAGAAAGAAAGAGAGAAGGTATAAGAGCTAGAATGAAAGATATCAAGAAGGAAAGAAAGAAAGAAAGAAAGTAATAAAGAAACTAAAGATAGAATGAGAGAAGGTATGAAAGCTAGAATGAAAGATATCAAGAAAGAAGGAAATGAAAGTAATTAAAAAAAAATAAAGATACAATGAGAGAAGGTATGAAAGCTAGAATGAAAAATATCAAGAAAGATAGAAAGAAAGAAAGTAATAAAGAAACTAAAGATAGAATGAGAGAAGGTATTAAAGCTAGAAAGAGATATCAAGAAAGAAAGAAATGATAGTAAGTAAAAAAGAAAATAAAGACAGAATGAGAGAAGGTATGAAAGCTAGAATGAAAGATATCAAGAAAGGAAGAAAGAAAGAAAGTAAGAAATTAATGAAGAAACTAAAGAAAGAAAGAGAGAAGGTATAAGAGCTAGAATGAAAGATATCAAGAAGGAAAGAAAGAAAGAAAGAAAGTAATAAAGAAACTAAAGATAGAATGAGAGAAGGTATGAAAGCTAGAATGAAAGATATCAAGAAAGAAGGAAATGAAAGTAATTAAAAAAAATAAAGATACAATGAGAGAAGGTATGAAAGCTAGAATGAAAAATATCAAGAAAGATAGAAAGAAAGAAAATAATAAAGAAACTAAAGATAGAATGAGAGAAGGTATTAAAGCTAGAATGAAAGATATCAAGAAAGGAAGAAAGAAAGAAAGTAAGAAATTAATAAAGAAACTAAAGAAAAAAAGAGAGAAGGTATAAGAGCTAGAATGAAAGATATCAAGAAAGAAAGAAAAAAGAAATCAATAAAGAAATTAAAGATGAAATGAGAGAAGGTATGAAAGCTAGAATGAAATATATCAAGAAAAAAAGGAAGAAAGTAGAAATGAAGTTATAAAGAAACAAAAGATAGAATGAGAGAAGGTATGAATTCTAGAATGAAAGATATCAAGAAAGAAAGAAAGAAAGTAATAAAGATACTAAAGATAGAATGAGAGAAGGTATTAAAGCTAGAAAGAGATATCAAGAAAGAAGGAAATGAAAGTAATTAAAAAAAACTAAAGATAGAATGAGAGAAGGTATGAAAGCTAGAATGAAAAATATCAAGAAAGATAGAAAGATAGAAAGTAATAAAGAAACTAAAGATAGAATGAGAGAAGGTATGAAAGCTAGAAAGAGATATCAAGAAAGAAAGAAATGATAGTAAGTAAAAAAGAAAATAAAGACAGAATGAGAGAAGGTATGAAAGCAAGAATGAAAGATATCAAGAAAGAAGGAAATGAAAGTAATTAAAAAAAATAAAGATAGAATGAGAGAAGATATGAAAGCTAGAATGAAAGAAATCAAGAAAGAAAGAAAAAGAGAAATCAATAAAGAAATTAAAGATGAAATGAGAGAAGGTATGAAAGCTAGAATGTAAGATATCAAGAAAGAAAGAAATGAAAGTAAGTAGAAAAGAAACTAAAGATAGAATGAGAGAAGGTATGAAAGCTAGAAAGAAAGATATCAAGAAAGAAAAAAGGAAGAAAGTAGAAATGAAGTTATAAAGAAACTAAAGATAGAATGAGAGAAGATATGAATTCTAGAATGAAAGATATCAAGAAAGAAAGAAAGAAAGAAAGTAATAAAGAAACTAAAGATAGAATCTGAGAAGGTATGAAAGCTAGAATGAAAGATATCAAGAAAGAAGGAAATGAAAGTAATTAAAAAAAACTAAAGATAGAATGATAGAAGGTATGAATTCTAGAATGAAAGATATCAAGAAAGAAAGAAATAAAGTAATAAAGAAACTAAAGATAGAATGATAGAAGGTATGATAGCTAGAATGAAAGATATCAAGAAAGAAGGATATAAAAGTAATTAAATAAAAATGAAGATAGAATGGGAGAAGGTATGAAAGCTAGAATGAAAGATTTCAAGAAAAAAGGAAATGAAAGTAATTAAAAAAAACTAAAGATACAATGAGAGAAGGTATGAAAGCTAGAATGAAAAATATCAAGAAAGATAGAAAGAAAGAAAGTAATAAAGAAACTAAAGATAGAATGAGAGAAGGTATTAAAGCTAGAAAGAGATATCAAGAAAGAAAGAAATGATAGTAAGTAAAAAAGAAACTAAAGATAGAATGAGAGATGGTATGAAATCTAGAATGAAAGATATCAAGAAAGAAAAAAGGAAGAAAGTAGAAATGAAGTAATAAAGAAACTAAAGTTAGAATGAGAGAATGTATGAAAGCTAGAATGAAAGATATCAAGAACGAAAGAAAGAAAGAAAGTAACAAATTAATAAAGAAACTAAAGAAAGAAAGAGAGAAGGTATGAGAGCTAGAATGAAAGATATCAAGAAAGAAAGAAAAAAGAAATCAATAAATAAATTAAAGATGAAATGAGAGAAGGTATGAAAGCTAGAATGTAAGATATCAAGAAAGAAAGAAATGAAAGTAAGTAGAAAAGAAACTAAAGATAGAATGAGAGAAGGTATGAAAGCTAGAATGAAAGATATCAAGAAAAAAAAGGAAGAAAGTAGAAATGAAGTTATAAAGAAACTAAAGATAGAATGAGAGAAGGTATGAATTCTAGAATGAAAGATATCAAGAAAGAAAGAAATAAAGTAATAAAGAAACTAAAGATAGAATGAGAGAAGGTATGATAGCTAGAATGAAAGATATCAAGAAAGAAGGATATAAAAGTAATTAAATAAAAATGAAGATAGAATGAGAGAAGGTATGAAAGCTAGAATGAAAGATATCAAGAAAGAAGGAAATGAAAGTAATTAAAAAAACTAAAGATAGAATTAGAGAAGGTGTGAAAGCTAGAATGAAAACTATCAAGAAAGATAGAAAGAAGGAAAGTAATAAAGAAACCAAAGATAGAATGAGAGAAGGTATTAAAGCTAGAAAGAGATATCAAGAAAGAAAGAAATGATAGTAAGTAAAAAAGAAAATAAAGACAGAATGAGAGAAGGTATGAAAGCTAGAATGAAAGATATCAAGAAAGGAAGAAAGAAAGAAAGTAAGAAATTAATGAAGAAACTAAAGAAAGAAAGAGAGAAGGTATAAGAGCTAGAATGAAAGATATCAAGAAGGAAAGAAAGAAAGAAAGAAAGTAATAAAGAAACTAAAGATAGAATGAGAGAAGGTATGAAAGCTAGAATGAAAAATATCAAGAAAGATAGAAAGAAAGAAAATAATAAAGAAACTAAAGATAGAATGAGAGAAGGTATTAAAGCTAGAATGAAAGATATCAAGAAAGGAAGAAAGAAAGAAAGTAAGAAATTAATAAAGAAACTAAAGAAAAAAAGAGAGAAGGTATAAGAGCTAGAATGAAAGATATCAAGAAAGAAAGAAAAAAGAAATCAATAAAGAAATTAAAGATGAAATGAGAGAAGGTATGAAAGCTAGAATGAAATATATCAAGAAAAAAAGGAAGAAAGTAGAAATGAAGTTATAAAGAAACAAAAGATAGAATGAGAGAAGGTATGAATTCTAGAATGAAAGATATCAAGAAAGAAAGAAATGATAGTAAGTAAAAAAGAAAATAAAGACAGAATGAGAGAAGGTATGAAAGCAAGAATGAAAGATATCAAGAAAGAAGGAAATGAAAGTAATTAAAAAAAATAAAGATAGAATGAGAGAAGGTATGAAAGCTAGAATGAAAGAAATCAAGAAAGAAAGAAAAAGAGAAATCAATAAAGAAATTAAAGATGAAATGAGAGAAGGTATGAAAGCTAGAATGTAAGATAGCAAGAAAGAAAGAAATGAAAGTAAGTAGAAAAGAAACTAAAGATAGAATGAGAGAAAGTATGAAAGCTAGAAAGAAAGATATCAAGAAAGAAAAAAGGAAGAAAGTAGAAATGAAGTTATAAAGAAACTAAAGATAGAATGAGAGAAGATATGAATTCTAGAATGAAAGATATCAAGAAAGAAAGAAAGAAAGAAAGTAATAAAGAAACTAAAGATAGAATCTGAGAAGGTGTGAAAGCTAGAATGAAAGATATCAAGAAAGAAAGAAAAAAGAAATCAATAAAGAAATTAAAGATGAAATGAGAGAAGGTATGAAAGCTAGAATGAAATATATCAAGAAAAAAAAGGAAGAAAGTAGAAATGAAGTTATAAAGAAACAAAAGATAGAATGAGAGAAGGTATGAATTCTAGAATGAAAGATATCAAGAAAGAAAGAAAGAAAGTAATAAAGATACTAAAGATAGAATGAGAGAAGGTATTAAAGCTAGAAAGAGATATCAAGAAAGAAGGAAATGAAAGTAATTAAAAAAAACTAAAGATAGAATGAGAGAAGGTATGAAAGCTAGAATGAAAAATATCAAGAAAGATAGAAAGATAGAAAGTAATAAAGAAACTAAAGATAGAATGAGAGAAGGTATGAAAGCTAGAAAGAGATATCAAGAAAGAAAGAAATGATAGTAAGTAAAAAAGAAAATAAAGACAGAATGAGAGAAGGTATGAAAGCAAGAATGAAAGATATCAAGAAAGAAGGAAATGAAAGTAATTAAAAAAAATAAAGATAGAATGAGAGAAGATATGAAAGCTAGAATGAAAGAAATCAAGAAAGAAAGAAAAAGAGAAATCAATAAAGAAATTAAAGATGAAATGAGAGAAGGTATGAAAGCTAGAATGTAAGATATCAAGAAAGAAAGAAATGAAAGTAAGTAGAAAAGAAACTAAAGATAGAATGAGAGAAGGTATGAAAGCTAGAAAGAAAGATATCAAGAAAGAAAAAAGGAAGAAAGTAGAAATGAAGTTATAAAGAAACTAAAGATAGAATGAGAGAAGATATGAATTCTAGAATGAAAGATATCAAGAAAGAAAGAAAGAAAGAAAGTAATAAAGAAACTAAAGATAGAATCTGAGAAGGTATGAAAGCTAGAATGAAAGATATCAAGAAAGAAGGAAATGAAAGTAATTAAAAAAAACTAAAGATAGAATGATAGAAGGTATGAATTCTAGAATGAAAGATATCAAGAAAGAAAGAAATAAAGTAATAAAGAAACTAAAGATAGAATGATAGAAGGTATGATAGCTAGAATGAAAGATATCAAGAAAGAAGGATATAAAAGTAATTAAATAAAAATGAAGATAGAATGGGAGAAGGTATGAAAGCTAGAATGAAAGATTTCAAGAAAAAAGGAAATGAAAGTAATTAAAAAAAACTAAAGATACAATGAGAGAAGGTATGAAAGCTAGAATGAAAAATATCAAGAAAGATAGAAAGAAAGAAAGTAATAAAGACACTAAAGATAGAATGAGAGAAGGTATTAAAGCTAGAAAGAGATATCAAGAAAGAAAGAAATGATAGTAAGTAAAAAAGAAACTAAAGATAGAATGAGAGATGGTATGAAATCTAGAATGAAAGATATCAAGAAAGAAAAAAGGAAGAAAGTAGAAATGAAGTAATAAAGAAACTAAAGTTAGAATGAGAGAATGTATGAAAGCTAGAATGAAAGATATCAAGAACGAAAGAAAGAAAGAAAGTAACAAATTAATAAAGAAACTAAAGAAAGAAAGAGAGAAGGTATGAGAGCTAGAATGAAAGATATCAAGAAAGAAAGAAAAAAGAAATCAATAAATAAATTAAAGATGAAATGAGAGAAGGTATGAAAGCTAGAATGTAAGATATCAAGAAAGAAAGAAATGAAAGTAAGTAGAAAAGAAACTAAAGATAGAATGAGAGAAGGTATGAAAGCTAGAATGAAAGATATCAAGAAAAAAAAGGAAGAAAGTAGAAATGAAGTTATAAAGAAACTAAAGATAGAATGAGAGAAGGTATGAATTCTAGAATGAAAGATATCAAGAAAGAAAGAAATAAAGTAATAAAGAAACTAAAGATAGAATGAGAGAAGGTATGATAGCTAGAATGAAAGATATCAAGAAAGAAGGATATAAAAGTAATTAAATAAAAATGAAGATAGAATGAGAGAAGGTATGAAAGCTAGAATGAAAGATATCAAGAAAGAAGGAAATGAAAGTAATTAAAAAAACTAAAGATAGAATTAGAGAAGGTGTGAAAGCTAGAATGAAAACTATCAAGAAAGATAGAAAGAAGGAAAGTAATAAAGAAACCAAAGATAGAATGAGAGAAGGTATTAAAGCTAGAAAGAGATATCAAGAAAGAAAGAAATGATAGTAAGTAAAAAAGAAAATAAAGACAGAATGAGAGAAGGTATGAAAGCTAGAATGAAAGATATCAAGAAAGGAAGAAAGAAAGAAAGTAAGAAATTAATGAAGAAACTAAAGAAAGAAAGAGAGAAGGTATAAGAGCTAGAATGAAAGATATCAAGAAGGAAAGAAAGAAAGAAAGAAAGTAATAAAGAAACTAAAGATAGAATGAGAGAAGGTATGAAAGCTAGAATGAAAAATATCAAGAAAGATAGAAAGAAAGAAAATAATAAAGAAACTAAAGATAGAATGAGAGAAGGTATTAAAGCTAGAATGAAAGATATCAAGAAAGGAAGAAAGAAAGAAAGTAAGAAATTAATAAAGAAACTAAAGAAAAAAAGAGAGAAGGTATAAGAGCTAGAATGAAAGATATCAAGAAAGAAAGAAAAAAGAAATCAATAAAGAAATTAAAGATGAAATGAGAGAAGGTATGAAAGCTAGAATGAAATATATCAAGAAAAAAAGGAAGAAAGTAGAAATGAAGTTATAAAGAAACAAAAGATAGAATGAGAGAAGGTATGAATTCTAGAATGAAAGATATCAAGAAAGAAAGAAATGATAGTAAGTAAAAAAGAAAATAAAGACAGAATGAGAGAAGGTATGAAAGCAAGAATGAAAGATATCAAGAAAGAAGGAAATGAAAGTAATTAAAAAAAATAAAGATAGAATGAGAGAAGGTATGAAAGCTAGAATGAAAGAAATCAAGAAAGAAAGAAAAAGAGAAATCAATAAAGAAATTAAAGATGAAATGAGAGAAGGTATGAAAGCTAGAATGTAAGATATCAAGAAAGAAAGAAATGAAAGTAAGTAGAAAAGAAACTAAAGATAGAATGAGAGAAAGTATGAAAGCTAGAAAGAAAGATATCAAGAAAGAAAAAAGGAAGAAAGTAGAAATGAAGTTATAAAGAAACTAAAGATAGAATGAGAGAAGATATGAATTCTAGAATGAAAGATATCAAGAAAGAAAGAAAGAAAGAAAGTAATAAAGAAACTAAAGATAGAATCTGAGAAGGTGTGAAAGCTAGAATGAAAGATATCAAGAAAGAAAGAAAAAAGAAATCAATAAAGAAATTAAAGATGAAATGAGAGAAGGTATGAAAGCTAGAATGAAATATATCAAGAAAAAAAAGGAAGAAAGTAGAAATGAAGTTATAAAGAAACAAAAGATAGAATGAGAGAAGGTATGAATTCTAGAATGAAAGATATCAAGAAAGAAAGAAAGAAAGTAATAAAGATACTAAAGATAGAATGAGAGAAGGTATTAAAGCTAGAAAGAGATATCAAGAAAGAAGGAAATGAAAGTAATTAAAAAAAACTAAAGATAGAATGAGAGAAGGTATGAAAGCTAGAATGAAAAATATCAAGAAAGATAGAAAGATAGAAAGTAATAAAGAAACTAAAGATAGAATGAGAGAAGGTATGAAAGCTAGAAAGAGATATCAAGAAAGAAAGAAATGATAGTAAGTAAAAAAGAAAATAAAGACAGAATGAGAGAAGGTATGAAAGCAAGAATGAAAGATATCAAGAAAGAAGGAAATGAAAGTAATTAAAAAAAATAAAGATAGAATGAGAGAAGATATGAAAGCTAGAATGAAAGAAATCAAGAAAGAAAGAAAAAGAGAAATCAATAAAGAAATTAAAGATGAAATGAGAGAAGGTATGAAAGCTAGAATGTAAGATATCAAGAAAGAAAGAAATGAAAGTAAGTAGAAAAGAAACTAAAGATAGAATGAGAGAAGGTATGAAAGCTAGAAAGAAAGATATCAAGAAAGAAAAAAGGAAGAAAGTAGAAATGAAGTTATAAAGAAACTAAAGATAGAATGAGAGAAGATATGAATTCTAGAATGAAAGATATCAAGAAAGAAAGAAAGAAAGAAAGTAATAAAGAAACTAAAGATAGAATCTGAGAAGGTATGAAAGCTAGAATGAAAGATATCAAGAAAGAAGGAAATGAAAGTAATTAAAAAAAACTAAAGATAGAATGATAGAAGGTATGAATTCTAGAATGAAAGATATCAAGAAAGAAAGAAATAAAGTAATAAAGAAACTAAAGATAGAATGATAGAAGGTATGATAGCTAGAATGAAAGATATCAAGAAAGAAGGATATAAAAGTAATTAAATAAAAATGAAGATAGAATGGGAGAAGGTATGAAAGCTAGAATGAAAGATTTCAAGAAAAAAGGAAATGAAAGTAATTAAAAAAAACTAAAGATACAATGAGAGAAGGTATGAAAGCTAGAATGAAAAATATCAAGAAAGATAGAAAGAAAGAAAGTAATAAAGAAACTAAAGATAGAATGAGAGAAGGTATTAAAGCTAGAAAGAGATATCAAGAAAGAAAGAAATGATAGTAAGTAAAAAAGAAACTAAAGATAGAATGAGAGATGGTATGAAATCTAGAATGAAAGATATCAAGAAAGAAAAAAGGAAGAAAGTAGAAATGAAGTAATAAAGAAACTAAAGTTAGAATGAGAGAATGTA
This sequence comes from Intellagama lesueurii, assembly GCA_037013535.1. NCBI lineage: Eukaryota > Metazoa > Chordata > Lepidosauria > Squamata > Agamidae > Intellagama > Intellagama lesueurii. Next base: position 95,468,171 of record JBAJHW010000002.1, read on the forward strand.
TGAAAGCTAGAATGAAAGATATCAAGAACGAAAGAAAGAAAGAAAGTAACAAATTAATAAAGAAACTAAAGAAAGAAAGAGAGAAGGTATGAGAGCTAGAATGAAAGATATCAAGAAAGAAAGAAAAAAGAAATCAATAAATAAATTAAAGATGAAATGAGAGAAGGTATGAAAGCTAGAATGTAAGATATCAAGAAAGAAAGAAATGAAAGTAAGTAGAAAAGAAACTAAAGATAGAATGAGAGAAGGTATGAAAGCTAGAATGAAAGATATAAAGAAAAAAAAAGGAAGAAAGTAGAAATGAAGTTATAAAGAAACTAAAGATAGAATGAGAGAAGGTATGAATTCTAGAATGAAAGATATCAAGAAAGAAAGAAATAAAGTAATAAAGAAACTAAAGATAGAATGAGAGAAGGTATGATAGCTAGAATGAAAGATATCAAGAAAGAAGGATATAAAAGTAATTAAATAAAAATGAAGATAGAATGAGAGAAGGTATGAAAGCTAGAATGAAAGATATCAAGAAAGAAGGAAATGAAAGTAATTAAAAAAACTAAAGATAGAATTAGAGAAGGTGTGAAAGCTAGAATGAAAACTATCAAGAAAGATAGAAAGAAGGAAAGTAATAAAGAAACTAAAGATAGAATGAGAGAAGGTATTAAAGCTAGAAAGAGATATCAAGAAAGAAAGAAATGATAGTAAGTAAAAAAGAAAATAAAGACAGAATGAGAGAAGGTATGAAAGCTAGAATGAAAGATATCAAGAAAGGAAGAAAGAAAGAAAGTAAGAAATTAATGAAGAAACTAAAGAAAGAAAGAGAGAAGGTATAAGAGCTAGAATGAAAGATATCAAGAAGGAAAGAAAGAAAGAAAGAAAGTAATAAAGAAACTAAAGATAGAATGAGAGAAGGTATGAAAGCTAGAATGAAAAATATCAAGAAAGATAGAAAGAAAGAAAATAATAAAGAAACTAAAGATAGAATGAGAGAAGGTATTAAAGCTAGAATGAAAGATATCAAGAAAGGAAGAAAGAAAGAAAGTAAGAAATTAATAAAGAAACTAAAGAAAAAAAGAGAGAAGGTATAAGAGCTAGAATGAAAGATATCAAGAAAGAAAGAAAAAAGAAATCAATAAAGAAATTAAAGATGAAATGAGAGAAGGTATGAAAGCTAGAATGAAATATATCAAGAAAAAAAGGAAGAAAGTAGAAATGAAGTTATAAAGAAACAAAAGATAGAATGAGAGAAGGTATGAATTCTAGAATGAAAGATATCAAGAAAGAAAGAAATGATAGTAAGTAAAAAAGAAAATAAAGACAGAATGAGAGAAGGTATGAAAGCAAGAATGAAAGATATCAAGAAAGAAGGAAATGAAAGTAATTAAAAAAAATAAAGATAGAATGAGAGAAGGTATGAAAGCTAGAATGAAAGAAATCAAGAAAGAAAGAAAAAGAGAAATCAATAAAGAAATTAAAGATGAAATGAGAGAAGGTATGAAAGCTAGAATGTAAGATATCAAGAAAGAAAGAAATGAAAGTAAGTAGAAAAGAAACTAAAGATAGAATGAGAGAAAGTATGAAAGCTAGAAAGAAAGATATCAAGAAAGAAAAAAGGAAGAAAGTAGAAATGAAGTTATAAAGAAACTAAAGATAGAATGAGAGAAGATATGAATTCTAGAATGAAAGATATCAAGAAAGAAAGAAAGAAAGAAAGTAATAAAGAAACTAAAGATAGAATCTGAGAAGGTGTGAAAGCTAGAATGAAAGATATCAAGAAAGAAGGAAATGAAAGTAATTAAAAAAAACTAAAGATAGAATGATAGAAGGTATGAATTCTAGAATGAAAGATATCAAGAAAGAAAGAAATAAAGTAATAAAGAAACTAAAGATAGAATGATAGAAGGTATGATAGCTAGAATGAAAGATATCAAGAAAGAAGGATATAAAAGTAATTAAATAAAAATGAAGATAGAATGGGAGAAGGTATGAAAGCTAGAATGAAAGATTTCAAGAAAAAAGGAAATGAAAGTAATTAAAAAAAACTAAAGATACAATGAGAGAAGGTATGAAAGCTAGAATGAAAAATATCAAGAAAGATAGAAAGAAAGAAAGTAATAAAGAAACTAAAGATAGAATGAGAGAAGGTATTAAAGCTAGAAAGAGATATCAAGAAAGAAAGAAATGATAGTAAGTAAAAAAGAAAATAAAGACAGAATGAGAGAAGGTATGAAAGCTAGAATGAAAGATATCAAGAAAGGAAGAAAGAAAGAAAGTAAGAAATTAATAAAGAAACTAAAGAAAGAAAGAGAGAAGGTATGAGAGCTAGAATGAAAGATATCAAGAAAGAAAGAAAAAAGAAATCAATAAATAAATTAAAGATGAAATGAGAGTAGGTATGAAAGCTAGAATGTAAGATATCAAGAAAGAAAGAAAAGAAAGTAAGTAGAAAAGAAACTAAAGATAGAATGAGAGAAGGTATGAAAGCTAGAATGAAAGATATCAAGAAAAAAAAGGAAGAAAGTAGAAATGAAGTAATAAAGAAACTAAAGATAGAATGAGAGAAGGTATGAATTCTAGAATGAAAGATATCAAGAAAGAAAGAAATAAAGTAATAAAGAAACTAAAGATAGAATGAGAGATGGTATGAAATCTAGAATGAAAGATATCAAGAAAGAAAAAAGGAAGAAAGTAGAAATGAAGTAATAAAGAAACTAAAGTTAGAATGAGAGAATGTATGAAAGCTAGAATGAAAGATATCAAGAAAGAAAGAAAGAAAGAAAGTAAGAAATTAATAAAGAAACTAAAGAAAGAAAGAGAGAAGGTATGAGAGTTAGAATGAAAGATATCAAGAAAGAAAGAAAAAAGAAATCAATAAATAAATTAAAGATGAAATGAGAAAAGGTATGAAAGCTAGAATGTAAGATATCAAGAAAGAAAGAAAAGAAAGTAAGTAGAAAAGAAACTAAAGATAGAATGAGAGAAGGTATGAAAGCTAGAATGAAAGATATCAAGAAAAAAAAGGAAGAAAGTAGAAATGAAGTTATAAAGAAACTAAAGATAGAATGAGAGAAGGTATGAATTCTAGAATGAAAGATATCAAGAAAGAAAGAAATAAAGTAATAAAGAAACTAAAGATAGAATGAGAGAAGGTATGATAGCTAGAATGAAAGATATCAAGAAAGAAGGATATAAAAGTAATTAAATAAAAATGAAGATAGAATGAGAGAAGGTATGAAAGCTAGAATGAAAGATATCAAGAAAGAAGGAAATGAAAGTAATTAAAAAAACTAAAGAGAGAATTAGAGAAGGTGTGAAAGCTAGAATGAAAACTATCAAGAAAGATAGAAAGAAGGAAAGTAATAAAGAAACTAAAGATAGAATGAGAGAAGGTATGAAAGCTAGAAAGAGATATCAAGAAAGAAAGAAATGATAGTAAGTAAAAAAGAAAATAAAGACAGAATGAGAGAAGGTATGAAAGCAAGAATGAAAGATATCAAGAAAGAAGGAAATGAAAGTAATTAAAAAAAATAAAGATAGAATGAGAGAAGATATGAAAGCTAGAATGAAAGAAATCAAGAAAGAAAGAAAAAGAGAAATCAATAAAGAAATTAAAGATGAAATGAGAGAAGGTATGAAAGCTAGAATGTAAGATATCAAGAAAGAAAGAAATGAAAGTAAGTAGAAAAGAAACTAAAGATAGAATGAGAGAAGGTATGAAAGCTAGAAAGAAAGATATCAAGAAAGAAAAAAGGAAGAAAGTAGAAATGAAGTTATAAAGAAATTAAAGATAGAATGAGAGAAGATATGAATTCTAGAATGAAAGATATCAAGAAAGAAAGAAAGAAAGAAAGTAATAAAGAAACTAAAGATAGAATCTGAGAAGGTATGAAAGCTAGAATGAAAGATATCAAGAAAGAAGGAAATGAAAGTAATTAAAAAAAAACTAAAGATAGAATGATAGAAGGTATGAATTCTAGAATGAAAGATATCAAGAAAGAAAGAAATAAAGTAATAAAGAAACTAAAGATAGAATGATAGAAGGTATGATAGCTAGAATGAAAGATATCAAGAAAGAAGGATATAAAAGTAATTAAATAAAAATGAAGATAGAATGGGAGAAGGTATGAAAGCTAGAATGAAAGATTTCAAGAAAAAAGGAAATGAAAGTAATTAAAAAAAACTAAAGATACAATGAGAGAAGGTATGAAAGCTAGAATGAAAAATATCAAGAAAGATAGAAAGAAAGAAAGAAAGAAACTAAAGATAGAATGAGAGAAGGTATTAAAGCTAGAAAGAGATATCAAGAAAGAAAGAAATGATAGTAAGTAAAAAAGAAACTAAAGATAGAATGAGAGATGGTATGAAATCTAGAATGAAAGATATCAAGAAAGAAAAAAGGAAGAAAGTAGAAATGAAGTAATAAAGAAACTAAAATTAGAATGAGAGAATGTATGAAAGCTAGAATGAAAGATATCAAGAAAGAAAGAAAAAAGAAATCAATAAATAAATTAAAGATGAAATGAGAGAAGGTATGAAAGCTAGAATGTAAGATATCAAGAAAGAAAGAAATGAAAGTAAGTAGAAAAGAAACTAAAGATAGAATGAGAGAAGGTATGAAAGCTAGAATGAAAGATATCAAGAAAAAAAAGGAAGAAAGTAGAAATGAAGTTATAAAGAAACTAAAGATAGAATGAGAGAAGGTATGAATTCTAGAATGAAAGATATCAAGAAAGAAAGAAATAAAGTAATAAAGAAACTAAAGATAGAATGAGAGAAGGTATGATAGCTAGAATGAAAGATATCAAGAAAGAAGGATATAAAAGTAATTAAATAAAAATGAAGATAGAATGAGAGAAGGTATGAAAGCTAGAATGAAAGATATCAAGAAAGAAGGAAATGAAAGTAATTAAAAAAACTAAAGATAGAATTAGAGAAGGTGTGAAAGCTAGAATGAAAACTATCAAGAAAGATAGAAAGAAGGAAAGTAATAAAGAAACTAAAGATAGAATGAGAGAAGGTATTAAAGCTAGAAAGAGATATCAAGAAAGAAAGAAATGATAGTAAGTAAAAAAGAAAATAAAGACAGAATGAGAGAAGGTATGAAAGCTAGAATGAAAGATATCAAGAAAGGAAGAAAGAAAGAAAGTAAGAAATTAATGAAGAAACTAAAGAAAGAAAGAGAGAAGGTATAAGAGCTAGAATGAAAGATATCAAGAAGGAAAGAAAGAAAGAAAGAAAGTAATAAAGAAACTAAAGATAGAATGAGAGAAGGTATGAAAGCTAGAATGAAAAATATCAAGAAAGATAGAAAGAAAGAAAATAATAAAGAAACTAAAGATAGAATGAGAGAAGGTATTAAAGCTAGAATGAAAGATATCAAGAAAGGAAGAAAGAAAGAAAGTAAGAAATTAATAAAGAAACTAAAGAAAAAAAGAGAGAAGGTATAAGAGCTAGAATGAAAGATATCAAGAAAGAAAGAAAAAAGAAATCAATAAAGAAATTAAAGATGAAATGAGAGAAGGTATGAAAGCTAGAATGAAATATATCAAGAAAAAAAGGAAGAAAGTAGAAATGAAGTTATAAAGAAACAAAAGATAGAATGAGAGAAGGTATGAATTCTAGAATGAAAGATATCAAGAAAGAAAGAAATGATAGTAAGTAAAAAAGAAAATAAAGACAGAATGAGAGAAGGTATGAAAGCAAGAATGAAAGATATCAAGAAAGAAGGAAATGAAAGTAATTAAAAAAAATAAAGATAGAATGAGAGAAGGTATGAAAGCTAGAATGAAAGAAATCAAGAAAGAAAGAAAAAGAGAAATCAATAAAGAAATTAAAGATGAAATGAGAGAAGGTATGAAAGCTAGAATGTAAGATATCAAGAAAGAAAGAAATGAAAGTAAGTAGAAAAGAAACTAAAGATAGAATGAGAGAAAGTATGAAAGCTAGAAAGAAAGATATCAAGAAAGAAAAAAGGAAGAAAGTAGAAATGAAGTTATAAAGAAACTAAAGATAGAATGAGAGAAGATATGAATTCTAGAATGAAAGATATCAAGAAAGAAAGAAAGAAAGAAAGTAATAAAGAAACTAAAGATAGAATCTGAGAAGGTGTGAAAGCTAGAATGAAAGATATCAAGAAAGAAGGAAATGAAAGTAATTAAAAAAAACTAAAGATAGAATGATAGAAGGTATGAATTCTAGAATGAAAGATATCAAGAAAGAAAGAAATAAAGTAATAAAGAAACTAAAGATAGAATGATAGAAGGTATGATAGCTAGAATGAAAGATATCAAGAAAGAAGGATATAAAAGTAATTAAATAAAAATGAAGATAGAATGGGAGAAGGTATGAAAGCTAGAATGAAAGATTTCAAGAAAAAAGGAAATGAAAGTAATTAAAAAAAACTAAAGATACAATGAGAGAAGGTATGAAAGCTAGAATGAAAAATATCAAGAAAGATAGAAAGAAAGAAAGTAATAAAGAAACTAAAGATAGAATGAGAGAAGGTATTAAAGCTAGAAAGAGATATCAAGAAAGAAAGAAATGATAGTAAGTAAAAAAGAAAATAAAGACAGAATGAGAGAAGGTATGAAAGCTAGAATGAAAGATATCAAGAAAGGAAGAAAGAAAGAAAGTAAGAAATTAATAAAGAAACTAAAGAAAGAAAGAGAGAAGGTATGAGAGCTAGAATGAAAGATATCAAGAAAGAAAGAAAAAAGAAATCAATAAATAAATTAAAGATGAAATGAGAGTAGGTATGAAAGCTAGAATGTAAGATATCAAGAAAGAAAGAAAAGAAAGTAAGTAGAAAAGAAACTAAAGATAGAATGAGAGAAGGTATGAAAGCTAGAATGAAAGATATCAAGAAAAAAAAGGAAGAAAGTAGAAATGAAGTTATAAAGAAACTAAAGATAGAATGAGAGAAGGTATGAATTCTAGAATGAAAGATATCAAGAAAGAAAGAAATAAAGTAATAAAGAAACTAAAGATAGAATGAGAGATGGTATGAAATCTAGAATGAAAGATATCAAGAAAGAAAAAAGGAAGAAAGTAGAAATGAAGTAATAAAGAAACTAAAGTTAGAATGAGAGAATGTATGAAAGCTAGAATGAAAGATATCAAGAAAGAAAGAAAGAAAGAAAGTAAGAAATTAATAAAGAAACTAAAGAAAGAAAGAGAGAAGGTATGAGAGTTAGAATGAAAGATATCAAGAAAGAAAGAAAAAAGAAATCAATAAATAAATTAAAGATGAAATGAGAAAAGGTATGAAAGCTAGAATGTAAGATATCAAGAAAGAAAGAAAAGAAAGTAAGTAGAAAAGAAACTAAAGATAGAATGAGAGAAGGTATGAAAGCTAGAATGAAAGATATCAAGAAAAAAAAGGAAGAAAGTAGAAATGAAGTTATAAAGAAACTAAAGATAGAATGAGAGAAGGTATGAATTCTAGAATGAAAGATATCAAGAAAGAAAGAAATAAAGTAATAAAGAAACTAAAGATAGAATGAGAGAAGGTATGATAGCTAGAATGAAAGATATCAAGAAAGAAGGATATAAAAGTAATTAAATAAAAATGAAGATAGAATGAGAGAAGGTATGAAAGCTAGAATGAAAGATATCAAGAAAGAAGGAAATGAAAGTAATTAAAAAAACTAAAGAGAGAATTAGAGAAGGTGTGAAAGCTAGAATGAAAACTATCAAGAAAGATAGAAAGAAGGAAAGTAATAAAGAAACTAAAGATAGAATGAGAGAAGGTATTAAAGCTAGAAAGAGATATCAAGAAGGAAAGAAATGATAGTAAGTAAAAAAGAAAATAAAGACAGAATGAGAGAAGGTATGAAAGCTAGATTGAAAGATATCAAGAAAGGAAGAAAGAAAGTAAGAAATTAATAAAGAAACTAAAGAAAGAAAGAGAGAAGGTATAAGAGCTAGAATGAAAGATATCAAGAAAGAAAGAAAAAAAGAAAGAAAGAAAGTAATAAAGAAACTAAAGATAGAATGAGAGAAGGTATTAAAGCTAGAAAGAGATATCAAGAAAGAAGGAAATGAAAGTAATTAAAAAAAACTAAAGATAGAATGAGAGAAGGTATGAAAGCTAGAATGAAAAATATCAAGAAAGATAGAAAGAAAGAAAATAATAAAGAAACTAAAGATAGAATGAGAGAAGGTATTAAAGCTAGAATGAAAGATATCAAGAAAGGAAGAAAGAAAGAAAGTAAGAAATTAATAAAGAAACTAAAGAAAAAAAAAGAGAAGGTATAAGAGCTAGAATGAAAGATATCAAGAAAGAAAGAAAAAAGAAATCAATAAAGAAATTAAAGATGAAATGAGAGAAGGTATGAAAGCTAGAATGAAATATATCAAGAAAAAAAGGAAGAAAGTAGAAATGAAGTTATAACGAAACAAAAGATAGAATGAGAGAAGGTATGAATTCTAGAATGAAAGATATCAAGAAAGAAAGAAATGATAGTAAGTAAAAAAGAAAATAAAGACAGAATGAGAGAAGGTATGAAAGCAAGAATGAAAGATATCAAGAAAGAAGGAAATGAAAGTAATTAAAAAAAATAAAGATAGAATGAGAGAAGGTATGAAAGCTAGAATGAAAAATATCAAGAAAGAAAGAAAAAGAGAAATCAATAAAGAAATTAAAGATGAAATGAGAGAAGGTATGAAAGCTAGAATGTAAGATATCAAGAAAGAAAGAAATGAAAGTAAGTAGAAAAGAAACTAAAGATAGAATGAGAGAAAGTATGAAAGCTAGAAAGAAAGATATCAAGAAAGAAAAAAGGAAGAAAGTAGAAATGAAGTTATAAAGAAACTAAAGATAGAATGAGAGAAGATATGAATTCTAGAATGAAAGATATCAAGAAAGAAAGAAAGAAAGAAAGTAATAAAGAAACTAAAGATAGAATCTGAGAAGGTATGAAAGCTAGAATGAAAGATATCAAGAAAGAAGGAAATGAAAGTAATTAAAAAAAACTAAAGATAGAATGATAGAAGGTATGAATTCTAGAATGAAAGATATCAAGAAAGAAAGAAATAAAGTAATAAAGAAACTAAAGATAGAATGATAGAAGGTATGATAGCTAGAATGAAAGATATCAAGAAAGAAGGATATAAAAGTAATTAAATAAAAATGAAGATAGAATGGGAGAAGGTATGAAAGCTAGAATGAAAGATTTCAAGAAAAAAGGAAATGAAAGTAATTAAAAAAAACTAAAGATACAATGAGAGAAGGTATGAAAGCTAGAATGAAAAATATCAAGAAAGATAGAAAGAAAGAAAGTAATAAAGAAACTAAAGATAGAATGAGAGAAGGTATTAAAGCTAGAAAGAGATATCAAGAAAGAAAGAAATGATAGTAAGTAAAAAAGAAAATAAAGACAGAATGAGAGAAGGTATGAAAGCTAGAATGAAAGATATCAAGAAAGGAAGAAAGAAAGAAAGTAAGAAATTAATAAAGAAACTAAAGAAAGAAAGAGAGAAGGTATGAGAGCTAGAATGAAAGATATCAAGAAAGAAAGAAAAAAGAAATCAATAAATAAATTAAAGATGAAATGAGAGTAGGTATGAAAGCTAGAATGTAAGATATCAAGAAAGAAAGAAAAGAAAGTAAGTAGAAAAGAAACTAAAGATAGAATGAGAGAAGGTATGAAAGCTAGAATGAAAGATATCAAGAAAAAAAAGGAAGAAAGTAGAAATGAAGTTATAAAGAAACTAAAGATAGAATGAGAGAAGGTATGAATTCTAGAATGAAAGATATCAAGAAAGAAAGAAATAAAGTAATAAAGAAACTAAAGATAGAATGAGAGATGGTATGAAATCTAGAATGAAAGATATCAAGAAAGAAAAAAGGAAGAAAGTAGAAATGAAGTAATAAAGAAACTAAAGTTAGAATGAGAGAATGTATGAAAGCTAGAATGAAAGATATCAAGAAAGAAAGAAAGAAAGAAAGTAAGAAATTAATAAAGAAACTAAAGAAAGAAAGAGAGAAGGTATGAGAGTTAGAATGAAAGATATCAAGAAAGAAAGAAAAAAGAAATCAATAAATAAATTAAAGATGAAATGAGAAAAGGTATGAAAGCTAGAATGTAAGATATCAAGAAAGAAAGAAAAGAAAGTAAGTAGAAAAGAAACTAAAGATAGAATGAGAGAAGGTATGAAAGCTAGAATGAAAGATATCAAGAAAAAAAAGGAAGAAAGTAGAAATGAAGTTATAAAGAAACTAAAGATAGAATGAGAGAAGGTATGAATTCTAGAATGAAAGATATCAAGAAAGAAAGAAATAAAGTAATAAAGAAACTAAAGATAGAATGAGAGAAGGTATGATAGCTAGAATGAAAGATATCAAGAAAGAAGGATATAAAAGTAATTAAATAAAAATGAAGATAGAATGAGAGAAGGTATGAAAGCTAGAATGAAAGATATCAAGAAAGAAGGAAATGAAAGTAATTAAAAAAACTAAAGAGAGAATTAGAGAAGGTGTGAAAGCTAGAATGAAAACTATCAAGAAAGATAGAAAGAAGGAAAGTAATAAAGAAACTAAAGATAGAATGAGAGAAGGTATTAAAGCTAGAAAGAGATATCAAGAAGGAAAGAAATGATAGTAAGTAAAAAAGAAAATAAAGACAGAATGAGAGAAGGTATGAAAGCTAGATTGAAAGATATCAAGAAAGGAAGAAAGAAAGTAAGAAATTAATAAAGAAACTAAAGAAAGAAAGAGAGAAGGTATAAGAGCTAGAATGAAAGATATCAAGAAAGAAAGAAAAAAAAAAAAGAAAGAAAGTAATAAAGAAACTATAGATAGAATGAGAGAAGGTATTAAAGCTAGAAAGAGATATCAAGAAAGAAGGAAATGAAAGTAATTAAAAAAAACTAAAGATAGAATGAGAGAAGGTATGAAAGCTAGAATGAAAAATATCAAGAAAGATAGAAAGAAAGAAAATAATAAAGAAACTAAAGATAGAATGAGAGAAGGTATTAAAGCTAGAATGAAAGATATCAAGAAAGGAAGAAAGAAAGAAAGTAAGAAATTAATAAAGAAACTAAAGAAAAAAAAAGAGAAGGTATAAGAGCTAGAATGAAAGATATCAAGAAAGAAAGAAAAAAGAAATCAATAAAGAAATTAAAGATGAAATGAGAGAAGGTATGAAAGCTAGAATGAAATATATCAAGAAAAAAAGGAAGAAAGTAGAAATGAAGTTATAACGAAACAAAAGATAGAATGAGAGAAGGTATGAATTCTAGAATGAAAGATATCAAGAAAGAAAGAAATGATAGTAAGTAAAAAAGAAAATAAAGACAGAATGAGAGAAGGTATGAAAGCAAGAATGAAAGATATCAAGAAAGAAGGAAATGAAAGTAATTAAAAAAAATAAAGATAGAATGAGAGAAGGTATGAAAGCTAGAATGAAAAATATCAAGAAAGATAGATAGAAAGAAAATAATAAAGAAACTAAAGATAGAACGAGAGAAGGTATTAAAGCTAGAAAGAGATATCAAGAAAGAAGGAAATGAAAGTAATTAAAAAAAACTAAAGATAGAATGAGAGAAGGTATGAAAGCTAGAATGAAAAATATCAAGAAAGATAGAAAGAAAGAAAGTAATAAAGAAACTAAAGATAGAATGAGAGAAGGTATTAAAGCTAGAAAGAGATATCAAGAAAGAAAGAAATGATAGTAAGTAAAAAAGAAACTAAAGATAGAATGAGAGATGGTATGAAATCTAGAATGAAAGATATCAAGAAAGAAAGAAAGAAAGAAAGAAAGAAATTAATAAAGATACTAAAGAAAGAAAGAGAGAAGGTATGAGAGCTAGAATGAAAGATATCAAGAAAGAAAGAAAAAAGAAATCAATAAAGAAATTAAAGATGAAATGAGAGAAGGTATGAAAGCTAGAATGTAAGATATCAAGAAAGAAAGAAATGAAAGTAGAAAAGAAACTAAAGATAGAATGAGAGAAGGTATGAAAGCTAGAATGAAAGATATCAAGAAAAAAAAGGAAGAAAGTAGAAATGAAGTTATAAAGAAACTAAAGATAGAATGAGAGAAGGTATGAATTCTAGAATGAAAGATATCAAGAAAGAAAGAAAGAAAGTAATAAAGAAACTAAAGATAGAATGAGAGAAGGTATGATAGCTAGAATGAAAGATATCAAGAAAGAAGGATATAAAAGTAATTAAATAAAAATGAAGATAGAATGAGAGAAGGTATGAAAGCTAGAATGAAAGATATCAAGAAAGAAGGAAATGAAAGTAATTAAAAAAAACTAAAGATAGAATGAGAGAAGGTGTGAAAGCTAGAATGAAAACTATCAAGAAAGATAGAAAGAAAGAAAGTAATAAAGAAACTAAAGATAGAATGAGAGAAGGTATTAAAGCTAGAAAGAGATATCAAGAAAGAAAGAAATGATAGTAAGTAAAAAAGAAAATAAAGACAGAATGAGAGAAGGTATGAAAGCTAGAATGAAAGATATCAAGAAAGGAAGAAAGAAAGAAAGTAAGAAATTAATAAAGAAACTAAAGAAAGAAAGAGAGAAGGTATAAGAGCTAGAATGAAAGATATCAAGAAGGAAAGAAAGAAAGAAAGAAAGAAAGTAATAAAGAAACTAAAGATAGAATGAGAGAAGGTATGAAAGCTAGAATGAAAGATATCAAGAAAGAAGGAAATGAAAGTAATTAAAAAAAACTAATGATAGAATGAGAGAAGGTATGAAAGCTAGAATGAAAGATATCAAGAAAGATAGAAAGAAAGAAAGTAATAAAGAAACCAAAGATAGAATGAGATAAGGTTTTAAAGCTAGAAAGAGATATCAAGAAAGAAAGAAATGATAGTAAGTAAAAAAGAAACTAAAGATAGAATGAGAGATGGTATGAAATCTAGAATGAAAGATATCAAGAAAGAAAGAAAGAAAGAAAGTAATAAAGAAACTAAAGGTAGAATGAGAGAAGGTATGAAAGCTAGAATGAAAGATATCAAGAAAGAAGGAAATGAAAGTAATTAAAAAAAACTAAAGATAGAATGAGAGAAGGTATGAAAGCTAGAATGAAAAAAATCAAGAAAGATAGAAAGAAAGAAAGTAATAAAGAAACTAAAGATAGAATGAGAGAAGGTATTAAAGCTAGAAAGAGATATCAAGAAAGAAAGAAATGATACTAAGTAAAAAAGAAACTAAAGATAGAATGAGAGATGGTATGAAATCTAGAATGAAAGATATCAAGAAAGAAAAAAGGAAGAAAGTAGAAATGAAGTATTAAAGAAACTAAAGTTAGAATTAGAGAAGGTATGAAAGCTAGAATGAAAGATATCAAGAAAGAAAGAGAGGAAGAAATCTATAAAGAAAATAAAGACAGAATGAGAGGTATGAAAGCTAGAATGAAAGATATCAAGAAAGGAAGAAAGAAAGAAAGTAAGAAATTAATAAAGAAACTAAAGAAAGAGAGAGAGAAGGTATGAGAGCTAGAATGAAAGATGTCAAGAAAGAAAGAAAAAAGAAATCAATAAAGAAATTAAAGATGAAATGTGAGAAGTTATGAAAGCTAGAATGTAAGATATCAAGAAAGAAAGAAATGAAAGTAAGTAGAAAAGAAACTAAAGATAGAATGAGAGAAGGTATGAAAGCTAGAATGAAAGATATCAAGAAAAAAAGGAAGAAAGTAGAAATGAATTTATAAATAAACTAAAGATAGAATGAGAGTAGGTATGAATTCTAGAATGAAAGATATCAAGAAAGAAAGAAATAAAGTAAAAAAGAAACTAAAGATAGAATGAGAGAAGGTATGATAGCTAGAATGAAAGATATCAAGAAAGAAGGATATAAAAGTAATTAAATAAAAATGAAGATAGAATGAGAGAAGGTATGAAAGCTAGAATGAAAGATATCAAGAAAAAAGGAAATGAAAGTAATTAAAAAAAACTAACGATAGAATGAGAGAAGGTATGAAAGCTAGAATGAAAAATATCAAGAAAGATAGAAAGAAAGAAAGTAATAAAGATACTAAAGATAGAATGAGAGAAGGTATTAAAGCTAGAAAGAGATATCAAGAAAGAAGGAAATGAAAGTAATTAAAAAAAACTAACGATAGAATGAGAGAAGGTATGAAAGCTAGAATGAAAAATATCAAGAAAGATAGAAAGGAAGAAAGTAATAAAGAAACTAAAGATAGAATGAGAGACGGTATAAAAGCTAGAAAGGGATATCAAGAAAGAAAGATATGATAGTAAGTAAAAAAGAAAATAAAGACAGAATGAGAGAAGGTATGAAAGCTAGAATGAACGATATCAAGAAAGGAAGAAAGAAAGAAAGTAAGAAATTAATAAAGAAACTAAAGAAAGAAAGAGAGAAGGTATAAGAGCTATAATGAAAGAAATCAAGAAAGAAAGAAAAAAAGAAAGAAAGAAAGTAATAAAGAAACTAAAGATAGAATGAGAGAAGGTATGAAAGCTAGAATGAAAGATATCAAGAAAGAAGGAAATGAAAGTCATTAAAAAAAACTAAAGATAGAATGAGAGAAGGTATGAAAGCTAGAATGAAAAATATCAAGAAAGATAGATAGAAAGAAAGTAATAAAGAAACTAAAGATAGAATGAGAGAAGGTATTAAAGCTAGAAAGAGATATCAAGAAAGAAATGATATTAAGTAAAAAAGAAACTAAAGTTAGAATGAGAGAATGTATAAAAGCGAGAATGAAAGATATCAAGAAAGAAAGAAAGAAAGAAAGTAAGAAATTAATAAAGAAACTAAAGAAAGAAAGAGAGAAGGTATGAGAGCTAGAATGAAAGATATCAAGAAAGAAAGAAAAAAGAAATCAATAAATAAATTAAAGATGAAATGAGAGTAGGTATGAAAGCTAGAATGTAAGATATCAAGAAAGAAAGAAATGAAAGTAAGTAGAAAAGAAACTAAAGATAGAATGAGAGAAGGTATGAAAGCTAGAATGAAAGATATCAAGAAAAAAAAGGAAGAAAGTAGAAATGAAGTTATAAAGAAACTAAAGATAGAATGAGAGAAGGTATGAATTCTAGAATGAAAGATATCAAGAAAGAAAGAAATAAAGTAATAAAGAAACTAAAGATAGAATGAGAGAAGGTATTAAAGCTAGAAAGAGATATCAAGAAAGAAAGAAATGATAGTAAGTAAAAAAGAAACTAAAGATAGAATGAGAGAAGGTATGAAAGCTAGAATGAAAGATATCAAGAAAGGAAGAAAGAAAGAAAGTAAGAAATTAATAAAGAAACTAAAGAAAGAAAGAGAGAAGGTATGAGAGCTAGAATGAAAGATATCAAGAAAGAAAGAAAAAAGAAATCAATAAATAAATTAAAGATGACGTGAGAGTAGGTATGAAAGCTAGAATGTAAGATATCAAGAAAGAAAGAAAAGAAAGTAAGTAGAAAAGAAACTAAAGATAGAATGAGAGAAGGTATGAAAGCTAGAATGAAAGATATCAAGAAAAAAAGGAAGAAAGTAGAAATGAAGTTATAAAGAAACTAAAGATAGAATGAGAGAAGGTATGAATTCTAGAATGAAAGATATCAAGAAAGAAAGAAATAAAGTAATAAAGAAACTAAAGATAGAATGAGAGATGGTATGAAATCTAGAATGAAAGATATCAAGAAAGAAAAAAGGAAGAAAGTAGAAATGAAGTAATAAAGAAACTAAAGTTAGAATGAGAGAATGTATGAAAGCTAGAATGAAAGATATCAAGAAAGAAAGAAAGAAAGAAAGTAAGAAATTAATAAAGAAACTAAAGAAAGAAAGAGAGAAGGTATGAGAGTTAGAATTAAAGATATCAAGAAAGAAAGAAAAAAGAAATCAATAAATAAATTAAAGATGAAATGAGAGAAGGTATGAAAGCTAGAATGTAAGATATCAAGAAAGAAAGAAAAGAAAGTAAGTAGAAAAGAAACTAAAGATAGAATGAGAGAAGGTATGAAAGCTAGAATGAAAGATATCAAGAAAAAAAAGGAAGAAAGTAGAAATGAAGTTATAAAGAAACTAAAGATAGAATGAGAGAAGGTATGAATTCTAGAATGAAAGATATCAAGAAAGAAAGAAATAAAGTAATAAAGAAACTAAAGATAGAATGAGAGAAGGTATGATAGCTAGAATGAAAGATATCAAGAAAGAAGGATATAAAAGTAATTAAATAAAAATGAAGATAGAATGAGAGAAGGTATGAAAGCTAGAATGAAAGATATCAAGAAAGAAGGAAATGAAAGTAATTAAAAAAACTAAAGAGAGAATTAGAGAAGGTGTGAAAGCTAGAATGAAAACTATCAAGAAAGATAGAAAGAAGGAAAGTAATAAAGAAACTAAAGATAGAATGAGAGAAGGTATTAAAGCTAGAAAGAGATATCAAGAAAGAAAGAAATGATAGTAAGTAAAAAAGAAAATAAAGACAGAATGAGAGAAGGTATGAAAGCAAGAATGAAAGATATCAAGAAAGAAGGAAATGAAAGTAATTAAAAAAAATAAAGATAGAATGAGAGAAGGTATGAAAGCTAGAATGAAAGATATCAAGAAAGAAAGAAAAAGAGAAATCAATAAAGAAATTAAAGATGAAATGAGAGAAGGTATGAAAGCTAGAATGTAAGATATCAAGAAAGAAAGAAATGAAAGTAAGTAGAAAAGAAACTAAAGATAGAATGAGAGAAGGTATGAAAGCTAGAAAGAAAGATATCAAGAAAGAAAAAAGGAAGAAAGTAGAAATGAAGTTATAAAGAAACTAAAGATAGAATGAGAGAAGATATGAATTCTAGAATGAAAGATATCAAGAAAGAAAGAAAGAAAGAAAGTAATAAAGAAACTAAAGATAGAATCTGAGAAGGTGTGAAAGCTAGAATGAAAGATATCAAGAAAGAAGGAAATGAAAGTAATTAAAAAAAACTAAAGATAGAATGATAGAAGGTATGAATTCTAGAATGAAAGATATCAAGAAAGAAAGAAATAAAGTAATAAAGAAACTAAAGATAGAATGATAGAAGGTATGATAGCTAAAATGAAAGATATCAAGAAAGAAGGATATAAAAGTAATTAAATAAAAATGAAGATAGAATGGGAGAAGGTATGAAAGCTAGAATGAAAGATTTCAAGAAAAAAGGAAATGAAAGTAATTAAAAAAAACTAAAGATACAATGAGAGAAGGTATGAAAGCTAGAATGAAAAATATCAAGAAAGATAGAAAGAAAGAAAGTAATAAAGAAACTAAAGATAGAATGAGAGAAGGTATTAAAGCTAGAAAGAGATATCAAGAAAGAAAGAAATGATAGTAAGTAAAAAAGAAAACAAAGACAGAATGAGAGAAGGTATGAAAGCTAGAATGAAAGATATCAAGAAAGGAAGAAAGAAAGAAAGTAAGAAATTAATAAAGAAACTAAAGAAAGAAAGAGAGAAGGTATGAGAGCTAGAATGAAAGATATCAAGAAAGAAAGAAAAAAGAAATCAATAAATAAATTAAAGATGAAATGAGAGTAGGTATGAAAGCTAGAATGTAAGATATCAAGAAAGAAAGAAAAGAAAGTAAGTAGAAAAGAAACTAAAGATAGAATGAGAGAAGGTATGAAAGCTAGAATGAAAGATATCAAGAAAAAAAAGGAAGAAAGTAGAAATGAAGTTATAAAGAAACTAAAGATAGAATGAGAGAAGGTATGAATTCTAGAATGAAAGATATCAAGAAAGAAAGAAATAAAGTAATAAAGAAACTAAAGATAGAATGAGAGATGGTATGAAATCTAGAATGAAAGATATCAAGAAAGAAAAAAGGAAGAAAGTAGAAATGAAGTAATAAAGAAACTAAAGTTAGAATGAGAGAATGTATGAAAGCTAGAATGAAAGATATCAAGAAAGAAAGAAAGAAAGAAAGAAAGAAATTAATAAAGAAACTAAAGAAAGAAAGAGAGAAGGTATGAGAGTTAGAATGAAAGATATCAAGAAAGAAAGAAAAAAGAAATCAATAAATAAATTAAAGATGAAATGAGAGAAGGTATGAAAGCTAGAATGTAAGATATCAAGAAAGAAAGAAAAGAAAGTAAGTAGAAAAGAAACTAAAGATAGAATGAGAGAAGGTATGAAAGCTAGAATGAAAGATATCAAGAAAAAAAAGGAAGAAAGTAGAAATGAAGTTATAAAGAAACTAAAGATAGAATGAGAGAAGGTATGAATTCTAGAATGAAAGATATCAAGAAAGAAAGAAATAAAGTAATAAAGAAACTAAAGATAGAATGAGAGAAGGTATGATAGCTAGAATGAAAGATATCAAGAAAGAAGGATATAAAAGTAATTAAATAAAAATGAAGATAGAATGAGAGAAGGTATGAAAGCTAGAATGAAAGATATCAAGAAAGAAGGAAATGAAAGTAATTAAAAAAACTAAAGAGAGAATTAGAGAAGGTGTGAAAGCTAGAATGAAAACTATCAAGAAAGATAGAAAGAAGGAAAGTAATAAAGAAACTAAAGATAGAATGAGAGAAGGTATTAAAGCTAGAAAGAGATATCAAGAAAGAAAGAAATGATAGTAAGTAAAAAAGAAAATAAAGATAGAATGAGAGAAGTTATGAAATCTACAATGATAGATATCAAGAAAGAAAGATAGTAATAAAGAAACTAAAGTTAGAATGAGAGAAGGTATGAACGCTAGAATGAAAGATATCAAGAAAGAAAGAAAGAAAGCAATCTATAAAGAAAATAAAGACAGAATGAGAGAAGGTATGAAAGCTAGATTGAAAGATATCAAGAAAGGAAGAAAGAAAGAAAGTAAGAAATCAATAAAGAAACTAAAGAAAGAAAGAGAGAAGGTATAAGAGCTAGAATGAAAGATATCAAGAAAGAAAGAAAAAAAGAAAGAAAGAAAGTAATAAAGAAATTATAGATAGAATGAGAGAAGGTATTAAAGCTAGAAAGAGATATCAAGAAAGAAGGAAATGAAAGTAATTAAAAAAAACTAAAGATAGAATGAGAGAAGGTATGAAAGCTAGAATTAAAACTATCAAGAAAGATAGAAAGAAAGAAAGTAATAAAGAAACTAAAGATAGAATGAGAGAAGGTATTAAAGCTAGAAAGAGATATCAAGAAAGAAAGAAATGATAGTAAGTAAAAAAGAAAATAAAGACAGAATGAGAGAAGGTATGAAAGCTAGAATGAAAGATATCAAGAAAGGAAGAAAGAAAGAAAGTAAGAAATTAATAAAGAAACTAAAGAAAGAAAGAGAGAAGGTATAAGAGCTAGAATGAAAGATATCAAGAAGGAAAGAAAGAAAGAAAGAAAGAAAGTAATAAAGAAACTAAAGATAGAATGAGAGAAGGTATGAAAGCTAGAATGAAAGATATCAAGAAAGAAGGAAATGAAAGTAATTAAAAAAAACTAAAGATAGAATGAGAGAAGGTATGAAAGCTAGAATGAAAAATATCAAGAAAGATAGAAAGAAAGAAAATAATAAAGAAACTAAAGATAGAACGAAAGAAGGTATTAAAGCTAGAAAGAGATATCAAGAAAGAAGGAAATGAAAGTAATTAAAAAAAACTAAAGATAGAATGAGAGAAGGTATGAAAGCTAGAATGAAAAATATCAAGAAAGATAGAAAGAAAGAAAGTAATAAAGAAACTAAAGATAGAATGAGAGAAGGTATTAAAGCTAGAAAGAGATATCAAGAAAGAAAGAAATGATAGTAAGTAAAAAAGAAACTAAAGATAGAATGAGAGATGGTATGAAATCTAGAATAAAAGATATCAAGAAAGAAAGAAAGAAAGAAAGAAAGAAATTAATAAAGATACTAAAGAAAGAAAGAGAGAAGGTATGAGAGCTAGAATGAAAGATATCAAGAAAGAAAGAAAAAAGAAATCAATAAAGAAATTAAAGATGAAATGAGAGAAGGTATGAAAGCTAGAATGTAAGATATCAAGAAAGAAAGAAATGAAAGTAGAAAAGAAACTAAAGATAGAATGAGAGAAGGTATGAAAGCTAGAATGAAAGATATCAAGAAAAAAAAGGAAGAAAGTAGAAATGAAGTTATAAAGAAACTAAAGATAGAATGAGAGAAGGTATGAATTCTAGAATGAAAGATATCAAGAAAGAAAGAAAGAAAGTAATAAAGAAACTAAAGATAGAATGAGAGAAGGTATGATAGCTAGAATGAAAGATATCAAGAAAGAAGGATATAAAAGTAATTAAATAAAAATGAAGATAGAATGAGAGAAGGTATGAAAGCTAGAATGAAAGATATCAAGAAAGAAGGAAATGAAAGTAATTAAAAAAAACTAAAGATAGAATGAGAGAAGGTGTGAAAGCTAGAATGAAAACTATCAAGAAAGATAGAAAGAAAGAAAGTAATAAAGAAACTAAAGATAGAATGAGAGAAGGTATTAAAGCTAGAAAGAGATATCAAGAAAGAAAGAAATGATAGAAAGTAAAAAAGAAAATAAAGACAGAATGAGAGAAGGTATGAAAGCTAGAATGAAAGATATCAAGAAAGGAAGAAAGAAAGAAAGTAAGAAATTAATAAAGAAACTAAAGAAAGAAAGAGAGAAGGTATAAGAGCTAGAATGAAAGATATCAAGAAAGAAAGAAAAAAAGAAAGAAAGAAAGTAATAAAGAAACTATAGATAGAATGAGAGAAGGTATTAAAGCTAGAAAGAGATATCAAGAAAGAAGGAAATGAAAGTAATTAAACAAAACTAAAGTTAGAATGAGAGAAGGTATGAAAGCTAGAATGAAAACTATCAAGAAAGATAGAAAGAAAGAAAGTAATAAAGAAACCAAAGATAGAATGAGAGAAGGTATGAAAGCTAGAATGAAAGATATCAAGAAAGGAAGAAAGAAAGAAAGTAAGAAATTAATAAAGAAACTAAAGAAAGAAAGAGAGAAGGTATAAGAGCTAGAATGAAAGATATCAAGAAGGAAAGAAAGAAAGAAAGAAATAAAGTAATAAAGAAACTAAAGGTAGAATGAGAGAAGGTATGAAAGCTAGAATGAAAGATATCAAGAAAGAAGGAAATGAAAGTAATTAAAAAAAACTAATGATAGAATGAGAGAAGGTATGAAAGCTAGAATGAAAGATATCAAGAAAGATAGAAAGAAAGAAAGTAATAAAGAAACCAAAGATAGAATGAGAGAAGGTTTTAAAGCTAGAAAGAGATATCAAGAAAGAAAGAAATGAGAGTAAGTAAAAAAGAAACTAAAGATAGAATGAGAGATGGTATGAAATCTAGAATGAAAGATATCAAGAAAGAAAGAAAGAAAGAAAGAAAGTAATAAAGAAACTAAAGGTAGAATGAGAGAAGGTATGAAAGCTAGAATGAAAGATATCAAGAAAGAAGGAAATGAAAGTATTTAAAAAAAACTAAAGATAGAATGAGAGAAGGTATGAAAGGTAGAATGAAAAATATCAAGAAAGATAGAAAGAAAGAAAGTAATAAAGAAACTAAAGATAGAATGAGAGAAGGTATTAAAGCTAGAAAGAGATATCAAGAAAGAAAGAAATGATAGTAAGTAAAAAAGAAACTAAAGATAGAATGAGAGATGGTATGAAATCTAGAATGAAAGATATCAAGAAAGAAAAAAGGAAGAAAGTAGAAATGAAGTAATAAAGAAACTAAAGTTAGAATGAGAGAAGGTATGAAAGCTAGAATGAAAGATATCAAGAAAGAAAGAGAGGTAGAAATCTATAAAGAAAATAAAGACAGAATGAGAGGTATGAAAGCTAGAATGAAAGATATCAAGAAAGGAAGAAAGAAAGAAAGTAAGAAATTAATAAAGAAACTAAAGAAAGAAAGAGAGAAGGTATGAGAGCTAGAATGAAAGATATCAAGAAAGAAAGAAAAAAGAAATCAATAAAGAAATTAAAGATGAAATGAGAGAAGGTATGAAAGCTAGAATGTAAGATATCAAGAAAGAAAGAAATGAAAGTAAGTAGAAAAGAAACTAAAGATAGAATGAGAGAAGGTATGAAAGCTAGAATGAAAGATATCAAGAAAAAAAAAGGAAGAAAGTAGAAATGAATTTATAAAGAAACTAAAGATAGAATGAGAGAAGGTATGAATTCTAGAATGAAAGATATCAAGAAAGAAAGAAAGAAAGTAATAAAGAAACTAAAGATAGAATGAGAGAAGGTATGAAAGCTAGAATGAAAGATATCAAGAAAGAAGGAAATGAAAGTAATTAAAAAAACTAAAGATAGAATGAGAGAAGGTATGAAAGCTAGAATGAAAAATATCAAGAAAGATAGAAAGAAAGAAAGTAATAAAGAAACGAAAGATAGAACGAGAGAAGGTATTAAAGCTAGAAAGAGATATCAAGAAAGAAGGAAATGAAAGTAATTAAAAAAAAACTAAAGATAGAATGAGAGAAGGTATGAAAGCTAGAATGAAAACTATCAAGAAAGATAGAAAGAAAGAAAGTAATAAAGAAACTAAAGATAGAATGAGAGAAGGTATTAAAGCTAGAAAGAGATATCAAGAAAGAAAGATATTATAGTAAGTAAAAAAGAAAATAAAGACAGAATGAGAGAAGGTATGAAAGCTAGAATGAAAGATATCAAGAAAGGAAGAAAGAAAGAATGTAAAAAATTAATAAAGAAACTAAAGAAAAAAAGAGAGAAGGTATAAGAGCTAGAATGAAAGATATCAAGAAAGAAAGAAAAAAAGAGAGAAAGAAAGTAATAAAGAAACTAAAGATAGAATGAGAGAAGGTATTAAAGCTAGAAAGAGATATCAAGATTGAAGGAAATGAAAGTAATTAAAAAAAACTAAAGATAGAATGAGAGAAGGTATGAAAGCTAGAATGAAAACTATCAAGAAAGATAGAAAGAAAGAAAGTAATAAAGAAACTAAAGATAGAATGAGAGAAGGTATTAAAGCTAGAAAGAGATACCAAGAAAGAAAGAAATGATAGTAAGTAAAGAAAAAATAAAGACAGAATGAGAGAAGGTATGAAAGCTAGAATGAAAGATATCAAGAAAGGAAGAAAGAAAGAAAGTAAGAAATTAATAAAGAAACTAAAGATAGAAAGAGAGAAGGTATAAGAGCTAGAATTAAAGATATCAAGAAAGAAAGTAATAAAGAAAGAAAGAAAGTAATAAAGAAACTAAAGATAGAATGAGAGAAGGTATGAAAGCTAGAATGAAAGATATCAAGAAAGAAGGAAATGAAAGTAATTTAAAAAAAACTAATGATAGAATGAGAGAAGGTATGAAAGCTAGAATGAAAGATATCAAGAAAGATAGAAAGAAAGAAAGTAATAAAGAAACCAAAGATAGAATGAGAGAAGGTTTTAAAGCTAGAAAGAGATATCAAGAAAGAAAGAAATGAGAGTAAGTAAAAAAGAAACTAAAGATAGAATGAGAGATGGTATGAAATCTAGAATGAAAGATATCAAGAAAGAAAGAAAGAAAGAAAGTAATAAAGAAACTAAAGGTAGAATGAGAGAAGGTATGAAAGCTAGAATGAAAGATATCAAGAAAGAAGGAAATGATAGTAAGTAAAAAAGAAAATAAAGACAGAATGAGAGAAGGTATGAAAGCTAGAATGAAAGATATCAAGAAAGGAAGAAAGAAAGAAAGTAAGAAATTAATAAAGAAACTAAAGAAAAAAAGAGAGAAGGTATAAGAGCTAGAATGAAAGATATCAAGAAAGAAAGAAAAAAAGAAAGAAAGAAAGTAATAAAGAAACTAAAGATAGAATGAGAGAAGGTATTAAAGCTAGAAAGAGATATCAAGAAAGAAGGAAATGAAAGTAATTAAAAAAAACTAAAGATAGAATGAGAGAAGGTATGAAAGCTAGAATGAAAACTATCAAGAAAGATAGAAAGAAAGAAAGTAATAAAGAAACTAAAGATAGAATGAGAGAAGGTATTGAAGCTAGAAAGAGATATCAAGAAAGAAGGAAATGATAGTAAGTAAAAAAGAAAATAAAGACAGAATGAGAGAAGGTATGAAAGCTAGAATGAAAGATATCAAGAAAGGAAGAAAGAAAGAAAGTAAGAAATTAATAAAGAAACTAAAGAAAGAAAGAGAGAAGGTATAAGAGCTAGAATGAAAGATATCAAGAAGGAAAGAAAGAAAGAAAGAAAGAAAGTAATAAAGAAACTAAAGATAGAATGAGAGAAGGTATGAAAGCTAGAATGAAAGATATCAAGAAAGAAGGAAATGAAAGTAATTAAAAAAAACTAAAGATAGAATGAGAGAAGGTATGAAAGGTAGAATGAAAAATATCAAGAAAGATAGAAAGAAAGAAAGTAATAAAGAAACTAAAGATAGAATGAGAGAAGGTATTAAAGCTAGAAAGAGATATCAAGAAAGAAAGAAATGATAGTAAGTAAAAAAGAAACTAAAGATAGAATGAGAGATGGTATGAAATCTAGAATGAAAGATATCAAGAAAGAAAAAAGGAAGAAAGTAGAAATGAAGTAATAAAGAAACTAAAGTTAGAATGAGAGAAGGTATGAAAGCTAGAATGAAAGATATCAAGAAAGAAAGAGAGGAAGAAATCTATAAAGAAAATAAAGACAGAATGAGAGGTATGAAAGCTAGAATGAAAGATATCAAGAAAGGAAGAAAGAAAGAAAGTAAGAAATTAATAAAGAAACTAAAGAAAGAAAGAGAGAAGGTATGAGAGCTAGAATGAAAGATATCAAGAAAGAAAGAAAAAAGAAATCAATAAAGAAATTAAAGATGAAATGAGAGAAGGTATGAAAGCTAGAATGTAAGATATCAAGAAAGAAAGAAATGAAAGTAAGTAGAAAAGAAACTAAAGATAGAATGAGAGAAGGTATGAAAGCTAGAATGAAAGATATCAAGAAAAAAAAAGGAAGAAAGTAGAAATGAATTTATAAAGAAACTAAAGATAGAATGAGAGAAGGTATGAATTCTAGAATGAAAGATATCAAGAAAGAAAGAAATAAAGTAAAAAAGAAACTAAAGATAGAATGAGAGAAGGTATGATAGCTAGAATGAAAGATATCAAGAAAGAAGAATATAAAAGTAATTAAATAAAAATGAAGATAAAATGAGAGAAGTTATGAAAGCTAGAATGAAAGATATCAAGAAAGAAGGAAATGAAAGTAATTAAAAAAACTAAAGATAGAATGAGAGAAGGTATGAAAGCTAGAATGAAAAATATCAAGAAAGATAGAAAGGAAGAAAGTAATAAAGAAACTAAAGATAGAATGAGAGAAGGTATTAAAGCTAGAAAGAGATATCAAGAAAGGAAGAAATGATAGTAAGTAAAAAAGAAAATAAAGACAGAATGAGAGAAGGTATGAAAGCTAGAATGAACGATATCAAGAAAGGAAGAAAGAAAGAAAGTAAAAAATTAATAAAGAAACTAAAGAAAAAAAGAGAGAAGGTATAAGAGCTAGAATGAAAGATATCAAGAAAGAAAGAAAAAAAGAGAGAAAGAAAGTAATAAAGAAACTAAAGATAGAATGAGAGAAGGTATTAAAGCTAGAAAGAGATATCAAGATTGAAGGAAATAAAAGTAATTAAAAAAAACTAAAGATAGAATGAGAGAAGGTATGAAAGCTAGAATGAAAACTATCAAGAAAGATAGAAAGAAAGAAAGTAATAAAGAAACTAAAGATAGAATGAGAGAAGGTATTAAAGCTAGAAAAAGATACCAAGAAAGAAAGAAATGATAGTAAGTAAAGAAAAAATAAAGACAGAATGAGAGAAGGTATGAAAGCTAGAATGAACGATATCAAGAAAGGAAGAAAGAAAGAAAGTAAGAAATTAATAAAGAAACTAAAGAAAGAAAGAGAGAAGGTATAAGAGCTAGAATGAAAGAAATCAAGAAAGAAAGAAAAAAAGAAAGAAAGAAAGTAATAAAGAAACTAAAGATAGAATGAGAGAAGGTATGAAAGCTAGAATGAAAGATATCAAGAAAGAAGGAAATGAAAGTCATTAAAAAAAACTAAAGATAGAATGAGAGAAGGTATGAAAGCTAGAATGAAAAATATCAAGAAAGATAGAAAGAAAGAAAGTAATAAAGAAACTAAAGATAGAATGAGAGAAGGTATTAAAGCTAGAAAGAGATATCAAGAAAGAAATGATATTAAGTAAAGAAGAAACTAAAGATAGAATGAGAGATGGCATGAAATCTAGACTGAAAGATATCAAGAAAGAAAAAAGGAAGAAAGGAGAAATGAAGTAATAAAGAAACTAAAGTTAGAATGAGAGAAGGTATGAGAGCTAGAATGAAAGATATCAAGAAAGAAAGAGAGGAAGAAATCTATAAAGAAAATAAAGACAGAATGAGAGAAGGTATGAAAGCTAGAATGAAAGATATCAAGAAAGGAAGAAAGAAAGAAAGTAAGAAATTAATAAAGAAACTAAAGAAAGAAAGAGAGAAGGTATGAGAGCTAGAATGAAAGATATCAAGAAAGAAAGAAAAAAGAAATCAATAAAGAAATTAAAGATGAAATGAGAGAAGGTATGAAGGCTAGAATGTAAGATATCAAGAAAGAAAGAAATGAAAGTAAGTAGAAAAGAAACTAAAGATAGAATGAGAGAAGGTATGAAAGCTAGAATGAAAGATATCAAGAAAAAAAAGAAAGAAAGTAGAAATGAAGTTATAAAGAAAAAAAAGATAGAATGAGAGAAGGTATGAATTCTAGAAGGAAAGATATCAAGAAAGAAAGAAAGAAAGTAATAAAGATACTAAAGATAGAATGAGAGAAGGTATTAAAGCTAGAAAGAGATATCAAGAAAGAAAGAAATGATAGTAAGTAAAAAAGAAAATAAAGACAGAATGAGAGAAGGTATGAAAGCTAGAATGAAAGATATCAAGAAAGAAGGAAATGAAAGTAATTAAAAAAACTAAAGATAGAATGAGAGAAGGTATGAAAGCTAGAATGAAAGACATCAAGAAAGAAAGAAAAAAAGAAATCAATAAAGAAATTAAAGATGAAATGAGAGAAGGTATGAAAGCTAGAATGTAAGATATCAAGAAAGAAAGAAATGAAAGTAAGTAGAAAAGAAACTAAAGATAGAATGAGAGAAGGTATGAAAGCTAGAAAGAAAGATATCAAGAAAGAAAAAAGGAAGAAAGTAGAAATGAAGTTATAAAGAAACTAAAGATAGAATGGGAGAAGGTATGAATTCTAGAATGAAAGATATCAAGAAAGAAAGAAATAAATAAAGTAATAAAGAAACTAAAGATAGAATCTGAGAAGGTATGAAAGCTAGAATGAAAGATATCAAGAAAGAAGGAAATGAAAGTAATTAAAAAAAACTAAAGTTAGAATGAGAGAAGGTATGAAAGCTAGAATGAAAGGTATCAAGAAAGAAAGAGAGGAAGAAATCTATAAAGAAAATAAAGACAGAATGAGAGGTATGAAAGCTAGAATGAAAGATATCAAGAAAGGAAGAAAGAAAGAAAGTAAGAAATTAATAAAGAAACTAAAGAAAGAAAGAGAGAAGGTATGAGAGCTAGAATGAAAGATATCAAGAAAGAAAGAAAAAAAGAAAGAAAGAAAGTAATAAAGAAACTAAAGATAGAATGAGAGAAGGTATGAAAGCTAGAATGAAAGATATCAAGAAAGAAGGAAATGAAAGTAATTAAAAAAAACTAATGATAGAATGAGAGAAGGTATGAAAGCTAGAATGAAAGATATCAAGAAAGATAGAAAGAAAGAAAGTAATAAAGAAACCAAAGATAGAATGAGAGAAGGTTTTAAAGCTAGAAAGAGATATCAAGAAAGAAAGAAATGATAGTAAGTAAAAAAGAAACTAAAGATAGAATGAGAGATGGTATGAAATCTAGAATGAAAGATATCAAGAAAGAAAGAAAGAAAGAAAGTAATAAAGAAACTAAAGGTAGAATGAGAGAAGGTATGAAAGCTAGAATGAAAGATATCAAGAAAGAATGAAAGTAATTAAAAAAACTAAAGATAGAATGAGAGAAGGTATGAAAGCTAGAATGAAAAATATCAAGAAAGATAGAAAGAAAGAAAGTAATAAAGAAACTAAAGATAGAATGAGAGAAGGTATTAAATCTAGAAAGAGATATCAAGAAAGAAAGAAATGATAGTAAGTAAAAAAGAAACTAATGATAGAATGAGAGATGGTATGAAATCTAGAATGAAAGATATCAAGAAAGAAAAAAGGAAGAAAGTAGAAATGAAGTAATAATGAAACTAAAGTTAGAATGAGAGAAGGTATGAAAGCTAGAATGAAAGATATCAAGAAAGAAAGAGAGGAAGAAATCTATAAAGAAAATAAAGACAGAATGAGAGGTATGAAAGCTAGAATGAAAGATATCAAGAAAGGAAGAAAGAAAGAAAGTAAGAAATTAATAAAGAAACTAAAGAAAGTAAGAGAGAAGGTATGAGAGCTAGAATGAAAGATATCAAGAAAGAAAGAAAAAAGAAATCAATAAAGAAATTAAGATGAAATGAGAGAAGGTATGAAAGCTAGAATGTAAGATATCAAGAAAGAAAGAAATGAAAGTAAGTAGAAAAGAAACTAAAGATAGAATGAGAGAACGTATGAAAGCTAGAATGAAAGATATCAAGAAAAAAAAGGAAGAAAGTAGAAATGAATTTATAAAGAAACTAAAGATAGAATGAGAGAAGGTATGAATTCTAGAATGAAAGATATCAAGAAAGAAAGAAATAAAGTAAAAAAGAAACTAAAGATAGAATGAGAGAAGGTATGATAGCTAGAATGAAAGATATCGGGAAAGAAGGATATAAAAGTAATTAAATAAAAATGAAGATAGAATGAGAGAAGTTATGAAAGCTAGAATGAAAGATATCAAGAAAAAAGGAAATGAAAGTAATTAAAAAAAACTAAAGATAGAATGAGAGAAGGTATGAAAGCTAGAATGAAAAATATCAAGAAAGATAGAAAGAAAGAAAGTAATAAAGATACTAAAGATAGAATGAGAGAAGGTATTAAAGCTAGAAAGAGATATCAAGAAAGAAGGAAATGAAAGTAATTAAAAAAAACTAAAGATAGA
Organism: Intellagama lesueurii; assembly: GCA_037013535.1. Lineage (NCBI taxonomy): Eukaryota > Metazoa > Chordata > Lepidosauria > Squamata > Agamidae > Intellagama > Intellagama lesueurii. The sequence continues at coordinate 95,497,105 of JBAJHW010000002.1, forward strand.
ATGAGAGAAGGTATGAAAGCTAGAATGAAAAATATCAAGAAAGATAGAAAGGAAGAAAGTAATAAAGAAACTAAAGATAGAATGAGAGACGGTATTAAAGCTAGAAAGAGATATCAAGAAAGAAAGAAATGATAGTAAGTAAAAAAGAAAATAAACACAGAATGAGAGAAGGTATGAAAGCTAGAATGAACGATATCAAGAAAGGAAGAAAGAAAGAAAGTAATAAATTAATAAAGAAACTAAAGAAAGAAAGAGAGAAGGTATAAGAGCTAGAATGAAAGAAATCAAGAAAGAAAAAAAAAAAGAAAGAAAGTAATAAAGAAACTAAAGATAGAATGAGAGAAGGTATGAAAGCTAGAATGAAAGATATCAAGAAAGAAGGAAATGAAAGTCATTAAAAAAACTAAAGATAGAATGAGAGAAGGTATGAAAGCTAGAATGAAAAATATCAAGAAAGATAGAAAGAAAGTAAAGAAACTAAAGATAGAATGAGAGAAGGTATGAAAGCTAGAAAGAGATATCAAGAAAGAAATGATATTAAGTAAAAAAGAAACTAAAGATAGAATGAGAGATGGTATGAAATCTAGACTGAAAGATATCAAGAAAGAAAAAAGGAAGTAAGTAGAAATGAAGTAATAAAGAAACTAAAGTTAGAATGAGAGAAGGTATGAAATCTAGAATGAAAGATATCAAGAAAGAAAGAGAGGAAGAAATCTATAAAGAAAATAAAGACAGAATGAGAGAAGGTATGAAAGCTAGAATGAAAGATATCAAGAAAGGAAGAAAGAAAGAAAGTAAGAAATTAATAAAGAAACTAAAGAAAGAAAGAGAGAAGGTATGAGAGCTAGAATGAAAGATATCAAGAAAGAAAGAAAAAAGAAATCAATAAAGAAATTAAAGATGAAATGAGAGAAGGTATGAAGGCTAGAATGTAAGATATCAAGAAAGAAAGAAATGAAAGTAAGTAGAAAAGAAACTAAAGATAGAATGAGAGAAGGTATGAAAGCCAGAATGAAAGATATCAAGAAAAAAAAGAAAGAAAGTAGAAATGAAGTTATAAAGAAAAAAAAGATAGAATGAGAGAAGGTATGAATTCTAGAAGGAAAGATATCAAGAAAGAAAGAAAGAAAGTAATAAAGATACTAAAGATAGAATGAGAGAAGGTATTAAAGCTAGAAAGAGATATCAAGAAAGAAAGAAATGATAGTAAGTAAAAAAGAAAATAAAGACAGAATGAGAGAAGGTATGAAAGCTAGAATGAAAGATATCAAGAAAGAAGGAAATGAAAGTAATTAAAAAAACTAAAGATAGAATGAGAGAAGGTATGAAAGCTAGAATGAAAGACATCAAGAAAGAAAGAAAAAAAGAAATCAATAAAGAAATTAAAGATGAAATGAGAGAAGGTATGAAAGCTAGAATGTAAGATATCAAGAAAGAAAGAAATGAAAGTAAGTAGAAAAGAAACTAAAGATAGAATGAGAGAAGGTATGAAAGCTAGAAAGAAAGATATCAAGAAAGAAAAAAGGAAGAAAGTAGAAAGGAAGTTATAAAGAAACTAAAGATAGAATGAGAGAAGGTATGAAAGCTAGAATGAAAGACATCAAGAAAGAAAGAAAAAAAGAAATCAATAAAGAAATTAAAGATGAAATGAGAGAAGGTATGAAAGCTAGAATGTAAGATATCAAGAAAGAAAGAAATGAAAGTAAGTAGAAAAGAAACTAAAGATAGAATGGGAGAAGGTATGAATTCTAGAATGAAAGATATCAAGAAAGAAAGAAAGAAATAAAGTAATAAAGAAACTAAAGATAGAATCTGAGAAGGTATGAAAGCTAGAATGAAAGATATCAAGAAAGAAGGAAATGAAAGTAATTAAAAAAAACTAAAGTTAGAATGAGAGAAGGTATGAAAGCTAGAATGAAAGGTATCAAGAAAGAAAGAGAGGAAGAAATCTATAAAGAAAATAAAGACAGAATGAGAGGTATGAAAGCTAGAATGAAAGATATCAAGAAAGGAAGAAAGAAAGAAAGTAAGAAATTAATAAAGAAACTAAAGAAAGAAAGAGAGAAGGTATGAGAGCTAGAATGAAAGATATCAAGAAAGAAAGAAAAAAGAAAACAATAAAGAAATTAAAGATGAAATGAGAGAAGGTATGAAAGCTAGAATGTAAGATATCAAGAAAGAAAGAAATGAAAGTAAGTAGAAAAGAAACTAAAGATAGAATGAGAGAAGGTATGAAAGCTAGAATGAAAGATATCAAGAAAAAAAAGGAAGAAAGTAGAAATGAATTTATAAAGAAACTAAAGATAGAATGAGAGAAGGTATGAATTCTAGAATGAAAGATATCAAGAAAGAAAGAAATAAAGTAAAAAAGAAACTAAAGATAGAATGAGAGAAGGTATGATAGCTAGAATGAAAGACATCAAGAAAGAAGGATATAAAAGTAATTAAATAAAAATGAAGATAGAATGAGAGAAGGTATGAAAGCTAGAATGAAAGATATCAAGAAAAAAGGAAATGAAAGTAATTAAAAAAAACTAAAAATAGTATGAGAGAAGGTATGAAAGCTAGAATGAAAAATATCAAGAAAGATGGAAAGAAAGAAAGTAATAAAGATACTAAAGATAGAATGAGAGAAGGTATTAAAGCTAGAAAGAGATATCAAGAAAGAAGGAAATGAAAGTAATTAAAAAAAACTAAAGATAGAATGAGAGAAGGTATGAAAGCTAGAATGAAAAATATCAAGAAAGATAGAAAGGAAGAAAGTAATAAAGAAACTAAAGATAGAATGAGAGAAGGTATTAAAGCTAGAAAGAGATATCAAGAAAGAAAGAAATGATAGTAAGTAAAAAAGAAAATAAAGACAGAATGAGAGAAGGTATGAAAGCTAGAATGAACGATATCAAGAAAGGAAGAAAGAAAGAAAGTAAGAAATTAATAAAGAAACGAAAGAAAGAAAGAGAGAAGGTATAAGAGCTAGAATGAAAGATATCAAGAAAGAAAGAAAAAAAGAAAGAAAGAAAGTAATAAAGAAACTAAAGATAGAATGAGAGAAGGTATGAAAGCTAGAATGAAAGATATCAAGAAAGAAGGAAATGAAAGTCATTTAAAAAAACTAAAGATAGAATGAGAGAAGGTATGAAAGTTAGAATGAAAAATATCAAGAAATATAGAAAGAAAGAAAGTAATAAAGAAACTAAAGATAGAATGAGAGAAGGTATTAAAGCTAGAAAGAGATATGAAGAAAGAAATGATATTAAGTAAAAAAGAAACTAAAGATGGAATGAGAGATGGCATGAAATCTAGACTGAAAGATATCAAGAAAGAAAAAAGGAAGTAAGTAGAAATGAAGTAATAAAGAAACTAAAGTTAGAATGAGAGAAGGTATGAAAGCTAGAATGAAAGATATCAAGAAAGAAAGAGAGGAAGAAATCTATAAAGAAAATAAAGACAGAATGAGAGAAGGTATGAAATCTAGAATGAAAGATATCAAGAAAGGAAGAAAGAAAGAAAGTAAGAAATTAATAAAGAAACTAAAGAAAGAAAGAGAGAAGGTATGAGAGCTAGAATGAAAGATATCAAGAAAGAAAGAAATGAAAGTAAGTAGAATAGAAACTAAAGAGAATGAGAGAAGGTATGAAAGCTAGAATGAAAGATATCAAGAAAAAAAAGGAAGAAAGTAGAAATGAAGTTATAAAGAAACAAAAGATAGAATGAGAGAAGGTATGAATTGTAGAATGAAAGATATTAAGAAAGAAAGAAAGAAAGTAATAAAGATACTAAAGATAGAATGAGAGAAGGTATTAAAGCTAGAAAGAGATATCAAGAAAAAAGGAAATGAAAGTAAGTAAAAAAAAATAAAGATAGAATGAGAGAAGGTATGAAAGCTAGAATGAAAAATATCAAGAAAGATAGAAAGATAGAAAGTAATAAAGAAACTAAAGATAGAATGAGAGAAGTTATTAAAGCTAGAAAGAGATATCAAGAAAGAAAGAAATGATAGTAAGTAAAAAAGAAAATAAAGACAGAATGAGAGAAGGTATGAAAGCTAGAATGAAAGATATCAAGAAAGAAGGAAATGAAAGTAATTAAAAAAAACTAAAGATAGAATGAGAGAAGGTATGAATGCTAGAATGAAAGACATCAAGAAAGAAAGAAAAAAAGAAATCAATAAAGAAATTAAAGATGAAATGAGAGAAGGTATGAAAGCTAGAATGTAAGATATCAAGAAAGAAAGAAATGAAAGTAAGTAGAAAAGAAACTAAAGATAGAATGAGAGAAGGTATGAAAGCTAGAAAGAAAGATATCAAGAAAGAAAAAGGGAAGAAAGTAGAAATGAAGTTATGAAGAAACTAAAGATAGAATGAGAGAAGGTATGAATTCTAGAATGAAAGATATCAAGAAAGAAAGAAAGAAATAAAGTAATAAAGAAACTAAAGATAGAATCTGAGAAGGTATGAAAGCTAGAATGAAAGATATCAAGAAAGAAGGAAATGAAAGTAATAAAGAAACTCAAGATAGAATGATAGAAGGTATGATAGCTAGAATGAAAGATATCAAGAAAGAAGGATATAAAAGTAATTAAATAAAAATGAAGATAGAATGAGAGAAGGTATGAAAGCTAGAATGAAAGATTTCAAGAAAAAAGGAAATGAAAGTAATTAAAAAAAACTAAAGATAGAATGAGAGAAGGTATGAAAGCTAGAATGAAAAATATCAAGAAAGATAGAAAGAAAGAAAGTAATAAAGATACTAAAGATAGAATGAGAGAAGGTATTAAAGCTAGAAAGAGATATCAAGAAAGAAGGAAATGAAAGTAATTAAAAAGAACTAAAGATAGAATGAGAGAAGGTATGAAAGCTAGAATGAAAAATATCAAGAAAGATAGAAAGAAAGAAAGTAAAAAAATCTAAGAAAGAATGAGAGAAGGTATTAAAGCTAGAAAGAGATATCAAGAAAGAAAGAAATGATAGTAAGTAAAAAAGAAAATAAATTCAGAATGAGAGAAGGTATGAAAGCTAGAATGAAAGATATCAAGAAAGGAAGAAAGAAAGAAAGTAAGAAATTAATAAAGAAACTAAAGAAAGAAAGAGAGAACGTATAAGAGCTAGAATGAAAGATATCAAGAAAGAAAGAAAAAAAGAAAGAAAGAAAGTAATAAAGAAACTAAAGATAGAATGAGAGAAGGTATGAAAGCTAGAATGAAAGATATCAAGAAAGAAGGAAATGAAAGTAATTAAAAAAAACTAATGATAGAATGAGAGAAGGTATGAAAGGTAGAATGAAAAATATCAAGAAAGATAGAAAGAAAGAAAGTAATAAAGATACTAAAGATAGAATGAGAGAAGGTATTAAAGCTAGAAAGAGATATCAAGAAAGAAGGAAATGAAAGTAATTAAAAAAACTAAAGATAGAATGAGAGAAGTTATGAAAGCTAGAATGTAAAATATCAAGAAAGATAGAAAGGAAGAAAGTAATAAAGAAACTAAAGATAGAATGAGAGAAGGTATTAAAGCTAGAAAGAGATATCAAGAAAGAAAGAAATGATAGTAAGTAAAAAAGAAAATAAAGACAGAATGAGAGAAGGTATGAAAGCTAGAATGAACGATATCAAGAAAGGAAGAAAGAAAGAAAGTAAGAAATTAATAAAGAAACTAAAGAAAGAAAGAGAGAAGGTATAAGAGCTAGAATGAAAGAAATCAAGAAAGAAAGAAAAAAAGAAAGAAAGAAAGTAATAAAGAAACTAAAGATAGAATGAGAGAAGGTATGAAAGCTAGAATGAAAGATATCAAGAAAGAAGGAAATGAAAGTCATTAAAAAAAACTAAAGATAGAATGAGAGAAGGTATGAAAGCTAGAATGAAAAATATCAAGAAAGATAGAAAGAAAGAAAGTAATAAAGAAACTAAAGATAGAATGAGAGAAGGTATTAAAGCTAGAAAGAGATATCAAGAAAGAAATGATATTAAGTAAAAAAGAAACTAAAGAGAGAATGAGAGATGGCATGAGATCTAGACTGAAAGATATCAAGAAAGAAAAAAGGAAGAAAGGAGAAATGAAGTAATAAAGAAACTAAAGTTAGAATGAGAGAAGGTATGAGAGCTAGAATGAAAGATATCAAGAAAGAAAGAGAGGAAGAAATCTATAAAGAAAATAAAGACAGAATGAGAGAAGGTATGAAAGCTAGAATGAAAGATATCAAGAAAGGAAGAAAGAAAGAAAGTAAGAAATTAATAAAGAAACTAAAGAAAGAAAGAGAGAAGGTATGAGAGCTAGAATGAAAGATATCAAGAAAGAAAGAAAAAAGAAATCAATAAAGAAATTAAAGATGAAATGAGAGAAGGTATGAAAGCTAGAATGTAAGATATCAAGAAAGAAAGAAATGAAAGTAAGTAGAAAAGAAACTAAAGATAGAATGAGAGAAGGTATGAAAGCTAGAATGAAAGATTTCAAGAAAAAAGGAAATCAAAGTAATTAAAAAAACTAAAGATAGAATGTGAGAAGGTATGAAAGCTAGAATGAAAAATATCAAGAAAGATAGAAAGAAAGAAAGTAATAAAGATACTAAAGATAGAATGAGAGAAGGTATTAAAGCTAGAAAGAGATATCAAGAAAGAAGGAAATGAAAGTAATTAAAAAGAACTAAAGATAGAATGACAGAAGGTATGAAAGCTAGAATGAAAAATATCAAGAAAGATAGAAAGAAAGAAAGTAATAAAGAAACTAATGATAGAATGAGAGAAGGTATTAAAGCTAGAAAGAGATATCAAGAAAGAAAGAAATGATAGTAAGTAAAAAAGAAACTAAAGATAGAATGAGAGATGGTATGAAATCTAGACTGAAAGATATCAAGAAAGAAAAAAGGAAGTAAGTAGAAATGAAGTAATAAAGAAACTAAAGTTAGAATGAGAGAAGGTATGAAAGCTAGAATGAAAGATATCAAGAAAGGAAGAAAGAAAGAAAGTAAGAAATTAATAAAGAAACTAAAGAAAGAAAGAGAGAAGGTATAAGAGCTAGAATGAAAGATATCAGGAAAGAAAGAAAGAAAGAAAGTAATAAAGAAACTAAAGATAGAATGAGAGAAGGTATGAAAGCTAGAATGAAAGATATCAAGAAAGAAGGAAATGAAAGTCATTAAAAAAAACTAAAGATAGAATGAGAGAAGGTATGAAAGCTAGAATGAAAAATATCAAGAAAGATAGAAAGAAAGAAAGTAATAAAGAAACTAAAGATAGAATGAGAGAAGGTATTAAAGCTAGAAAGAGATATCAAGAAAGAAATGATATTAAGTAAAAAAGAAACTAAAGATAGAATGAGAGATGGTATGAAATCTAGACTGAAAGATATCAAGAAAGAAAAAAGGAAGTAAGTAGAAATGAAGTAATAAAGAAACTAAAGTTAGAATGAGAGAAGGTATGAAAGCTAGAATGAAAGATATCAAGAAAGAAAGAGAGGAAGAAATCTATAAAGAAAATAAAGACAGAATGAGAGAAGGTATGAAAGCTAGAATGAAAGATATCAAGAAAGGAAGAAAGAAAGAAAGTAAGAAATTAATAAAGAAACTAAAGAAAGAAAGAGAGAAGGTATGAGAGCTAGAATGAAAGATATCAAGAAAGAAAGAAAAAAGAAATCAATAAAGAAATTAAAGATGAAATGAGAGAAGGTATGAAAGCTAGAATGTAAGATCAAGAAAGAAAGAAATGAAAGTAAGTAGAAAAGAAACTAAAGATAGAATGAGAGAAGGTATGAAAGCTAGGATGAAAGATATCAAGAAAAAAAAGGAAGAAAGTAGAAATGAAGTTATAAAGAAATAAAAGATAGAATGAGAGAAGGTATGAATTCTAGAATGAAAGATATCAAGAAAGAAAGAAAGAAAGTAATAAAGATACTAAAGATAGAATGAGAGAAGGTATTAAAGCTAGAAAGAGATATCAAGAAAGAAGGAAATGAAAGTAATTAAAAAAACTAAAGATAGAATGAGAGAAGTTATGAAAGCTAGAATGTAAAATATCAAGAAAGATAGAAAGGAAGAAAGTAATAAAGAAACTAAAGATAGAATGAGAGAAGGTATTAAAGCTAGAAAGAGATATCAAGAAAGAAAGAAATGATAGTAAGTAAAAAAGAAAATAAAGACAGAATGAGAGAAGGTATGAAAGCTAGAATGAACGATATCAAGAAAGGAAGAAAGAAAGAAAGTAAGAAATTAATAAAGAAACTAAAGAAAGAAAGAGAGAAGGTATAAGAGCTTGAATGAAAGAAATAAAGAAAGAAAGAAAAAAAGAAAGAAAGAAAGTAATAAAGAAACTAAAGATAGAATGAGAGAAGGTATGAAAGCTAGAATGAAAGATATCAAGAAAGAAGGAAATGAAAGTCATTAAAAAAAACTAAAGATAGAATGAGAGAAGGTATGAAAGCTAGAATGAAAAATATCAAGAAAGATAGAAAGAAAGAAAGTAATAAAGAAACTAAAGATAGAATGAGAGAAGGTATTAAAGCTAGAAAGAGATATCAAGAAAGAAATGATATTAAGTAAAGAAGAAACTAAAGATAGAATGAGAGATGGCATGAAATCTAGACTGAAAGATATCAAGAAAGAAAAAAGGAAGAACGGAGAAATGAAGTAATAAAGAAACTAAAGTTAGAATGAGAGAAGGTATGAGAGCTAGAATGAAAGATATCAAGAAAGAAAGAGAGGAAGAAATCTATAAAGAAAATAAAGACAAAATGAGAGAAGGTATGAAAGCTAGAATGAAAGATATCAAGAAAGGAAGAAAGAAAGAAAGTAAGAAATTAATAAAGAAACTAAAGAAAGAAAGAGAGAAGGTATGAGAGCTAGAATGAAAGATATCAAGAAAGAAAGAAAAAAGAAATCAATAAAGAAATTAAAGATGAAATGAGAGAAGGTATGAAAGCTAGAATGTAAGATATCAAGAAAGAAAGAAATGAAAGTAAGTAGAAAAGAAACTAAAGATAGAATGAGAGAAGGTATGAAAGCTAGAATGAAAGATTTCAAGAAAAAAGGAAATCAAAGTAATTAAAAAAACTAAAGATAGAATGTGAGAAGGTATGAAAGCTAGAATGAAAAATATCAAGAAAGATAGAAAGAAAGAAAGTAATAAAGATACTAAAGATAGAATGAGAGAAGGTATTAAAGCTAGAAAGAGATATCAAGAAAGAAGGAAATGAAAGTAATTAAAAAGAACTAAAGATAGAATGACAGAAGGTATGAAAGCTAGAATGAAAAATATCAAGAAAGATAGAAAGAAAGAAAGTAATAAAGAAACTAATGATAGAATGAGAGAAGGTATTAAAGCTAGAAAGAGATATCAAGAAAGAAAGAAATGATAGTAAGTAAAAAAGAAACTAAAGATAGAATGAGAGATGGTATGAAATCTAGACTGAAAGATATCAAGAAAGAAAAAAGGAAGTAAGTAGAAATGAAGTAATAAAGAAACTAAAGTTAGAATGAGAGAAGGTATGAAAGCTAGAATGAAAGATATCAAGAAAGGAAGAAAGAAAGAAAGTAAGAAATTAATAAAGAAACTAAAGAAAGAAAGAGAGAAGGTATAAGAGCTAGAATGAAAGATATCAGGAAAGAAAGAAAGAAAGAAAGTAATAAAGAAACTAAAGATAGAATGAGAGAAGGTATGAAAGCTAGAATGAAAGATATCAAGAAAGAAGGAAATGAAAGTCATTAAAAAAAACTAAAGATAGAATGAGAGAAGGTATGAAAGCTAGAATGAAAAATATCAAGAAAGATAGAAAGAAAGAAAGTAATAAAGAAACTAAAGATAGAATGAGAGAAGGTATTAAAGCTAGAAAGAGATATCAAGAAAGAAATGATATTAAGTAAAAAAGAAACTAAAGATAGAATGAGAGATGGTATGAAATCTAGACTGAAAGATATCAAGAAAGAAAAAAGGAAGTAAGTAGAAATGAAGTAATAAAGAAACTAAAGTTAGAATGAGAGAAGGTATGAAAGCTAGAATGAAAGATATCAAGAAAGAAAGAGAGGAAGAAATCTATAAAGAAAATAAAGACAGAATGAGAGAAGGTATGAAAGCTAGAATGAAAGATATCAAGAAAGGAAGAAAGAAAGAAAGTAAGAAATTAATAAAGAAACTAAAGAAAGAAAGAGAGAAGGTATGAGAGCTAGAATGAAAGATATCAAGAAAGAAAGAAAAAAGAAATCAATAAAGAAATTAAAGATGAAATGAGAGAAGGTATGAAAGCTAGAATGTAAGATCAAGAAAGAAAGAAATGAAAGTAAGTAGAAAAGAAACTAAAGATAGAATGAGAGAAGGTATGAAAGCTAGGATGAAAGATATCAAGAAAAAAAAGGAAGAAAGTAGAAATGAAGTTATAAAGAAATAAAAGATAGAATGAGAGAAGGTATGAATTCTAGAATGAAAGATATCAAGAAAGAAAGAAAGAAAGTAATAAAGATACTAAAGATAGAATGAGAGAAGGTATTAAAGCTAGAAAGAGATATCAAGAAAGAAGGAAATGAAAGTAATTAAAAAAAGCTAAAGATAGAATGAGAGAAGGTATGAAAGCTAGAATGAAAAATATCAAGAAAAAAAAGGAAGAAAGTAGAAATGAAGTTATAAAGAAACAAAAGATAGAATGAGAGAAGGTATGAATTCTAGAATGAAAGATATCAAGAAAGAAAGAAAGAAAGTAATAAAGATACTAAAGATAGAATGAGAGAAGGTATTAAAGCTAGAAAGAGATATCAAGAAAAAAGGAAATGAAAGTAAGTTAAAAAAAATAAAGATAGAATGAGAGAAGGTATGAAAGCTAGAATGAAAAATATCAAGAAAGATAGAAAGATAGAAAGTAATAAAGAAACTAAAGATAGAATGAGAGAAGTTATTAAAGCTAGAAAGAGATATCAAGAAAGAAAGAAATGATAGTAAGTAAAAAAGAAAATAAAGACAGAATGAGAGAAGGTATGAAAGCTAGAATGAAAGATATCAAGAAAGAAGGAAATGAAAGTAATTAAAAAAAACTAAAGATAGAATGAGAGAAGGTATGAAAGCTAGAATGAAAGACATCAAGAAAGAAAGAAAAAAAGAAATCAATAAAGAAATTAAAGATGAAATGAGAGAAGGTATGAAAGCTAGAATGTAAGATATCAAGAAAGAAAGAAATGAAAGTAAGTAGAAAAGAAACTAAAGATAGAATGAGAGAAGGTATGAAAGCTAGAAAGAAAGATATCAAGAAAGAAAAAGGGAAGAAAGTAGAAATGAAGTTATGAAGAAACTAAAGATAGAATGAGAGAAGGTATGAATTCTAGAATGAAAGATATCAAGAAAGAAAGAAAGAAATAAAGTAATAAAGAAACTAAAGATAGAATCTGAGAAGGTATGAAAGCTAGAATGAAAGATATCAAGAAAGAAGGAAATGAAAGTAATTAAAAAAAACTAAAGATAGAATGATAGAAGGTATGAATTCTAGAATGAAAGATATCAAGAAAGAAAGAAAGAAAGTAATAAAGAAACTCAAGATAGAATGATAGAAGGTATGATAGCTAGAATGAAAGATATCAAGATAGAAGGATATAAAAGTAATTAAATAAAAATGAAGATAGAATGAGAGAAGGTATGAAAGCTAGAATGAAAGATTTCAAGAAAAAAGGAAATGAAAGTAATTAAAAAAAACTAAAGATAGAATGAGAGAAGGTATGAAAGTTAGAATGAAAAATATCAAGAAAGATAGAAAGAAAGAAAGTAATAAAGATACTAAAGATAGAATGAGAGAAGGTGTTAAAGCTAGAAAGAGATATCAAGAAAGAAGGAAATGAAAGTAATTAAAAAGAACTAAAGATAGAATGAGAGAAGGTATGAAAGCTAGAATGAAAAATATCAAGAAAGATAGAAAGAAAGAAAGTAAAAATATCTAAAGAAAGAATGAGAGAAGGTATTAAAGCTAGAAAGAGATATCAAGAAAGAAAGAAATGATAGTAAGTAAAAAAGAAAATAAATTCAGAATGAGAGAAGGTATGAAAGCTAGAATGAAAGATATCAAGAAAGGAAGAAAGAAAGAAAGTAAGAAATTAATAAAGAAACTAAAGAAAGAAAGAGAGAAGGTATAAGAGCTAGAATGAAAGATATCAAGAAAGAAAGAAAAAAAGAAAGAAAGAAAGTAATAAAGAAACTAAAGATAGAATGAGAGAAGGTATGAAAGCTAGAATGAAAGATATCAAGAAAGAAGGAAATGAAAGTAATTAAAAAAAACTAATGATAGAATGAGAGAAGGTATGAAAGGTAGAATGAAAAATATCAAGAAAGATAGAAAGAAAGAAAGTAATAAAGATACTAAAGATAGAATGAGAGAAGGTATTAAAGCTAGAAAGAGATATCAAGAAAGAAGGAAATGAAAGTAATTAAAAAAAACTAAAGATAGAATGAGAGAAGTTATGAAAGCTAGAATGTAAAATATCAAGAAAGATAGAAAGGAAGAAAGTAATAAAGAAACTAAAGATAGAATGAGAGAAGGTATTAAAGCTAGAAAGAGATATCAAGAAAGAAAGAAATGATAGTAAGTAAAAAAGAAAATAAAGACAGAATGAGAGAAGGTATGAAAGCTAGAATGAACGATATCAAGAAAGGAAGAAAGAAAGAAAGTAAGAAATTAATAAAGAAACTAAAGAAAGAAAGAGAGAAGGTATAAGAGCTAGAATGAAAGAAATCAAGAAAGAAAGAAAAAAAGAAAGAAAGAAAGTAATAAAGAAACTAAAGATAGAATGAGAGAAGGTATGAAAGCTAGAATGAAAGATATCAAGAAAGAAGGAAATGAAAGTCATTAAAAAAAACTAAAGATAGAATGAGAGAAGGTATGAAAGCTAGAATGAAAAATATCAAGAAAGATAGAAAGAAAGAAAGTAATAAAGAAACTGAAGATAGAATGAGAGAAGGTATTCAAGCTAGAAAGAGATATCAAGAAAGAAATGATATTAAGTAAAAAAGAAACTAAAGATAGAATGAGAGATGGCATGAAATCTAGACTGAAAGATATCAAGAAAGAAAAAAGGAAGAAAGGAGAAATGAAGTAATAAAGAAACTAAAGTTAGAATGAGAGAAGGTATGAGAGCTAGAATGAAAGATATCAAGAAAGAAAGAGAGGAAGAAATCTATAAAGAAAATAAAGACAGAATGAGAGAAGGTATGAAAGCTAGAATGAAAGATATCAAGAAAGGAAGAAAGAAAGAAAGTAAGAAATTAATAAAGAAACTAAAGAAAGAAAGAGAGAAGGTATGAGAGCTAGAATGAAAGATATCAAGAAAGAAAGAAAAAAGAAATCAATAAAGAAATTAAAGATGAAATGAGAGAAGGTATGAAAGCTAGAATGTAAGATATCAAGAAAGAAAGAAATGAAAGTAAGTAGAAAAGAAACTAAAGATAGAATGAGAGAAGGTATGAAAGCTAGAATGAAAGATTTCAAGAAAAAAGGAAATCAAAGTAATTAAAAAAACTAAAGATAGAATGTGAGAAGGTATGAAAGCTAGAATGAAAAATATCAAGAAAGATAGAAAGAAAGAAAGTAATAAAGATACTAAAGATAGAATGAGAGAAGGTATTAAAGCTAGAAAGAGATATCAAGAAAGAAGGAAATGAAAGTAATTAAAAAGAACTAAAGATAGAATGACAGAAGGTATGAAAGCTAGAATGAAAAATATCAAGAAAGATAGAAAGAAAGAAAGTAATAAAGAAACTAATGATAGAATGAGAGAAGGTATTAAAGCTAGAAAGAGATATCAAGAAAGAAAGAAATGATAGTAAGTAAAAAAGAAACTAAAGATAGAATGAGAGATGGTATGAAATCTAGACTGAAAGATATCAAGAAAGAAAAAAGGAAGTAAGTAGAAATGAAGTAATAAAGAAACTAAAGTTAGAATGAGAGAAGGTATGAAAGCTAGAATGAAAGATATCAAGAAAGGAAGAAAGAAAGAAAGTAAGAAATTAATAAAGAAACTAAAGAAAGAAAGAGAGAAGGTATAAGAGCTAGAATGAAAGATATCAAGAAAGAAAGAAAGAAAGAAAGTAATAAAGAAACTAAAGATAGAATGAGAGAAGGTATGAAAGCTAGAATGAAAGATATCAAGAAAGAAGGAAATGAAAGTCATTAAAAAAAAACTAAAGATAGAATGAGAGAAGGTATGAAAGCTAGAATGAAAAATATCAAGAAAGATAGAAAGAAAGAAAGTAATAAAGAAACTAAAGATAGAATGAGAGAAGGTATTAAAGCTAGAAAGAGATATCAAGAAAGAAATGATATTAATTAAAAAAGAAACTAAAGATAGAATGAGAGATGGTATGAAATCTAGACTGAAAGATATCAAGAAAGAAAAAAGAAAGTAAGTAGAAATGAAGTAATAAAGAAACTAAAGTTAGAATGAGAGAAGGTATGAAAGCTAGAATGAAAGATATCAAGAAAGAAAGAGAGGAAGAAATCTATAAAGAAAATAAAGACAGAATGAGAGAAGGTATGAAAGCTAGAAAGAGATATCAAGAAAGAAAGAAATGATAGTAAGTAAAAAAGAAACTAAAGATAGAATGAGAGATGGTATGAAATCTAGACTGAAAGATATCAAGAAAGAAAAAAGGAAGTAAGTAGAAATGAAGTAATAAAGAAACTAAAGTTAGAATGAGAGAAGGTATGAAAGCTAGAATGAAAGATATCAAGAAAGGAAGAAAGAAAGAAAGTAAGAAATTAATAAAGAAACTAAAGAAAGAAAGAGAGAAGGTATAAGAGCTAGAATGAAAGATATCAAGAAAGAAAGAAAGAAAGAAAGTAATAAAGAAACTAAAGATAGAATGAGAGAAGGTATGAAAGCTAGAATGAAAGATATCAAGAAAGAAGGAAATGAAAGTCATTAAAAAAAAACGAAAGATAGAATGAGAGAAGGTATGAAAGCTAGAATGAAAAATATCAAGAAAGATAGAAAGAAAGAAAGTAATAAAGAAACTAAAGATAGAATGAGAGAAGGTATTAAAGCTAGAAAGAGATATCAAGAAAGAAATGATATTAATTAAAAAAGAAACTAAAGATAGAATGAGAGATGGTATGAAATCTAGACTGAAAGATATCAAGAAAGAAAAAAGAAAGTAAGTAGAAATGAAGTAATAAAGAAACTAAAGTTAGAATGAGAGAAGGTATGAAAGCTAGAATGAAAGATATCAAGAAAGAAAGAGAGGAAGAAATCTATAAAGAAAATAAAGACAGAATGAGAGAAGGTATGAAAGCTAGAATGAAAGATATCAAGAAAGGAAGAAAGAAAGAAAGTAAGAAATTAATAAAGAAACTAAAGAAAGAAAGAGAGAAGGTATGAGAGCTAGAATGAAAGATATCAAGAAAGAAAGAAAAAAGAAATCAATAAAGAAATTAAAGATGAAATGAGAGAAGGTATGAAAGCTAGAATGTAAGATCAAGAAAGAAAGAAATGAAAGTAAGTAGAAAAGAAACTAAAGATAGAATGAGAGAAGGTATGAAAGCTAGGATGAAAGATATCAAGAAAAAAAAGGAAGAAAGTAGAAATGAAGTTATAAAGAAACAAAAGATAGAATGAGAGAAGGTATGAATTCTAGAATGAAAGATATCAAGAAAGAAAGAAAGAAAGTAATAAAGATACTAAAGATAGAATGAGAGAAGGTATTAAAGCTAGAAAGAGATATCAAGAAAGAAGGAAATGAAAGTAATTAAAAAAAATTAAACATAGAATGAGAGAAGGTATGAAAGCTAGAATGAAAAATATCAAGAAAGATAGAAAGGAAGAAAGTAATAAAGAAACTAAAGATAGAATGAGAGAAGGTATTAAAGGTAGAAAGAGATATCAAGAAAGAAAGAAATGATAGTAAGTAAAAAAGAAAATAAAGACAGAATGAGAGAAGGTATGAAAGCTAGAATGAACGATATCAAGAAAGGAAGAAAGAAAGAAAGTAAGAAATTAATAAAGAAACTAAAGATAGAAAGAGAGAAGGTATAAGAGCTAGAATAAAAGAAATCAAGAAAGAAAGAAAAAAAGAAAGAAAGAAAGTAATAAAGAAACTAAAGATAGAATGAGAGAAGGTATGAAAGCTAGAATGAAAGATATCAAGAAAGAAGGAAATGAAAGTCATTAAAAAAAACTAAAGATAGAATGAGAGAAGGTATGAAAGCTAGAATGAAAAATATCAAGAAAGATAGAAAGAAAGAAAGTAATAAAGAAACTAAAGATAGAATGAGAGAAGGTATTAAAGCTAGAAAGAGATATCAAGAAAGAAATGATACTAAGTAAAAAAGAAACTAAAGATAGAATGAGAGATGGTATGAAATCTAGACTGAAAGATATCAAGAAAGAAAAAAGGAAGTAAGTAGAAATGATGTAATAAAGAAACTAAAGTTAGAATGAGAGAAGGTATGAAAGCTAGAATGAAAGATATCAAGAAAGAAAGAGAGGAAGAAATCTATAAAGAAAATAAAGACAGAATGAGAGAAGGTATGAAAGCTAGAATGAAAGATATCAAGAAAGGAAGAAAGAAAGAAAGTAAGAAATTAATAAAGAAACTAAAGAAAGAAAGAGAGAAGGTATGAGAGCTAGAATGAAAGATATCAAGAAAGAAAGAAAAAAGAAATCAATAAAGAAATTAAAGATGAAATGAGAGAAGGTATGAAAGCTAGAATGTAAGATATCAAGAAAGAAAGAAATGAAAGTAAGTAGAAGAGAAACTAAAGATAGAATGAGAGAAGGTATGAAAGCTAGGATGAAAGATATCAAGAAAAAAAAGGAAGAAAGTAGAAATGAAGTTATAAAGAAATAAAAGATAGAATGAGAGAAGGTATGAATTCTAGAATGAAAGATATCAAGAAAGAAAGAAAGTAATAAAGATACTAAAGATAGAATGAGAGAAGGTATTAAAGCTAGAAAGAGATATCAAGAAAGAAGGAAATGAAAGTAATTAAAAAAAACTAAAGATAGAATGAGAGAAGGTATGAAAGCTAGAATGAAAAATATCAAGAAAGATAGAAAGGAAGAAAGTAATAAAGAAACTAAAGATAGAATGAGAGAAGGTATTAAAGCTAGAAAGAGATATCAAGAAAGAAAGAAATGATAGTAAGTAAAAAAGAAAATAAAGACAGAATGAGAGAAGGTATGAAAGCTAGAATGAACGATATCAAGAAAGGAAGAAAGAAAGAAAGAAAGAAATTAATAAAGAAACTAAAGATAGAAAGAGAGAAGGTATAACAGCTAGAATGAAAGAAATCAAGAAAGAAAGAAAAAAAGAAAGAAAGTAAGTAATAAAGAAACTAAAGATAGAATGAGAGAAGGTATGAAAGCTAGAATGAAAGATATCAAGAAAGAAGGAAATGAAAGTCATTTAAAAAAACTAAAGATAGAATGAGAGAAGGTATGAAAGCTAGAATGAAAAATATCAAGAAATATAGAAAGAAAGAAAGTAATAAAGAAACTAAAGATAGAATGAGAGAAGGTATTAAAGCTAGAAAGAGATATCAAGAAAGAAATGATATTAAGTAAAAAAGAAACTAAAGATAGAATGAGAGATGGTATGAAATCTAGACTGAAAGATATCAAGAAAGAAAAAAGGAAGTAAGTAGAAATGAAGTAATAAAGAAACTAAAGATAGAATGAGAGAAGGTATGAAAGCTAGAATGAAAGATATCAAGAAAGAAAGAAAGGAAGAAATCTATTAAGAAAATAAAGACAGAATGAGAGAAGGTATGAAAGCTAGAATGAAAGATATCAAGAAAGGAAGAAAGAAAGAAAGTAAGAAATTAATAAAGAAACTAAAGAAAGAAAGAGAGAAGGTATGAGAGCTAGAATGAAAGATATCAAGAAAGAAAGAAAAAAGAAATCAATAAAGAAATTAAAGATGAAATGAGAGAAGGTATGAAAGCTAGAATGTAAGATATCAAGAAAGAAAGAAATGAAAGTAAGTAGAATAGAAACTAAAGATAGAATGAGAGAAGGTATGAAAGCTAGAATGAAAGATATCAAGAAAAAAAAGGAAGAAGGTAGAAATGAAGTTATAAAGAAACAAAAGATAGAATGAGAGAAGGTATGAATTCTAGAATGAAAGATATCAAGAAAGAAAGAAAGAATTAATAAAGATACTAAAGATAGAATGAGAGAAGGTATTAAAGCTAGAAAGAGATATCAAGAAAAAAGGAAATGAAAGTAATTAAAAAAAACTAAAGATAGAATGAGAGAAGGTATGAAAGCTAGAATGTAAGATATCAAGAAAGAAAGAAATGAAAGTAAGTAGAAAAGAAACTAAAGATAGAATGAGAGAAGGTATGACAGCTAGAAAGAAAGATATCAAGAAAGAAAAAAGGAAGAAAGTAGAAATGAAGTTATAAAGAAACTAAAGATAGAATGAGAGAAGGTATGAATTCTAGAATGAAAGATATCAAGAAAGAAAGAAATAAAGTAATAAAGAAACTAAAGATAGAATCTGAGAAGGTATGAAAGCTAGAATGAAAGATATCAAGAAAGAAGGAAATGAAAGTAATTAAAAAAAACTAAAGATAGAATGATAGAAGGTATAAATTCTAGAATGAAAGATATCAAGAAAGAAAGAAAGAAAGTAATAAAGAAACTCAAGATAGAATGATAGAAGGTATGATAGCTAGAATGAAAGATATCAAGAAAGAAGGATATAAAAGTAATTAAATAAAAATGAAGATAGAATGAGAGAAGGTATGAAAGCTAGAATGAAAGATTTCAAGAAAAAAGGAAATGAAAGTAATTAAAAAAAACTAAAGATAGAATGAGAGAAGGTATGAAAGCTAGAATGAAAAATATCAAGAAAGATAGAAAGAAAGAAAGTAATAAAGATACTAAAGATAGAATGAGAGAAGGTATTAAAGCTAGAAAGAGATATCAAGAAAGAAGGAAATGAAAGTAATTAAAAAGAACTAAAGATAGAATGAGAGAAGGTATGAAAGCTAGAATGAAAAATATCAAGAAAGATAGAAAGAAAGAAAGTAAAAAAATCTAAAGAAAGAATGAGAGAAGGTATTAAAGCTAGAAAGAGATATCAAGAAAGAAAGAAATGATAGTAAGTAAAAAAGAAAATAAATTCAGAATGAGAGAAGGTATGAAAGCTAGAATGAAAGATATCAAGAAAGGAAGAAAGAAAGAAAGTAAGAAATTAATAAAGAAACTAAAGAAAGAAAGAGAGAAGGTATAAGAGCTAGAATGAAAGATATCAAGAAAGAAAGAAAAAAAGAAAGAAAGAAAGTAATAAAGAAACTAAAGATAGAATGAGAGAAGGTATGAAAGCTAGAATGAAAGATATCAAGAAAGAAGGAAATGAAAGTAATTAAAAAAAACTAATGATAGAATGAGAGAAGGTATGAAACCTAGAGTGAAAAATATCAAGAAAGATAGAAAGAAAGAAAGTAATAAAGATACTAAAGATAGAATGAGAGAAGGTATTAAAGCAAGAAAGAGATATCAAGAAAGAAGGAAATGAAAGTAATTAAAAAAACCTAAAGATAGAATGAGAGAAGGTATGAAAGCTAGAATGAAAAATATCAAGAAAGATAGAAAGGAAGAAAGTAATAAAGAAACTAAAGATAGAATGAGAGAAGGTATTAAAGCTAGAAAGAGATTTTAAGAAAGAAAGAAATGATAGTAAGTAAAAAAGAAAGTAAAGACAGAATGAGAGAAGGTATGAAAGCTAGAATGAAAGATATCAAGAAAGGAAGAAAGAAAGAAAGTAAGAAATTAATAAAGAAACTAAAGAAAGAAAGAGAGAAGGTATAAGAGCTAGAATGAAAGAAATCAAGAAAGAAAGAAAAAAAGAAAGAAAGAAAGTAATAAAGAAACTAAAGATAGAATGAGAGAAGGTATGAAAGCTAGAATGAAAGATATCAAGAAAGAAGGAAATGAAAGTCATTAAAAAAAACTAAAGATAGAATGAGAGAAGGTATGAAAGCTAGAATGAAAAATATCAAGAAAGATAGAAAGAAAGAAAGTAATAAAGAAACTAAAGATAGAATGAGAGAAGGTATTAAAGCTAGAAAGAGATATCAAGAAAGAAATGATATTAAGTAAAAAAGAAACTAAAGATAGAATGAGAGATGGTATGAAATCTAGACTGAAAGATATCAAGAAAGAAAAAAGGAAGTAAGTAGAAATGAAGTAATAAAGAAACTAAAGTTACAATGAGAGAAGGTATGAAAGCTAGAATGAAAGATATCAAGAAAGAAAGAGAGGAAGAAATCTATAAAGAAAATAAAGACAGAATGAGAGAAGGTATGAAAGCTAGAATGAAAGATATCAAGAAAGGAAGAAAAAAGAAATCAATAAAGAAATTAAAGATGAAATGAGAGAAGGTATGAAAGCTAGAATGTAAGATATCAAGAAAGAAAGAAATGAAAGTAAGTAGAAAAGAAACTAAAGATAGAATGAGAGAAGGTATGAAAGCTAGAATGAAAGATATCAAGAAAAAAAAGGAAGAAAGTAGAAATGAAGTTATAAAGAAACAAAAGATAGAATGAGAGAAGGTATGAATTCTAAAATGAAAGATATCAAGAAAGAAAGAAAGAAAGTAATAAAGATACTAAAGATAGAATGAGAGAAGGTATTAAAGCTAGAAAGAGATATCAAGAAAGAAGGAAATGAAAGTAACTAAAAAAAACTAAAGATAGAATGAGAGAAGGTATGTAAGCTAGAATGAAAAATATCAAGAGAGATAGAAAGAAAGAAAGTAATAAAGAAACTAAAGATGGAATGAGAGAAGGTACTAAAGCTAGAAAGAGATATCAAGAAAGAAAGAAATGATAGTAAGTAAAAAAGAAAATAAAGACAGAATGAGAGAAGGTATGAAAGCTAGAATGAAATATATCAAGAAAGGAAGAAAGAAAGAAAGAAAGAAATTAATAAAGAAACTAAAGAAAGAAAGAGAGAAGGTATAAGAGCTAGAATGAAAGATATCAAGAAAGAAAGAAAAAAAGAAAGAAAGAAAGTAATAAAGAAACTAAAGATAGAATGAGAGAAGGTATTAAAGCTAGAAAGAGATATCAAGAAAGAAGGAAATGAAAGTAATTTAAAAAACTAAAGATAGAATGAGAGAAGGTATGAAAGCTAGAATGAAAAATATCAAGAGAGATAGAAAGAAAGAAAGTAATAAAGAAACTAAAGATGGAATGAGAGAAGGTATTAAAGCTAGAAAGAGATATCAAGAAAGAAAGAAATGATAGTAAGTAAAAAAGAAAATAAAGACAGAATGAGAGAAGGTATTAAAGCTAGAAAGAGATATCAAGAAAGAAAGAAATGATAGTAAGTAAAAAAGAAAATAAAGATAGAATGAGAGAAGGTATGGAAGCTAGAATGAAAGATATCAAGAAAGAAGGAAATGAAAGTAATTAAAAAAACTAAAGATAAAATGAAAGAAGGTATGAAAGCTAGAATGAAAAATATCAAGAAAGATAGAAAGAAAGTAATAAAGAAACTAAAGATAGAATGAGAGAGGGTATTAAAGCTAGAAAGAGATATCAAGAAAGAAATGATAGTAAGTAAAAAAGAAACTAAAGATAGAATGAGAGATGGTATGAAATCTAGAATGAAAGATATCAAGAAAGAAAAAAGGAAGTAAGTAGAAATGAAGTAATAAAGAAACTAAAGTTAGAATGAGAGAAGGTATGAAAGCTAGAATGAAAGATATCAAGAAAGAAAGAAAGGAAGAAATCTATAAAGAAAATAAAGACAGAATGAGAGAAGGTATGAAAGCTAGAATGAAAGATATCAAGAAAGGAAGAAAGAAAGAAAGTAAGAAATTAATAAAGAAACTAAAGAAAGAAAGAGAGAAGGTATGAGAGCTAGAATGAAAGATATCAAGAAAGAAAGAAAAAAGAAATCAATAAAGAAATTAAAGATGAAATGAGAAAAGGTATGAAAGCTAGAATGTAAGATATCAAGAAAGAAAAAATGAAAGTAAGTAGAAAAGAAACTAAAGATAGAATGAGAGAAGGTATGAAAGCTAGAATGAAAGATATCAAGAAAGAAAAAAGGAAGAAAGTAGAAATGAATTTATAAAGAAACTAAAGATAGAATGAGAGAAGGTATGAATTCTAGAATGAAAGATATCAAGAAAGAAAGAAATAAAGTAATAAAGAAACTAAAGATAGAATGAGAGAAGGTATGATAGCTAGAATGAAAGATATCAAGAAAGAAGGAAATAAAAGTAATTAAATAAAAATGAAGATAGAATGAGAGAAGGTATGAAAGCTAGAATGAAAGATATCAAGAAAGAAGGAAATGAAAGTAATTAAAAAAACTAAAGATAGAATGAGAGAAGGTATGAAAGCTAGAATGAAAGACATCAAGAAAGAAAGAAAAAAAGAAATCAATAAAGAAATTAAAGATGAAATGAGAGAAGGTATGAAAGCTAGAATGTAAGATATCAAGAAAGAAAGAAATGAAAGTAAGTAGAAAAGAAACTAAAGATAGAATGAGAGAAGGTATGAAAGCTAGAATGAAAGATATCAAGAAAGGAAGAAAGAAAGTAAGTAAGAAATTAATAAAGAGACTAAAGAAAGAAAGATAGAAGGTATGAGAGCTAGAATGAAAGATATCAAGAAAGAAAGAAAAAAAGAAAGAAACTAATAAAGAAACTAAAGATAGAACGAAAGAGGGTTTGAGAGCTAGAATGAAAGCTGTTAAGAAAGAAAAAAAGAAAGGAAGGAAGGAAGGAAGAAAGAAACTAAAGATAGACTGAGACATGGGATGAAAGCTAGAATGAAAGATATCAAGAAAGAATAAAGGAAGAAGGTAGAAGTGAATTAATAAAGAAACTAAAGATAGAATGAGAGAAGGTATGAATTATAGAATGAATGATATCAAGAAAGAAAGAAAGAAAGAAAGTAATAAAGAAACTAAAGTTAGAATGAGAGAAGGTATGAAAGCAGGAATGAAAGATATCAAGAAAGAAAAAATGAAAGTAAGTAGAAAAGAAACTAAAGATAGAATGAGAGAAGGTATGAAAGCTAGAATGAAAGATATCAAGGAAAAAAAAAGGAAGAAAGTAGAAATGAAGTTATAAAGAAACTAAAGATAGAATGAGAGAAGGTATGAATTCTAGAATGAAAGATATCAAGAAAGAAAGAAATAAAGTAATAAAGAAACTAAAGATAGAATGAGAGAAGGTATGATAGCTAGATTGAAAGATATCAAGAAAGAAGGAAATAAAAGTAATTAAATAAAAATGAAGAATGAGAGAAGGTATGAAAGCTAGAATGAAAGATATCAAGAAAGAAGGAAATGAAAGTAATTAAAAAAAACTAAAGATAGAATGAGAGAAGGTATGAAAGCTAGGATGAAAGATATCAAGAAAAAAAAGGAAGAAAGTAGAAATGAAGTTATAAAGAAATAAAAGATAGAATGAGAGAAGGTATGAATTCTAGAATGAAAGATATCAAGAAAGAAAGAAAGAAAGTAATAAAGATACTAAAGATAGAATGAGAGAAGGTATTAAAGCTAGAAAGAGATATCAAGAAAGAAGGAAATGAAAGTAATTAAAAAAAACTAAAGATAGAATGAGAGAAGGTATGAAAGCTAGAATGAAAAATATCAAGAAAGATAGAAAGGAAGAAAGTAATAAAGAAACTAAAGATAGAATGAGAGAAGGTATTAAAGCTAGAAAGAGATATCAAGAAAGAAAGAAATGATAGTAAGTAAAAAAGAAAATAAAGACAGAATGAGAGAAGGTATGAAAGCTAGAATGAACGATATCAAGAAAGGAAGAAAGAAAGAAAGAAAGAAATTAATAAAGAAACTAAAGATAGAAAGAGAGAAGGTATAACAGCTAGAATGAAAGAAATCAAGAAAGAAAGAAAAAAAGACAGAAAGTAAGTAATAAAGAAACTAAAGATAGAATGAGAGAAGGTATGAAAGCTAGAATGAAAGATATCAAGAAAGAATGAAATGAAAGTCATTTAAAAAAACTAAAGATAGAATGAGAGAAGGTATGAAAGCTAGAATGAAAAATATCAAGAAATATAGAAAGAAAGAAAGTAATAAAGAAACTAAAGATAGAATGAGAGAAGGTATTAAAGCTAGAAAGAGATATCAAGAAAGAAATGATATTAAGTAAAAAAGAAACTAAAGATAGAATGAGAGATGGTATGAAATCTAGACTGAAAGATATCAAGAAAGAAAAAAGGAAGTAAGTAGAAATGAAGTAATAAAGAAACTAAAGATAGAATGAGAGAAGGTATGAAAGCTAGAATGAAAGATATCAAGAAAGAAAGAAAGGAAGAAATCTATTAAGAAAATAAAGACAGAATGAGAGAAGGTATGAAAGCTAGAATGAAAGATATCAAGAAAGGAAGAAAGAAAGAAATTAAGAAATTAATAAAGAAACTAAAGAAAGAAAGAGAGAAGGTATGAGAGCTAGAATGAAAGATATCAAGAAAGAAAGAAAAAAGAAATCAATAAAGAAATTAAAGATGAATTGAGAAAAGGTATGAAAGCTAGAATGTAAGATATCAAGAAAGAAAGAAATGAAAGTAAGTAGAATAGAAACTAAAGATAGAATGAGAGAAGGTATGAAAGCTAGAATCAAAGATATCAAGAAAAAAAAGGAAGAAAGTAGAAATGAAGTTATAAAGAAACAAAAGATAGAATGAGAGAAGGTATGAATTCTAGAATGAAAGATATCAAGAAAGAAAGAAAGAATTAATAAAGATACTAAAGATAGAATGAGAGAAGGTATTAAAGCTAGAAAGAGATATCAAGAAAAAAGGAAATGAAAGTAATTAAAAAAAACTAAAGATAGAATGAGAGAAGGTATGAAAGCTAGAATGTAAGATATCAAGAAAGAAAGAAAGAAAGTAATAAAGAAACTCAAGATAGAATGATAGAAGTTATGATAGCTAGAATGAAAGATATCAAGAAAGAAGGATATAAAAGTAATTAAATAAAAATGAAGATAGAATGAGAGAAGGTATGAAAGCTAGAATGAAAGATTTCAAGAAAAAAGGAAATGAAAGTAATTAAAAAAAACTAAAGATAGAATGAGAGAAGGTATGAAAGCTAGAATGAAAAATATCAAGAAAGATAGAAAGAAAGAAAGTAATAAAGATACTAAAGATAGAATGAGAGAAGGTATTAAAGCTAGAAAGAGATATCAAGAAAGAAGGAAATGAAAGTAATTAAAAAGAACTAAAGATAGAATGAGAGAAGGTATGAAAGCTAGAATGAAAAATATCAAGAAAGATAGAAAGAAAGAAAGTAAAAAAATCTAAAGAAAGAATGAGAGAAGGTATTAAAGCTAGAAAGAGATATCAAGAAAGAAAGAAATGATAGTAAGTAAAAAAGAAAATAAATTCAGAATGAGAGAAGGTATGAAAGCTAGAATGAAAGATATCAAGAAAGGAAGAAAGAAAGAAAGTAAGAAATTAATAAAGAAACTAAAGAAAGAAAGAGAGAAGGTATAAGAGCTAGAATGAAAGATATCAAGAAAGAAAGAAAAAAAGAAAGAAAGAAAGTAATAAAGAAACTAAAGATAGAATGAGAGAAGGTATGAAAGCTAGAATGAAAGATATCAAGAAAGAAGGAAATGAAAGTAATTTAAAAAAACTAATGATAGAATGAGAGAAGGTATGAAAGCTAGAATGAAAGATATCAAGAAAGACAGAAAGAAAGAAAGTAATAAAGAAACTAAAGATAGAATGAGAGAAGGTATTAAAGCTAGAAAGAGATATCAAGAAAGAAAGAAATGATAGTAAGTAAAAAAGAAACTAAAGATAGAATGAGAGATGGTATGAAATCTAGAATGAAAGATATCAAGAAAGAAAAAAGGAAGAAAGTAGA
The DNA here is from genome assembly GCA_037013535.1 of Intellagama lesueurii. Classification (NCBI taxonomy): domain Eukaryota; kingdom Metazoa; phylum Chordata; class Lepidosauria; order Squamata; family Agamidae; genus Intellagama; species Intellagama lesueurii. The sequence goes on from JBAJHW010000002.1 coordinate 95,522,923, forward strand.
AATGAAGTAATAAAGAAACTAAAGTAAGAATGAGAGAAGGTATGAAAGCTAGAATGAAAGATATCAAGAAAGAAAGAGAGGAAGAAATCTATAAAGAAAATAATGACAGAATGAGAGGTATGAAAGCTAGAATGAAAGATATCAAGAAAGGAAGAAAGAAAGAAAGTAAGAAATTAATAAAGAAACTAAAGAAAGAAAGAGAGAAGGTATGAGAGCTAAAATGAAAGATATCAAGAAAGAAAGAAAAAAGAAATCAATAAAGAAATTAAAGATGAAATGAGAGAAGGTATGAAAGCTAGAATGTAAGATATCATGAAAGAAAGAAATGAAAGTAAGTAGAAAAGAAACTAAAGATAGAATGAGAGAAGGTATGAAAGCTAGAATGAAAGATATCAAGAAAAAAAAGGAAGAATGTAGAAATGAATTTATAAAGAAACTAAAGATAGAATGAGAGAAGGTATGAATTCTAGAATGAAAGATATCAAGAAAGAAAGAAATAAAGTAAAAAAGAAACTAAAGATAGAATGAGAGAAGGTATGATAGCTAGAATGAAAGATATCAAGAAAGAAGGAAATGAAAGTCATTTAAAAAAACTAAAGATAGAATGAGAGAAGGTATGAAAGCTAGAATGAAAAATATCAAGAAATATAGAAAGAAAGAAAGTAATAAAGAAACTAAAGATAGAATGAGAGAAGGTATTAAAGCTAGAAAGAGATATCAAGAAAGAAATGATATTAAGTAAAAAAGAAACTAAAGATAGAATGAGAGATGGTATGAAATCTAGACTGAAAGATATCAAGAAAGAAAAAAGGAAGTAAGTAGAAATGAAGTAATAAAGAAACTAAAGATAGAATGAGAGAAGGTATGAAAGCTAGAATGAAAGATATCAAGAAAGAAAGAAAGGAAGAAATCTATTAAGAAAATAAAGACAGAATGAGAGAAGGTATGAAAGCTAGAATGAAAGATATCAAGAAAGGAAGAAAGAAAGAAAGTAAGAAATTAATAAAGAAACTAAAGAAAGAAAGAGAGAAGGTATGAGAGCTAGAATGAAAGATATCAAGAAAGAAAGAAAAAAGAAATCAATAAAGAAATTAAAGATGAAATGAGAGAAGGTATGAAAGCTAGAATGTAAGATATCAAGAAAGAAAGAAATGAAAGTAAGTAGAATAGAAACTAAAGATAGAATGAGAGAAGGTATGAAAGCTAGAATGAAAGATATCAAGAAAAAAAAGGAAGAAAGTAGAAATGAAGTTATAAAGAAACAAAAGATAGAATGAGAGAAGGTATGAATTCTAGAATGAAAGATATCAAGAAAGAAAGAAAGAATTAATAAAGATACTAAAGATAGAATGAGAGAAGGTATTAAAGCTAGAAAGAGATATCAAGAAAAATGGAAATGAAAGTAATTTAAAAAAACTAAAGATAGAATGAGAGAAGGTATGAAAGCTAGAATGTAAGATATCAAGAAAGAAAGAAATGAAAGTAAGTAGAAAAGAAACTAAAGATAGAATGAGAGAAGGTATGACAGCTAGAAAGAAAGATATCAAGAAAGAAAAAAGGAAGATTGTAGAAATGAAGTTATAAAGAAACTAAAGATAGAATGAGAGAAGGTATGAATTCTAGAATGAAAGATATCAAGAAAGAAAGAAAGAAATAAAGTAATAAAGAAACTAAAGATAGAATCTGAGAAGGTATGAAAGCTAGAATGAAAGATATCAAGAAAGAAGGAAATGAAAGTAATTAAAAAAAACTAAAGATAGAATGATAGAAGGTATAAATTCTAGAATGAAAGATATCAAGAAAGAAAGAAAGAAAGTAATAAAGAAACTCAAGATAGAATGATAGAAGGTATGATAGCTAGAATGAAAGATATCAAGAAAGAAGGATATAAAAGTAATTAAATAAAAATGAAGATAGAATGAGAGAAGGTATGAAAGCTAGAATGAAAGATTTCAAGAAAAAAGGAAATGAAAGTAATTAAAAAAACTAAAGATAGAATGAGAGAAGGTATGAAAGCTAGAATGAAAAATATCAAGAAAGATAGAAAGAAAGAAAGTAATAAAGATACTAAAGATAGAATGAGAGAAGGTATTAAAGCAAGAAAGAGATATCAAGAAAGAAGGAAATGAAAGTAATTAAAAAGAACTAAAGATAGAATGAGAGAAGGTATGAAAGCTAGAATGAAAAATATCAAGAAAGATAGAAAGAAAGAAAGTAAAAAAATCTAAAGAAAGAATGAGAGAATGTATTAAAGCTAGAAAGAGATATCAAGAAAGAAAGAAATGATAGTAAGTAAAAAAGAAAATAAAGACAGAATGAGAGAAGGTATGAAAGCTAGAATGAAAGATATCAAGAAAGGAAGAAAGAAAGAAAGTAAGAAATTAATAAAGAAACTAAAGAAAGAAAGAGAGAAGGTATAAGAGCTAGAATGAAAGATATCAAGAAAGAAAGAAAAAAAGAAAGAAAGAAAGTAATAAAGAAACTAAAGATAGAATGAGAGAAGGTATGAAAGCTAGAATGAAAGATATCAAGAAAGAAGGAAATGAAAGTAATTAAAAAAAACTAATGATAGAATGAGAGAAGGTATGAAAGCTAGAATGAAAGATATCAAGAAAGACAGAAAGAAAGAAAGTAATAAAGAAACTAAAGATAGAATGAGAGAAGGTATTAAAGCTAGAAAGAGATATCAAGAAAGAAAGAAATGATAGTAAGTAAAAAAGAAACTAAAGATAGAATGAGAGATGGTATGAAATCTAGAATGAAAGATATCAAGAAAGAAAAAAGGAAGAAAGTAGAAATGAAGTAATAAAGAAACTAAAGTAAGAATGAGAGAAGGTATGAAAGCTAGAATGAAAGATATCAAGAAAGAAAGAGAGGAAGAAATCTATAAAGAAAATAATGACAGAATGAGAGGTATGAAAGCTAGAATGAAAGATATCAAGAAAGGAAGAAAGAAAGAAAGTAAGAAATTAATAAAGAAACTAAAGAAAGAAAGAGAGAAGGTATGAGAGCTAAAATGAAAGATATCAAGAAAGAAAGAAAAAAGAAATCAATAAAGAAATTAAAGATGAAATGAGAGAAGGTATGAAAGCTAGAATGTAAGATATCATGAAAGAAAGAAATGAAAGTAAGTAGAAAAGAAACTAAAGATAGAATGAGAGAAGGTATGAAAGCTAGAATGAAAGATATCAAGAAAAAAAAGGAAGAATGTAGAAATGAATTTATAAAGAAACTAAAGATAGAATGAGAGAAGGTATGAATTCTAGAATGAAAGATATCAAGAAAGAAAGAAATAAAGTAAAAAAGAAACTAAAGATAGAATGAGAGAAGGTATGATAGCTAGAATGAAAGATATCAAGAAAGAAGGATATAAAAGTAATTAAATAAAAATGAAGACAGAATGAGAGAAGGTATGAAAGCTAGAATGAAAGATATCAAGAAAAAAGGAAATGAAAGTAATTAAAAAAAACTAAAGATAGAAAGAGAGAAGGTATGAAAGCTAGAGTGAAAAATATCAAGAAAGATAGAAAGAAAGAAAGTAATAAAGATACTAAAGACAGAATGAGAGAAGGTATTAAAGCAAGAAAGAGATATCAAGAAAGAAGGAAATGAAAGTAATTAAAAAAACCTAAAGATAGAATGAGAGAAGGTATGAAAGCTAGAATGAAAAATATCAAGAAAGATAGAAAGGAAGAAAGTAATAAAGAAACTAAAGATAGAATGAGAGAAGGTATTAAAGCTAGAAAGAGATTTTAAGAAAGAAAGAAATGATAGTAAGTAAAAAAGAAAGTAAAGACAGAATGAGAGAAGGTATGAAAGCTAGAATGAAAGATATCAAGAAAGGAAGAAAGAAAGAAAGTAAGAAATTAATAAAGAAACTAAAGAAAGAAAGAGAGAAGGTATAAGAGCTACAATGAAAGAAATCAAGAAAGAAAGAAAAAAAGAAAGAAAGAAAGTAATAAAGATACTAAAGATAGAATGAGAGAAGGTATGAAAGCTAGAATGAAAGATATCAAGAAAGAAGGAAATGAAAGTCATTAAAAAAAACTAAAGATAGAATGAGAGAAGGTATGAAAGCTAGAATGAAAAATATCAAGAAAGATAGAAAGAAAGAAAGTAATAAAGAAACTAAAGATAGAATGAGAGAAGGTATTAAAGCTAGAAAGAGATATCAAGAAAGAAATGATATTAAGTAAAAAAGAAACTAAAGATAGAATGAGAGATGGTATGAAATCTAGACTGAAAGATATCAAGAAAGAAAAAAGGAAGTAAGTAGAAATGAAGTAATAAAGAAACTAAAGTTACAATGAGAGAAGGTATGAAAGCTAGAATGAAAGATATCAAGAAAGAAAGAGAGGAAGAAATCTATAAAGAAAATAAAGACAGAATGAGAGAAGGTATGAAAGCTAGAATGAAAGATATCAAGAAAGGAAGAAGGAAAGAAAGTAAGAAATTAATAAAGAAACTAAAGAAAGAAAGAGAGAAGGTATGAGAGCTAGAATGAAAGATATCAAGAAAGAAAGAAAAAAGAAATCAATAAAGAAATTAAAGATGAAATGAGAGAAGGTATGAAAGCTAGAATGTAAGATATCAAGAAAGAAAGAAATGAAAGTAAGTAGAAAAGAAACTAAAGATAGAATGAGAGAAGGTATGAAAGCTAGAATGAAAGATATCAAGAAAAAAAAGGAAGAAAGTAGAAATGAAGTTATAAAGAAACAAAAGATAGAATGAGAGAAGGTATGAATTCTAAAATGAAAGATATCAAGAAAGAAAGAAAGAAAGTAATAAAGATACTAAAGATAGAATGAGAGAAGGTATTAAAGCTAGAAAGAGATATCAAGAAAGAAGGAAATGAAAGTAACTAAAAAAAACTAAAGATAGAATGAGAGAAGGTATGAAAGCTAGAATGAAAAATATCAAGAGAGATAGAAAGAAAGAAAGTAATAAAGAAACTAAAGATGGAATGAGAGAAGGTATTAAAGCTAGAAAGAGATATCAAGAAAGAAAGAAATGATAGTAAGTAAAAAAGAAAATAAAGACAGAATGAGAGAAGGTATGAAAGCTAGAATGAAAGATATCAAGAAAGGAAGAAAGAAAGAAAGTAAGAAATTAATAAAGAAACTAAAGAAAGAAAGAGAGAAGGTATAAGAGCTACAATGAAAGAAATCAAGAAAGAAAGAAAAAAAGAAAGAAAGAAAGTAATAAAGATACTAAAGATAGAATGAGAGAAGGTATGAAAGCTAGAATGAAAGATATCAAGAAAGAAGGAAATGAAAGTCATTAAAAAAAACTAAAGATAGAATGAGAGAAGGTATGAAAGCTAGAATGAAAAATATCAAGAAAGATAGAAAGAAAGAAAGTAATAAAGAAACTAAAGATAGAATGAGAGAAGGTATTAAAGCTAGAAAGAGATATCAAGAAAGAAATGATATTAAGTAAAAAAGAAACTAAAGATAGAATGAGAGATGGTATGAAATCTAGACTGAAAGATATCAAGAAAGAAAAAAGGAAGTAAGTAGAAATGAAGTAATAAAGAAACTAAAGTTACAATGAGAGAAGGTATGAAAGCTAGAATGAAAGATATCAAGAAAGAAAGAGAGGAAGAAATCTATAAAGAAAATAAAGACAGAATGAGAGAAGGTATGAAAGCTAGAATGAAAGATATCAAGAAAGGAAGAAGGAAAGAAAGTAAGAAATTAATAAAGAAACTAAAGAAAGAAAGAGAGAAGGTATGAGAGCTAGAATGAAAGATATCAAGAAAGAAAGAAAAAAGAAATCAATAAAGAAATTAAAGATGAAATGAGAGAAGGTATGAAAGCTAGAATGTAAGATATCAAGAAAGAAAGAAATGAAAGTAAGTAGAAAAGAAACTAAAGATAGAATGAGAGAAGGTATGAAAGCTAGAATGAAAGATATCAAGAAAAAAAAGGAAGAAAGTAGAAATGAAGTTATAAAGAAACAAAAGATAGAATGAGAGAAGGTATGAATTCTAAAATGAAAGATATCAAGAAAGAAAGAAAGAAAGTAATAAAGATACTAAAGATAGAATGAGAGAAGGTATTAAAGCTAGAAAGAGATATCAAGAAAGAAGGAAATGAAAGTAACTAAAAAAAACTAAAGATAGAATGAGAGAAGGTATGAAAGCTAGAATGAAAAATATCAAGAGAGATAGAAAGAAAGAAAGTAATAAAGAAACTAAAGATGGAATGAGAGAAGGTATTAAAGCTAGAAAGAGATATCAAGAAAGAAAGAAATGATAGTAAGTAAAAAAGAAAATAAAGACAGAATGAGAGAAGGTATGAAAGCTAGAATGAAATATATCAAGAAAGGAAGAAAGAAAGAAAGAAAGAAATTAATAATGAAACTAAAGAAAGAAAGAGAGAAGGTATAAGAGCTAGAATGAAAGATATCAAGAAAGAAAGAAAAAAGAAAGAAAGAAAGTAATAAAGAAACTAAAGATAGAATGAGAGAAGGTATTAAAGCTAGAAAGAGATATCAAGAAAGAAGGAAATGAAAGTAATTTAAAAAACTAAAGATAGAATGAGAGAAGGTATGAAAGCTAGAATGAAAAATATCAAGAGAGATAGAAAGAAAGAAAGTAATAAAGAAACTAAAGATGGAATGAGAGAAGGTATTAAAGCTAGAAAGAGATATCAAGAAAGAAAGAAATGATAGTAAGTAAAAAAGAAAATAAAGACAGAATGAGAGAAGGTATTAAAGCTAGAAAGAGATATCAAGAAAGAAAGAAATGATAGTAAGTAAAAAAGAAAATAAAGATAGAATGAGAGAAGGTATGAAAGCTAGAATGAAAGATATCAAGAAAGAAGGAAATGAAAGTAATTAAAAAAACTAAAGATAAAATGAAAGAAGGTATGAAAGCTAGAATGAAAAATATCAAGAAAGATAGAAAGAAAGTAAAAAAGAAACTAAAGATAGAATGAGAGATGGTATGAAATCTAGAATGAAAGATATCAAGAAAGAAAAAAGGAAGTAAGTAGAAATGAAGTAATAAAGAAACTAAAGTTAGAATGAGAGAAGGTATGAAAGCTAGAATGAAAGATATCAAGAAAGAAAGAAAGGAAGAAATCTATAAAGAAAATAAAGACAGAATGAGAGAAGGTATGAAAGCTAGAATGAAAGATATCAAGAAAGGAAGAAAGAAAGAAAGTAAGAAATTAATAAAGAAACTAAAGAAAGAAAGAGAGAAGGTATGAGAGCTAGAATGAAAGATATCAAGAAAGAAAGAAAAAAGAAATCAATAAAGAAATTAAAGATGAAATGAGAAAAGGTATGAAAGCTAGAATGTAAGATATCAAGAAAGAAAAAATGAAAGTAAGTAGAAAAGAAACTAAAGATAGAATGAGAGAAGGTATGAAAGCTAGAATGAAAGATATCAAGAAAGAAAAAAGGAAGAAAGTAGAAATGAATTTATAAAGAAACTAAAGATAGAATGAGAGAAGGTATGAATTCTAGAATGAAAGATATCAAGAAAGAAAGAAATAAAGTAATAAAGAAACTAAAGATAGAATGAGAGAAGGTATGATAGCTAGAATGAAAGATATCAAGAAAGAAGGAAATAAAAGTAATTAAATAAAAATGAAGATAGAATGAGAGAAGGTATGAAAGCTAGAATGAAAGATATCAAGAAAGAAGGAAATGAAAGTAATTAAAAAAACTAAAGATAGAATGAGAGAAGGTATGAAAGCTAGAATGAAAGACATCAAGAAAGAAAGAAAAAAAGAAATCAATAAAGAAATTAAAGATGAAATGAGAGAAGGTATGAAAGCTAGAATGTAAGATATCAAGAAAGAAAGAAATGAAAGTAAGTAGAAAAGAAACTAAAGATAGAATGAGAGAAGGTATGAAAGCTAGAATGAAAGATATCAAGAAAGGAAGAAAGAAAGTAAGTAAGAAATTAATAAAGAGACTAAAGAAAGAAAGATAGAAGGTATGAGAGCTAGAATGAAAGATATCAAGAAAGAAAGAAAAAAAGAAAGAAACTAATAAAGAAACTAAAGATAGAACGAAAGAGGGTTTGAGAGCTAGAATGAAAGCTGTTAAGAAAGAAAAAAAGAAAGGAAGGAAGGAAGGAAGAAAGAAACTAAAGATAGACTGAGACATGGGATGAAAGCTAGAATGAAAGATATCAAGAGAGAATAAAGGAAGAAGGTAGAAGTGAATTAATAAAGAAACTAAAGATAGAATGAGAGAAGGTATGAATTATAGAATGAATGATATCAAGAAAGAAAGAAAGAAAGAAAGTAATAAAGAAACTAAAGTTAGAATGAGAGAAGGTATGAAAGCAGGAATGAAAGATATCAAGAAAGAAAAAATGAAAGTAAGTAGAAAAGAAACTAAAGATAGAATGAGAGAAGGTATGAAAGCTAGAATGAAAGATATCAAGAAAGAAAAAAGGAAGAAAGTAGAAATGAAGTTATAAAGAAACTAAAGATAGAATGAGAGAAGGTATGAATTCTAGAATGAAAGATATCAAGAAAGAAAGAAATAAAGTAATAAAGAAACTAAAGATAGAATGAGAGAAGGTATGATAGCTAGATTGAAAGATATCAAGAAAGAAGGAAATAAAAGTAATTAAATAAAAATGAAGAATGAGAGAAGGTATGAAAGCTAGAATGAAAGATATCAAGAAAGAAGGAAATGAAAGTAATTAAAAAAAACTAAAGATAGAATGAGAGAAGGTATGAAAGCTAGAATGAAAGACATCAAGAAAGAAAGAAAAAAAGAAATCAATAAAGAAATTAAAGATGAAATGAGAGAAGGTATGAAAGCTAGAATGTAATATATCAAGAAAGAAAGAAATGAAAGTAAGTAGAAAAGAAACTAAAGATAGAATGAGAGAAGGTATGAAAGCTAGAATGAAAGATATCAAGAAAGAAAAAAGGAAGAAAGTAGAAATGAAGTTATAAAGAAACTTAAGATAGAATGAGAGAAGGTATGAATTCTAGAATGAAAGATATCAAGAAAGAAAGAAAGAAAGAAAGTAATAAAGAAACTAAAGGTAGAATGAGAGAAGGTATGAAAGCTAGAATGAAAGATATCAAGAAAGAAGAAATGAAAGTTAGTAAAGAAGGAACTAAAGATAGAATGAGAGAAGGTATGAAATCGAGAATGATAGATATCAAGAAAGAAAGAAAGAAAGTAATAAAGAAACTTAAGACAGAATGAGAGACGGTATAAAAGCTAGAATAAAAGATATCAAGAAAGAAAGAAAGAAAGAAAGAAATCAATAAAGAAACTAAAGATAAAATGAGAGAAGGTATGAAATCCAGAATGAAAGATATCAAGATAGAAAGAAATGAAAGTAAGTAAAAAAGAAACTAAATTTAGAATGAGATAAGGTATGAAGGGTAGAATGAAAGATATCAAGAAAGAAAAAAGAAAGAAAGTAAGAAAGTAATAAAGAATCTAAAGATAGAATGAGAGATGGCATGAGAGCTAGAATGAAAGATATCTAGAAAGAAAAAAAGAAGAAAGTAGAAATGAAGCAATAAAGAAACTAAAGATACAATGAGAGAATGTATGAAAGCTAGAATGAAAGATATCAAGAAAGAAAGAAAGAAATCAATAAAGAATCTAAAAATAAAATGAGAGAAGGTATGAAATACATAAAGAAATATATCAAGAAAGAAAGAAAGAAAGAAGGAAAGTAATTAATAAAGAAACTAAAGATAGAATGAAAGAAGTTATGAAAGCTAGAATGAAAGATATCAAAAAAGAATGAAAGAATGAAAGCAATAAAGAAACTAAAGATAGAATGAGAGAAGGTATGAAAGCTATAATGAAAGATATCAAGAAAGAAAGAAACTAAAAATAGAATGAGTGAAGTTATGAAAGTTGGATGATAGATATCCGGATAGAAAGAAAGAAAGAAAGAAAGAAAGAAACTAAAGATAGAAAGCTGGAATGAAAGATATTCAGATGGAAAGGAAGAAAGAAACTGTACATAGAATGGAAGAACGTATGAAACCTAGAATGAAAGATAGAGAGAAAGAAAGAAAGAAAGAAAGAAAGAAAGAAAGAAACAAAGAAACAAAGAAAGAAAGAAAGAGGAATGGAATGAAGGAAAGAGAGAAAGAAATACAGGAAGAAAGAAAGAAAAAAGGAATGGAGGAAAGAAAGAAAGAAACAAACTATAGATGGAATGAGAGAAGGTATGAAAGCTAGAATGAAAGATATCAAGAAAGATAGAAAGAAAGAAAGTAATAAAGAAACTAAAGATAGAATGAGAGAAGGTATTAAAGCTAGAAAGAGATATCAAGAAAGAAATGATAGTAAGTAAAAAAGAAACTAAAGATAGAATGAGAGATGGTATGAAATCTAGAATGAAAGATATCAAGAAAGAAAAAAGGAAGTAAGTAGAAATCAAGTAATAAAGAAACTAAAGATAGAATGAGAGAAGGTATGAATTCTAGAATGAAAGATATCAAGAAAGAAAGAAAGGAAGAAATCTATAAAGAAAATAAAGACAGAATGAGAGAAGGTATGAAAGCTAGAATGAAAGATATCAAGAAAGGAAGAAAGAAAGAAAGTAAGAAATTAATAAAGAAACTAAAGAAAGAAAGAGAGAAGGTATGAGAGCTAGAATGAAAGATATCAAGAAAGAAAGAAAAAAGAAATCAATAAAGAAATTAAAGATGAAATGAGAAAAGGTATGAAAGCTAGAATGTAAGATATCAAGAAAGAAAAAATGAAAGTAAGTAGAAAAGAAACTAAAGATAGAATGAGAGAAGGTATGAAAGCTAGAATGAAAGATATCAAGAAAGAAAAAAGGAAGAAAGTAGAAATGAATTTATAAAGAAACTAAAGATAGAATGAGAGAAGGTATGAATTCTAGAATGAAAGATATCAAGAAAGAAAGAAATAAAGTAATAAAGAAACTAAAGATAGAATGAGAGAAGGTATGATAGCTAGAATGAAAGATATCAAGAAAGAAGGAAATGAAAGTAATTAAAGAAAACTAAAGATAGAATGATAGAAGGTATGAATTCTAGAATGAAAGATATCAAGAAAGAAAGAAATAAAGTAATAAAGAAACTAAAGATAGAATGATAGAAGGTATGATAGCTAGAATGAAAGATATCAAGAAAGAAGGATATAAAAGTAATTAAATAAAAATGAAGATAGAATGAGAGAAGGTATGAAAGCTAGAATGAAAGATTTCAAGAAAAAAGGAATTCAAAGTAATTAAAAAAAACTACAGATAGAATGTGAGAAGGTATGAAAGCTACAATGAAAAATATCAAGAAAGATAGAAAGAAAGAAAGTAATAAAGATACTAAAGATAGAATGAGAGAAGGTATTAAAGCTAGAAAGAGATATCAAGAAAGAAGGAAATGAAAGTAATTAAAAAGAACTAAAGATAGAATGAGAGAAGGTATGAAAGCTAGAATGAAAAATATCAAGAAAGATAGAAAGAAAGAAAGTAATAAAGAAACTAAAGATGGAATGAGAGAAGGTATTAAAGCTAGAAAGAGATATCAAGAAAGAAAGAAATGATAGTAAGTAAAAAAGAAAATAAAGACAGAATGAGAGAAGATATGAAAGCTAGAATGAAAGATATCAAGAAAGGAAGAAAGAAAGAAAGTAAGAAATTAATAAAGAAACTAAAGAAAGAAAGAGAGAAGGTATAAGAGCTAGAATGAAAGATATCAAGAAAGAAAGAAAAAAAGAAAGAAAGAAAGTAATAAAGAAACTAAAGATAGAATGAGAGAAGGTATGAAAGCTAGAATGAAAGATATCAAGAAAGAAGGAAATGAAAGTAATTAAAAAAACTAAAGATAGAATGAGAGAAGGTATGAAAGCTAGAATGAAAAATATCAAGAAAGATAGAAAGAAAGAAAGTAATAAAGAAACTAAAGATAGAATGAGAGAAGGTATTAAAGCTAGAAAGAGATACCAAGAAAGAAAGAAATGATAGTAAGTAAAAAATAAATAAAGACAGAATGAGAGATGGTATGAAATCTACAATGAAAGATATCAAGAAATAAAAAAGGAAGTAAGTAGAAATGTAGTAATAAAGAAACTAAAGTTAGAATGAGAGAAGGTATGAAAGCTAGAATGAAAGATATCAAGAAAGAAAGAAAGGAAGAAATCTATAAAGAAAATAAAGACAGAATGAGAGAAGGTATGAAAGCTAGAATGAAAGATATCAAGAAAGGAAGAAAGAAAGAAAGTAAGAAATTAATAAAGAAACTTAAAAAAGAAAGAGAGAAGGTATGAGAGCTAGAATGAAAGATATCAAGAAAGAAAGAAAAAAGAAATCAATAAAGAAATTAAAGATGAAATGAGAAAAGGTATGAAAGCTAGAATGTAAGATATCAAGAAAGGAAAAATGAAAGTAAGTAGAAAAGAAACTAAAGATAGAATGAGAGAAGGTATGAAAGCTAGAATGAAAGATATCAAGAAAGAAAAAAGGAAGAAAGTAGAAATGAATTTATAAAGAAACTAAAGATAGAATGAGAGAAGGTATGAATTCTAGAATGAAAGATATCAAGAAAGAAAGAAATAAAGTAATAAAGAAACTAAAGATAGAATGAGAGAAGGTATGATAGCTAGAATGAAAGATATCAAGAAAGAAGGAAATAAAAGTATTTAAATAAAAATGAAGATAGAATGAGAGAAGGTATGAAAGCTAGAATGAAAGATATCAAGAAAGAAGGAAATGAAAGTAATTAAAAAAAACTAAAGATAGAATGAGAGAAGGTATGAAAGCTAGAATGAAAGACATCAAGAAAGAAAGAAAAAAAGAAATCAATAGAGAAATTAAAGATGAAATGAGAGAAGGTATGAAAGCTAGAATGTAAGATATCAAGAAAGAAAGAAATGAAAGTAAGTAGAAAAGAAACTAAAGATAGAATGAGAGAAGGTATGAAAGCTAGAATGAAAGATATCAAGAAAGGAAGAAAGAAAGAAAGTAAGAAATTAATAAAGAGACTAAAGAAAGAAAGAGAGAAGGTATGAGAGCTAGAATGAAAGATATCAAGAAAGAAAGAAAAAAGAAAGAAACTAATAAAGAAACTAAAGATAGAACGAAAGAGGGTTTGAGAGCTAGAATGAAAGCTATTAAGAAAGAAAAAAAGAAAGGAAGGAAGGAAGGAAGAAAGAAACTAAAGATAGACTGAGACATGGGATGAAAGCTAGAATGAAAGATATCAAGAAAGAATAAAGGAAGAAGGTAGAAGTGAATTAATAAAGAAACAAAAGATAGAATGAGAGAAGGTATGAATTATAGAATGAATGATATCAAGAAAGAAAGAAAGAAATAAAGTAATAAAGAAACTAAAGATAGAATGAGAGAAGGTATGAAAGCTAGAATGAAAGATATCAAGAAAGAAAAAATGAAAGTAAGTAGAAAAGAAACTAAAGATAGAATGAGAGAAGGTATGAAAGCTAGAATGAAAGATATCAAGAAAGAAAAAAGGAAGAAAGTAGAAATGAAGTTATAAAGAAACTTAAGATAGAATGGGAGAAGGTATGAATTCTAGAATGAAAGATATCAAGAAAGAAAGAAAGAAAGAAAGTAATAAAGAAACTAAAAGTAGAATGAGAGAAGGTATGAAAGCTAGAATGAAAGATATCAAGAAAGAAGAAATGAAAGTTAGTAAAGAAGGAACTAAAGATAGAATGAGAGAAGGTATGAAATCGAGAATGATAGATATCAAGAAAGAAAGAAAGAAAGTAATAAAGAAACTTAAGACAGAATGAGAGACGGTATAAAAGCTAGAATAAAAGATATCAAGAAAGAAAGAAAGAAAGAAAGAAATCAATAAAGAAACTAAAGATAAAATGAGAGAAGGTATGAAATCCAGAATGAAAGATATCAAGATAGAAAGAAATGAAAGTAAGTAAAAAAGAAACTAAATTTAGAATGAGATAAGGTATGAAGGGTAGAATGAAAGATATCAAGAAAGAAAAAAGAAAGAAAGTAAGAAAGTAATAAAGAATCTAAAGATAGAATGAGAGATGGTATGAGAGCTAGAATGAAAGATATCTAGAAAGAAAAAAAGAAGAAAGTAGAAATGAAGCAATAAAGAAACTAAAGATAGAATGAGAGAATGTATGAAAGCTAGAATGAAAGATATCAAGAAAGAAAGAAAGAAATCAATAAAGAATCTAAAGATAAAATGAGAGAAGGTATGAAATACATAATGAAATATATCAAGAAAGAAAGAAAGAAAGAAGGAAAGTAATTAATAAAGAAACTAAAGATAGAATGAAAGAAGTTATGAAAGCTAGAATGAAAGATATCAAAAAAGAATGAAAGAATGAAAGCAATAAAGAAACTAAAGATAGAATGAGAGAAGGTATGAAAGCTATAATGAAAGATATCAAGAAAGAAAGAAACTAAAAATAGAATGAGTGAAGTTATGAAAGTTGGATGATAGATATCCGGATAGAAAGAAAGAAAGAAAGAAACTAAAGATAGAAAGCTGGAATGAAAGATATTCAGATGGAAAGGAAGAAAGAAACTGTACATAGAATGGAAGAACGTATGAAACCTAGAATGAAAGATAGAAAGAAAGAAAGAAAGAAAGAAAGAAAGAAAGAAAGAAAGAAAGAAAGAAACAAACAAAGAAAGAAAGAGGAATGGAATGAAGGAATGAGAGAAAGAAATACAGGAAGAAAGAAAGAAAAAAGGAATGGAGGAAAGAAAGAAAGAAACAAACTATAGATGGAATGAGAGAAGGTATGAAAGCTAGAATGAAAGATATCAAGAAAGAAAGAAAGAAAGAAAGTAATAAAGAAACGAAAGATAGAATGAGAGAAGGTATGAAAGCTAGAATGAAAAATATCAAGAAAGATAGAAAGAAAGAAAGTAATAAAGAAACTAAAGATAGAATGAGAGAAGGTATTAAATCTAGAAAGAGATATTAAGAAAGAAATGATAGTAAGTAAAAAAGAAACTAAAGATAGAATGAGAGATGGTATGAAATCTAGAATGAAAGATATCAAGAAAGAAAAAAAGAAGTAGAAATGAAGTAATAAAGAAACTAAAGTTAGAATGAGAGAAGGTATGAAAGCTAGAATGAAAGATATCAAGAAAGAAAGAAAGGAAGAAATCTATAAAGAAAATAAAGACAGAATGAGAGAAGGTATGAAAGCTAGAATGAAAGATATCAAGAAAGGAAGAAAGAAAGAAAGTAAGAAATTAATAAAGAAACTAAAGAAAGAAAGAGAGAAGGTATGAGAGCTAGAATGAAAGATATCAAGAAAGAAAGAAAAAAGAAATCAATAAAGAAATTAAAGATGAAATGAGAAAAGGTATGAAAGCTAGAATGTAAGATATCAAGAAAGAAAAAATGAAGGTAAGTAGAAAAGAAACTAAAGATAGAATGAGAGAAGGTATGAATTCTAGAATGAAAGATATCAAGAAAGAAAGAAATAAAGTAATAAAGAAACTAAAGATAGAATGAGAGAAGGTATGATAGCGAGAATGAAAGATATCAAGAAAGAAGGAAATAAAAGTAATTAAATAAAAATGAAGATAGAATGAGAGAAGGTATGAAAGCTAGAATGAAAGATATCAAGAAAGAAGGAAATGAAAGTAATTAAAGAAAACTAAAGATAGAATGATAGAAGGTATGAATTCTAGAATGAAAGATATCAATAAAGAAAGAAATAAAGTAATAAAGAAACTAAAGATAGAATGATAGAAGGTATGATAGCTAGAATGAAAGATATCAAGAAAGAAGGATACAAAAGTAATTAAAAATGAAGATAGAATGAGAGAAGGTATGAAAGCTAGAATGAAAGATTTTAAGAAAAAGGAATTCAAAGTAATTAAAAAAAACTAAAGATAGAATGTGAGAAGGTATGAAAGCTGGAATGAAAAATATCAAGAAAGATAGAAAGAAAGAAAGTAATAAAGATACTAAAGATAGAATGAGAGAAGGTATTAAAGCTAGAAAGAGATATCAAGAAAGAAGGAAATGAAAGTAATTAAAAAGAACTAAAGATAGAATGAGAGAAGGTATGAAAGCTAGAATGAAAAATATCAAGAAAGATAGAAAGAAAGAAAGTAATAAAGAAACTAAAGATGGAGTGAGAGAAGGTATTAAAGCTAGAAAGAGATATCAAGAAAGAAAGAAATGATAGTAAGTAAAAAAGAAAGTAAAGACAGAATGAGAGAAGGTATGAAAGCTAGAATGAAAGATATCAAGAAAGGAAGAAAGAAAGAAAGTAATAAAGAAACTAAAGATAGAATGAGAGAAGGTATTAAAGCTAGAAAGAGATATCAAGAAAGAAATGATAGTAAGTAAAAAAGAAACTAAAGATAGAATGAGAGATGGTATGAAATCTAGAATGAAAGATATCAAGAAAGAAAAAAAGAAGTAAGTAGAAATGAAGTAATAAAGAAACTAAAGTTAGATTGAGAGAAGGTATGAAAGCTAGAATGAAAGATATCAAGAAAGAAAGAAAGGAAGAAATCTATAAAGAAAATAAAGACAGAATGAGAGAAGGTATGAAAGCTAGAATGAAAGATATCAAGAAAGGAAGAAAGAAAGAAAGTAAGAAATTAATAAAGAAACTAAAGAAAGAAAGAGAGAAGGTATGAGAGCTAGAATGAAAGATATCAAGAAAGAAAGAAAAAAGAAATCAATAAAGAAATTAAAGATGAAATGAGAAAAGGTATGAAAGCTGGAATGTAAGATATCAAGAAAGAAAAAATGAAAGTAAGTAGAAAAGAAACTAAAGATAGAAAGAGAGAAGGTATGAAAGCTAGAATGAAAGATATCAAGAAAGAAAAAAGGAAGAAAGTAGAAATGAATTTATAAAGAAACTAAAGATAGAATGAGAGAAGGTATGAATTCTAGAATGAAAGATATCAAGAAAGAAAGAAATAAAGTAATAAAGAAACTAAAGATAGAATGAGAGAAGGTATGATAGCTAGAATGAAAGATATCAAGAAAGAAGGAAATAAAAGTAATTAAATAAAAATGAAGATAGAATGAGAGAAGGTATGAAAGCTAGAATGAAAGATATCAAGAAAGAAGGAAATGAAAGTAATTAAAAAAAACTAAAGATAGAATGAGAGAAGGTATGAAAGCTAGAATGAAAGACATCAAGAAAGAAAGAAAAAAAGAAATCAATAAAGAAATTAAAGATGAAATGAGAGAAGGTATGAAAGCTAGAATGTAAGATATCAAGAAAGAAAGAAATGAAAGTAAGTAGAAAAGAAACTAAAGATAGAATGAGAGAAGGTATGAAAGCTTGAATGAAAGATATCAAGAAAGGAATAAAGAAAGAAAGTAAGAAATTAATAAAGAGACTAAAGAAAGAAAGAGAGAAGGTATGAGAGCTAGAATGAAAGATATCAAGAAAGAAAGAAAAAAAAAGAAACTAATAAAGAAACTAAAGATAGAACGAAAGAGGGTTTGAGAGCTAGAATGAAAGCTATTAAGAAAGAAAAAAAGAAAGGAAGGAAGGAAGGAAGAAAGAAACTAAAGATAGACTGAGACATGGGATGAAAGCTAGAATGAAAGATATCAAGAAAGAATAAAGGAAGAAGGTAGAAGTGAATTAATAAAGAAACAAAAGATAGAATGAGAGAAGGTATGAATTATAGAATGAATGATATCAAGAAAGAAAGAAAGAAATAAAGTAATAAAGAAACTAAAGATAGAATGAGAGAAGGTATGAAAGCTAGAATGAAAGATATCAAGAAAGAAAAAATGAAAGTAAGTAGAAAAGAAACTAAAGATAGAATGAGAGAA
Source organism: Intellagama lesueurii (assembly GCA_037013535.1). Classification (NCBI taxonomy): domain Eukaryota; kingdom Metazoa; phylum Chordata; class Lepidosauria; order Squamata; family Agamidae; genus Intellagama; species Intellagama lesueurii. The sequence goes on from JBAJHW010000002.1 coordinate 95,540,658, forward strand.
GGTATGAAAGCTAGAATGAAAGATATCAAGAAAGAAAAAAGGAAGAAAGTAGAAATGAAGTTATAAAGAAACTAAAGATAGAATGAGAGAAGGTATGAAAGCTGGAATAAAATATATCAAGTAAGAAAGGAACTAAAGATAGAATGAGAAATGGTAAAAAGCCTAGAATGAAAGATATCAAGAAAGAAAGAAAGAAAGAAAGAAAGGAAGGAAGGAAGGAAGGAAGGAAGGAAGGAAGGAAGGAAGGAAGGAAGGAAGGAAGGAAGGAAGGAAGGAAGGAAGGAAGGAAGGAAGGAAGGAAGGAAGGAAGGAAGGAAGGAAGGAAGGAAGGAATTAAGGAAGGTAAGAAGGAAGGAAGGAAGGAAGGAAGAGGGAAATGATTAAGAAAAAAGGAAATAAGAAACTAAAGATAGAATGAGAGAAGGTATGAAAGCTAGAATGAAAGATATCAAGAAAGAAAGAAACTAAAAATAGAATGAGAGAATTTATGAAAACTAGAATGAAAAATATCCAGATAGAAAGAAAGAAAGAAAGAAAGAAAGAAAGAAAGAAAGAAAAAAGAAACTAAAGATAGAAAACTAGAAAGAAATATATTCTGATGGAAAGGAAGAAACTGTATGAGAGAAGGTATGAAAGCTAGAATGAAATATGTAAAGTTAGAAGGAAAGAAAAAAAGAAATGAAAGATAGAATGAGAGAAGGTATGAAAGCTAGAGTGAAAGATATCCAGATAGAAAGAAAGAAACTAAAGATAGAAAGAGAGAAGGCATGAAAGCTAGAATGAAAGATATGTAGAAATAAAGAAACTAAAGGTAGAATGAGAGAATGTATGACTGCTAGAATGAAAGATATCAAGAAAGAAAGAAACTAAAAATAAAATGAGAGAAGGCATGAAAGCTTGAATGAAAGATATCTAGATAAAAAGAAAGAAAAAAAGAAACTAAAGATAGGAGAGGAGGTATGAAAGCTAGAATGTGAGATATGAAGAAAGAAAGAAAGAAAGTAACGATAGATTTAGAGAAGGTATGAAAGCTAGAATGAAAAATATCCAGATGGAAAGAAAGAAAGAAAGAAACTAAAGATGGAATGAGTGAAGGTATGAAAGCTAGAACGAAAGATATCAAGAAAGAAAGATTCTATAGATAAAATGAGAGAAGGTATGAAAGCTAGAATGAAAGATATAAAGAAAGAAAGAAAGTAAGAAAGAAAGGACGAAGTAAGGAAGGAAAGAAATAACGAAAACATGAACACAAGCACGAAAAAAATTAATAAATAAAGAACAGAGTAAAGAAATTATGACAGGAAGTTAGAATGTAAGAAAGAAGGACGGAAGTAAAGATAGAATAAGAGAAGGTAAAGTTAGAATGAAAGATATCCAGCTAGAAAGAAATAAAGAAAGAAAAAAAGAAACTAAAGATAGAATGAGAGAAGGTATGAAAGCTAGAACGAATTATATCAAAAAAGAAAGGATCTAAAGATAGAATGAGTTATGGTATGAAAGCTGGAATGAAATATATCCAGATAGATAGAAAGAAAGTAAGTAATTAAGAAAGAAAGAAAGAATGAAAGAAAGAAACTTAAGATCGAATGAGAGAACTTATGAAAGCTAGAAAGAAAGATATACAGATGGAAAGGAAGAAAGAAAGAAAGAAACTAAAGATGGAATGATAGAAGGTATGAAAGCTAGAATGAAAAATATCTAAAAAGAAAGAAACTAAAAATAGAATTAGAGAAGGTATGAAAGATTGAATGAAAGATTTCAATAAAGAAAGAAAGAAAGAAAGAAACTAAAGATAGAATGAGAGAAGCTATATCAGCTAGAATGAAAGAAATAAAGATAGGAATAAAGAACGAAAGAAAGAAAGAGCAAAGGAATCAAGGAAAGAAAGAAATACAGGAAGAAAGAAAGAGAGAAAGGATGGAGGAAAAAATAAATAAATAAATAAATAAAGTAAGAAAGTAAAGATAGAATGAGAGAAGGTAGGCAAGAATGAATGAAAGATATCAAGAAAAAAAGAAAGGAAGAAAGAAACTAAAGACAGAATAAGAGGAGGTATGAAAGCTAGAATGAAAGACATTAGGAAAAAAAGAAACTAAAGATAGGAGAGAAGGTATGAAAGCTAGAATGTGAGATATGAAGAAAGAAAGAAAGAAAGAAAGAAAGAAAGAAAGAAAGAAAGAAGAAGAAAGAAAGAAAGTAACGACAGATTTAGAGAAGGTATGAAAGCTAGAATGAAAGATATGCAGATGGAAAGAAAGAAAGAAACTGAAGATGGTATGAGTGAAGGTATGAAAGCTAGAACGAAAGTTATCAAGAAAGAAAGTAACTATAGATAAAATGAGAGAAGGTATGAAAGCTAGAATGAAAGATATAAAGGAAAAAAAAGTAAAAAGAAAGGAGGAAGTAAGGAAGGAAAGAAATAACGATAAATTGATCACAAGTACGAAAAAAAAGAATAAAGAAAGAACAGAGTAAAGAAATTATGACAGGAAGTTAGAAAGTAAGAAAGAAGTACGGAACTAAAGATAGAATGAGATAAGGTAAAGGTAGAATGAAATATATCCAGATAGAAATCAATAAATAAAGAAAGTAAGTAAGAAACTAAAGATAGAATGAGAGAAGGTAGGAAAGAATGAATGAAAGATATCAAGAAAGAAAAAAACTAAAAATAGAATGAGAGAATTTCTGAAAACTAGAATGAAAGATATACAGATAGAAAGAAAAAAAGAAAGAAAAAAAAGAAACTAAAGATAGAAAACTAGAAAGAAGTATATTCAGATGGAAAGGAAGAAACGTTATGAGAGAAGGTATGAAAGCTAGAATGAAATATGTAAAGTAAGAAAGAAAGAAAGAAAGAAAGAGCAAAGGAATGAAGGAAAGAAAGAAAGAATTATAGGAAGAAAGAAAGAAAAAAAGGATGGAGGAAAGAAAGAATCAAAGAAAGAAATGAAAGATAGAATGAGAGAAGGTATGAAAGCTAGAAAGTAATATATTCAGATGGAGAGAGAGAAAGAAAGAAAGAAACTAAAGATAGAATGATAGAAGGTATGAAGGCTAGAATGAAAGATATTCAGATGGAAAGGAAGAAAAAAGAAAGAAACTAAAGATAGAATGGGATACGGTAAGAAGGCTAAAATGAACGTTATCAAGAAAGAAAGAAAAGAAAAATAGAACGTGAGAAGTTATGAAAGCTAGAATAAAATATATCAATCAAGAAAGGAACTAAAGATAGAATGAGTGACGGTATGAAAGCTAGAAAGAAAGATATTGAGATTGAAAAAAGAAAGAAAGAAACTGAAGATAGAATGAGAGAAGGCATGAAAGCTAGAATGAAAGATATGTAGAAAGAAAGAAACTAAAGGTAGAATTACAGAATGTATGACTGCTAGAATGAAAGATATCAAGAAAGAAAGAAACTAAAAATAAAATGAGAGAAGGTATGAAAGCTTGAATGAAAGATATCTAGATAGAAAGAAAGAAAAAAAAGTAACGAAAGATAGAATGAGAGACAGTATGAAAGCTAGAATGAAAGATATCAATAAAGAACGAAAGAAAGAAAGAAACTAAAGATAGAATGAGAGGAGGTATGAAAGCTAGAATGAAAGACATTAGGAAAAAAAGAAACTAAAGATAGGAGAGAAGGTATGAAAGCTAGAATGTGAGATATGAAGAAAGAAAGAAAGAAAGTAACTATGGATTTAGAGAAGGTATGAAAGCTAGAATGAAAGATATCCAGATGGAAAGAAAGAAAGAAAGAAACTAAAGATGGAATGAGTGAAGGTATGAAAGCTATAATGAAAGATATCAAGAAAGAAAGATACTGTAGATAGAATGAGAGAAGGTATGAAAGCTAGAATGAAAGATATCCACATAGAAAGAAAGAAATGAAAGATAGAATGAGAGAAGGCAAGGAAGCTGGAATGAAAGATATCAAGAAATAAAGAAACTAAAGATAAAATGAGAGAAGGTATGAATGCTAGAATGAAAGATATCAAGAAAGAAAGAAACTAAAAATAAAATGAGAGAAGCTATGAAAGCTTGAATTGAAGATATCCAGATAGAAAGAAAGAGAGAAACAAAAGATAGAATGAGAGAAGATATGAAAGCTAGAATTGAAGATATTAAGAAAGAAAGAAAGTAAGTAAGAAAGGACGAAGTAAGGAAGGAAAGAAATAACGAAAAAATGAACAGAAAAATGAAATAAAGGAATAAAGAAAGAAGGGAAGGAAGGAAGGAAGGAAGAATGGAGTAAATAAATAATGAAAGTAAGTTAGAAAGAAAGAAAGAAAGAAACTAAAGAATGAATGAGAGAAGGTAAAGCTAAAATGAAAGATAAGTAGATAGAAAAAATAAAGGAAGAAAAAAATATTAAAGATAGAATGAGTGAAGGTATGAAAGCTAGAATGAAAGATATTCTGATGGGAAGGAAGAAAAAGAAAGAAACTAAAGATAGAATGAGTTAAGGTAAAAAAGCTAGAATGAAATACATCAAGAAAGAAAGGAACTAAAGATAGAATGAGAAACGGTATGAAGGTTAAAATGAAAGATATCAAGAACGAAAGAAACTAAAAATAGAATGAGACAAGGAATGAAAGCTAGAATGAAAGATATCCAGATAGAAAGAAAGAAAGAATGAAACTAAAGATGGAATGAGAGAAGGTATGACAGCTAGAATGAAAGATATCTAAAAAGAAAGAAACTAAATATAGAATGAGAGAAGGTATGAAAACTTGAATAAAAGATATTCTGATGTGAAGGAAGAAAGAAAGAATGACACTAAAGATAGAATGAGAGAAGGTATGAAAGCTGGAATAAAATATATCAAGTAAGAAAGGAACTAAAGACGGAATCAGAAATGGTAAAAAACCTAGAATGAAAGATATCAAGAAAGAAAGAAAGAAAGTAAGAAGGAAAAATAGGAAGGAAGGAAGGAAGGAAGGAAGGAAGGAAGGAAGGAAGGAAGGAAGGAAGGAAGGAAGGAAGGAAGGAAGGAAGGAAGGAAGGAAGGAAGGAAGGAAGGAAGGAAGGAAGGAAGGAAGGAAGGAAGAGTGAAACGATTAAGAAAAAAGGAAAAAAGAAACTAAAGATAGAATGAGAGAAGGTATGAAAGCTAGAATGAAAGATATCAAGAAAGAAAGAAACTATAGATAGAATGAGAGAAGGTATGAAAGCTAGAATGAAAGATATAAAGAAAGAAAGAAAGTAAGAAAGAAAAGACGAAGAAAGGAAGGAGAGAAATAACGAAAAAATGAACACAAGAACAAAAAAAGGAATAAAGAAAGAACAGAGTAAAGAAATTATGACAGGAAGTTAGAAAGTAAGAAAGAAGGACGGAAGTAAAGATGGAATGAGAGATGGTAAAGGTAGAATGAAAGATATCCAGATTGAAAGAAATAAAGAAAGAAAAAAAGAAACTAAAGATAGAATGAGAGAAGGTATGAAAGTTAGAACGAAATATATCAAAAAAGAAAGAATCTAAAGATAGAATGAGTTATGGTATGAAAGTTATAATGAAATACATCCAGATAGAAAGAAAGAAAGTACGTAATTAAGAAAGAAAGAAAGAAAGAAAGAATGAAAGAAAGAAACTTAAGATAGAATGAGAGAACTTATGAAAGCTAGAAAGAAAGATATACAGATGGAAAGGAAGAAAGAAAGAATTAAACTAAAGATAGAATGAGAGAAGGTATGAAAGCTAGAATAAAATATATCAAGAAAGAAAGGAACTAAAAATGGAATGAAATAAGGTATGAAAGCTAGAATGAAAGATATCCAAATAGAAAGAAAGTAAGAAACTAAAGATAGAATGATAGAAGGTATGAAAGCTAGAATGAAAAATATCTAAAAAGAAAGAAAGAAAGAAAGAAAAAAACTAAAGAGAGAATGAGAGACGCTATAACAGATAGAATGAAAGAAATAAAGAAAGGAATAAAGAACGAAAGAAAGAAAGAGCAAAGGAATGAAGGAAAGAAAGAAATACAGGAAGAATGAAAGAGAGAAAGGATGGAAAAAAAAATAAATAAGGTAAGAAACTAAAGATAGAATGAGAGAAGGTAGGCAAGAATGAATGAAAGATATCAAGAAAGAAGGAAAGAAAGAAAGAAACTATAGAATGAGAGGAGGTATGAAAGGTAGAATGAAAGACATTAGGAAAAAAAGAAACTAAAGATAGGAGAGATGGTATGAAAGCTAGAATGTGAGATATGAAGAAAGAAAGAAAGAAAAACTAACGATAGATTTAGAGAATGTATGAAAGCTAGAATGAAAGATATCCAGATGGAAAGAAAGAAAGAAAGAAACTAAAGATGGAATGAGTGATGGTATGAAAGCTAGAACGAAAGATATCAAGAAAGAAACAAACTATAGATAGAATGAGAAAAGGTATGAAAGCTAGAATGAAAGATATAAAGAAAGAAAGAAAGAAAGAAAGGACGAATTAAGGAAGGAAAGAAATAACGAAAAAATGAACAAACGTACGAAAAAAGGAATAAAGAAAGAACAGAGTAAAGAAATTATGACAGGAAGTTAGAAAGTAAGAAAGAAGGACAGAACTAAAGATAGAATGAGAGAAGGTAAAGGTAGAATGAAAGATATCCAGATAGAAAGATATAAATAAAGAAAGAAAGTAAAAAACTAAAGGTAGAATGAGAGAAGGTAGGAAAGAATGAATGAAAGATATCAAGAAAGAAAGAAACTAAACATAGAATGAGAGAATTTATGAAAACTAGAATGAAAGATATTCAGATAGAAAGAAAGAAACAAAGAAAGAAAAGAAACTAAAGATAGGAAACTAGAAAGAAATATATTCAGATGGAAAGGAAGAAACTGTATGAGAGAAGGTATGAAAGCTAGAATGAAATATGTAAAGTAAGTAAGAAAGAAAGAAAGAGCAAAGGAATGAAGGAAAGAAAGAAAGAATTATAGGAAGAAAGAAAGAAAAAAGGATGGAGGAAAGAAAGAAAGAAAGAAAAATGAAAGATAGAATGAGAGAAGGCATGAAAGCTAGAATGAAAGATATGTAGAAAGAAAGAAACTAAAGGTAGAATGAGATTATGTATGAATGCTAGAATGAAAGATATCAAGAAATAAATAAACTACAAATAAAATGAGAGAAGGTATGAAAGCTTGAATGAAAGATATCTAGATAGAAAGAAAGAAAAAAGGAACTGAAGATAGAATGAGAGACCGTATGAAAGCTAGAATAAAAGATATCAATAAAGAACGAAAGAAAGAAAGAAACTAAAGATAGAATGAGAAGAGGTATGAAAGCTAGAATGAAAGACATTAGGAAAAAAAGAAACAAAAGATAGGAGAGATGGTATAAAAGCTAGAATGTGAGATATGAAGAAAGAAAGAAAGAAACTAATGATAGATTTAGAGAAGGTATGAAAGCTAGAATGAAAGATATCCAGATGGAAAGAAAGAAAGAAAGAAACTAAAGATTTAATGAGTGATGGTATGAAAGCTAGAACGAAAGATATCAAGAAAGAAACAAACTATAGATAGAATGATAAAAGGTATGAAAGCTAGAATGAAAGATATAAAGAAATAAAGAAAGTAAGAAAGGACGAATTAAGGAAGGAAAGAAATAACGAAAAAATGAAGAAACGTACGAAAAAAGGAATAAAGAAAGAACAGAGTAAAGAAATTATGACAGGAAGTTAGAAAGTAAGAAAGAAGCACGGAAGTAAAGATAGAATGAGAGAAGGTAAAGGTAGAATGAAAGATATCCAGATAGAAAGAAAGAAAGAAAGAAAGAAAGAAAGAAAGAAAGAAAAACTAAAGACAGAATGAGAGAAGGTATGCAAGCTAGAACGAAATATATCAAAAAAGAAAGGATCTAAAGATAGAATGAGTTATGGTATGAAAGCTAGAATGAAATATATCCAGATAGAAAGAAAGAAAGAAAGAAAGAAAGAAAGAAAGAAAGAAAGAAAGAAAGAAAGAAAGAAAGAAAGAAAGAAAGAAAGAAAGTGAGAAAGAAAGAAAGAATAGATGAAAGAAACTTCAGATAGAATGAGAGAACTTATGAAAGCTAGAATGAAAGATATACAGATGGAAAGGAAGAAAGGAAGAAAGAAAATAAAGATAGAATGAGAGAAGGTATGAAAGCTAGAATAAAATATATCAAGAAAGAAAGGAACTCAAAATGGAATGAAAGAAGGTATGAAAGCTAGAATGAAAGATATCCAAATAGAAAGAAAGAAAGAAACTAAAGATAGAATGAGAGAAGGTATGAAAGCTAGAATGAAAGATATCTAAAAAGAAAGAAACTAAAAATAGAATTAGAGAAGGTATGAAAGCTTGAATGAAAGATATCCAGATAGAAAGAAAGAAAGAAAGAAACTAAAGATAGAATGAGAGAAGTTATAACAGCTATAATGAAAGAAATAAAGAAATGAATAAAGAATGAAAGAAAGAAAGAGCAAAGGAATGAAGGAAAGAAAGAAATACAGGAAGAAAGAGAGAAAGGATGGAGGGAAAAAATAAATAAATAAATAAATAAAGTAAGAAACTAAAGATAGTATGAGAGAAGGTAGGCAGGAATGAATGAAAGATATCAAGAAAGAAAGAAAGAAAGAAAGAAAGAACGAAAGATAGAAAGAAAGAAAGAAAGAAAGAAACTAAAGATAGCATGAGAGGAGGTATGAAAGCTAGAATGAAAGACATTAGGAAAAAAAGAAACTAAAGATCGGAGAGAAGGTATGAAAGCTAGAATGTGAGATATTTAAAAAAGAAAGAAAGAAAGAAAGAAACTAAAGATGGAATGAGTGAAGGTATGAAAGCTAGAATGAAAGATATAAAGAAAGAAAGAAAGTAAGAAAGAAAGGACGTAGTAAGGAAGGAAAGAAATAATGAAAAAATGAACACAAGTACGAAAAAAAGGAATAAAGAAAGAAGGGAAGGGAAGAAAGAAGGAAGGAAGGAAGGAAGAACAGAGTAAAGATATAATGAAAGTAAGTTAGAAAGAAAGAAAGAAGAAAGAAAGAAACTATAGATAGAATGAGAGAAGGTATGACAGCTAGAATGAAAGATATAAAGAAAGAAATAAAGAATAAAAGAAAGTACGAAGTAAGGAATGAAAGAAATAAAGAACAAATGAACACAAGAACGAAAGAAAGGAATAAAGAAAGAACAGAGTAATGAAATACTGAAAGTAAGTTAGAAAGAAAGAAAGAAGAAAGAAAGAAACTAAAGATACAATGATAGAAGGTATGAAGGCTTGAATGAAAGATATTCAGATGGAAAGGAAGAAAAAAAGAAAGAAACTAAAGATAGAATGAGAGAAGGTAAGAAGGCTAAAATGAAAGTTAACAAGAAAGAAAGAAACGAAAAATAGAACGTGGGAAGTTATGAAATCTAGAATAAAATATATCAATTAAGAAAGGAACTAAAGATAGAATGAGAGAAGGTATGACAGCTAGAATGAAAGATGTAAAAAAAGAAATAAAGAATAAAAGAAAGGACGAAGTAAGGAATGAAAGAAATAAAGAACAAATGAACACAAGAACGAAAGAAAGGAATAAAGAAAGAACAGAGTAATGAAATAATGAAAGTAAGTTAGAAAGAAAGAAAGAAGAAAGAAAGAAACTAAAGATACAATGATAGAAGGTATGAAGGCTTGAATGAAAGATATTCAGATGGAAAAAAAGAAAAAAAGAAAGAAACTAAAGATAGAATGAGAGACGGTAAGAAGGCTAAAATGAAAGTTATCAAGAATGAAAGAAACGAAAAATAGAACGTGAGAAGTTATGAAATCTAGAATAAAATATATCAATTAAGAAAGGAACTAAACATAGAATGAATGACGGTATGAAAGCTAGAAAGAAAGATATTGAGATAGAAAGAAAGAAAGAAAGAAAGAAAGAAAGAAAGAAAGAAAGAAAGAAAGAAAGAAAGAAAGAAAGAAAGAAAGAAAGAAAGAAAAGATAGAATGAGAGAAGGTATGAAAGCTAGAAAGAAAAATATTCAGATGGAAAGAGAGAAAGAAAGAAAGAAAGAAAGGAACTAAAGATAGAACGAGAGACGGTAAGAAGGCTAGAATGAAAGTTATCAAGAAAGAAAGAAGCGAAAAATAGAGCGAGAGAAGGTATGAAAGCTAAAATGAAAGATACCCAGATAGAAAGAAAGAAAAAAATTAAAGATAGAATGAGAGAAGTTATGAAAGCTAGAATGAAAGTTAACCTGATAGAAAGAAAGAAAGAAAGAAAGAAACTAAAGATAGAATGAGAGAAGGTATGAAAGCTAGAACGAAATATATCAAGAAATAAAGGAACTAAAGATAGAATGAGTGACGGTAAAAAGGCTAAAATGAAAGTTATCAAGAAAAAAAGGAACGAAAAATAGAACGTGAGAAGTTATGAAAGCTAGAATAAAATATATCAATTAAGAAAAGATCTAAAGATAGAATGAGTGACGGTATGAAAGCTAAAAAGAAAGATATTGAGATAGAAATAAAGAAAGAAAGAAAGAAAAAAAGAAACTAAAGATAGAATGAGAGAAGGTATGAAAGCAAGAAAGAAAGATATTCAGATGGAAAGAGAGAAAGAAAGATAAAAAGGAACAAAAGATAGAATGAGAGACGGTAAGAAGGCTAGAATGAAAGTTATCATGAAAGAAAGAAACGAAAAATAGAGCGAGAGAAGGTATGAAAGCTAGAATGAAAGATACCCAGATAGAAAGAAAGAAAAAAAACTAAAGATAGAATGAGAGAACGTATGAAAGGTAGAATGAAATAAATCAAGAAAGAAACTAAAGACAGAATGAGAGAAGGTATGAAAGCTAGAATAAAATATATCAGGAAAGAAAGGAACTAAAAATGGAATGAAAGAACGTATGAAAGCTAGAATGAAAGATATCCAAATAGAAAGAAAGAAACAAACTAAAGATAGAATGAGAGAAGGTATGAAAGCTAGAATGAAAAATATCTAAAAAGAAAGAAACTAAAAATAGAATTAGAGAAGGTATGAAAGCTTGAATGAAAGATATCCAGATAGAAAGAAAGAAAGAAACTAAAGAGAGACTGAGAGAAGGTATGAAAGCTAGAATGAATGATTTCAAGAAAAAAAGAAAGAAAGAAACTAAAGATAGAATGAGAGAAGCTATAACAGATAGAATGAAAGAAATCAAGAAAGGAATAAAGAACGAAAGAAAGAAAGAGTAAAGGAATGAAGGAAAGAAAGAAATACAGGAAGGAAGGAAGAGAGAAATAATGGAGGAAAAAATAAAGAAAGAAAGAAAGAAAGAAAGAAACTAAAGATAGAATGAGAGAAGGTAGGCAAGAATGAATGAAAGATATCAAGAAAGAAAGAAAGAAAGAAACTAAAGATAGAATGAGAGGAGGTATGAAAGCTAGAATGAAAGACATTAGGAAAAAAAGAAACTAAAGATAGGAGAGAAGGTATCAAAGCTAGAATGTGATAGAGAAGAAAGAAAGAAAGAAAGAAAGAAAGAAACTAAAGATAGATTTAGAGAAGGTATGAAAGCTATAATGAAAGATATCCAGATGGAAAGAAACAAAGAAAGAAACTATAGTAGGAATGTGAGAAGGTATGAAAGCTAGAAAGAAAGCTATCAAGAAAGAATGAAAGAATGAAACTAAAGAAAGATTGAGAGAAGGTATAAAGCTAGAATGAAAGAGTAAGAAAAAAAGAGAGTATGAAACTACGGAGTAAAGAAAGGAAGGAAGAAAGGAAGGAAGGAAGAAAAAACTAAAGAAGGAAATAATGAAGAAAGGAAGGAAAGAAAGAACGAAAGAACGAAAGGATGAAAGCTATGTAGAAATAAAGAATGGACAAAGGGAAGAATGAAAGAAAGTAAGAAAGAAAGAAAGGACGAAGCAAGGAATGAAAGAAACACAGAACAAACGAACGAAAGAAAGGAAAAAAGAAACAAAAGAAGGAAGGAAGGAAGGAAGAAACAAAGAAACAAAGAAGGAAAGAAAGATGGGAGTAAAGATATAATGAATGTAAGTAAAAATATAGAAAGAAGAAAGAAAGATACTAAAGATATACTGAGAGAAGGTATGACAGCTAGAATGAAAGAAAGTAAGAAGGAAAGAGAGAATGAAAGCAAGGAGAAAAGAAAGGAAGGAAGGAAGGAAGGAAGAAAAAACTAAAGAAGGAAAGGATGAAGGAAGGAAGGTAAGAAAGAAAGAAACAACGAAAGAACGAAAGCAAGATAGAAAGACAGAATGGACAAAGGAAAGAATGAATGAATGAAAGAAAGAAAGAATGAAAGAAAGAAAGAAAGAAAGGACTATGTAAGGAATGACAGAAATAGAGAACAAACGAACCAGAGAACGAAATAAATGAATAAAGAAAGAAGGGAAGGATTGAAGGAAGTAAGAAAGAAAGAAAGAAACAAAGAAAGAAAGAAAGAGAGAAAGAAAGAACGGAGTAAAGAAATAATGAATGTAAGTAAAAAGAAAGAAAGAAGAAAGAAAGAAATTAATGATAAAATGAGAGAAGGTATGACAGCTAGAATGAAAGAAAGAAAGAAAGAAAGAGAGAGAGAGAGAATGAAAGCACTGAGTAAAGAAAGGAAGGAAGGAAGGAAGGAAGGAAGGAAGGAAGGAAGGAAGGAAGGAAGGAAGGAAGGAAGGAAGGAAGGAAGGAAGGAAGGAAGGAAGGAAGGAAGAAAGAAAGAAAGAAAGAAAGGATGACGTAAGGAATGAAAGAAATAGAGAACAAACGAACCAAAGAACGTAATAAAGGAATAAAGAAAGAAGGGAAAAATTGAAGGAAGGAAGGGAGGAAGAAAGAAAGAAACAAAGAAAGAAACAAAGAAAGAAACAAAGAAAGAAAGAACTGTGTAAAGAAATAATAAATGTAAGTAAAAAGAAAGAAATTTCTTCCTTCCTTCCTTCATACCATCCTTTCCTCATTCTTTCCATCTTTCTCACTTCAATTCTTTTTTTCATACTTTCTCACTTTCTTTACTATGTTTTTTCTTTCTTTCATTCCTTCTTTTTTCTTTCCTCCGTGCATTCTTTCTTTCTTTCTTTCCTTCTTTCTTTCTTTCTTTCTTTCTTTCACTCCTTCCTTTATCCTTTCTTTCTTTCTTTCCTTCTATCTTTCTTTCATTATATCATTCTTTCTTTCTCACTTTCCTTCCTTCCTTCCTTAATCCTTTCCTTCTTTCTTTCTTCCATCCTTGCTTCCGTCCTTCCTTCCTTCCTTCCTTCCTTCCTTCCTTCCTTTCTTTCGTTCTTCATATTTCATTCTAGCTTTCATACCTTCTCTCATTCTATTTTTAGTTTCTTTCTTTCTTGATTTCTTTCGTTCTAGCTTTCTTACCTTCTCACATTCTATCTTTAGTTTCTTTTTTTCATTCTTTCTTTTTTTCCATCTTGATATCTTTCGTTCTACCTTTCATTCCTTCTCTCATTGTAACTATAGTTTCTTTCTTCCTTTCCATCTGAATCTCTTTCATTCTAGCTTTCATTAATTCTCTCATTCTATCTTTAGTTACTTTCTATCTTTCTTTCCTTCTTTCTTTCTTTCCTCCTTCCTTTTTTCTTTCTTTCTTCATGTGTTTCTTTCTTTCTTTCCTTCATTCCTTTGTTCTTTCTTTCTTTCTCTTTCTTTCTTTCTTTCTTGATATCTTTCATTCTAAATTACATACCTTCTCTCATTCTATCTATAGTTTCTTTCTTCCTTTCCATCTGAATATCTTTCATTCTAGCTTTCATACCTTCTCTCATTCTATCTTTAGTTTCTTTCTTTCTTTCTTTCTTTCTTTCTTTCTTTCTTTCTTTCTTTCTTTCTTTCTTTCTTTCTTTCTTTTTTTCCATCTGGATATCTCTCATTCTATCTTTAGTATCTTTCTTTCTTTCTATCTGTCCTCCGTCCTTTTTTACTTTTTTTCTTCCTGTATTTCTTTCTTTCTTTCCTTCATTCCTTTGCTCTTTCTTTCTTTCGTTCTTTCTCTATATCTTTCATTCCAGCTGTCATACCTTCTCTCATTCTACCTTTATTTTCTTTCTTTCTTTCATTCTTTCTTTCTTTCTTTCTTTCTTTCTTTCTTTCTTTCTTTCTTGATATCTTTCATTCTAACTTACATACCTTCTCTCAGTCTATCTATCGTTTCTTTCTTCGTTTCCATCTGAATATCTTTCATTCTAGCTTTCATACATTCTCTCATTCTATCTTTAGTTTCTTTCTTTCTTCTTTCTTTCTTTTTACTTACATTCATTCTTTCTTTACACCATTCTTTCTTTCTTTCTTTCTTTCTTCCTTCCTTCCTTCAATCCTTCCCTTTTTTCTTTATTCCTTTATTTCGTTCTTTGGTTCGTTTGTTCTCTATTTCTTTCATTCCTTACTTCATCCTTTCTTTCTTTTATTCTTTCTTTCTTTCGTTCATTCTTTCCTTTGTCCATTCTTTCAAAGATGTCAGGATCGCGACTAACCATTACCTCGCCAAGGTGAAGGCTGCTAGATGATCACACTTCGCTGACCGGATAAGCAAAGCTTCAAATCAACAGGCGGAACTTTTCCGTATTGTTCGCGATCTATCCGGAATTGGTCTAGGTGACGGGCCTCCTACTAATATCTCACCTGACCAATTTGCAGCATTTTTAAAATCAAAAGTGGAGGCCATCCGCTGGGATCTCTCTCCTTTTTTAAATACAGTGGATCGAGCAGAGATGTCCACCGCTCTGCCCTGCCCGGTGAGTCTTGAATTTGTTCAGCCTGTGAAGCCAGATATGGTGGACAAAGCGCTTGATCGCTGACGGGCCACCACCTCCTCTCTTGACCCTTGCCCGGCCTGGCTAATCAAAGTAGCCAGGCCTGTAACAACGGAATGGGCTACTGCGATAATTAATGGGCTCTCCAGGATGGCAAGGTTCCTCTTGCCCTCAAGGAGACACTCATTAGGCCCTTTAGAAAGAAACCAAATTTGGCGGCGGACGATATTGGCAATTATAGGCCTGTCGCCAATGTTTCTTTCCGTACTAAAGTGGTCGAGAAGGTGGTGGCTGATTAGTTTCAGGCTCTTTTGGATGAAACCAATGCCCTGGATCCATTCCAGTCGGGCTTCAGGCCGCGCCACCGCACACAAACAGCACTGGTCGCACGATTGGATGACCTGTTGAGGGAGGCTGACGAGGGCAAAATGTCCTTGTTGGTCCTCCTCGATATCTCAGCCACCTTCGATACCGTCGACGTTGTCATGGTTGAGATTACGTGGATTTAAAGCATGTATGAAGATGGGATATGTAGTTGTGAACAATGTAAAATGGAATCCATATTGGTTCTATGGAAGAATGATTTTGTATGATGGGAATGTTGTCCAGGAGGACTGTGAGAATGTTTTTCCTTTAGCCAGTTCTCCCAGGACCAGATAAGAAGACCAGACACTTGTTATGGCGGAGAAGAGAATAGACGAGGCAAACAACACCTGCATTCTCACGAGAAGAAGAGGAGCAGAATACTTCTACCACCTTACACCGTGATTGGACGACAGCGTGGGAAGACGAAGAAAGAGAGGAGGAGCTTTCGTTCGTTCTTTCCTTCTTCCCTTCCTTCCTTCATCTTTTCCTTCTTTAGTTTTTCTTCCTTCCTTCCTTCCTTCCTTTCCTTCTTTACTCCGTGCTTTCATTCTCTCTTTCTTTCTTACTTTTTTCATTCTACCTGTCATACCTTCTCTCATTTTATCTTTAGTTTCTTTCTTTCTTCTTTCTTTCTTTCTACTTACATTCATTATTTCTTTACACCGTTCTTTCTTTCTTTGTTTCTTTCTTTGTTTCTTTGTTTCTTTCTTTCTTCCTCCCTTCCTTCCTTCAAATTTTCCCTTCTTTCTTTATTCCTTTATTACGTTCTTTGGTTCGTTTGTTCTCTATTTCTTTCATTCCTTACGTCATCCTTTCTTTCTTTCTTCCTTCCTTCCTTCCTTCCTTCCTTCCTTCCTTCCTTCCTTCCTTCCTTCCTTCCTTCCTTCCTTCCTTTACTCAGTGCTTTCATTCTCTCTCTCTCTTTCTTTCTTTCTTTCTTTCTTTCTTTCATTCTAGCTGTCATACCTTCTCTCATTTTATCTTTAGTATCTTTCTTTCTTCTTTCTTTATTTTTACTTACATTCATTATTTCTTTACTCTGTTCTTTTTTCCTCTTTCTTTCTTTGTTTCTTTGTTTCTTCCTTCCTTCCATCCTTCTTTTGTTTCTTTTTTCCTTTCTTTCGTTCGTTTGTTCTCTTTTTCTTTCATTCCTTACTTCGTCCTTTCTGTCTTTCTTACTTTCTTTCATTCTTCCCTTTGTCCATTCTTTCTTTCTACATAGCTTTCGTCCTTTCGTTCTTTCGTTCTTTCGTTCTTTCTTTCCTTCCTTTCTTCATCCTTTCCTTCTTTAGTTTTTTCTTCCTTCCTTCCTTTCTTCCTTCCTTTCTTTACTCCGTAGTTTCATACTCTCTTTTTTTCTTACTTTCTTTCATTCTAGCTTTATACCTTCTCTCAATCTTTCTTTAGTTTCATTCTTTCATTCTTTCTTGATAGCTTTCATTCTAGCTTTCATACGTTATCTCATTCTATCTTTAGTTTCTTTCTTTCTTTCTTTCGTCCTTCCTTTCTTTCTTTCTTTCCTGCCGTCCATCACCTTTTCCTTCCTTTTTCTTTCTTCCTTCCTTTCTTCCTTTCTTTGTTTCCTTCTTACTTACTTCCTTGTTTCCTTCCTTTCTTTTTCTATTCATTTCTTTCTTTCTTTTGTTTGTTTGTTCTTTCTTTCTTTCTTTCCTTCCTTCTTTCCTTCGTTCTTCTTTTATTTATTTCATCATTTCATTCCTTCCTTTGTACTTTCTTTTATTCTTTTTTTCTTTCTTTGTTCCGTCCTTCATACCATCCTTTCCTCATTCTTTCCATCTTTCTCACTTCCATTCTTTTTTTCATACTTTCACACTTTTTTTTCTACGTTTTTCTTTCTTTCATTCCTTCTTTTTTCATTCCTCCGTGCATTCTTTCTTTCTTTCTGTCTTTCTTTCACTCCTTCCTTTGTCCTTTCTTTCTTTCTTTCCTTCAATATTTCTCTCATTATATCGTTCTTTCTTTCTCACTTTCCTTCCTTCCTTAATCCTTTCCTTCATTCCTTCCTTCCTTCCTTCCTTCCTTCCTTCCTTCCTTCCTTCCTTCCTTCCTTCCTTCCTTCCTTCCTTCCTTTCTTTGGTTCTTCATATCTTTCATTCTAGCTTTCATACCTTCTCTCATTCTATTTTTAGTTTCTTTCTTTCTTGATTTCTTTCATTCTAGCTTTCATTCCTTCTCTCATTCTAACTATACTTTCTTTCTTCCTTTCCATCTGAATCTCTTTCATTCTAGCTTTCATAAATTCTCTCATTCTATCTTTAGTTTCTTTCTTTCTATCTATCTGGATATCTTTTATTCTAGCTTTCATACCTTCTCTCATTCTATCTTTAGTTTCTTTCTATCTTTCTTTCCTTCTTTCTTTCTTTCCTCCGTCCTTTTTTCTTTCTTTCTTCGTGTGTTTCTTTCTTTCTTTCCTTCATTCCTTTGTTCTTTCTTTCTTTCTTTCATTCTTGATATCTTTCATTTTAATTACATACCTTCTCTCATTCTATCTATAGTTTCTTCCTTTCCATCTGAATATCTTTCATTCTAGCTTTCATACCTTCTCTCATTCTATCTTTAGTTCCTTTCTTTCTTTCTTTCTTTCTATCTGGATATCTCTCATTCTATCTTTAGTGTCTTTCTTACTGTCCTCCGTCCTTTTTTACTTTCTTCCTGTATTTCTTTCTTTCTTACCATCCTTCCTTCATCCTTTCCTCCTTTAGTTTTTTCTTCCTTCCTTCCTTCCTTCCTTCCTTCCTTTCTTTCTTTACGCCGTGCTTTCATTCTCTCTTTCTTTCTTACTTTTTTCATTCTAGCTGTCATACCTTCTCACATTTTATCTTTAGTTTCTTTCTTTCTTCTTTCTTTCTTTTTACTTACATTCATCATTTCTTTACTCCGTTCTTTCTTTGTTTGTTTCTTTCTGTTTCTTTGTTTCTTTCTTCCTTCGTTCCTTCCTTCCTTCCCTTCTTTTTTTATTCCTTTATTTCGTTCTTTGGTTCATTTGTTCTCTATTTCTGTCATTCGTTACATAGTCCTTCCTTCCTTCCTTCCTTCCTTCCTTCCTTCCTTCCTTCCTTCCTTCCTTCCATCCTTCCTTCCTTCCTTCCTTCCTTTACTCCGTGCTTTCATTCTCTCTCTCTTTCTTTCTTTCTTTCTTTCATTCTAGCTGTCATACCTTCTCTCATTTTATCTTTAGTTTCTTTCTTTCTTCTTTCTTTCTTTTTACTTACATTCATTATTTCTTTACTCTGTTCTTTTTTCCTCTTTCTTTCTTTGTTTCTTTGTTTCTTTCTTTCTTCCTCCCTTCCTTCCTTCAATCCTTCACTTCTTTCTTTATTCCTTTATTTCGTTCTTTGGTTCATTTGTTCTCTATTTCTGTCATTCCTTACATAGTCCTTTCTTTCTTTCTTTCTTTCTTTCATTCATTCATTCTTTCCTTTGTCCATATTGTCTTTCTATCTTGCTTTCGTTCTTCAGTTCTTTCTTTCTTTCTTACCTTCCTTCCTTCCTTCCCTTCTTTTTTATTCCTTTATTTCGTTCTTTGGTTCATTTGTTCTCTATTTCTGTCATTCCTTACATAGTCCTTCCTTCCTTCCTTCCTTCCTTTACTCCGTGCTTTCATTCTCTCTTTCTTACTTTCTTTGATTCTAGCTGTCATACCTTCTCTCAGTCTATCTTTAGTTTCTTTCTTTCTTCTTTCTTTTTACTTACATTCATTATTTCTTTACTCCCATCTTTCTTTCTTTGTTTCTTTGTTTCTTTCTTTCTTTCTTTCTTCCTTCCTTTCTTTATTCCTTTCTTTCGTTTGTTTGTTCTCTATTTCTTTCATTCCTTACTTTGTTCTTTCTTTCCTTCTTACTTTCTTTCATTCTAGCTTTCATACCTTCTCTCATTCTATCTTTAGTTTCTTTCTTTCTTCTTTCTTTCTTTTTACTTACAATCATTCTTTCTTTCTTTTTGCTTCCTTCCTTCCTTCAATCCTTCCCTTCTTTCTTTATTCCTTTATTTCGTTCTTTGGTTCGTTTGTTCTCTATTTCTTTCATTCCTTACTTTATCCTTTCTTTCATTCTTCCTTCCTTCCTTTCTTCCTTCCTTCCTTCCTTCCTTCCTTCCCTCCCTCCCTCCCTCCCTCCTTCCTTCCTTCCTTCCTTCCTTCCTTCCTTCCTTCCTTCCTTCCTTCCTTCCTTTACTCAGTGCTTTCATTCTCTCTCTCTCTTTCATTCTTTCTTTCTTTCATTCATTCTTTCCTTTGTCCATTCCTTCTTTCAATCTTACTTGCTTTCGTTCGTTCTTTCCTTCTTACCTTCCTTCCTTCATCCTTTCCTTCTTTAGTTTTTTCTTCCTTCCTTCCTTCCTTCCTTTCTTTACTCCGTGCTTTCATTCTCTCTTTCTTTCTTACTTTTTTCATTCTAGCTGTCATACCTTCTCTCATTTTATCTTTAGTTTCTTTCTTTCTTCTTCCTTTCTTTTTACTTACATTCATTATTTCTTTACACCATTCTTTCTTTCTTTGTTTCTTTCTTTGTTTCTTTGTTTCTTTCTTTCTAAATCCCTTCCTTCCTTCAATTTTTCCCTTCTTTCTTTATTCCTTCATTACGTTCTTTGGTTCGTTTGTTCTCTATTTCTTTCATTCATTACGTCATCCTTTCTTTCTTTCTTTCTTTCTTTCTTTCTTTCTTTCTTCCTTCCTTCCTTCCTTCCTTCCTTCCTTCCTTCCTTCCTTCCTTCCTTCCTTCCTTTCTTTACTCAGTGCTTTCATTCTCTCTCTCTCTTTCTTTCTTTCTTTCTTTCTTTCTTTCTTTCATTCTAGCTGTCATACTTTCTCTCATTTTATCTTTAGTTTCTTTCTTTCTTCTTTCTTTCTTTTTACTTACATTCATTATTTCTTTACTCCGTTCTTTCTTTCTCTCTTTCTTTCTTTCTTTGTTTCTTTCTTTCTTCCTTCAGTCCTTCCCTTCTTTCTTCATTCATTTATTTCGTTCTTTGGTTCGTTTGTTCTCTATTTCTGTCATTCCTTACATTGTCCTTTCCTTCTTTCATTCATTCATTAATTCATTCTTTCCTTTGTCCATTCTGTCTTTCTATCTTGCTTTCGTTCTTTCGTTGTTTCTTTCTTTCTTACCTTCCTTCCTTCATCCTTTCCTTCTTTAGTTTTTTCTTCCTTCCTTCCTTCCTTCCTTTCTTTTCTCCGTGCTTTCATTCTCTCTTTCTTTTTTCTTACTTTCTTTCATTCTATCTGTCTTACCTTCTCAGTATATCTTTAGTATCTTTCTTTCTTCTTTCTTTCTTTTTACTTACATTCATTATTTCTTTACTCCCATCTTTCTTTGTTCCTTTGTTTCTTCCTTCCTTCCTTCTTTCGTTTCTTTATTCCTTTCTTTCGTTTGTTCTCTGTTTCTTTCATTCCTTACTTCGTCCTTTCTTTCTTTCTTACTTTCTTTCACTCTTCCCTTTGTCCATTCTTTATTTCTACATAGCTTTCGTCCTTTCGTTCTTTCGTTCTTTCGTTCTTTCTTTCCTTCCTTTCTTTATCCTTTCCTTCTTTAGTTTTTTCTTCCTTCCTTCCTTTCTTCCTTCCTTTCTTTACTCCGTAGTTTCATACTCTCTTTTTTTCTTACTCTTTCATTCTAGCTTTATACCTTCTCTCATTCTATCTTTAGTTTCATTCTTTCATTCTTTCTTGATATCTTTCATTCTAGCTTTCATACGTTATCTCATTCTATCTTTAGTTTCTTTCTTTCTTTCTTTCTTTCTTTCATCCTTTCTTTCTTTCTTTCTTTCCTGCTCTCCATCACCTTTTCCTTCCTTTTTCATTCTTCCTTCCTTTCTTCCTTTCTTTGTTTCCTTCTTACTTACTTCCTTGTTTCCTTCCTTTCTTTTTCTGTTCATTTCTTTCTTTCTTTTGTTTGTTTGTTCTTTCCTTCTTTCTTTCCGTCCTTCTTTCCTTTGTTCTTCTTTTATTTATTTCTTCATTTCATTCCTTCCTTTGTACTTTCTTTTATTCTTTTTTTCTTTCTTTGTTCCTTCCTTCATACCATCCTTTCTTCATTCTTTCCATCTTTCTCACTTCCATTCTTTTTTCATACTTTCTCACTTTCTTTCCTACGTTTTTCTTTCTTTCATTCCTTCTTTTTTTTTCCTCCGAGCATTCTTTCTTTCCTTCTGTCTTTCTTTCACTCCTTCCTTTGTCCTTTCTTTCTTTCTTTCCTTCAATATTTCTTTCATTATATCGTTCTTTCTTTCTCACTTTCCTTCCTTCCTTAATCCTTTCCTTCTTACCTTCTTCCATCCATCTATCTATCCATCCATCCATCTATCCTTCCTTCCTTCCTTCCTTCCTTCCTTCCTTCCTTCCTTCCTTCCTTCCTTCCTTCCTTCCTTCCTTCCTTCCTTCCTTCCTTCCTTCCTTCCTTCCTTCCTTCCTTCCTTCCTTCCTTCCTTTCTTTCTTTCGTTCATCATATCTTTCATTCTAGCTTTCATACCTTCTCTCATTCGATTTTTAGTTTCTTTCTTTCTTGATTTCTTTCGTTCTAGCTTTCTTACCTTCTCTCATTCTTTCTTTAGTTTCTTTTTTCATTCTTTCTTTTTTCATCTTGATATCTTTCATTCTAGCTTTCATTCCTTCTCTCATTCTAACTATACTTTCTTTCTTCCTTTCCATCTGAATCTCTTTCATTCTAGCTTTCATAAATTCTCTCATTCTATCTTTAGTTTCTTTCTTTCTTTCTATCTGGATATCTTTTATTCTAGCTTTCATAACTTCTCTCATTCTATCTTTAGTTTCTTTCTATCTTTCTTTCCTTCTTTCTTTCTTTCCTCCGTCCTTTTTTCTTTCTTTCTTCGTTTGTTTCTTTCTTTCTTTCCTTCATTCCTTTGTTCTTTCTTTCTTTCATTCATTCTTGATATGTTTCATTTTAATTACATACCTTCTCTCATTCTATCTATAGTTTCTTCCTTTCCATCTGAATATCTTTCATTCTAGCTTTCATACCTTCTCTCATTCTGTCTTTAGTTCCTTTCTTTCTTTCTTTCTTTCTTTCTTTCTTTCTATCTGGATATCTCTCATTCTATCTTTAGTATCTTTCTTTCTGTCCTCCGTCCATTTTTACTTTCTTTCTTCCTGTATTTCTTTCTTTCTTACCTTCCTTCCTTCATCCTTTCCTCCTTTAGTTTTTTCTTCCTTCCTTCCTTTCTTTCTTTACTCCGTGCTTTCATTCTCTCTTTCTTTCTTACTTTTTTCATTCTAGCTGTCATACCTTCTCACATTTTATCTTTAGTTTCTTTCTTTCTTCTTTCTTTCTTTTTACTTACATACATCATTTCTTTACTCCATTCTTTCTTTTTTTGTTTCTTTCTGTTTCTTTGTTTCTTTCTTCCTTCGTTCCTTCCTTCCTTCCCTTCTTTTTTTATTCCTTTATTTCGTTCTTTTGTTCATTTGTTCTCTATTTCTGTCATTCCTTACATAGTCCTTTCTTCCTTCCTTCCTTCCTTCATTCCTTCCTTCCTTCCTTCCTTCCTTCCTTCCTTCCTTTACTCCGTGCTTTCATTCTCTCTTTCTTACTTTCTTTCATTCTAGCTGTCATACCTTCTCTCAGTCTATCTTTAGTTTCTTTCTTTCTTCTTTCTTTTTACTTACATTCATTATTTCTTTACTCCCATCTTTCTTTTTTTCCTTGTTCTTTCTTTCTTCCTTCCTTCCTTCCTTTCTTTATTCCTTTCATTCGTTTGTTTGTTCTCTATTTCTTTCATTCCTTACTTTGTTCTTTCTTTCTTACGTTCTTTCTTTTATTCTAGCTTTCATACCTTCTCTCATTCTATCTTTAATTTCTTTCTTTCATTCTTTCTTGATATCATTCATTCTAGCTTTCATACCTTCTCTCATTCTATTTTTAGTTTCTTTCTTTCTTTCATCCTTTCTTTCTTTCATTCCTTCCATCACCCTTTCCTTCCTTTTTCTTTCTTCCTTCCTTCCTTCCTTTCTTTGTTGCCTTCTTTCTTCCTTCCTTGTTTCGTTCCTTTCTTTTTTTGTTCATTTCTTTCTTTGTTTCTTTTCTTTGTTCTTTCTTTCTTTCTTTCCTTCCCTCTTTCCTTCATTCTTCCTTTATTTATTTCTTCATTTTATTCCTTATATTGTCCTTTCTTTCATTCATTCTTTCTTTCTTCCTTCCTTCATACCATCCTTTCCTCATTCTTTCCATCTTTCTCACTTCCATTCTTTTTTCTTTTTTTCTCACTTTCTTTACTACTTTCTTTCTTTCTTTCATTCTTTCTTTCTTTTTTCTTACCTCCGTCCATTCCTTCTTTCTTTCTTTCTTTCTTTCTTTCTTTCTTTCTTTCTTTCTTTCTTTCTTTCTCTATATCTTTCATTCCAGCTGTCATACCTTCTCTCATTCTACCTTTATTTTCTTTGTATCTTTCTTTCTTTCTTTCTTTCTTGATATCTTTCATTCTAGCTTTCATACGGTCTCTCTTTCTATCTTTAGTTCCTTTCTTTCTTTCTTTCCATCTGGATATCTTTCATTCTAGCTTTCATACCTTCTCTCATTCTATCTTTAGTTTCTTTCTTTCATTCTTTCTTGATATCATTCATTCAACCTTTCATACGTTCTCTCATTCTATCTTTAATTTCTTTCTTTCTTTCTTTT
The DNA here is from genome assembly GCA_037013535.1 of Intellagama lesueurii. NCBI lineage: Eukaryota > Metazoa > Chordata > Lepidosauria > Squamata > Agamidae > Intellagama > Intellagama lesueurii. The sequence continues at coordinate 95,564,362 of JBAJHW010000002.1, forward strand.
GTCCTTTCTTTCTTTCATTCCTTCCATCACCCTTTCCTTCCTTTTTCTTTCTTTCTTCCTTCCTTCCTTCCTTCCTTCCTTTGTTTCCTTCTTCCTTCCTTCCTTGTTTCCTTCCTTTCTTTTTCTGTTCATTTCTTTCTTTTGTTTATTCTTTCTTTCTTTCTTTCCTTCCCTCTTTCCTTCGTTCTTCCTTATTTTATTTCTTCATTTCATTCCTTCTTTTGTCCTTTCTTTCATTCATTCTTTCTTTCTTCCTTCCTTCATACCATCCGTTCCTCATTATCTCCATCTTTCTCACTTCCATTCTTTTTTCATTTTTTCTCACTTTCTTTACTACGTTCTTTCTTTCATTCATTCTTTCTTCTCTTTTTTCTTTCCTCCGTCCATTCTCTATTTCTTTTTTTCTTTCTTTCTTTCTTTCTTTCTTTCGTTCTTTCTTTCTTTCTCTATATCTTTCATTCCAGCTGTCATACCTTCTCTCGTTCTACCTTTATTTTCTCTCTTTCTTTTTTCTTTCTTTCTTTCTTTCTTTCTTGATATCTTTCATTCTAGCTTTCATACATTCTCTCATTCTATCTTCAGTTCCTTTCTTTCTTTCTTCCTTTCCAGCTGAATATCTTCGTCCTAGCTTTCATACCGTCTCTCATTCCTACTTTAGTTTCATTCTTTCTTTCTTTCTATCTGGATATATTTCGTTCAAGCTTTCAAACCTTCTCTCATTCTATCTTTAGTTTCTTTCTTTCTTTCTTTCTTTCTATCTGGATATCTTTCATTCTAGCTTTACCTTCTCTCATTCTATCTTTAGTTTCTTTCTTTCTTCTTTCTTACTTTCTAACTTACTTTCATTATTTCTTTACTCTGTTCTTTATTTATTCCTTTCTTTCGTTCTTGTGTTCATTTGTTCATTATTTCTTTCCTTCCTTACTTCGTCCTTTCTTTCTTACGTTCTTTCTTTCTTTATATATTTCATTCTAGCTTTCATAACTTCTCTCATTCTATCTTTAGTTTCTTTCTTTCTTTCTATCAGGATATCTTTCATTCTAGCTTTCATATCGTCACTCATTCTATCTTTAGTTCCTTTCTTTTTTGATATCTTTCATTCTAGCTTGCAAACGTTCTCTAATTCTATCTTAATTTTCTTTCTTTCTTTCTATTTTATATCTTCCATTCTGGCTTTCATAAGTTCTGTCATTCTATCTTTAATTTCTTTCTTTCTTCTTTCTTTCTTTCTAACTTACTTTCATTACTTCTTTACTCCGTTCTGTCTTTCTTTTATTCTTTCTTTCTTTCTTTCTTTTTTATTTCTTTCTTTATTTCTTTATTTCTTTCTTTCTTTCTTTCTTCCATGCTTCCTTCCTTCCTTACTTCCTTCCTTCATACCACCATTGCTCATTCCTTCCAACTTTCTTACTTCCGTTCTTTCTTAGATTCTTTCTTTCTTTCTTTCTCTCCTATGTCCTTTCTCTCTTTCTTTCTTTCTTTCACTCCTTCGTTTGTCCTTTCTTTCTTTCTTTCTTTCTTTCTTTCTATTTTTCTTTCATTATATCATTCTTTCTTTCTTTATTTCCTTCCTTCCTTCATCCATTCCTTCTTTACATTAGCCTGCCTGCCTGCCTGCCTGCCTGCCTGCCTGCCTGCCTGCCTGCCTGCCTGCCTGCCCTGCCTGCCCTGCCTGCCCTGCCTGCCCTGCCTGCCCTGCCTGCCCGGCCTGCCTGGCCTGCCTGGCCTGCCTGGCCTGCCTGGCCTGCCTGGCCTGCCTGGCCTGCCTGGCCTGCCTGCCTGCCTGCCTGCCTGCCTGCCTGCCTGCCTGCCTGCCTGCCTGCCTGCCTGCCTGCCTGCCTGCCTGCCTGCCTGCCTGCCTGCCTGCCTGCCTGCCTGCATTCCTTTCTTTCTTGATATCTTTCATTCTAGCTTTTTTTATCTTCTCTCATTCCATCTTTAGTTTCTTTCTTTCTTTCTTTATTTTTTTCTTCATATCTTTCATTCTTGCTTTCATACCTTCTCTCCTATGTTTAGTTTCTTTTTTCCCAAATATCATTCATTCTAGCTTTCATACCATCTCTCATTCTATCTTTAGTTTCTTTCTTTCTTTCTTGATATCTTTTATTCTAGCTTTTATACCTTCTCTCATTCTTTCTTTACTTTCTTTCTTTTTAAATATCTGTAATTCTAGCTTTCATACCTTCTCTCATTCTATCTTTAGTTTCTTTCTTTATTTATTTATTTATTTCTACCTGGATATCTTTCATTCTAGCTTTCATACCTTCTCTCATTCTATTTTTTGTTTCTTTCTTTCTTTATATCTTTCATTCTAGCCTTCATTGTTGTTGTTTAGTCGTTCAGTCGTGTCCGACTCTTCGTGACCCCATGGACCAGAGCACGCCAGGCCCTCCTGTCTTCCACTGCCCCCCGAAGCTGGGTCAAACCCATGTTGGTAGCTTTGGTGATACTGTCCATCCATCTCGTCCTCTGTCGTCCCCTTCTCCTCTTGCCTTCACATTTTCCCAACATCAGGGCCTTTTCCAGGGAGTCTTCTCTTCTCATGAGATGGCCAAAGTATTGGAGGCTCAGCTTCAGGATCTGTCCTTCCAGTGAGCACTCAGGGTTGATTTCCTTCAAAATGGATCGGTTTGTTCTCTTTGCAGTCCAGGGGACTCTCAAGAGTCTCCTCCAGCACCACAATTCAAAAGCATCAATTCTTCGGCGGTCAGCCTTCTTTATGGTCCAGCTCTCACTTCCATACATCACTATTGGAAAAACCATAGCTTTGACTATGCGGACCTTTGTCGGCAAGGTGATGTCTCTGCTTTTTAAGATTCTGTCTAGGTTTGTCATCGCTTTCCTCCCAAGAAGCAGGTGTCTTTTAATTTCGTGGCTGCTGTCACCATCTGCAGTGATCATGGAGCCCAAGAAAGTTAAATCTGTCACTCCCTCCATATCTTCCTCTTCTATTTGCCAGGAGGTGATGGGACCAGTGGCCATGATCTTAGTTTTTTTGATGTTGAGCTTCAGACCATTTTTTGCACTCTCCTCTTTCACCCTCATTAAGAGGTTCTTTAATTCCTCCTCACTTTCTGCCATCAGAGTGGTATCATCTGCATATCTGAGGTTGTTGATATTTCTTCCGGCAATCTTAATTCCGGCTTGGGATTCATCCAGTCCAGCCTTTCGCATGATGTATTCTGCATATAAGTTAAATAAGCACGGGGACAATATACAGTCTTGTCGTACTCCTTTCCCAATTTTGAACCAATCAGTTGTTCCATATCCAGTTCTAACTATTGCTTCCTCTCCCACATATAGATTTCTCAGGAGATAGATAAGGTGGTCAGGCACTCCCATTTCTTTAAGAACTTGCCATAGTTTGCTGTGGTCCACACAGTCAAAGGCTTTTGCGTAGTCAATGAAGCAGAAGTAAATGTTTTTCTGGAACTCTCTGGCTTTCTCCATAATCCAGCGCATGTTAGCAATTTGGTCTCTAGTTCCTCTGCCCCTTCGAAATCCAGCTTGTACTTCTGGGAGTTCTCGGTCCACATACTGCTGAAGCCTGCCTTGGAGGATTTTGAGCATAACCTTGCTAGCATGTGAAATGAGTGCAATTGTACGGTAGTTGGAGCATTCTTTGGCCCTGCCCTTCTTTGGGATTGGGATGTAGACTGATCTTTTCCAATCCTTTGGCCACTGCTGAGTTTTCCAAACTTGCTGGCATATTGAGTGTAGCACCTTAACTGCGTCATCTTTTAAGATTTTAAATAGTTCCACTGGAATGCCATCACCTCCACTGGCCTTGTTGTTAGCCATGCTTTCTAAGGCCCACTTGACTTCGCTCTCCAGGATGTCTGGCTCAAGGTCACCAACCACACTATCTGGGTTGTCCGGGACATCCAGATCTTTCTGGTATAATTCCTCTGTGTATTCTTGCCACCTCTTCTTGATGTCTTCTGCTTCTGTTAGGTCCCTACCATTTTTGTCCTTTATCATGTCCATCTTTGCACAAAATGTTCCTTTAATGGCTCCAATTTTCTTGAACAGATCTCTGGTTTTTCCCTTTCTATTCTTTTCCTCTATATCTTTGCATTGTTCATTTAAGAAGGCCCTCTTGTCTCTCCTTGCTATTCTTTGGAAGTCCGCATTCAATTTTCTGTAACTTTCCCTATCTCCCTTGCATTTTGTTTCCCTTCTCTTCTCTGCTATTTGTAAGGCCTCGTTGGACAGCCACTTTGCTTTCTTGCATTTCCTTTTCTTTGGGATGGTTTTTGTTGCTGCCTCCTGTACAATGTTACGAGCCTCCATCCATAGTTCTTCAGGCACTCTGTCCACCAAATCTAGTTCCTTAAATCTGTTCTTCACTTCCACTGTGTACTCATAAGGGATTTGGTTTAGATTATACCTGGCTAGCCCAGTGGTTTTTCCTACTTTCTTCAGTTTAAGCTTGAATTTTGCTATAAGAAGCTGATGGTCAGAGCCACAATCAGCTCCAGGTCTTGTTTTTGCTGACTGTATAGAGCTTCTCCATCTTTGGCTGCCGAGAATATAATCAATCTGATTTCGGTATTGCCCATTTGGTGATGTCCATGTGTAGAGTCGCCTCTTGTGTTGTTGGAAAAGAGTGTTTGTGATGACCAGCTTGTTCTCTTGACAGAACTCTATTAGCCTTTGCCCTGCTTCATTCTGAACTCCAAGGCCAAACTTACCTGTTGTACCTTTTATCTCTTGACTACCTACTTTAGCATTCCAGTCCGCTATAATGAGAAGAACATCTTTCTTTGGTGTCAGTTCTAGAAGGTGTTGTAGGTCTTCATAGAATTGGTCAATTTCAGCCTCTTCAGCATCGGTGGTTGGTGCATAAACTTGGATTACTGTGATGTTGAAAGGTCTGCCTTGGATTCGTATTGAAATCATTCTATCATTTTTGAGATTGTATCCCAGTACAGCTTTTCCCACTCTTTTGTTGACTATGAGGGCTACTCCATTTCTTCTACGGGATTCTTGCCCACAATAGTAGATATGGTAATCGTCTGAATTGAATTCACCCATTCCCGTCCATTTTAGTTCACTGACGCCCAGGATGCCAATGTTGATTCTTGCCATCTCCTTTTTGACCACATCCAACTTACCAAGGTTCATTGATCTTACATTCCAGGTTCCTATGCAGTATTCTTCTTTGTAGCATTGGACTTTCCTTTCACTTCCAGGCACGTCCACAGCTGAGCGTCCTTTCGGCTTTGGCCCAAGCACTTCATTAGCTCTGGAGCTACTTGTCCTTGTCCTTCGCTCTTCCTCAGTAGGATGTTGGACGCCTTCCGACCTGAGGGGCCCATCTTCCAGCGTCATATCTTTTAGCCTTTTGTTTCTGTTCATGGGGTTTTCTTGGCAAAGATACTGGAGTGGCTTGCCAGTTCCTGCTCCAGGTGGATCGCGTTTAGTCAGAACTCTCCACTATGACCTGTCCGTCTTGGGTGTCCCTGCACGGCATAGCCCATAGCTTCTCTGAATTACTCAAGCCCCTTCGCCACGACAAGGCAGCAATCCGTGAAGGGTTCCACTTTACTAACAGTTAAATAAGAAGGCTGTTGGGTGGAATAGATAATATTGTTATTCCTAGAGCTTGGAAGCCTTACTCTTTTGACTCTCAGAACTCCCCAGCAAGCATAGCCACTGGCTGTGTCAGCTACTGGATTCTAGGGTTTATAGTCATTTTTTTTTTTAAATTAACTTCTCCAAATGATGGTTCTGCACTCCCAGGAACTGATACCACTAACATAGAGAGTAACAACACCAGCCATCTCTCCTACCATTTCAATATATACCAGAAATCCTGAATAGGAAAGGGTAGCAGCAATGCTACTTTCAGATACCCTAAGAACTGCCTTTCAGGGTATATGTTCCAGGGCAACTGGAGCTTTATCTGCTCCATAGTATGCAACAAAGGGCCTTGTCCAGATGGGGGAATTTAGGTTAGTCTGGTCTGGGCTTAAAAGGTTTTATTTTCTATTTTATCTCTCACTTGAGCAATTCTGATTCTTCTGTTCATATTGGTGAAGTGTATTCTTTGGTGAGAAGGGTCCACAAGTTGCTGGATTGCTGGTTTACTTGTGAGTCATGAGAATAGCTGTAGTGGTAGCAGCGCATGGAAAAATGTTGAGGTGAAGGTTGGGGAGACAAAGGAGAGGTAACCCACCTTTCTCCTCAGCTGGGGCTCTACTGGGTCTGCACTGTTTTGTAGGGGCGGAGCCTGAGCAGGCAACCCAAGATAGGCACTTTGATCTTTAGGAGGATGTTTGTGCGTGTTTGGTAGAGGAAAGCCAATCTGCAACCTAGCTGGTTTTCCCAGTGGTTGCTTTATTTCATTTTCCACACATCTCCTCCCAGCCCCCCAAACAGCCACTAAGCGAAAATAATGGGCCAAGGGAGAGATGCTGTTATCTGTCAATAAATCTGGGGTGGGGGACTGACATAGTCACATGGTTGTCATCTCCCCACCTTTTCCCACAGTTGTCATTCAGTGACTTTCCTTTCCTTTTTCTTGTTAAATAAAGTAACATAGTGAAACAGTAATGCATCTGCCTAGCATGTATGCATAATACCACCAATGCGGTATTCTATTTGTATAGAATAGCTCTATAACAATATGGAAATATTTTTTTAAATAAATTAGAGAAAATGAAAGTAAAGGAAGGTGTTTCCTGTTGTCCATTAAAATGTCACAACCCATCTAATACATCATAGAGTTGTTACCTCAGATAACACCGTGCACAGCTCCATTTGGATGTGAACAAACGATCCACACAGGCTACATAATGGGATAATTAGGAGCACTCCAAATCATGCCAAAAACCCCATAAGCCCTAGCACTGTGCCAGAAAGAAGCAGGACAGATCTAAAAAGCGGTGAGATGGAGCTCTCTAAGTCAAAACAAGTGTTGACGCTAATTTGATTTGAACCAACCTGCACCAAAATCAATCCAAATAACGAGCTATGTACTTGTCTATAAAGGCTCAAAGTCAATCTAAAAAGACCAAAACCCCATGCATGTGATCTTATGGGGCTATCTCAGAGCATTTGTGTCACTTGAGCAGCAGCCCTTCCACATGAGCCTCATAGCACTTAGTCCTGTTGGATGAACCTTCCACATCATGATTTAAATTCCACTGGTTTACGTTTTGGCAGTATGCAAAGGACCGTGCAGGTAAATGCATTAGCATTACTGCATGCTAGCCAGATAAACATCAATATGATTTGGCTTACAGGAAGTTGTTCTGCATTGAAAGAGTTCATCGTGGGTTGTTCAGGCCCCTATCCCTAGTCTTCTTCGATACTCGTCCAAGCTCAGCAACTAATTTCACTCTGGTTAAGTGTGAAGAGCAGCCCCCTCATGGTGCACCTCATGTATATATCTTCTTTTATATATGTGTACACACACAGAGAGAGAGAGAGAGAGAGAGAGAGGTCACATGACTGCACTTACCTGCTGGGTATAACATGATGGACGACATGTGCCAACAGCATATTGTGTGATATTAGAAGTGGTGTATTTTGCATTTTAATGTGCCATTAAAATATAATTTGCCTTATTGGTTTTTTAAAAAAAATAGGCAATGTTGCTCATTCTGAGCCTTCAGGGGAAAATGAGTGACTAAAGAAAGAGACCACAGTGGAGTCTTAAAATGACTACAAATATAATTTATGCTAGCTTTAAAGCCCTTCTAGGATATCCAAGTGGTATACGTGAGAATGTGGTTGCAGTGTCTTAGTCGTTTTTAAACCACAGCCAGACCAACCTCACCAGGTCCTTAACTTCACCTGTTGCTCCACACACTTGCCTGCTAGTTTTTCCACTGAAGGCTTGTTGTGCTGGATATTTTTTCCAAATGGTTTGCCATTCCCATGGCTTTAAAAATCAAACCTTTGATATATTTTTTATAGGGTTGGGGAAATATATATTTAAGTCTACTTTGTTAGGTTTATTGAGCTCTATTTCTGGTCAGTATTAAACTGGTAATTTCATCTCCAGCTTCTCAAAGCTTAACTGCTCCAGTTTGTAGCCGATGATGACATCATAGAAAGCCCCTGATGAGCTGACAGCCTCTTACAAGCCAGCCGAGGGTATTTGACTCTATCTCCTTTTTTCTTATATGCAGTAAAGTCCTGCATACAAAAATGTTAATAAGTTATCAACCAAAATGGGAAAATAGAGCCCCTCTGGAGCACAAACTTTCTTTCCATTTTTTTTACCTTAGACTTTGATCTTTTCCATAGTTTAGTAGAGTAATGAGATGGGGAGTTGGTCCATTCATAAATCCAGCAGCATAAAATAAAATGAAATTGACTTAATTGCAGTAGCATCTAAACATCACTCTAGGCTGGAGCTGAGGTTTGTATGTATCGACTTACAAGTGAATTTGTACCCTTTGTACCTTTGTTATGAGAGAAATACATTAGGTTAAATAATACTTTTTATAGGGCCGGGTTTATTTGGTGGGTCCAGGCTTTCAAAATGTGCATGCATGCATGCATGCATGTGTGCATACTAGCAAAAAGTCACATCAATAAAAGGTTTTGGCTACTTACTCCATCTCTTTCATATTCAGGAACCAACATAACACTTGGAACAAATCTTTGTTTTAACTGTTTTCTTCCCTTCAAAGTATAATTCCCTAATTTCGATAGTTGCAAGGGACTTTTCTTTTCAAGTTATTTTTTCCCCTTCTTGGCAAAACTTCCCACATTTGTTATCTGTTCTTTTACAATGCCATAGTTTAAAGTTAAATAGCAAACCAGCACTCGGAGCAATTATTAATATCAAGGACACGTACCACCCAAACATGACTTCAGACTAAAGCAAAACAAAGCAAGTGAAAGCCAGGAGCTGCCACAAGATTGTTTTGTCACAAATGCTTCCATCCTAAATATACAGAAAATGGTTCATATAAAGGAGAATAAAGCAAATGAGAATAAATTGGTGTGTGACTTGTTTTAGTTGTCCCAACTCATGATTTTTTTTTGTTTTTAAATGGAACTGTAGAAACAAGGCGCAGAAATTACAACTGTTGTAAACTTATGGTCCACAGTATGTTGGGCTGTGCTTCACCAGTAAAATAAGGTGTCAGAAGTTATCATATAATGATAACATAGCACAAGGCTTACTGAGAAAAATAGTGACACAAAATCATGCACTTAGATAATCATAATTGCTGAGTCTATGCAAAATGAGTGTTCTTGAACAGCAGGATGCTTTAGCACAATGTGGAACATCAAGAATTAGATAACCTGTAGGAAGCAAATCATATCAGAGTCATTACTGAGTGGCATTTTGTGTCTCTCTAAATACCAAACACGTCCTCATTTTCTCCCAAATTCTTTCATATATAAGTTTAACATATAATCTTTGTTATTGTCTCAGTTGTTTGATAAGAAGATTTCATGCTGTCAAGCATAAATGCTGATTTGGGAGAATGTGGAGAGCAGGGGGCACTCTTCATTTCTGTTAGAAATTGTTGCAGAGTTTTGAATTTTTGGTAAAGTTCTCTTTTTTGCTACATAGCAGAAGTACACAGATCCACAGAGAAGAATAGCTACAAGTTCCCCAGGGTCCGCCCTTTCTCATCAACTGGCAATTTAAGTTTCAATAACTCACTCTTGAGACATTTGTAGGAGAAATAATAAAAAGTGTTTCCTTACTTATAGTTGCTTGAAATTGCAGACTTCTGTATATAGCTTTTTTTCTTACACCCATATTTAGCAGCCAAATGAAGAGATCAATAGCAAACACAACAACAGTCAGCAGCTAAAGAAAGAGAGGCGGGAAACACTCAGCAGAGAGGCTAGGCTTTCTTTCAAATGAAAGACTGGAAAGAATGATTGGTTAGTGCTGGATAGATTATCACCCCAGCCCAGAAAAGGCCCTCCTTGTCAATCAAACTACAGACAGCATGTGGTGTTGTATATAAAAGTCCAACAGAAATTCCCATTCCCAACTATTTGAGTTTCTATTTAGTTTAGTTATATCTAGTATATCTGCTCACCATCAGCTTGGAAAAGATAGCTGAAGAAAGTGCTCAGCCTATAGTTTATTTCTTGCTGGAAAGAAATGTGGACAGTTCCCAGAATCCCAGCCAGAATGGCCACAATGAGATCCTTGGAGCTATTATCCAAAAATGCATTTCTCATCACTGTGTTCCTGTTCCATGCTTACGTTGCCATCCTTTCCTAGTGGCTGTCTGATAATGGTGGCTAGTGAGCAGCAGTACCTTATGAGTTCACCAGACAGTTCCTCTGGGAGTTGGCTGCATGGGTGATTTGACAGGCAGGCTGTATAGAATGACACATTTCCATACTGCATTTAATAAAATTGCTCGACATATTTAACAGTTATATGGTGAACAGTTACATGGTGGTCCTCACTGTGTGATGAGCAGCTTTACCCAATGACTTCAACCAATGCAAAAGCTGGAAAGGGGGAGCATTTTGTTTTTATGGCCAAATTCCTATTGGATATTTATGTGCACACAACAAGAATCACTGAAATTGCTGTGGCTAATTGACAGGATTCCTCTGTTGCATAGCAGTCACATGCCCAGCACCTTGTCAATTAGTCACAGTGTCACAATAATGTTTGTGATTCTTTTTGCATGCAGTAGGATTTTGTCCTATGTGTTCTTATGGAATTTACCCCAAATTGGAAATATTCCTTTATATGCAGGATGTAAAAAGCAACTTGAAAGTTTTAGAATCTGGATTGCAAGAGAAAATGAAATTGGCAGATTTCTCTGTCCTTATCCAAATCATAGGTGATGGTATTCAATCCTTTTAGGATCCCTTCATCCCCATCAAGACTGATGGGCAGTGCACATGTGACATTGTCCACCACAGGAGTGCACTTGACTGCACAGAGATTTCTGCTCTGAAACATTGACCAGGAAAAAGCCACAGCTTGGAAAACTTACTTTTGGGGATGAAACTCTCAGACTGCCCATGCTGCCTAGGGAATTTTGGGGAGCTGTAGTAAAAAAAGGAGAATGGTAGAATATCCAGGGTCTACACTGTTTACTTATGTTTATGGAAACCAAAAATGCCAGAAAGATTTTGCCTTTGACTCCTGGCTGTGCGAGACTGACAAGCCCTTGGTCTGTAGTTTCCCAGATGGATGCCAGCAAAAGAGTTTTGCACCACATTCTCTTCCAGCTCTGAGGAAGTTGGATTTGCTTTTAACAGCTTTCAGAAGGAAAGCAGAGAAGACCGTATAAAGGGCAGATCTGGGGAAAATGTGACTTATCAACAGACTTAAATTTCTACTTTTCTTTTACCTTCCACTGGGTGTAGAGAAGAAGATCCTGTCTGTTGTGCTGATGGATATGTCTGGAATGACACACGAGGCTCAAGCGGGTTGAGAGGGGCTTGACTTTATTAGCCAAGCTATGCTCATTTCTTCAACCAGGTGTGTCATTGCTCAGTGGCCCTGTGTCAAACATATTTTTCTACTGCTGAGGCTCAAAAGCAAGAATTATTTTTCTCTGCTTTGAGCTTGATTCTGTCATACAATATGGGCTGTTAACCCCTAAAATAATACTGTAACTATTCATTTGCCAAATCTATGCTGTGGCTGCAATTCTATACACACCAGAGAGTAACTCCCATTAAACTCAGCAAGACTTACTTCCGAGTAGACATGCTTGCAATGTGTTCTGTTAAGTTTGCCTAAACAGTAACTCAGAAGGAAATCCTACTAAAATCAGTAAGATTTATGTCTAGATATCCGTGGTTCTGGGTTCCATTATAAGATCTTGACTTTCATCTAAAAACGTCTCAGGTTTATGGGTTTAGTGAGGGAAGAGGCTCAAATAGTATGGTTGGGGAGCTGATAACTCTTTATGTGTCCTTTTTTCCGTGGAAGGAATCTCTAAGGTGATGAAGTAAGTAATATTTTGTTATTTTTCTGTTAGGATATCTGACAGGTGCGAATTATGCAGAAGATAATGGGCGCTTCGGCAAGACTTAATCCCGTTCAGTAAACAGCCAGACAGTATTGGTAGTAGTAACGAAAAATGATTGTATTACATCAATATTGTAGTAGTATATACATACACAGCATAGTCCTTCTTTCAGTCCTTAGTCATACACGTAATAGTCCATTTACCATTCCATAAATCAGAGTTCTTGGTATTTCCTGCTTGTAAATAAATCCAGCAGAGTTTCTCCTTCTCTCTCCATTCGACCCACAAACACAGTGTGTTGAAGCTGTCAGCTTTATTGCCCCTTGTGGCCAATCGGATATCATCTCCTGTAGCATTCTCCTCATGCATTTTGTTTCCACAGCTAAATCAAGTTGATCTGTCAGCTTGTTCCTGGTACAGCTGCAGTGCTTTACAACTCTTTTTTTACAAACTTGATTAACAATTCTTATAGGTATTTCTAAGACCTGACAATATCTATATTCATTAATCTGTTGTAACGTAGCTTCAATTCTTCACAGATAAACTGCATTAGAATTACCCCTAACATGTCCTTAATGCAACAAAGAAGTAGAACTTGGAAGTAACTAGTTACAAATAACAGTTAACTGCAATTAGTTATTTTTCTCAGTAACATGGGTATAGCTGAATTACATTTCAAAAGCAATGTAACAAGCAGCTACAATGTTTTTTATATACCAGGTAATGTGCTCTAATTATTTTAAGAAGTTATTTTTAAAGGGCATATTGTGACAGGAGCCTCCTAGTGCAGTGGTTAAACTGCAGTACTGTGGCCAGGACTCTGCTCATGACCTGACTTTGATCTTGACAGGCTCAGATAGCCAGCTCAGGGTTGACACAGCCTTCCATCCTTCCGAGGTCGGTAAATTGAGTACCCAGCTCGTTGGGGGTGAGATGAGCCTGCATAATTAAATTGTAAACCACCTAGAGAGTGCTTGAAGCACTGTGGGGCAATATGTAAGCATCACACTTTGCTTTTTGCTTTTGTGACTTTTTAGAGACATTCTTTCAAGTTTCATGCTGTCCTTTTCAGTTCCATGCAGCAAAAGTAGCATTCTTTTGTTTAGTCTTCTGTACATTCAAGGTGTAATATCAGGATTGGCTACTAGAGAGGTCTAGAAAGTACTTCCCTGGATTTTTCTGGTGTGCTGGTAAAGACAGGATAAGGTGTTCATTACATGCAGTGCAATGGAATACGATACTGACAGGCTGAGGCAATGATACTAATGCCAATCTGTCTATCTGAAAGTTATTAGTAATGCAACCTGTTCCTTTTAAAAAGTAATTTTCCAAGCTTTGCAAAGAAGCATTCCACTCTTTATGCAGAGCACTGGTTATAAGAGTACAATCTAATGCTGACTAACTCAGAAAACTCTTATCATAGCTTTGTGCATGTTTCATTCATAAATAAGCTTGAACATCTGAACTGTGTTCCAGAGTTACTGCTTGGAACCGAGGGCTCTTTAGACATAGACATTTCAGGGAGCAGTGGTCTATGTAAATTATAAACGTTCCTATTCAGTTTTTAATGGAGAGAAATATAACTGTGCAAGAATGTTTGGGAGTTTTTAAAGCTGATGATAGGGGGCTGTTCCCCCTTCTTCCAAGCTCTAGGGTAGAATACTATCTGTTTTATTTAATTGTTTCCTGAATTTCCACCATATTGAAACTGTTTAATCCATCAAGTATGTAAAGTGCTGGTCTTTGCATAGCAGGCACCACCACTGAAAAAATTTAATATGGAACCTGATAGCCTCCAAGTTATTAACATTAACAATATGACTCCTTCCAAAAAAATTCAACCATTTACTTTGCTTATAAATGCATTTTTGTTACAACACAATAGTGCATTCATGGTCAAAGTTGTATACAGGTAGAGTTCAGGGTTTGCAAGAAACACAAACAAAAAACATATGTTTCAAATATTTTACCAAATATCTTTTCCATTTATGTGCAGCCCTTTTAATCGAAAGAATTCTCCAAAAACACTTACCCATATGTGTTTCAAGGCAGATTTTCCTATAATCTTTCTTTGTATGTTTATAGATATGTTTAGCAGTTCAATTTTTTTTATTATTATTTTGGCCAGCCCTGATCTATCAAAATTGGTGAGTGTGCTTTTCCTAACACAGATTGTTAGGCAAAGGACTGGAAGAAAGCAGGCTGCCAGTACTCTCATATCTGACATGTCCTGATATAGGGTAGGAAATGTTAAAAAAAAAGTGTCAGCTCTGCTGGCTGTTGGCCGCCATGGTCAGTTAAGATCGTGCCCTAAGGCTGCAGTCCTATACATACTTGCTGGGGAGCATGTTCCACTGAACACAGTGAAGCTTACATCTAAATCTATATATATAGAGGATTGTGTTCTCAGGAGGAACATTACAGATATTTATAAAATTAGATACAATGAATGGAAAGTAGGTTGGGAGTAGTTCCTTCTTGGCCTTCATAATCCAAACACTCAAGAATTACTCAGTGAAATGGATTGTGTAAAATTAAAACCAGAGGCAAGGAAGCACACTGCATGCAATTAATCTGCAAAATTTCCTGCCATGAGATATGGTGTTGGTCATTAGTTTTGATGGCCCTGAAAGAAAATTAGACAAATTCATGGATTCAATGGATATTAATGGCTACTAGTCATGACAGTTTTGTGGAAGATCCAGCTTCACAGGCAACATGCCACTAATTCTGAATTTGGAAAAGTTACTTTTTTGCATGACAGGTCAGAGAATCTCCCATTTAGCACTGGAGGTATGCTAGTTGTATAAACCAAACAAGTAACATTTCCAAACCGAGAACTAAATAACAGTTACTGGGTAGTGACATCGGGAGATGGCAGCCAGAACACAGCAGCTTCTGGCTGACCATTGTAGCAAATGGGATATTAGACTACCTCAGCCTTGCAATTTGGTATTTTGTACAGAATTCCCATTATGCTTTCTTGACTTATATTTTAATTCTGTCTTTTCATTCAACAGTCACACCCAAATAACTCAAAAACAAAACAAAATCATATTTAAAGACAATGATTATGTTGGACTCATCACACAATGCAGGGTTATTTTATTTTATAATAAGTATTTCAACTGAAATATGCAGGATGCAAACCTGTATTAACCCCTGCACTCCTAAACATTGGCTGAGATTAGCTGAAATACCAGTGAAAACAGTTTTTAGAAGTTAAAGGCTTCCCCCATCCCATGGCTCCCAACAGCTTCCCATAACAAAGGGGGTACCATGGGAGACTCAACTCTCTTTAAAAAAAACACTGTGGCTAATGACAGGATTTCAGCCACTAAATACCTCAATTCATATAAAGACGGCATGTGCATTGATGGGTGGTGTTTGAGTCATGTCATTTTTAGGGTTCATGGACATGTTGATGGGCATTTATTTTACAAGAAATTCACATTATTCCCATTAAATATTAAAAAGTTGAATTAAGAAGTTGAATTAACTATTAACACATGGATGCAGAAGCTTCAGTCAAAATGATAGCTATCATATATATAATTTTGGCTTCATTTTTCTCTGACCATAATGAATTATTTATTTATTTATTTAAAATATTTTGCCCTGCCTTTCTCCTCGAAAGGACCAAAGGCAGAAAGTATTATTCATTTCCAGAATTTTCAGACCTTTAGAACAGTAGTCCCCAACCTTTTCCCAACTGCGGACCGGGGGGGCGTGTCGTGCTCACAGGGGGCGTGTCGCACTCGTGGGGTGTATGTCACGCTTGCAGGGGGAATGTCGTGCTCATGGGGGCTTGTCATGCTTGCAGGGGGTGTCGCGCTTGCGCACATGTGCGTGGGGTGTGTGTTGTGCTCGCGGGGGCGTGTCGCACTCGCAGGGGGCGGAGCACTCTCGAGCGCATGCACGGGGCACGCTCACGGGGGGTGCACTTGCGGGGGGGCAGGAGATCTGTGTCCACGGCCTGGTCCTGCACTAGTGGTGTACATTATCCAGAACTGCTAACTAGCGATTTGGGCAGCTGGTCACATGGGTAGAAGATAGAGGGATGAGAAGGAGTGCTTAGGCCTGAGTGCCTGATGGCCATACAGGTTCTACACAGAGCACAACTTTTTTATTTCCTTCAACTGGGAGTGGCTGGAGGTGATATGTGTGCTTAGTGTGGTGCTCTTCCAGCAGAGAGTATCAGTGGGTGGCTTCATGCCCTTCCAGCAGAAAATGTTTATGTCTTCTAAACGTTGGTATTCTGGGTCAAAGCCCTAACTACTCCTCCCTAGTTACAGTCCTCCATAAACTACTGTGCTGCCCCCCATCGCCAATTCTTGCAGATGTTTTTGGCTTTTTAAAAGCAACCTTTTGCAATAGAAGTTTCTCTCATCATGGTCATCTCAGTTTTCTCATCTATACTGATATTTTTCACAATCAATAATTTTCTTCTTCCCTCACCCTTTTTTATTCTCCAATAATAATGAAAATAACACTCTTTCTTCCCATCAAAACATCCTTTGTCCCCAGAATTAACAGGTTGCATAAGTATCTCGCATAACTTACTAACGAGTGGCAGTTTAAGAATGACTATTAACACAAACAGCAAAGCAATGTACTTTATTTTTCTGTGTATACGACCCCCCAATGTATAGGATGACCCCCTAATTTTTACCCATGCTGGAGGTGGAGGAGCAGTCAATGGGCAGCAGCGAGAGGTGGCTGAGCACAGCTGCTTCTCTGCCTACCTCTTCGCCTCCTCCTGTTCCTGCAGTCTCCTCCAGCGCCACTCGTGGGCTCAGCAGCAGCAGCAGGAGGCAGAGACGGAGGCAAAGAAGCAGCTGCGCTCGGCCGCCTCTCACAGCTGCCCATTGACTGCTGCCGCCACCGCCGGATCACCTCCTCCAGCGATCATCTCCTTCAGGCAGGGGACAAGGCGGCGACGTGAGCTGGAGGTAAGCCCTGGCAGGAGGAGGAGGCGATCGGACGGCAGTGGCAGCAGTCAATGGGCAGCCACGAGAGGCGGCTGAGTGTAGCTGCTTCTTTGCCTCAGTCTCCACCTCCTGCTGCTGCCTTCCGTGTATAAAACGGCCCTCAATGTTTCCTCTAATTATTTTAGGAAAAAGTATCATTTTATACACGGAAAAATACGGTAAGTAAACTATTGAGAAAAGAAGAACATTCAGCATCCTGAAAGAGACAAGTGACTGCAGAAGTGAAAACTGGAAACGATTCTCTTCAAGGAAATCAGCTCCAAAGTTCACTTCACTGTTTCCACTAGTTGTAAAGTACAACGATGCTAACAGCTTTCTGCTGCCTGGGTGGTGGTTTTTAAATCAAGTATTGTTAAATGTGTGCAGCTTGGAGTGATGCTTCAGAAAAGCCCTGACCCTCTTTTTTGCTTCTGCATTCATTTCACATAAACTTGCTGTAGGCCTTTGGCACAGTTAACCAGAGCCCTGGCTTATAAACACATACAGGCTGCTTTAATTCCAATATCTGACAGCAGAAAACAAAAGAAACAGAGGCAAGAGCCTATCCAGACCCATGAGGGGAAATCTGCTGTATTATTTTGTGGTGACACCCGCACCTGCAGAATATCCTCTTTGCCTTTTGAGTCTTTTGGTGCTTTAAGCTATTCTTAACTAATAAGAAACCAATTAGGAAAGAAGAAAATAGCTTTTGGCAATAGACAGCTCTTGACTTTGCTAGCTTATACTGATGTCAAGACTGAAGCCATCATATCTTTCAGTTTTCTTTATTGTAGCTGTTACCTGCTGGTTTAATTTTTCCATAGTTTCAACAATTGTTTTCCTTTCTAGGTCATATATTTTGCATAGTCTAGCTTTTACTTTTTCATTTTTAAGTTTTGAATATTTCAAGTCTTGTAAGTTGCTAATGTCTGCACATAATTTGTTTATTTTTCTTTCCAGATGAATTTTCCATTTTGGGGTGCCACATGTTTTCTGGGGTTTTTGTAGCTTGTAACCAAGTTCCATGGTTATTATGATAGCTGTGCTATACATTAGCTGGTTTGTTTCCTTTAGCGTGTTGGTTGGGATTGTTCTGATGACAACATTTGCATCATTCAGTAGATCTTTTACTGGTTTACTTTGTAATTGGCGCAAATTGGGGAGCCTTTGCCTTTCTGTGTTCTGGCTAATATGGGTGTGGCATCCACCCAGGTCATGAATTTTAATGTGCTATCTGCATGGACCAATGAGAGTGCTGGAGAGGCGCAGTCACGAGATACAAGAGTCTCTGCAGGAGGAGGAGGAGTTTGGATTGGGAGTTTTTGGAGAGATTGGAGATTAGAGAATTTGGGAGTTTGGAGTAGAGAGAGAGGGTTGGCGGTTGAGAGTATATGAAGTAGGATGTTTTGTTAAGAGTTAAGGACATTGATTGTACCTTCATCACCTGTAATAATAAACAACTTCTATTTGGTTCTATTTAAAATGACACATTGCCTGGACCTCTGTGATTAATAATAAAGAATGTTGATGTAATCAACTGGTGGCAGTGACATGACACGTAGCATGTGCCCTTTGATTGGTGAAACAACCAAGGGACAGGCGGGAATGTGACAATGGGTCACCCTCAGTGATGTTTGCCATTCTGTCAACTCATAATTTCTGGGTTGTTCCATAAGTTTTTCCTCTACTGATATGTTTTCTTTCACTATTGTGTCTACCTCTACCTTTCATTTGTCTTCCATATTATGGTCATTGTTCTGTGTTGATTTTGCCACCTTTTCTAGTTCTTGCAATTCCAGTTCTGAAAACACTTTACTCCGGATGATAATCTTTCTCTGGTCCATTAATTGTTGTTCAGTTATGTCACTACTTGGGTGTTTCCTTTTCCAAATTTCCATCATTCTTTTTTTAAAACCACGGGCTGTTGGGTTTGCCTCATAATAACATTTCATAATTTCTCGATTTTTGGTGAGAGTTCAAATTTTGCATTTATGTTGTTCCAGTAGCTTTGCAGCAGCCTGTCCTGGTTCCTCAACAGGGTCTGCTGAGCCCTGTAGCTCATTTGTCACCAGATGCCCAGGCGCTATAGCATCTGACGCGGTCCTTATTGACCCGGGCGATGACTGATCTGGTATGGATTTCTGTTTATTTCCTGTCATCATAATTGTTGGTTGGTGGACACAGTTGGTCTGGCTTCTCAGCTGAGACCTGTCTGGCTTGGGAGACCCTTCAGCATAGCTCTCAACCTCACTGAAGTACGCAAGCCCCTCTGTCTCAACGAGGCCTGTGCCCACGGAGCGGTTATTATTATTGTTGTTGTTAAGATATATGGCATGCCCTGATCTCTTTAAAGATGTCTAGGTGAAGCTTGCTTGTTGGTTTGAATAAACAAAGAGAGCTCTCACTGGTGCTTTATTAATCATAGGCTTCCTTTCCTTTAATTCAAGTGTAACATAGGTTGTAAAATAGGAATATTCGGACTTTCACATTTTGTATGCCAATTAAGAGCCTTCCTATCCCTCCCCCTGTTTTCTCCTTTTCCCAAACTAGCAACAGGCTGATCCAGCCTGCTGCATCATGACACATTAGGTGGAGTAATGCTTGGAAAAATAATCACTCATAGATGGGCAAGAGGAGACTCAACCGTTTATACCCAGCTCCAGGATGGCTCTCAGTTAGTTGACACTTTCTGCTCTTTGATGGAGTTGCATCTAAATGTCTTCTTTTTCTTTCTCTTAAAAGGGAGCCAAGATAAACTCACCCTTTACACCAGGGGTCTCCAAACTATGGCCTGCAGGCCACATCCAGCCTGCATTGCTGTTTTGTCTGGTCCGTTGTCTTCAGCCCATGGGCGGGCGGTGGTGCAGCCATCCTCCATGCGGGTGTGCAGGGGGTGCATGCGTGCATGTGGGAGGCAGGTGGGGGTGCATACGGGCGACCGTGTGGGGGGTGGGAGGGTGGGTGACCATGTGGGGGGGTGAGAGGGTGGGCAACCGTGTGGGGGTGGGAGGTGGGTGACCGTGCGGGGGGTGGGAGTGCATGCAGGTGGGTGGGAGTGTGTGCATGCATCCTTTGGCCCTCAAAAATATCACAAATATATTATGTGGCCCTCCATGTGAAAAGTTTGGAGACCCCTGCTTTACACAATGAATGGTTGGGGAGTATCATAGATAAATATAATAAAAGAAAGTATGTGCTGTACACCAAGATATGGCATTCCTCAATTTAATATCGTTTTCTTCACCCAAGATCTTTTGTATCAAGCACCAAAACAATCCTCTTAGACCAGTAAACTGCTCTTTAGGATTAAGAAATTATTTATACATTGAGTCACAGACTTTGTCTACTGAACTTAGTGGAGACTTCCTGGATAGCTAGCAGTTCTCAAGCATGATCTCAAGTGAAGAAAAACAAAAAAGTAGGAAATTATTTAACTAAAGATGTGAAACACTGGAAACTTTTGCCCTGAAAATATATGCTGCTTCAACCTCTCCATCTCCTTCATTCTACTCATGTGGTAGCGAATTTGCCTTTAGCATGAATGGCTTCCAATTTTGACTGGGCATGAGATTAACATAATCACTACAGGTGAAATACATATTCAATTACTTTGCATTTATTTTTTTATATGTCTAATAGACAAAGTGTTTTGAGCTATCCTATAGCATAAAGGGTACTTTATGATCACGTGTTTCTTCAGACCTCAGTTGGTCTTTTTACAGCGTAGGTGCTTCAAAAAGGGAAACTTTAGCTACTTTCTTTACACTGTTCATGATCAAGGTATCTCCCCTGCCAGGTAAGTAACTTTCTTTACACTATTAAACCAGAGGTGGACAATCTTTATTGGCTTGGTTTGCTCTTGGCCTCCACCATAGGCTGTACCAGGCTCAGAAATGGCCACTTTTTGACATCACCTTCCAAAACAAAAAACAAAAAAAAACTTTAAACAGGGGGGGACCTGAATGGCACTTCTGGTTTTGTGGGGTGGTGGTGGTGGAGGAGCCTTAGAGGATCTAAAGGCCCACAGTGTGTGACTGCTGCTCCTGGAGTATTCTAGCAGCGGAAATTAGCCATTTGTGGAGGCCTTTGGAGTTGCAATTATACCTCTGGGAGTTACCTGTGGAGTGCATGATGCTCACTCCTGTTTAAATCCAAAACAAAGGACTGTGGTAAACTAAATGGTTTCTGTCATCCCTTTACATTGAGCAAGTCAGTGAAGAGAATAGCTATAGAAAATGGTCTATGTGTGATTCACAACATATTTGTGTATATGTCTGTCTGGTAATGAAAATCACTGTAGTACTAATCATCCTATGTCTGGAAAATGTTATGTCTGAACCAGCTCAAAGTCTAAAGCCAGGGATGTGTTGCACAGGGTTGTCTTCAACTGTAGAAATGGTTTATTTGATACCTGTGCTATTTATTAAATGTAAATCACTTTACAAAAAAAACACCCCAAGTTTGCTGACAAATTATGTGTCTGAGGGCTGCAGGCAACACCATTTGGCAGCTGCTAATATATTTCTTCTGACATTTTTCTCCATGAAAAAAGTCCTGTTGATTTCAGTGCACAGGACAATGTTATGCTTGTAAACTGTGCACACATAGACTCCATTTTAATTAGCTGGAGATGATGACTTACCTGTCTGTTGGTGGTTTTGAAAAAGAGAATATTTGCCTCCGCTCTGTAACTGTTCAGAAACATAGGCCTATTGTATTGAAAGGAACACATATGATCCTGTCTACATATATGTTTGAAGCCTGGTATGAACAATTCATACCAGATTCTGGGCCATTAAGTGTATGAAAGAGCCCTGGTGCACATGTGTTTGTAACTTGTCCATATGGTTGCTTGCCACTACCAGTGTAAACCAATCTTTTGATTAGGTTCAGAATGGCTTCTAAGATGAATCACCTTCAAATAACATGGTGCTAATACTGTTCTGTTTGGAAGAATCAGAACATATTTTTTCATGCTATTACTAAGAGTCATTTCAGAGTCCCCTGCAAAAGGTTACAGCTATATCAGCACTAATTAGGCATCATCATGGAATCATATGGGCTAGGGCAGGGGTCCCCAACCCCCGGTCCACGCCCCGGTGCCAGTCCGTGGGCTTCCCAGGACTGCGCAACGGATACGGATCTCCGCCCCCCCACGCACGGACGCACGGTGGGTGTGTCGTGCTCATGGGGGGCATGTCACACTTGCGGAGGGTGTCGCGCTTGTTCAACATGCCCATCTGCGAGCGCAACATGCCCGTCCGTGAGCGCGGGGGTGCCCCCGCCCCCTCGCACAGAGCCCACCCACCCCCAACTGGTCCGCAGTTCCAAAAAGGTTGGGGGCCGCTGGGCTAGGGGACAGTAAAGGGGTGACCTTTGTTTTCACAATTTGGTTTCCACCTTGGGCACATATTACATAAAAATGGATAGAAGTGCCCCTAAGCAGCTGCAGACAAATTTTTTCTCAGTTCTCACCTGTCTTGGAGTGTACATAGTGATTATAGAGGAGGAATTTATTGACAGACTTGAGCACTAGAATTTTTTTAAAAAAATACACAGGTTATTATTATTATTGAAGTTGGACTTCGTCTTCCAGATGGGTGACTTTGCTTTTGGCATGTCTGCCCAAAAGTAAATCCAGTCAAGTCTAGTGAAACTTTCAGGTGAGTTGATATACAATTGTATTTTCATTATAACAGAAGCATTCAGGAACCAGGAGACCTTTATTACATAACAGATTCACTTCATGCATCTTTGGAACACTCAGATTTCTGCTACAAGTAACTCTGGCCTGAAACAAACCAACATAACAAGCCCTCAAAACTCCATGTTCCATGCCATCTGTGGTCTGATCATTGGCTGCATGTCAACTTTTTTAAAAAAAAATTTAAATTTCCAAAACAAATACAAGAATACAAGATACTTACTAATACAATCTAAAACACAGTGCACCCCCATGCCCACGGGACCCTTTGGAGCAATACTTTTATTACGAACCTCCTTTCCAAAATTGTATTGATTGTTGTTTAGAGGCTTTCCCCTTTCCTTTCACTAATACAAATTCAATAAATCTACCCCAAATAGCATAAAAAATATTTAAACTTATTTCCCCTCTTTTCATCTTAAGTTCAGTAGTCAATTTATCATTTAACGCAATGTCCCATACTTCATTATACCAATCTTCTAATTTAATATCATTTTTATCTTTCCAGAATCTAGCTATTAATATTCTAGCAGTTGTCATAAAATTGGAAATCAATTCCTTTGAGCAATAATCAAGTTCTATCTTATCAAAAATTGACAGCAAAGCAATTTTAGAATTAAGTTCGATATCTTTTCCAAATATAACACATATTTCCTTAAAAATCAATTTCCAAAATTTCTGAATCCATTTACACTCCCACCATACATGCCAATTTAGTCTGAATTTATTATGTTCAATTTCACCGGAGTCATGTACCAACTTAAACTAATTTTAATTTTTTTTCCTTTATTCTTACCGACATTAATCTTTAAACTCTCATCTTCCAAATTTTTGTCCAATCCTCTGTTTTAATTTCTGTCTTTAAATCATGTTCCCAAATTGATTTCAAACCTTCTATTTCAGTCTCTTTTTCCTCTTGTTCCAAAATTAGGTTATAAATTCCACCTACTACTCCCTTCCTCAAAGCATCTTTCTGCATGTCTTCATGTGATGATAGAAATTGTTCATAGTACATTCTCTACATTTGCCATTAGTCTTCAACCATTCATTTGTCCAACTATCTAACTGGATATAATTATACCATGATAGTTTATTAGTTTGAATTTTAACTATAATCTGATCCTTCGATCTCATTTTAATCATCCAATCCTTCAATCTGGCAACTTTTTTATCCTTAAACAAATCAGCTAAACCCTTCATGTTAGCTGGGAAATTTTCTATTTCGGTCACTAATTTTAGTGGTGAAGTAAAGGGACATAACTTCTTTTTATATCTGTTCCAGACATTTAACATGTTTCTTAAAAAAGGGTTGTTCACCTGATTTATTGTATTTTTTTTACTACATTAAACAAATATTTTTCAATATTCCCATTTATTTCTGATCAAATAAATTATTATCCCACCAAATTAACCTTCCTTTGTTATATATAATATCTCCAATAAATCTTAGTTGATTCGCTATATAATAATTTTTAATATTAGGAATACCTAAAACTCAATTTTGTTGAGCCTTATGCCAATATCTTTTATTTATTCTTGATTTTTTACCTTGATTACAAAATCCATTAATTAATCCCTGCCAATACTTAAAATCATCTTCTTCTAATTGTATTGGGAGCATCCTGAATAAAAAAAGTAATTTTTGGTAATATTTTCATTTTGATCATAGCGATTCTCCCAAACCACGATAGTTTCAATTTAGAATGCTCCTACAATTTATCTTTAATATCACTTTTTAATTTATTAAAATTTTGCTTCTTTAATTTTTGAGTCACTTTAACTATATTTATACCTAAATATTTAATATAATTACACATTTTAAAACCATATTTATTTACAAACGTTTCTTGTTCATATTTATTGTAATTAAACATCATTATTTGTGTTTTTGCCAGTTAATAGTTAATCCTGTTATTTCCCCAAATTTTTCTAAATGATTTTTAATTTTATCCACACTTTCTAATGGGTTTTTAATAGTTAACAATGAATCATCAGTAGAAGCATTATTGAAGAAAAATAAGGTGGACATTGCCTTTCTGCAAGAGACTCATCAATCAGAAGATGGAGTCAATGAACTAAAGATGAACAATATAGACATTTATGAAAAAAATTTTGGAACGTCTAAATCTAGAGGTGTGGCAATTATAATTTTTAAAAATTGTGAATTTATAGTGAAACAGGTAGTAAAAGATTGTAATGGTAGATTTATAATAATACAGGGGAAAATGGGTTTGGAAGAATATACTTTGGTTAATGTCTACGCACCTAATAATAAACAGGGAGATTTTTACGATACGGTTATTAAAGAATTGGAGAAGGTAAAGAAGGGTTTTGTTATTATGGCAGTAGATTTTAATATGGTTATGGATCAGATAAAGGATAAAACCTTTTATGATCAGAATGATGTTCTTCAAAGAAACACAATATTGAGCAAGAAGGTAAAAAATAATCAATTGAAGGATATTTGGAGGGTATTGAAAGGTGATGAAAGAAGATATACTTATTTTTCAGCAGTACATAATAGTTACTCTAGAATAGATTTTATATTCACATCTCAAGATTTAATTTTTAAGATACTTAGTACTGAAATTAATTCTATAAAAATAACAGATCATGCTTTGATGTCAATGGAGATTGAAATTAAAAAAGATTATAAAGACTCTAAAAGGTGGAGAATGGATATTAATATTTTCCAGTACCCAGAGGTAATAGAAAAGATAAAGAAAGAATGGTTAGAATTATGGACAATAAATGAAGCAGGAGGTAATAATGAAGCAGAAATTAGGTCTGTTGTGGGACACGATGAAAGCAAATTCAAGAGGAATAACAATAAGGGAATCCTGTAAATTGAAAAATAATAATGAGAAAAACAAAAAAATTGGAAGAATTCAGAAATTTGGAAAGCAACCTTTTTTAGAAAGAGATAGAAGGTTAATGGTAGAAATTCAGGCTAAGAGAAAGGAACTAGAAAACTTAGAAATAGAGAACGTTCAGAGGGATTTGATGTATATAAAGAGGCAGTTTTTTGAATTTAGCAAAAAAAATTCCAAATTATTAGCTTAAATGTGTAAAAATAGAAGATTAAAAAATACAATTGGGGTAATTAAAGATAGAACAGGTAAGAGCTGTAATATAATGACAGATAAATTGAAGATTTTTGAAGAATTCTATCAGAAATTATATAAAGGAAATAACGTACTGAAAGAGAATATAGAAAATTATATAAATGAGAATTTAAAAATTTAATTATTGGAATGTGATAAAAGAATATTAGAAGAAGAGATTAAAGAAGAAGAAATTGCTGAAGTTATTAATAAACTGAAAAATGGTAAAACACCAGGCCCTGATGGATTGGGTCCAGAATATTATAAACATTTTAGTTCCATTTTGATACCTAAGCTAAAAATGATTTATATTAAAATATTGGAAGGAGAGACAATGCCACCTTCTTGGAATCATTCATTAACGATTCTTAACCCAAAACCCAACAAGGATCTAACAGATCTGAGATCTTATAGGCCTATATCTCTAATAAACCAAGATGCCAAGATTTTTACTGCTATACTGTGAGAGTCGAGGCGAGAGGGTGGAAGCTCTCGCCAGAGTGTCGTCCTCCCTCAAGAAAGAACAGGAAGTGCAGACCAATCCACCTATGCCACCCGTCGAGACTGTACAAAAGGGAGTGGATACCCGGGAGTTAGAAAGGAAATTGGCAAAGGTGTCAGTAGCCACTAAGACCAGGGGAGAATTGGTGGGAAAGGAGGAAAGGGGAAGGTCTCTGGTGGAGGCGGGAATGGGAGATATAAAAAGGGCGGACGAAACAATACAAGGGGGTTGGGAAATGATATGGGTGGAAGACCCATGGACTGGTCAGTGGGAAAAGGTACGAGTCCCAAGAGAGGAAGCGGATTATCGGAGGAGGAGAGGTTTACCTCCGAGGCCTTCCTATTGGTGTGAATCTGAAGCCCGGGAGTGGCATAGGCGACTACGGGAAGAGAAAGAGACTGTTGAAAGGGAAGAAAGAGAGCATCGATTATGGCGTCTGGAAGAAGCCCAGAGGACGGGATTCCTAATGGACCGTGGACCCCTTTCCGGGGAGAGGAGAATCTCTGGGGGACAGAAGGGGGAGATGAAGAGACCACCCCGTTACTAGACCCAGAGATGGAGCCCGTAGACCTGGAGAACAGTAACCCATTTTTGAAAGGTCCTTGGGACAATTTAGAATATAACCCTTTTGAGAAAGATGTTTGGATGCCCTCGTGGGACCCGTTGGCTGCGAGAGACAGAATGGACTTTTTTAAAAATTATAATTGCCACACCTCTAGATTTAGACGTTCCAAAGTTTTTTTCATAAATGTCTATATTATTCATCTTAAGTACGTTGACTCCATCTTCTGATTGATGAGTCTCTTGCAGAAAGGCAATGTCCACCTTATTTTTCTTCAATAATGCTTCTATTCTTCTTCTTTTCACTATTGATCCCAGGCCTTTCACGTTTAAAGTGGCTAGTCTTATTCTCTTGCCCATTTCAGTTCAAAGTCTCTCCTCCTAACAGGCCCCGTGTGCAACCCATCCCCCCAACAAACAAACAAAAATACACTAAAAATTAAACTCAACATAACCCAAACATATAATGCTTTACCCCTAACAACCCACTGAACATTTATCTTTTTCCCCGCCCCACCATATTCCCCCACTATAACTACTAGCAAGGGCACAAGGTGCGGGGGGAACGCCACCATTCTCCAGCGGAACCGCAACCAGAACCTTGCCTCTGCTCTTTTAATCAAATTTTCGCATTTCTTCTTAATATTTGATAACACTGAAGCCCCCTTCTCCACCATCCATCCCCTGTATTTATAAGTAAACAAACAATTAAATCCAGAATTATTAATAATTTTAGTTTTATTATTACAGTTGCTATCTATTATTAATATAATTAGTATAGTTAATACTAAAAACTAGAAAGAAAGTGAAAAAAATCGATATAAATGAATGAAGGAAAGAGAGAAGAAAAGTAAAAGTAAAAAAAATTAAAAGACTTAGAAGGGGGGGAGACAACAAGTGGTCCATCTTCTAAACCTTCAGGAACCTGGTCCTTTCTGTTTCAATCTTCTGTTTTTTTGCTTGAAGTCGGAGTTAACTCCTGACCTCCATCTTCCTCCTGCCAGAGTTTCCACGCCTTCAACAGGTCTTTACCTTCTTCATATGAGTAGATTTTAAACAGAACCTCATCTTTCTAAATTTTCAAAAAAAACAGGATGACCCCATTGGTATTTGAGATTATAGCTTTTTTTTTGTCATAGCTTTTCTCATTCTTTTAGTTTCTTTCTTTCTTTCTTTCTTTCATTCATTCTACCTCGATATCTTTGATTCTAGCTTTCATACCGTCACTAATTCTATCCTTACTTCCTTTCTTTCTTGATATATTTTATTGTAGCTTTCATACCTTCTCTCATTCTCTCTTAAGTTTCTTTCTTTCTTTCTTCCTTTCCATCTGAATATCTATCATTCTAGCTTTCATATCTTCTCTCACTCTATCTTTAGTTTATTTTCTCATTCTTTCTTTCTCTCTTTCTTTCTTTCTTTCTATTTGGATATATTCTATTCTAGCTTTCATACCTTCTCTCATTTTATTTTTAGTTTCTTTCTTTCTTGTCATCTTTCATTTTAGCTGTCAAGCATTATCTCATTCTATCTTTAGTTTCTGTCTTTCTATCTTGATATATTTCATTCTAACTTTCATACCTTCTCTCATTCTATCTATAGTTTCTTTCTTTCTTTTCATCTGAATATCTTTCATTCAAGCTTTCTATCTTTAGTTTCTTTCTTTCTTTCTTAAGTTCTGGATATCTTTCATTCTAGCTTTCATAAAATCTCTCATTCGAATTTTAGTTTCTTTCTTTCTTGATATCTTTCATTCTAGCTTTCATAACGTCTCTCATTCAATTTTTACTTTCCTTCTATCTTGATATCTTTCATACATTCTTTCATTATATCTTGTTTCTTGTTTCTTTTTTCTTAATCCTTTTTCTTTCTTCGTTTCGTCCTTCCTTCCTTCCTTCCTTCCTTCTTTCTTTCTTGATATCTTTCGTTCTAGCTTTCATACCTTCTCTCATTCAATCTTTATTTTCTTTCTTTTTTTCTTCTTTCTTTCTTATTTTCATTATTTCTTTACTCCATTCTTCCTTCCTTCCTTCCTTCCGTTCCTTGATTCCTTCCTTCCTTCCTTTCTTTATTCCTTTATTTCGTTCTTCAGTTCATTTGTTGTTTATTTCATTCCTTCCTACCTTCGTCCTTTCTTTCTTTCTTATTTTCTTTCTTTCATTCTATCCTTTGTCCATTCTTTCTTTCTATCTTGCTTTTGTTCTATCGTTCGTTCTTTTTTTCTTTCTTTCCTTCCTTCCTTCATCCTTCCTTCTTTTCTTTTTTCTTCCGTCCTTCCAACTTTCATTCCTTTCTTTCTTTCTTTACTCCGTGTTTTCACTCTTTCTATCTGGATATCTTTCATTCTAGCTTTCAAACCTTCTCTCATTCTATCTTTAGTTTCTTTCTTTCTTTCTTTATTCATATCATTCATTCTAGCTTTCATAACTTCTCTCATTCTATCTTTAGTTTCTTTCTTTCTTTATTCATTTCTATCTGGATATCTTTCATTCTAGCTTTCATACCTACTCTCATTCTATTTTTTTTCTTTCTTTCTTGATTTCTTTCATTCTAGCCATCTTACTGTCTCTTATTCTATCTTTAGTTTCTTTCTTTGTTTCCTTCTTTCTTCCTTTCCTTCTGAATATCTTTCATTCTAGCTTTCACACCATCACTCATTCTATCTTTAGTTCCTTTCTTTCTTGATATATTTTATTCTAGCTTTCATACCTTCTTTCATTCTATCCTTAGTTTCTTTCTTTCTTTCTTCCTTTCCATCTGAATATCTTTCATTCTTGCTTTCGTACGGTCTCTCATTCTATCTATAGTTTCTTTCTTTCTTTCTTTCTATTTATCTGGATATCTTTCATTCTAGCTTTCATACCTTCTCTCATTCTATCTATAGTTTCTTTCTTTCTTGATATCTTTCGTTCTAGCTTTCATACGTTCTCTCATTCCTACTATAGTTTCGTTCTTTCTTTCTTTCCATCTGGATATCTTTCATTACAGCTTTCATACCTTCTCTAAATCTATCTTTAGTTTCATTCTTTCTTTCTTTCTTCATATCATTCATTCTAGCTTTCATACCTTCTCTCATTCTATTTTTAATTTCTTTCTTTTTAAAAATCTTTAATTCTAGGTTTCATACCTTCTGTCATTCTATCTTTAGTTTCTTTGTTTATTTATTTATTTCTATCTGGATATCTTTCATTCTAGCTTTCATACCTACTCTCATTCTATTTTTCATTTCTTTCTTTCTTGATTTCTTTCATTCTAGCCATCTTACTGTCTCTTATTCTATCTTTAGTTTCTTTCTTTGTTTCCTTCTTTCTTCCTTTCCTTCTGAATATCTTTCATTCTAGCTTTCATACCTTCTCTCATTCTATCTTTAGTTGCTTTCTTTCTTTCTTTCTTTCTTTCTATCTGGATATCTTTCATTCTAGCTTTCATACCATCACTCATTCTATCTTTAGTTCCTTTCTTTCTTTATATATTTTATTCTAGCTTTCATACCTTCTCTCATTCTATCTTTAGTTTCTTTCTTTCTTTCTTCCTTTCCATCTGAATATCTTTCATTCTAGCTTTCCTACCTTCTCTCATTCTATCTTTAGTTTCTTTCTTTCTTTCGTTATTTCTTTCTTTCTTTCCTCCGTCCTTTCTCTCATTCTTTCTCCCTTTATTTCTTTCTTTCTTACCTTCATTCCTTTGATCTTTCTTTCATTCTTTATTTCTTTCTCTATATCTTTCATTTTAGCTGTCATACCTTCTCTCATTCTATCTTTAGTTTCTTTCATTTTATCTATCTATCTTCCTGTATTTCTCTGTTTATTTCCTTCATTCCTTAGCTCTTTCTTTCTTTCTTTCTTTCTATCTTTCATTCTAGCTTTCATACATTCTCTCATTCTTTCTTCAGTTTCTTTCTTCCTTTCCATATGAATATCTTTCATTCTAGCTTTCTATCTTTAGATTCTTTCTTTCTTTCTTTCATTATTTCTTTCTATCCGGATATCTTTCATTCTAGCTTTCATAACTTCTCTCATTCTATTTTTAGTTTCTATCTTTCTTGATATCTTTCATTCTACCTTTCATACCTTCTCTCATTCTATCTTTAGTTTCTTTCTTTCATTCTCTCTAGATATCTTTCATTCTACCTTTCATACCTTCTCTCATTCTATCTTTAATTTCTTTCTTTCTTGATAACATTCATTCTAGTTTTCATGCCTTCTTTCATTCTATTTTTAGTTTCTTTCTTTCTTGATATCTTTCATTCTACCTTTCATACCTTCTCTCATTCTATCTTTAGTTTCTTTCTTTCATTCTTTCTTGATATCTTTCATTCAACCT
This sequence comes from Intellagama lesueurii, assembly GCA_037013535.1. Lineage (NCBI taxonomy): Eukaryota > Metazoa > Chordata > Lepidosauria > Squamata > Agamidae > Intellagama > Intellagama lesueurii. The sequence continues at coordinate 95,595,459 of JBAJHW010000002.1, forward strand.
TTCATACCTTCTCTCATTCTATCTTTAATTTCTTTCTTTCTTGAAACCTTTCATTCTAGTTTTCATGCCTTCTTTCATTCTATTTTTAGTTTCTTTCTTTCTTGATATCTTTGATTCTAGCTTTCATACCTTCTCTCATTCTATCTTTAGTTTCTTTCTTTCATTCTTTCTTGATATCTTTCATTCAACCTTTCATACCTTCTCTCATTCTATCTTTAATTTCTTTCTTTCTTGAAACCTTTCATTCTAGTTTTCATGCCTTCTTTCATTCTATTTTTAGTTTCTTTCTTTCTTGATATCTTTGATTCTAGCTTTCATACCTTCTCTCATTCTATCTTTAGTTTCTTTTTTCCTTTTTTCTTAATACTTTCCTTCATTCTTTATTTCTTTCTTTCTTCCTTCCTTCGTTCCTTCCTTCCTTCCTTTATTTCTCTCTTTCTTTCTTTCTTGATATATTTCATTCCAGCTTTCATACCTTCTCTCAATCTATCTTTATATTCTTTCTTTTTCTTCTTTCTTTCTTTCTTACTTATTTTCATTATTTTTTTCTCTGTTCTTCCTTCCTTCCTTCCTTCCTTCCTTCCTTCCTTCCTTTCCTTGTTTCTTTCTTGATATCTTTCATTCTAGCTTTCATAACTTCTCTCATTCTATCTATAGTTTCTTTCTTTCTTGATATATTTCGTTCCAGCTTTCATACCTTCTCTCATTCTATCTATAGTTTCCTTCTTTCTTGATATATTTCGTTCTAGCTTTCATACCTTCTCTCATTCTATCTTTATTTTCTTTCTTTTTTCTTCCTTCTTTCTTTCTTTCTTACTTATTTTCCTTATTTCTTTACTCCATTCTTCCTTCCTTCCTTCCTTCCGCTCCTTGTTTCCTTCCTTCCTTTCTTTCTTTATTCCTTTATTTCGTTCTTCGGTTCATTTGTTGTTTATTTCTTTCCTTCCTACCTTCGTCCTTTCTTTCTTTCTTATTTTCTTTCTTTCATTCTATCCATTGTCCATTATTTCTTTCTATCTTGCTTTTGTTTTATCGTTAGTTCTTTTTTCTTTCTTACCTTCCTTCCTTCATCCTTCCTTCTTTACTTTTTTCTTCCTTCCTTCCAACTTTCATTCCTTTCTTTCTTTCTTTACTCCCTGTTTTCTCTCCTTCTTTCTTTCATTCTTTCTTTCTTGATTACTTTCATTCTAGCTATCATACGGTCTCTCATTCTATCTATAGTTTTCTTTCTTTATTTCTATCTGGATATCTTTCATTCTAACTTTCAAACCTTCTCTCATTCTATCTTTAGTTTCTTTCTTTCTTTCTTCATATCATTCATTCTAGCTTTCATATCTTCTCTCATTCTATCTTTAATTTCTTTCTTTTTAAATATCTTTAATTCTAGGTTTCATACCTTCTCTCATTCTATCTTTAGTTTCTTTATTTATTTATTTATTTATTTCTATCTGGATATCTTTCATTCTAGCTTTCGTACCTACTCTCATTCTATTTTTCGTTTCTTTCTTTCTTGATTTCTTTCATCCTAGCCATCTTACTGTCTCTTATTCTATCTTTAGTTTCTTTGTTTCCTTCTTTCTTCCTTTCCTTCTGAATATCTTTCATTCTAGCTTTAATCCCTTCTCTCATTCTATCTTTAGTTCCTTTCTTTCTTTCTTTCTTTCTTTCTATCTGGATATCTTTCATTCTAGCTTTCATACCGTCACTCATTCTATCTTTAGTTCCTTTCTTTCTTGATATATTTTATTCTAGCTTTCATACCTTCTCTCATTCTATCTTTAGTTTCTTTCTTTCTTCCTTTCCATCTGAAAATCATTCATTCTAGCTTTCCTACCTTCTCTCATTCTATCTTTAATTTCTTTCTTTCTTTCATTATTTCTTTCTTTCTTTCCTCCGTCCTTTCTCTCATTCTTTCTCCCTTTATTTCTTTCTTTCTTACCTTCATTCCTTTGATCTTTCTTTCTTTCATTCTTTATTTCTTTTTCTATATCTTTCATTTTTGCTGTCATAGCTTTTCTCATTCTATCTTTAGTTTCTTTCTTTTTATCTATCTACCTTCCTGTATTTCTCTGTTTATTTCCTCCATTCCTTAGCTCTTTCTTTCTTTCTTTCTTTCTAACTTTCATTCTAGCTTTCATATATTCTCTCATTCTGTCTACAGTTTCTTTCTTCCTTTCCATATGAATATCTTTCATTCTAGCTTTATATCTTTAGATTCTTTTTTTCTTTCTTTCATTATTTCTTTCTATCTGGATATCTTTCATTCTAGCTTTCATAACTTCTCTCATTCTATTTTTAGTTTCTTTCTTTCTTGATACCTTTCATTCTACCTTTCATACCTTCTCTCATTCTATCTTTAGTTTCTTTCTTTCTCGATACCTTTCATTCTAGCTTTCACGCCTTCTTTCATTCTATCTCTAGTTTCTTTCCTTCTTTCTTTATATCTTTCATTCTAGCTTTCATACCTTCTCTCATTCTATGTACAGTTTCTTTCCTCCTTTCCATCTGAATATCTTTCATTCTGGCTTTCTATCTTTAGTTTATTTCTTTCCTTCTTTCATTATTTCTTTCTATCTGGATATCTTTCATTCTAGCTTTCATACCTTCTCTCATTCTATCTTTAGTTTCTTTTTTCCTTTTTTCTTAATACTTTCCTTCATTCTTTCTTTCTTTCTTCCTTCCTTCGTTCCTTCCTTCCTTCCTTTCTTTCTCTCTTTATTTCTTTCTTCCTTAATATCTTTCATTCTAGCTTTAATACCTTCTCTCATTCTATCTTTAGTACCTTTCTTTCTTTCTTTCTATCTGGATATCTTTCATTCTAGCTTTCATACCGTCACTCATTCTATCTTTAGTTCCTTTCTTTCTTGATATATTTTATTCTAGCTTTCATACCTTCTCTCATTCTATCTTTAGTTTCTTTCTTTCTTTCTTCCTTTCCATAGGAATATCATTCATTCTAGCTTTCCTTCCTTCTCTCATTCTATCTTTAATTTCTTTCTTTCTTTCATTATTTCTTTCTTTCTTTCCTCCGTCCTTTCTCTCATTCTTTCTCCCTTTCTTTCTTTCTTTCTTACCTTCATTCCTTTGATCTTTCTTTCTTTCATTCTTTACTTCTTTTTCTATATCTTTCATTTTTGCTGTCATAGCTTTTCTCATTCTATCTTTAGTTTCTTTCTTTCTTTCTTTCTTTCTTTCTTGAAATCTTTCATTCTAGCTTTCATAACTTCTCTCATTCTATCTTTAGTTTCTTTCTTTTTATCTATCTATCTTCCTGTATTTCTCTGTTTATTTCCTTCATTCCTTAGCTCTTTCTTTCTTTCTTTCTTTCTAACTTTCATTCTAGCTTTCATACATTCTCTCATTCTGTCTACAGTTTCTTTCTTTCTTGATATCTTTCATTTTACCTTTCATACCTTCTCTCATTCTATCTTTAGTTTCTTTCTTTCTTGATACCTTTCATTCTAGCTTTCATGCCTTCTTTCATTCTATCTCTAGTTTCTTTCCTTCTTTCTTTATATCTTTCATTCTAGCTTTCATACCTTCTCTCATTCTATGTACAGTTTCTTTCCTCCTTTCCATCTGAATATCTTTCATTCTGGCTTTCTATCTTTAGTTTATTTCTTTCCTTCTTTCATTATTTCTTTCTATCTGGATATCTTTCATTCTAGCTTTCATACCTTCTCTCATTCTATCTTTAGTTTCTTTTTTCCTTTTTTCTTAATACTTTCCTTCATTCTTTCTTTCTTTCTTCCTTCCTTCGTTCCTTCCTTCCTTCCTTCCTTTCTTTCTCTCTTTATTTCTTTCTTCCTTGATATCTTTCATTCTAGCTTTCATACCTTCTCTCATTCTATCTATAGTTTCCTTCTTTCTTGATATATTTCGTTCTAGGTTTCATACCTTCTCTCATTCTATCTTTATATTCTTTCATTTTTTCTTCTATCTTTCTTTCTTTCATACTTATTTTCATTATTTCTTTACTCTGTTCTTCCTTCCTTCCTTCCATTCCTTTATTCCTTCCTTCCCTTCTTTCTTTATTCCTTTCTTTCGTTCTTCTGTTCTTTTGTTCTTGATTTCTTTCCTTCCTTACTTCGTCGTTTCTTTCTTTCTTATTTTCTCTCTTTCATTCTATCCTTTGTCCATTCTTTCTTTCTATGTTGCTTTTGTTATTTCGTTCGTTCCTTTTTCTTTCTTTCCTTCCTTCCTTCAACCATTCCTTCTTTACTTTTTTCTTCCTTCCTTCCAACTTTTATTCCTTTCTTTCATTCTTTAGTCCGTGCTTCCTCTCTCTCTTTCTTTCATTCTTTCTTTCTTGATTACTTTCATTCTAGCTTTCATACGGTCTCTCATTCTATCTATACTTTCTTTTTTTTTCTTTCTTTCTTTCTATCTGGATGTCTTTCATTCTAACTTTCATACCTTCTCTCATTCTATCTTTAATTTCTTTCTTTCTTGATATCTTTCATTCTAGCTTTCATACCTTCTCTCATTCCTACTATAGTTTCTTTCTTTCTTTCCATCTCCATTTGTTTCATTATAGCTTTCATACCTTCCCTAAATCTATCTTTAGTTTCTTTCTTTCTTTCTTCCTTTCCATCTGAATCTCTCTCATTCTAGCTTTCATACCTTCTCTCATTCTATCTTTAGTTGCTTTCTCTCTCTCTTTCTTTCTTTCTTTCTTTCTATCTGGATATCTTTCAATCTAGCTTTCATACCGTCACTCATTCTATCTTTAGTGCCTTTCTTTCTTGATACATTTTATTCTAGCTTTCATACCTTCTCTCATTCAATCTTTAGTTTCTTCTTTCTTTCTTCCTTTCCATCTGAATATCTTTCATTCATTCATACCTTCTCTCATTCTATCTTTAGTTTCTTTCCTTCTTGATACCTTTAATTCTTGCTTTCTTGCTTTCTTTCATTGTATCTTTAGTTTCTTTCTTTCTATCTGGATATCTTTCATTCTAGCTTTCATAGCTTCTCTCATTCCATCTATAGTTTCTTTCTTTCTTTCTTTCTTTCCTCCTTCCTTTTATTCTTTCTTTCTTCCTGTATTTCTATCTTTCTTTCCTTCATTCCTTTCCTCTTTCTTTTTTTCCTTTCTTTCTTTCTATCTTTCATTCTAGCTTTCATTCCTTCTCCAATTCTGTCTACAGTTTCTTTCTTCCTTTCCATATGAATATCTTTCATTCCAGCTTTCTATCTTTAGATTCTTTCTTTCTTTCATTCATTATTTCTTTCTATCTGGATATCTTTCATTCTAGCTTTCATAACTTCTCTCATTCTTTTTTTAGTTTCTTTCTTTCTTGATATCTTTCATTCTTGCATTCATACCTTCTCTCATTCTATCTTTAGTTGCTTTCTCTCTCTCTTTCTTTCTTTCTTTCTTTCTTTCTTTCTTTCTTTCTATCTGGATATCTTTCAATCTAGCTTTCATACCGTCACTCATTCTATCTTTAGTTCCTTACTTTCTTGATATATTTTATTCTAGCTTTCATACCTTCTCTCAATCTATCTTTAGTTTCTTTCTTTCTTTCTTCCTTTCCATCTGAATATCTATCATTCTAGCTGTCCTACCTTTTCTCATTCTATTTTTAGTTTCTTTCTTTCTTTCTTTCTTTCCTCCGTCCTTTCTCTCATTCTTTCTCCCTTTATTTCTTTCTTTCTTATCTTCATTCCTTTGATCTTTCTTTCTTTCATTCTTTATTTCTTTTTCTATATCTTTCATTCTAGCTGTCATAGCTTTTCTCATTCTTTTAGTTTCTTTCTTTCTTTCTTTCTTTCTTTCTTGAAATCTTTCATTCTAGCTCTCATACCTTCTCTCATTCTATCTTAAGTTTCTTTCTTTTTATCTATCTTCCTGTATTTCTCTTTCTTTCCTTCATTCCTTAGCTCTTTCTTTCTTTCTATCTATCTTTCATTCTAGCTTTCATACCTTCTCTCATTCTGTCTACAGTTTCTTTTTTCATTTTCATATGAATACCTTTCACTCTAGCTTTCCATCTTTAGATTCTTTCTTTCTTTCATTCATTATTTCTTTCTCTCTGGATATCTTTCATTCTTGCTTTCATACCTTCTCTCATTCTATCTTTAGTTTCTTTCTTTCATTCTTTCTTGATATCTTTCATTCTTGCTTGCATACCTTCTCTCATTCTATCTTTAGTTCCTTTCATTCCAGCTTTCATGCCTTCTTTCATTCTATCTTTAGTTTCTTTCTTTCTAACTGGATATCTTTCATTCTAGCTTTCATACCTTCTCTAAATCTACCTTTAGTTTCTTTCATTCTTTGTTTCTTTCTTTATATCTTTCATTCTAGCTTTCATACCTTCTCTCATTCTATCTTTACTTTCTTTCTTTTTAAATATCTTTAATTCTAGGTTTCATACCTTCTCTCATTCTATCTTTAGTTTATTTATTTATTTATTTATTTCTATCTGGATATTTTTCATTCTAGCTTTCATACCTACTCTCCTTGTATTTTTCGTTTCTTTCTTTTTTGTTTTCTTTCATGCCAGCCTACTTACCGACTCTTATTCTATCATGAGTTTCTTTCTTTCGTTCTTTCTTTCTTTCTTTCTTCCTTTCCATCTGAATATCTTTCATTCTAGCTTTCATACCTTCTCTCATTCTATCTTTATTTGCTTTCTTTCTTTCTTTCTTTCTTTCTGGATATCTTTCATTCTACCTTCTCTCATTCTATCTTTAGTTGCTTTCTTTCTTTCTTTCTTTCTTTCTATCTGGATATCTTTCATTCTTGCTTTCATACCTTCTCTCAGTCTATCTTTAGTTCCTTTCTTACTTGATATATTTTATTCTAGCTTTCATACCTTCTCTCATTCTATCTTTAGTATCTTTCTTTCTTTCTTTCGTTATTTCTTTCTTTCTTTCCTCCGTCCTTTCTCTCATTCTTTCTCCCTTTATTTCTTTCTTTCTTACCTTCATTCCTTTGATCTTTCTTTCTTTCATTCTTTATTTCTTTTTCTATATCTTTCATTCTAGCTGTCATAGCTTTTCTCATTCTATCTTTAGTTTCCGTCTTTCTTTCTTTGTTTCTTGAATTCTTTCATTCTAGCTTTCATACCTTCTCTCATTCTATCTTTAGTTTCTCTTTTTATCTATCTTCATGTATTTCTCTGTTTCTTTCCTTCATTCCTTAGCTCTTTCTTTCTTTCTTTCTTTCTTTCTTTCTTTCTTTCTATCATTCATTCTAGCTTTTATACCTTCTCTCATTCTGTCTACAGTTTCATTCTTCCTTTCCATCTAAATATCTTTCATTCTAGCTTTCAATCTTTAGATTCTTTCTTTCATTCATTATTTCTTTCTAGCTGTATATCTTTCATTCTACCTTTCATAACTTTTCTCATTCTATTTTTAGTTTCTTTCTTTCTTTAATATCTTTCATTCTAGCTGTCCTACCTTTTCTCATTCTATTTTTAGTTTCTTTCTTTCTTTCTTTCTTTCCTCCGTCCTTTCTCTCATTCTTTCTCCCTTTATTTCTTTCTTTCTTATCTTCATTCCTTTGATCTTTCTTTCTTTCATTCTTTATTTCTTTTTCTATATCTTTCATTCTAGCTGTCATAGCTTTTCTCATTCTTTTAGTTTCTTTCTTTCTTTCTTTCTTTCTTGAAATCTTTCATTCTAGCTCTCATACCTTCTCTCATTCTATCTTAAGTTTCTTTCTTTTTATCTATCTTCCTGTATTTCTCTTTCTTTCCTTCATTCCTTAGCTCTTTCTTTCTTTCTATCTATCTTTCATTCTAGCTTTCATACCTTCTCTCATTCTGTCTACAGTTTCTTTTTTCATTTTCATATGAATACCTTTCACTCTAGCTTTCCATCTTTAGATTCTTTCTTTCTTTCATTCATTATTTCTTTCTCTCTGGATATCTTTCATTCTTGCTTTCATACCTTCTCTCATTCTATCTTTAGTTTCTTTCTTTCATTCTTTCTTGATATCTTTCATTCTTGCTTGCATACCTTCTCTCATTCTATCTTTAGTTCCTTTCATTCCAGCTTTCATGCCTTCTTTCATTCTATCTTTAGTTTCTTTCTTTCTAACTGGATATCTTTCATTCTAGCTTTCATACCTTCTCTAAATCTACCTTTAGTTTCTTTCATTCTTTGTTTCTTTCTTTATATCTTTCATTCTAGCTTTCATACCTTCTCTCATTCTATCTTTACTTTCTTTCTTTTTAAATATCTTTAATTCTAGGTTTCATACCTTCTCTCATTCTATCTTTAGTTTATTTATTTATTTATTTATTTCTATCTGGATATTTTTCATTCTAGCTTTCATACCTACTCTCCTTGTATTTTTCGTTTCTTTCTTTTTTGTTTTCTTTCATGCCAGCCTACTTACCGACTCTTATTCTATCATGAGTTTCTTTCTTTCGTTCTTTCTTTCTTTCTTTCTTCCTTTCCATCTGAATATCTTTCATTCTAGCTTTCATACCTTCTCTCATTCTATCTTTATTTGCTTTCTTTCTTTCTTTCTTTCTATCTGGATATCTTTCATTCTACCTTCTCTCATTCTATCTTTAGTTGCTTTCTTTCTTTCTTTCTTTCTTTCTATCTGGATATCTTTCATTCTTGCTTTCATACCTTCTCTCAGTCTATCTTTAGTTCCTTTCTTACTTGATATATTTTATTCTAGCTTTCATACCTTCTCTCATTCTATCTTTAGTATCTTTCTTTCTTTCTTTCGTTATTTCTTTCTTTCTTTCCTCCGTCCTTTCTCTCATTCTTTCTCCCTTTATTTCTTTCTTTCTTACCTTCATTCCTTTGATCTTTCTTTCTTTCATTCTTTATTTCTTTTTCTATATCTTTCATTCTAGCTGTCATAGCTTTTCTCATTCTATCTTTAGTTTCCGTCTTTCTTTCTTTGTTTCTTGAAATCTTTCATTCTAGCTTTCATACCTTCTCTCATTCTATCTTTAGTTTCTCTTTTTATCTATCTTCATGTATTTCTCTGTTTCTTTCCTTCATTCCTTAGCTCTTTCTTTCTTTCTTTCTTTCTTTCTTTCTATCATTCATTCTAGCTTTTATACCTTCTCTCATTCTGTCTACAGTTTCATTCTTCCTTTCCATCTCAATATCTTTCATTCTAGCTTTCAATCTTTAGATTCTTTCTTTCATTCATTATTTCTTTCTAGCTGTATATCTTTCATTCTACCTTTCATAACTTTTCTCATTCTATTTTTAGTTTCTTTCTTTCTTTAATATCTTTCATTCTAGCTGTCCTACCTTTTCTCATTCTATTTTTAGTTTCTTTCTTTCTTTCTTTCTTTCCTCCGTCCATTCTCTCATTCTTTCTCCCTTTATTTCTTTCTTTCTTATCTTCATTCCTTTGATCTTTCTTTCTTTCATTCTTTATTTCTTTTTCTATATCTTTCATTCTAGCTGTCATAGCTTTTCTCATTCTTTTAGTTTCTTTCTTTCTTTCTTTCTTTCTTTCTTGAAATCTTTCATTCTAGCTCTCATACCTTCTCTCATTCTAGCTTTAGTTTCTTTCTTTTTATCTATCTTCCTGTATTTCTCTTTCTTTCCTTCATTCCTTAGCTCTTTCTTTCTTTCTATCTATCTTTCATTCTAGCTTTCATACCTTCTCTCATTCTGTCTACAGTTTCTTTTTTCATTTTCATATGAATACCTTTCACTCTAGCTTTCCATCTTTAGATTCTTTCTTTCTTTCATTCATTATTTCTTTCTCTCTGGATATCTTTCATTCTTGCTTTCATACCTTCTCTCATTCTATCTTTAGTTTCTTTCATTCATTCTTTCTTTATATCTTTCATTCTTGCTTGCATACCTTCTCTCATTCTATCTTTAGTTTCTTTTTTTCTTGATACCTTTCATTCCAGCTTTCATGCCTTCTTTCATTCTATCTTTAGTTTCTTTCTTTCTAACTGGATATCTTTCATTCTAGCTTTCATACCTTCTCTAAATCTACCTTTAGTTTCTTTCATTCTTTTTTCTTTCTTCATATCTTTCATTCTAGCTTTCATACCTTCTCTCATTCTATCTTTACTTTCTTTCTTTTTAAATATCTTTAATTCTAGGTTTCATACCTTCTCTCATTCTATCTTTAGTTTATTTATTTATTTATTTATTTCTATCTGGATATTTTTCATTCTAGCTTTCATACCTACTCTCCTTGTTTTTTTCGTTTCTTTCTTTTTTGTTTTCTTTCATGCCAGCCTACTTACCGACTCTTATTCTATCTTGAGTTTCTTTCTTTCGTTCTTTCTTTCTTTCTTTCTTCCTTTCCATCTGAATATCTTTCATTCTAGCTTTCATACCTTCTCTCATTCTATCTTTAGAAGCTTTCTTTCTTTCTTTCTTTCTATCTGGATATCTTTCATTCTTGCTTTCATACCTTCTCTCAGTCTATCTTTAGTTCCTTTCTTACTTGATATGTTTTATTCTAGCTTTCATACCTTCTCTCATTCTATCTTTAGTATCTTTCTTTCTTTCTTTCGTTATTTCTTTCTTTCTTTCCTCCGTCCTTTCTCTCATTCTTTCTCCCTTTATTTCTTTCTTTCTTACCTTCATTCCTTTGATCTTTCTTTCTTTCATTCTTTATTTCTTTTTCTATATCTTTCATTCTAGCTGTCATAGCTTTTCTCATTCTATCTTTAGTTTCCGTCTTTCTTTCTTTGTTTCTTGAAATCTTTCATTCTAGCTTTCATACCTTCTCTCATTCCATCTTTAGTTTCTCTTTTTATCTATCTTCATGTATTTCTCTGTTTCTTTCCTTCATTCCTTAGCTCTTTCTTTCTTTCTTTCTTTCTTTCTTTCTTTCTATCATTCATTCTAGCTTTTATACCTTCTCTCATTCTGTCTACAGTTTCATTCTTCCTTTCCATCTAAATATCTTTCATTCTAGCTTTCTATCTTTAGATTCTTTCTTTCATTCATTATTTCTTTCTAGCTGTATATCTTTCATTCTACCTTTCATAACTTTTCTCATTCTATTTTTAGTTTCTTTCGTTCTTTAATATCTTTCATTCTAGCTTCCATACCTTCTCTCATTCATCTTTAGTTTCTTTCTTTCTTGATACCTTTCATTCTATTTTTTATGCCTTCTTTCTTTCTATCTTTAGTTTCTTTCTTTCTATCTGGATATCTTTCATTCTAGCTTTCATACCTTCTCTCATTTCATCTATAGTTTATTTCTTTCCTCCGTCCTTTTTTTCTTTCTATCTTCCTGTATTTCTTTCTTTCCTTCCTTCATTCCTTTCCTCTTTCTTTCTTTCTTTTTTTCTTTCTTTCTTTCTTTCTTTCTTTCATTCTAGCTTTCATACCTTCTCTCATTCTATTTACAGTTTCTTTCTTCCTTTCCATATGAATATCGTTCATTCTAGCTTTCTTTCTTTAGTTTCTTTCTTTCTTTCTTTCTATCTGGATAGCTTTCATTCTAGCTTTCAAAACTTCTCTCATTCTATTTTTAGTTTCTTTCTTTCGGGATATCTTTCATTGTACCTTTCAAAACTTCTCTCATTCTATTTTTAGTTTCTTTTTTCCTTTTTTTCTTAATACTTTCCTTCATTCTTTCTTTCTTTCTTCCTTCCTTCCTTCGTTCCTTCCTTCCTTCCTTCCTTTCTCTCTTTCCTTCTTTCTTGATATGTTTCATTCTAGCTTTCATACCTTCTCTCATTCTATATATAGTTTCCTTCTTTCTTGATATATTTCGTTCTACCTTTCATACCTTCTCTCATTCTAACTTTATTTTCTTTCTTTTTCTTCCTTCTTTCTTTCTTTCTTTCTTTCTTTCTTATTTTCATTATTTCTTTACTCCGTGCTTCCTTCGTTCCTTCCATTCCTTTATTCCTTCCTTCCCTTCTTTCTTTATTCCTTTCTTTCGTTCTTCTGTTCTTTTGTTCTTGATTTCTTTCCTTCCTTACTTCGTCGTTTCTTTCTTTCTTATTTTCTTTCTTTCATTCTATCCTTTGTCCATTCTTTCTTTCTATCTTGCTTTTGTAATTTCGTTCGTTCTTTTTTTCTTTCTTTCCTTCCAACTTTCATTCCTTTCTTTCTTTCTTTACTCCGTGCTTTCTCTCTTTCTTTATTTCTTTATTTCTTTCATTCTTTCTTTCTTGATTACTTTCATTCTAGCTTTCATACCTTCTCTCATTCTATCTTTAGTTTCTTTCTTTCTTTCTATCTGGATATCTTTCATTCTAGCTTTCATACCTTCTCTCATTCTATCTATAGTTTCTTTCTTTCTTGATATCTTTCGTTTTAGCTTTCATACCTTCTCTCATTCCTACTATAGTTACTTTCTTTCTTTCTTTCCATCTGGATATCTTTCATTATAGCTTTCATACCTTCTCTAAATCTATCTTTAGTTTCTTTCTTTCTTTCTTTCTTTCTTCCTTCATATCATTCATTCTAGATTTCATAACTTCTCTCATTCTATCTTTACATTCTTTCTTTTTAAATATCTTTAATTCTAATTTTTATACCTTCTCTCATTTTATCTTTTGTTTCTTTATTTCTTTATTTATTTCTATCTGGATATCTTTCATTCTAGCTCTCATACCTACTCTCATTCTATTTTTCGTTTCTTTCTTTCTTGATTTCTTTCATTCTAGCTTTCTTACCGTCTCTTATTCTATCTTTAATTTCTTTCCTTCATTCTTTCTTTCTTATATCCCATCTGAATATCTTTCATTCTAGCTTTCATACCTTCTCTCATTCTATCTTTAGTTGCTTTCTTTCTTTCTTTCTTTCTATCTGGATATCTTTCATTCTAGCTTTCATACCTTCTCTCATTCTATCTTTAGTTCCTTTCTTTCTTGATATATTTTATTCTATCTTTCATACATTCTCTCATTCTATCTTTAGTATCTTCCTTTCTTTCTTTCGTTATTTCTTTCTTTCTTTCCTCCGTCCTTTCTCTCATTCTTTCTCCCTTTATTTCTTTCTTTCTTACCTTCATTCCTTTTATCTTTCTTTCTTTCATTCTTTATTTCTTTTTCTATATCTTTCATTCTAGCTGTCATAGCTTTTCTTATTCTATCTTTAGTTTCTTTCTTTCTTTCTTGATATATTTCATTCGAGCTGTCATACCTTCTCTAATTCTAGCTTTAATTTCTTTCTTTCATTCTTTCTTGATACCTTTCATTCTAGCTTTCATGCCTTCTTTCATTGTATCTTTAGTTTCTTTCTTTCTATCTGGATATCTTTCATTCTAGCTTTCATACCTTCTCTCATTCCATCTATAGTTTCTTTCTTTCTTTCCTCCATCCTTTTTTCTTTCTTTCTTCCTGAATTTTTTTTTCTTTCCTTCATTCCTTTCCTCTTTCTTTCTATTTTTCTTTCTTTATATTTTTCATTCTAGCTTTCATACCTTCTCTCATTCTGTCTACAGTTTCTTTCTTCCTTTCCATCTAAATATCTTTCATTCTAGCTTTCTATCTTTAGATTCTTTCTTTCTGTCATTCATTATTTCTTTCTAGCTGTATATCTTTCATTCTACCTTTCATAGCTTTTCTCATTCTATTTTTAGTTTCTTTCTTTCTTTAATATCTTTCATTCTAGCTTTCATACCTTCTCTCATTCATCTTTAGTTTCTTTCTTTCTTGATACCTTTCATTCTAGCTTTCTTGCCTTCTTTCTTTCTATCTTTAGTTTCTTTCTTTCTATCTGGATATCTTTCATTCTAGCTTTCATACCTTCTCTCAATTCATCTATAGTTTCTTTCTTTCCTCTTTCCTTTTTTTCTTTCTTTCTTCCTGTATTTTTTTCTTTCTTTCCTTCATTCCTTTCCTCTTTCTTTCTTTCTTTCTTTCTTTCTTTCTTTCATTCTAGCTTTCATACCTTCTCTCATTCTATTTACAGTTTCTTTCTTCCTTTCCATATGAATATCTTTCATTCTAGCTTTCTTTCTTTAGTTTCTTTCTTTCTTTCTTTCTTTCTGGATAGCTTTCATTCTAGCTTTCATAACTTCTCTCATTCTATTTTTAGTTTCTTTCTTTCTTGATATCTTTCATTGTAGTTTTCAAAACTTCTCTCATTCTATCTTTAGTTTCTTTTTTCCTTTTTTTCTTAATACTTTCCTTCATTCTTTCTTTCTTCCTTCCATCCTTCGTTCGTTCCTTCCTTCCTTCCTTTCTCTCTTTCTTTCTTTCTTTCTTTCTTTCTTGATATGTTTCATTCTAGCTTTCATACCTTCTCTCATTCTATCTATAGTTTCCTTCTTTCTTGATATATTTCGTTCTAGCTTTCATACCTTCTCTCATTCTATTTTTATTTTCTTTCTGTTTTTCTTCTTTCTTTCTTTCTTTCTTTCTTTCTTACTTATTTTCATTATTTCTTTACTCCGTGCTCCCTTCCTTCCTTCCATTCCTTTATTCCTTCCTTCCCTTCTTTCTTTATTCCTTTGTTTCGTTCTTCTGTTCATTTATTCTTGATTTCTTTCCTTCCTTACTTCGTCCTTTCTTTCTTTCTTATTTTCTTTCTTTCATTCTATCCTTTGTCCATTCTTTCTTTCTATCTTGCTTTTGTTATTTCGTTCGTTTTTTTTCTTTCTTTCCTTCCAACTTTCATTCCTTTCTTTCTTTCTTTACTCCGTGCTTTTTCGCTTTCTTTCTTTCTTTCTTTCTTTCATTCTTTCTTTCTTGATTACTTTCATTCTAGCTTTCATACCTTCTCTCATTCTATCTTTAGTTTCTTTCTTTCTTTCCATCTGGATATCTTTCATTATAGCTTTCATACCTTCTCTAAATCTATCTTTAGTTTCTTTCTTTCTTTCTGTCTTTCTTTCTTCATATCTTTCATTCTAGATTTCATAACTTCTCTCATTCTATCTTTACATTCTTTCTTTTTAAATATCTTTAATTCTCATTTTTATACCTTCTCTCATTTTATCTTTTGTTTCTTTATTTCTTTATTTATTTCTATCTGGATAGCTTTCATTCTAGCTTTCAAACTTACTCTCATTTTTTTTTCCGTATCTTTCTTTCTTGATTTCTTTCATTCTAGCCTTCTTACCGTCTCTTATTCTATCTTTAGTTTCTTTCCTTCTTTCTTTCTTTCTTCTTTTCCATCTGAATATCTTTCATTCTAGCTTTCATACCTTATCTCATTCTATCTTTAGTTGCTTTCTTTCTTTCTATCTGGATATCTTTCATTCTAGCTTTCATACCTTCTCTCATTCTATCTTTAGTTCCTTTCTTTCTTGATATATTTTATTCTAGCTTTCATGCCTTCTCTCATTCTATCTTTAATTTCTTTCTTTCATTCTTTCTTGATACCTTTCATTCTAGCTTTCATGCCTTCTCTCATTCTATCTTTAGTTTCTTTCTTTCTATCTGGATATCTTTCATTCTAGATTTAATATCTTCTCTCATTCCATCTATAGTTTCTTTCTTTCTTTCCTCCATCCTTTTTTCTTTCTTTCTTCCTGTATTTTTCTCTTTCTTTCCTTCATTCCTTTCCTCTTTCTTTCTATCTTTCTTTCTTTATATTTTTCATTCTAGCTTTCATACCTTCTCTCATTCTATGTACAGTTTCTTTCTTCCTTTCCATCTGAATATCTTTCTTTCTAGCATTCTATCTTTAGATTCTTTCTTTCTTTCATTCATTATTTCTTTCTATCTGGATATCTTTCATTTTAGCTTTCATAACTTCTCTCATTCTATTTTTAGTTTCTTTTTTCTTGATATCTTTCATTCTAGCTTTCATAACTTCTCTCATTCTATTTTTAGTTTCTTTCTTTCTTGATATCTTTCATTCTAGCATTCATACATTCTCTCATTCTATCTTTAGTTTCTTTCTTTCATTCTTTCTTGATACCTTTCATTCTAGCTTTCATGCCTTCTTTCATTCCATCTATAGTTTCGTTCTTTCTTTCTTTCCTCCATCCTTTTTTCTTTCTTTCTTCCTGTATTTTTTTCTTTCTTTCCTTCATTCCTTTATTCTTTCTTTCTTTCTATCTTTCTTACTTTATATTTTTCATTGTAGCTTTCATACCTTCTCTCATTCTATGTACAGTTTCTTTCTTCCTTTCCATCTGAATATCTTTCATTCTAGCTTTCTATCTTTAGATTCTTTCTTTCAATCTTTCATTATTTCGTTCTATCTGGATATCTTTCATTCTAGCTTTCATAACTTCTCTCATTCTATTTTTAGTTTCTTTCTTTCTTGATATCTTTCATTCAAGCTTTCATACCTTCTCTCATTCTATCTTTAGTTTCTCTCTTTCATTCTTTCTTGATATCTTTCATTCTAGCTTTTATACCTTCTCTCATTCTATCTTTAGTTTCTTTCTTTCTTGATACCTTTCATTCTAGCTTTAATGCTTTCTTTCTTTCTATCTTTAGTTTCTTTCTTTCTATCTGGATATCTTTCATTCTAGCTTTCATACCTTCTCTCATTCCATCTATAGTTTCTTTTTTCTTTCTTTCCTCCGTCCTTTTTTTCTTTCTTTCTTCCTGTATTTCTTTATTTCTTTCCTTCATTCCTTTCCTCTTTCTTTCTTTCTTTTTTTCTTTCTTTCTTTCTTTCTTTCATTCTAGCTTTCATATCTTCTCTCATTCTATGTACAGTTTCTTTCTTCCTTTCCATCTGAATATCTTTCATTCTAGCTTTCTATCTTTAGTTTCTTTCTTTCTTTCTATCTGGATATCTTTCATTCTAGCTTTCATAACTTCTCTCATTCTATTTTTAGTTTCTTTCTTCATATCTTTCATTCTAGCTTTCATACCTTCTCTCATTCTATCTTTAGTTTCTCTCTTTCATTCTTTCTTGATATCTTTCATTCTAGCTTTCATACCTTCTCTCATTCTATCTTTAGTTTCTTTCTTTCTTGATACCTTTCATTCTAGCTTTCATGCCTTCTTTCTTTCAATTTTTAGTTTCTTTCTTTCTATCTGTATATCTTTCATTCTAGCTTTCATACCTTCTCTCATTCCATCTATAGTTTCTTTTTTTCTTTCTTTCCTCCGTCCTTTTTTTCTTTCTTTCTTCCTGTATTTCTTTCCTTTCTTTCTTTCTTTCTTTCTTTCTTTCTTTCTTTCATTCTAGCTTTCATACCTTCTCTCATTCTATGTACAGTTTCTTTCTTCCTTTCCATCTGAATATCTTTCATTCTAGCTTTCTATCTTTAGTTTCTTTCTTTCTTTCTTTTTTTCTTTCTATCTGGATATCTTTCATTCTAGCTATCATAACTTTTCTCCTTCTATTTTTAGTTTCTTTCTTTCTAGATATCTTTCATTGTAGCTTTCAAAACTTCTCTCATTCTATCTTTAGTTTCTTTTTTCCTTTTTTTCTTAATACTTTCCTTCATACTTTCTTTCTTTCTTTCTTTCTTTCTTTCTTTCTTCCTTCCTTCCTTCCTTCCTTCCTTCGTTCCTTTCTTCCTTCCTTCCTTACTTTCTTTCTTTCTTTCTTGATATGTTTCATTCTAGCTTTCATACCTTCTCTCATTCTATATATAGTTTCCTTCTTTCTTGAAATATTTCGTTCTACCTTTCATACCTTCTCTCATTCTATCTTTATTTTCTTTCTTTTTTCTTCTTTCTTTCTTTCTTTCTTTCTTTCTTATTTTCATTATTTCTTTACTCCGTGCTTCCTTCCTTCCTTCCATTCCTTTATTCCTTCCTTCCCTTCTTTCTTTCGTTCTTCTGTTCTTTTGTTCTTTATTTCTTTCCTTCCTTACTTCGTCCTTTCTTTCTTTCTTTTTTTCTTTCTTTCATTCTAACCTTTGTCCATTCTTTCTTTCTATCTTGATTTTGTTCTTTCGTTCCTTCTTTTTTTCTTTCTTTCCTTTCTTCCTTCATCCTTTCCTTCTTTACTTTTTTCTTCCTTCCTTCCAACATTCATTCCTTTCTTTCTTTCTTTACTCCGTACTTTCTATCTTTCTTTCTTTCTTTCTTTCATTCTTTCTTTCTTGATTACTTTCATTCTAGCTTTCATACGGCCTCTAATTCTATCTATAGTTTCTTTCTTTCTTTCTTTCTATCTGGATATCTTTCATTCTAACTTTCATACCTTCTCTCATTCTATCTTTAGTTTCTTTCTTTCTTTCTCTCTATCTGGATATCTTTCATTCTAGCTTTCATACCTTCTCTCATTCTATCTATAGTTTCTTTCTTTCTTGATATCTTTCGTTCTAGCTTTCATACCTTCTCTCATTCTTACTATAGTTTCTTTCTTTCTTTCTTTCCATCTGGATATCCTTCATTCTATCTTTCATACCTTCTCTCATTCTATCTATAGTTTCATTCTTTCTTTCTTTCTTCGTATCATTCATTCAAGCTTTCATACCTTCTCTCATTCTATCTTTACTTTCTTTCTTTTTAAATATCTTTCGTTCTAGCTTTCATACCTACTCTCATTCTATTTTTTGTTTCTTTCTTTCTTGATTTCTTTCATTCTAGCCTTCTTACCGTCTCTTATTCTATCTTTAGTTTCTTTCCTTCTTTCTTTCTTTCTTCTTTTCCATCTGAATATCTTTCATTCTAGCTTTCATACCTCCTCTCTTTCTATCTTTTGTTGCTTTCTTTCTTTCTTTCTATCTGGATATCTTTCATTCTAGCTTTCATACCTTCTCTCATTCTATCTTTAGTTCCTTTCTTTCTTGATATATTTTATTCCAGATTTCATACCTTCTCTCATTCTATCTTTAGTATCTTCCTTTCTTTCTTTCGTTATTTCTTTCTTTCTTCCTCCGTCCTTTCTCTCATTCTTTCTCCCTTTATTTCTTTCTTTCTTACCTTCATTCCTTTTATCTTTCTTTCTTTCATTCTTTTTTTTTCTATATCTTTCATTCTAGCTCTCATAGCTTTTCTTATTCTATCTTTAGTTTCTTTCTTTCTTTCTTGATATATTTCATTCTAGCTTTCATACCTTCTCTTATTCTATCTTTAATTTCTTTCTTTCATTCTTTCTTGATACCTTTCATTCTAGCTTTCATGCCTTCTTTCATACTATCTTTAGTTTCTTTCTTTCTATCTGGATATCTTTCATTCTAGCTTTCATACCTTCTCTCATTCCATCTATAGTATCTTTCTTTCTATCTTTCCTCCATCCTTTTTTCTTTCTTTCTTCCAGTATTTTTTTCTTTCTTTCCTTCATTCCTTTCCTCTTTCTTTCTATCTTTCTTTCTTTTTATTTTTTATTCTAGCTTTCATTCTTTCTCTCATTCTATGTACAGTTTCTTTCTTCCTTTCCATCTGAATATCTTTCATTCTAGCTTTCTATCTTTAGTTTCTTTCTTTCTTTCTTTCTTTCTTTCTATCTGGATATCTTTCATTCTAGCTTTCATAACTTCTCTCATTCTATTTTTAGTTTCTTTCTTTCTAGATATCTTTCATTGTAGCTTTCAAAACTTCTCTCATTCTATCTTTATTTTCTTTCTTTTTTTTCTTCTTTCTTTCTCTCTTTCTTTCTTATTTTCATTATTTCTTTACTCCGTGCTTCCTTCCTTCCTTCCATTCCTTTATTCCTTCCTTCCCTTCTTTCTTTGTTCCTATCTTTCGTTCTTCTGTTCATTTGTTCTTTAATACTTTCCTTCCTTACTTCGTCCTTTCTTTCTTTCTTATTTTCTTTCTTTCATTCTAACCTTTGTCCATTCCTTCTTTCTATCTTGATTTTGTTCTTTCGTTCATTCTTTTTTTCTTTCTTTCCTTCCTTCCTTCATCCTTTCCTTCTTTACTTTTTTCTTCCTTCTGTCCAACATTCATTCCTTTCTTTCTTTCTTTACTCCCTGTTTTCTCTCCTTCTTTCTTTCTTTCTTTCATTCTTTCTTTCTTGATTACTTTCATTCTAGCTTTCATGCAATCTCTAATTCTACCTATAGTTTCTTTCTTTCTTTCATTCTTTCTTTATATCTGGATATCTTTCATTCTAACTTTCATACCTTCTCTCATTCTATCTTTAGTTTCTTTCTTTCTTTCTTTCTGAATAGATAGAATAGTTTCTTTCTTTCTTGATATCTTTCATTCTAGCTTTCATACCTTCTCTCATTCTATCTATAGTTTCTTTCTTTCTTGATATCTTTCGTCCTCGCTGTCATACCTTCTCTCATTCCTACTATAGTTTCTTTCTTTCTTTCTTTCCATCCGGATATCTTTCATTATAGCTTTCATACCTTCTCTAAATCTATCTTTAGTTTCTTTTTCTTTCTTTCTTTCTTTCTTTCTTCATATCTTTCATTCTAGCTTCATAACTTCTCTCATTCTAGCTTTACTTTCTTTCTTTTTAAATATGTTTAATTCTAGGTTTCATACCTTCTCTCATTCTATCTTTAGTTTCTTTATTTCTATCTGGATATTTTTCATTCTAGCTTTCATACCTACTCTAATTTTTTTTTCTTTTCTTCCTTTCTTGATTTCTTTTATTCTAGCCTTCTTACCGTCTCTTATTCTATCTTTAGTTTCTTTCCTTCTTTCTTTCTTTCTTCCTTTCCATCTGAATATCCTTCATTCTAGCTTTCATACCTTCTCTCATTCTATCTTTAGTTGCTTTCTTTCTTTCTTTCTATCTGGATATCTATCATTCTAGCTTTCATACCGTCACTCATTCCATCTTTAGTTCCTTTCTTTCTTGATATATTTTATTCTAGCTTTCATACCTTCTCTCATTCTATCTTTAGTATCTTTCTTTATTTGTTTCGTTATTTCTTTCTTTCTTTCCTCCGTCCTTTCTCTAATTCTTTCTCCCTTTATTTCTTTCTTTCTTACCTTCATTCCTTTGATCTTTCTTTCTTTCATTCTTTATTTCTTTTTCTATATCTTTCATTCTAGCTGTCATTGCTTTTCTTATTCTATCTTTAGTTTCTTTCTTTCTTTCTTTCTTGATACCTTTCGTTCTAGCTTTCATGCCTTCTTTCATTCTATCATTATTTTCTTTCTTTCTATCCGGTTATCTTTCATTCTAGCTTTCATAACTCCTATCATTCTATTTTTAATTTCTTTCTATCTGGATATCTTTCATTCTAGCTTTCATAACTTCTCTCATTCTATTTTTAGTTTCTTTCTTTCTTGATATCTTTCATTCTAGCTTTCATACCTTCTCTCATTCTATCTTTAGTTTCTTTCTTTCTTGATACCTTTCATTCTAGCTTTCATGCCTTCTTTCTTTCTATCTTTATTTTCTTTCTTTCTATCTGGATATCTTTCATTCTAGCTTTCATACCTTCTCTCATTCCATCTATAGTTTCTCTCTTTCTTTCTTTCCTCCATCCTTTTTTTCTTTCTTTCTTCCTGTATTTCTTTCTTTCGTTTCTTCATTCCTTTCCTCTTTCTTTCTTTCTTTCTTTCTTTCTGTCTTTCTTTCTTTTCATCCTGCTTTTTAGAGAGAGAGCGAAATTTCCACCTCAGGTGTTCAGAGTTCAGACAAAATCTTGAATAAACCATCTTTTTATATGCCTCAAAATCTCTTGCCTTCTCGGGATTCATCTGGGCATATATTTCTGCCAGATCTCCGCTAACCTGCGCTCTTAAAACCATCATTCTATCTTCATTTCTGATTTCAAAGTCATTGCAGGTGCGTTCAAAAGCAATGAGGAAGGATTCAGGACAGTCCCCTCTTTTGTACTGGGGAAACTTCTTCAAATCTATCTTTGACAGGATTCCACCTCCCCCACTGTTGTTATTATTAAGATTATTGTTTAGAGCAGAAATCTCTAGCTGTCTCCTCTGTAGTTGAAAATCCATTTCTTTTTGCCTTAATTCTAGTTCCCTTCTTCTCTCCTCCTGCTCAAATTGTCTGGCCTCCTGCTCAGCTCTTTCTTTGCTTTCCTGTTCCCTCCTTCTCTCCTCCTGCTCAAATTGTCTGGCCTCCTGCTCAGCTCTGAGCTGTAGTTCCTTAAATTTAAATTCCCTTTCCAGTTTCCATCTCTCAAATTCTTGAGGGCTTAATTCCTTATTTCCCTCCAATCCCTGAGGTAACTCTTCAGACTCAGGACTCCCCCTTGTGGCGCGTTTGGGAGGCATCTTTTCCTTTTTGTTTTTTTCTTTCTCTGAGGTGATTAGAGCAGCTTCACAAAAAAAAAATTTTAAAGGACCTGTTTTTTTTTTCTTACTTCCAGTTACTGATATAAATTTTTCAAGCCTTTTCTTTTAGTACTTTCCCTCAGATCTGCTATGACCTGGCTTCTGCCTTATCCACAGCGCTCTCCTATCTCAGAGCCTGGGATTTTACAGTAAGCCCTCTGATCTTCAGATCCTGAGGTAAACTCAGAAATTCCCTCTCAGAGAATTCAAGCCTTTTCCTTAGGTTCTCTCCCTCAGATCTGCTATGACCTGGCTTCTGCCTTATCCACAGCGCTCTCCTATCTCAGAGCCTGGGATTTTATAGTAAGCCCTCTGATCTTCAGATCCTGAGGTAAACTCAGAAATTCCCTCTCAGAGAATTCAAGCCTTTTGACCCTTTTTGGATCCCACACCTCTGGAACCTATGTGGCATTGGACCCACTCGTGCCTTGGCCTGTCCACCTAGACTCAGACCTCAGAGCACACCAGGGCAAAACTAAACTCTTTCCTTTCTTCCACTGCTGCCACCAGGAGATCCCTAGATCCCCATAACTCCTTTAGAAAGAGTCAAGTCCACTCTTTAATGAAATAGAAAGATCTTTTGTTTATTTGCTTATTTGTTTCAGTATTTTAATATACAGTTCTGTTCCTTCTCCCTTCCAGTCACTGGTCAATCACTTCTCAGATCTCCTACTATATTTTCATTAGTCTAATCACAATCACATAAATCTCTGAACTCTGCTAATCAAACTCCTTCCAAAACTCTGATCTCCCTTCTCCCCCTCAGGCTCTGCCTCTTATACTCTGCCTCTTGGCTCCGCCTCTCAGCAACATAAATATGCATGACTCACTCTAACTAAACCTGAGCCATGACCACATTTAAAGGAGAACGCTACAGACCTCCCCCCCTTACTTAGGTTTGTTTGGGAGGGGAAACACATTTTTCCTCCTGAACAAACAGCTGCAATAGCTTAAACTTTTTTTTTTCTCATAACATTTTACCTTTCACATTTTAACTAAATTTCAACCAAATCCTTACCTTATCATTTAATAATCAATACAATACTTTACCTTATCATCTACTAATCAATAACATACTTTACCTTATCATTTTACAGAATTTACAACCATACAGAAATCACGATCATGAACTTTTACATAAATAATTAACTGTGAATTATAGTCCATTTCCGTTTACAATAAAAGTCCTGGTATCATTCATCTAGCCTCCTGGAAAGCACATCTGCGACAACGTTGTGGGCTTTCGAGGCAAGAACTGAGTCTCTGTTGCAAAGGCAAAATTTGCAAAGTCCAAGTCTCTCACTTTTCCGTCGTAGTCTGGCGCACCATGGACTGGTCCGGTTGTGGTCATCTCCTTCAGCTGGACACACCTCTGCTGGTACTCAGGAGTCCCTCTGTTGACCACTGGCTCCTTCCTCCGCACCCTTTTCCGTCGACTGGCGGTCATCGGCCACTCGGTTGTCCACAGGATGTCATCTGCTGGTTGTTTTAGTGTGACGTCATCTTTAAGTCTGGCTCGGGGCTTCACTTGCTCAGCTAGGGAAAGGGTAGGCAGTTCCCTCTTCTCCTTCAGAACCTCTTTAGATGCATCACTCTTTAAGGCATCAGGGCCTTCCTCCTTCTGTATCACATAATTGACATTGTTCAATTTTGTCCCTACTTTATAGGGATCCTCCCAAGCTAATTGTACCTTGTGACCTTTGACTGGCCTAAGCAAAAGAACTTCATCTTCAGGCCCAAAAGTTCTTTCACAGGCTTTCTTATCATACTGGGCCTTCTGCTTGGTCTGGGCAGCCCTCAAATTCCTCCCAGCCAACTCCAGAGAACGTTGCAAGGTGTTTTGCAACTTGTTCATATATTCTACCACTGACTCTGGGTCACTTTCTCTATGGTCTTCCCAGTTCATGCGGAGCAAATCTAAAGGTCCGCGCGCCTTTCGTCCTAGCAGTAACTCAAAAGGGCTAAATCCCGTGCTCTCTTGAGGGATGCTCCTATAAGCATATAGTAAGGGTTGTATTTTGCAGTCCCAATCATTTGGGTTCTCTGCTACATACGCCTTAATCATGCGCACTAAAGTGCCATTGAATTTCTCAACTAGCCGGTTGGTCTCTGGATGATATGGAGTCGAGTTGATTTGGGTAATTCCACAAGCCTTCCATAACCTTTTGATCAGTTTGGATGTGAAACTCATTCCCAAATCGCTGACTATATCGCTGGCAAATCCCAATCGGCTCATGTAATTGATTAGGGCATCTGCCACGGTGTCAGTTTCCATGTTGCGCAAAGGAATTGCCTCGGGATATCTAGTGGCAAAATCCATTATGGTCAAGATGTATTTATTTCCCCTACGGGTGGCATTAGGTAAGGGACCCACTAGATCGATTCCCAGCCTTTGGAACGGTGTAGAGATGACTGGCAGAGGACATAATTTGGCTTTGGTCTTGTCCTGCCCTTTCCCTCGTCTCTGACAGACATCACACGTTTTACAGAAACTAGTAATCTGTTTGCCCATACCTGGCCAAAAGAAGTTCTGGACAACCCGTCTTTTGGTTCTGGTGATCCCCATGTGAGCTCCAAATAAACTGCTGTGAGCTTGATTAATGATTTTCTCCCTGTATTTACTAGGGACCACTAATTGCTTTCGGGGTTCCCCTTTTCCTCGGTATGGAGTAGCTAACGTTTCCCTGTACAGAAGGTCTTTGGTTAAGCTAAAGCTCTCAGGGCACTCAGGAGACAGTACAGTGGGAGTCCTGGCAGCTTCAAAGCAAACTCCCAAGCTAATGTCCTCCTTCTGCTCCTGGGCAAAATTGTTATTTGTTTTGGGATTCTGTAGTAGCATGAGTTCTGCCTCAGCCCCATCATCAAGCTGGGTTGCCACGGTAACCGCTCCACCTGCTACAGTATCGGTTTGAGCTGCAGAGGGTGAGTTTTGACCTCCCTTTGAGCGGGTAAGCACTAACGCACTCTTGACATGCTCTATTAAATCCCAACCAAGGAGAAAAGCTGCTGGTATTTCATCTGACACAGCTACTTGCCACTTTCCAGACCAAGTCTGGTATTCTACTGGTATCTCAGCCACTTTTAAAACCACGGTTTCCTTCCCAATTCCCTTTAAAGACATTTCTTTGCCAGGAATAATGTCCTCCTGGGCTACTAAATCGGAATGGACAATGGAGATTTGAGATCCTGTATCTCTTATTGCAATGTACTTCTTTCCTTTCACAACTATCTCTTCACCTGCGTTTCTGAGAAGGGTCTGGTCATTGCTGATATAGAAACAATGGACTACTTGGGCTATAGGAATATCTTCCTCCTCATGGTCAGTAGAAGTGGTGGTGGTTATGGGATCAGGTCTCTGTCTACTATTTTCCTCCCCTGATTCCACTTGCTTGACACAATACACCTTTTTGGTTAGAGAATCATTTCTCTGCAAGTTGGGGTATGGTTGCCTACACTGGAATTGTAAGTGGCCTGGTTGCCCACAGTTAAAACATTTAAAATTCCTTTTGTCATTCTGAGGTACTTTGGCGAACCGTGCCTCAGGGTTTGATGTTTTTGGCGGGCTAGCCCTTGGCAACTTTGGGGAAGTCCCGCCCTGACCTTCTCTCTCAGGATTTCTGCTGAGGTAATTTTTATTAAAAGGCTTTTTATAGTTATTGTCCCAGTTTGGTTTATTTACTCTCAGCTCTGAAAATCTAGGGTTCCTGTAAGCATTAATCAAATCAGTTTGTTCTCCCGCTTCCCATAAATTTTTAGGATTCTTGTCCCTTACTAAATACCGTAGTTCTCCAGGTAATAGGGAGTAAAACTGTTCTAGCTCAACTAAATCCTTCAACTGTTCTAAAGAAGTGATCTCCTCTCTTTCAATCCACTTTTCCAGAGTCTGCGCCAATCTAGCTCCCAACTGAGAGTACGATTCATCCTGCTTTTTAGAGAGAGAGCGAAATTTTCGCCTCAGGTGTTCAGAGTTCAGACAAAATCTTGAATAAACCATCTTTTTATATGCCTCAAAATCTCTTGCCTTCTCGGGATTCATCTGGGCATATATTTCTGCCAGATCTCCGCTAACCTGCACTCTTAAAACCATCATTCTATCTTCATTTCTGATTTCAAAGTCATTGCAGGTGCGTTCAAAAGCAATGAGGAAGGATTCAGGACAGTCCCCTCTTTTGTACTGGGGAAACTTCTTCAAATCTATCTTTGACAGGATTCCACCTCCCCCACTGTTGTTATTATTAAGATTATTGTTTAGAGCAGAAATCTCTAGCTGTCACATCTGTAGTTGAAAATCCATTTCTTTTTCCCTTAATTCTAGTTCCCTTCTTCTCTCCTCCTGCTCAAATTGTCTGGCCTCCTGCTCAGCTCTTTCTTTGCTTTCCTGTTAACTCCTTCTCTCCTCCTGCTCAAATTGTCTGGCCTCCTGCTCAGCTCTTTCTTTGCTTTCCTGTTCCCTCCTTCTCTCCTCCTGCTCAAATTGTCTGGCCTCCTGCTCAGCTCTGAGCTGTAGTTCCTTAAATTTAAATTCCCTTTCCAGTTTCCATCTCTCAAATTCTTGAGGGCTTAATTCCTTATTTCCCTCCAATTCCTGAGGTAACTCTTCAGACTCAGGACTCCCCCTTGTGGCGCGTTTGGGAGGCATCTTTTCCCTTTTGGGGTGATTAGAGCAGCGTTCACTAATTTTTTTAAAAGGACCTGTCTTTTCTCTTATTTTACTTCCAGTTACTGATATAAATTTTTCACGCCTTTTCTTTTAGTACTTTCCCTCAGATCTGCTATGACCTGGCTTCTGCCTTATCCACAGCGCTCTCCTATCTCAGAGCCTGGGATTTTACAGTAAGTCCTCTGATCTTCAGATCCTGAGGAAAACTCAGAAATTCCCTCTCAGAGAATTCAAGCCTTTTCCTTAGGTTCTCTCCCTCAGATCTGCTACGACCTGGCTTCTGCCTTATCCACAGCGATCTCCTATCTCAGAGCCTGGATTTTCACAGCAAGCCCTCTGATCCTCAGATCCTGAGGTAAAACTCAGAAATTTCCTCACAGAGTCGTTCCCTATCTTAGACCCCCCCTGATCTGGGTTCTGAGGCCCCGCTACTAAGCTTTTCCCAAAAGCTCTAGCAGGAACCAAACCTCATTGCCACAGATCCTGTCTAAACGGTACCCTTGACTCATGAAACTCTTTTATAAAGGCTTCACTGGATTACTTCAATAGGTTTCACTGGATTATTTCAATAGGCTTCACTGGATTATTTCAATAGGCTTCACTGGATTACTTCGTTTCCAGCCGCTGGACACCAATGTCGCGATTTGACCCTTTTTGGATCCCACACCTCTGGAACCTATGTGGCGTTGGACCCACTCGTCCCTTGGTCTGTCCACCTAGACTCAGACCTCAGAGCACACCAGGGCAAAACTGAACTCTTTCCTTTCTTCCACTGCTGCCACCAGGAGATCCCTAGATCAACATAATTCCTTTAGAAAGAATCAGGTCCACTCTTTAATGAAATAGAAAGATCTTTAGTTTATTTGCTTATTAGTTTCAGTATTTTATTATACAGTTCTATTCCTTCTCCCTTCCAGTCACTGGTCAATCACTTCTCAGATCTCCTACTATATTTTCATCATTCTAATCACAATCACATAAATCTCTGAACTCTCTAATCAAACTCCTTCCAAAACTCTGATCTCCTTTACTCTCCCCCTCAGGCTCTGCCTCTTATACTCTGCCTCTTGGCTCCGCCTCTCAGCAATATAAATATGCATGACTCACTCTAAGTAAACCTGAGCCATGACCACAATTAAAGGAGAACGCTACACCTTTCATTCTAGCTTTCATGCCTTCTTTCATTCTATCTTTAGTTTCTTTCTTTCTATCCAGTTATCTTTCACTCTAGCTTTCATAACTTCTCTCATTCTATTTTTAGTTTCTTTCTTTCTTCATATCTTTCATTCTAGCTTTC
Source organism: Intellagama lesueurii (assembly GCA_037013535.1). Lineage (NCBI taxonomy): Eukaryota > Metazoa > Chordata > Lepidosauria > Squamata > Agamidae > Intellagama > Intellagama lesueurii. The sequence goes on from JBAJHW010000002.1 coordinate 95,623,411, forward strand.
ATACCTTCTCTCATTCTATCTTTAGTTTCTTTCATTCTTTCTTCATATCTTTCATTCTAGCTTTCATACCTTCTCTCATTCTATCTTTAGTTTCTTTCTTTCTTGATACCTTTCATTCTAGCTTTCATGCCTTCTTTCTTTCTATCTTTATTTTCTTTCTTTCTATCTGGATATCTTTCATTCTAGCTTTCATACCTTCTCTCATTCCATCTATAGTTTCTCTCTTTCTTTCTTTAATCCGTCCTTTTTTTCTTTCTTTCTTCCTGTATTTCTTTCTTTCGTTCCTTCATTCCTTTCCTCTTTCTTTCTTTCTTTCTTTCATTCTAGCTTTCATACATTCTCTCATTCTATGTACAGTTTCTTTCTTCCTTTCCATCTGAATATCTTTCATTCTAGCTTTCTATCTTTAGTTTCTTCCTTTCTTTCTTTCTTTCCTTCTTTCTATCTGGATATCTTTCATTCTAGCTTTCATAACTTCTCTCATTCTATGTTTAGTTTCTTTCTTTATTGATATCTTTCATTGTAGCTTTCAAAACTTCTCTCATTCTATCTTTCGTTTCATTTTTCCTTTTTTTCTTAATACATTCCTTCATTCTTTCTTACTTTCTTTCTTCCTTCCTTCGTTCCTTCCTTCCTTCCTTCCTTCATTCTCTCTTTCTTTCTTTCTTTCTTGATATGTTTCATTCTAGCTTTCATACCTCCTCTCATTCTATCTATAGTTTCCTTCTTTCTTGATATATTTCGTTCTAGCTTTTATACCTTCTCTCATTCTATCTTTATTTTCTTTCTTTTTATCTTCATTCTTTCTTTCTTACTTACTTATTTTCATAATTTCTTTACTCCGTGCTTCCTTCCTTCCATTCCTTTATTCCTTCCTTCTCTTCTTTATTTATTCCTTTCTTTCGTTCTTCTGTTCATTTGTTCTTTATTTCTTTCCTTCCTTACTTCGTTCTTTCTTTCTTTCTTATTTTCTTTCTTTCATTCTATCCTTTGTCCATTCTTTCTTCCTATCTTGATTTTGTTCTTTCGTTCGTTCTTTTTTTCTTTCTTTCCTTCCTTCATCCTTTACTTCTTTACTTTTTTCTTCCTTCCTTCCAACATTCATTACTTTCTTTCTTGCTTTACTCCGTGCTTTCTCTCTCTCTTTCTTTCTTTCTTTCTTTCTTTCATTCTTTCTTTCTTGATTACTTTCATTCTAGCTTTCATACGGTCTCTAAATCTAACTTTAGTTTCTTTCTTTCTTTCTTTCTTTCTTGCTTTCATACCTTCTCTCATTCCTACTATAGTTTCCTTCTTTCTTTCTTTCCATCTGGATATCTTTCATTATAGCTTTCATACGTTCTCTAAATCTATCTTTAGTTTCTTTCTTTCTTTCTTTCTTTCTTTCTTCATATCTTTCATTCTAGCTTTCATAACTTCTCTCATTCTAGCTTTACTTTCTTTCTTTTTAAATATCTTTAATTCTAGGTTATATACCTTCTCTCATTCTATCTTTAGTTTCTTTATTTCCTTATTTATTTCTATCTGGATATCTTTCATTCTAGCTTTCATTCCTACTCTCATTCTATTTTTCGTTTCTTTTTTTCTTGATTTCTTTCATTCTAGCCTTCTTACCGTCTCTTATTCTATCTTTAGTTTCTTTCCTTCCTTCTTTCTTTCTTCCTTTCCATCTGAATATCTTTCATTCTAGCTTTCATACCTTCTATCTTTAGTTCCCTTCTTTCTTTCTTTCTTTCTATCTGGATATCTTTCATTCTAGCTTTCATAAAATCACTCATTCTATCTTTAGTTCCTTTCTTTCTTGATATATTTTATTCTAGCGTTCATACCTTCTCTCATTCTATCTTTAGTTTCTTTCTTTTTTTCTTCCTTTCCATCTGAATATCTTTCATTCTAGCTTTCCTACCTTCTCTCATTCTATCTTTAATTTCTTTCATTCTTTCATTATTTCTTTCTTTCTTTCCTCCATCCTTTCTCTCATTCTTTCTCCCTTTATTTCTTTCTTTCTTACCTTCATTCCTTTGATCTTTCTTTCTTTCATTCTTTATTTCTTTTTCTATATCTTTCATTCTAGCTGTCATAGCTTTTCTTATTCTATCTTTAGTTTCTTTCATTCTTTCTTGATATATTTCATTCTAGCTTTCATACCTTCTCTTATTCTATCTTTAGTTTCTTTCTTTCATTCTTACTTGATACCTTTCTTTCTAGCTTTCAAGCCTTCTCTTATTCTATCTTTAGTTTCTTTCTTTCTTTCTATTTGGATATCTTTCATTCTAGCTTTCATACCTTCTTTCATTCCATTTTTAGTTCCTTTCTTTCTTGATATATTTTATTCTAGCTTTCATACCTTCTGTCATTCTATCTTTAGTTTCTTTCTTTCTTTCTTTCTTTCTTTCTTTCTTTCTTTCTTTCTTTCTTTCTTTCTTTCTTTCTTTCTATCTGGATATATTTCATTCTAGCTTTCATACCATAACTCATTCTATCTTTAGATCCTTTCTTTTTTGATATAATTCGTTCTAGCTTTCATACCTTCTCTCATTCTAGCTTTAGTTTCTTTTTTTCTTTCTTTATTTCTTTCTATCTGTATATCTTTCATTCTACATTTACCTTCTCTCATTCTATCTTTACTTCCGTCCTTCTTTCTTACTTTCTAACATTCTGTCTCCGCTCTATTTTTCATTTCTTTCTTTCTTGATAACTTTCATTCTAGCCTTCTTACCGTCTCTCATTCTATCCTTAGTTCCTTTCTTTCTTTCTTTCTCTCTTTCCATCTGAATATCTTTCTTTCTTACTTTCATACCTTCTCTCATTCTATATTTAGTTTCTTTCTTTCTTTCTTTCTTTCTTTCTTTCTTTCTTTCTTTCTTTCTCAATATCTTTCTTTCTAGCTTTCATACGTCACTCATTCTATCTTTAGTTCCTTTCTTAATTGATATATTTTATTCTAGCCTTCATAACTTCTAACGTTCTATTTTTCGTTTCTTTCTTTCTTGATAACTTTCATTTTAGCCTTCTTACCGTCACTCATTCTATCTTTAGTTCCTTTCTTTCTTGATATATTTCGTTCTAGCTTTCATACCTTCTCTCATTCTAGCTTTAGTTTCTTTCTTTCATTCTTTCTTGATACCTTTCATTCTAGCTTTCATGATTTCTTTCATTCCATCTATAGTTTCTTTCTTTCTTTCTTTCCTCCATCTTTTTTTCTTTCTTACTTCCTGTACTTTTTTCTTTCTTTCCTTCATTCCTTTCCTCTTTCTTTCTTTCTATCTTTCTTTCTTTATATTTTTCATTCTAGCTTTCATACCTTGTGTCATTCTATGTACAGTTTCTTTCTACCTTTCCATCTGAATATCTTTCATTCTAGCTTTCTATCTTTAGATTCTTTCTTTCTTTCTTTCTTTCTTTCATTATTTCTTTCTATCTGGATATCTTTCATTTTAGCTTTCATAACTTCTCTCATTATATTTTTAGTTTCTTTCTTTCTTGATATCTTTCATTCTAGCTTTCATACCTTCTCTCATTCTATCTTTAGTTTCTCTCTTTCATTCTTTCTTGATATCTTTCATTCTAGCTTTCATACCTTCTCTCATTCTATCTTTAGTTTCTTTCTTTCTTGATATCTTTCATTCTAGCATTCATACATTCTCTCATACTACCTTTAGTTTCTTTCTTTCTTCATAACTTTCATTCTAGCTTTCATGACTTCTTTCTTTCTATCTTTAGTTTCTTTCTTTCTATCTGGATATCTTTCATTCTAGCTTTCATATCTTCTCTCATTCCATCTATAGTTTCTTTTTTCTTTCTTTGTTCCTGTATTTCTTTCTTTCTTTCCTTCATTCCTTTCCTCTTTCTTTCTTTCTTTCTTTCCTTCTTTCTTTCATTCTAGCATTCATACCTTCTCTCATTCTATGTACAGTTTCTTTCTTCCTTTCCATCTGAATATCTTTCATTCTAGCTTTCTATCTTTAGTTTCTTTCTTTCTTTCTTTCTATCTGGATACCTTTCATTCTAGCTTTCATAACTTCTCTCATTCTATTTTTAGTTTCTTTTTTCTAGATATCTTTCATTGTAGCTTTCAAAACTTCTCTCATTCTATCTTTAGTTTCTTTTTTTTCTTAATACTTTCCTTAATTCTTTCTTTCTTTCTTCATTCCTTCCTTCGTTCCTTCCTTCCTTCCTTCCTTTCTCTCTTTCTTTCTTTCTTTCTTTCTTGATATGTTTCATTCTAGCTTTCATAGCTTCTCTCATTCTATCTATAGTTTCCTTCTTTCTTGATATATTTCATTCTACCTTTCATACCTTCTCTCATTCTATCTTTAATTTCTTTCTTTTTTTCTTCTTTCTTTCTTTCTTTCTTATTTTCATTATTTCTTTACTCCGTGCTTCCTTACTTCCTTCCATTCCTTTATTCCTTCCTTCCCATCTTCCTTTATTCCTTTCTTTCGTTCTTCTGTTCATTTGTTCTTTATTTCTTTCCTTCCTTACTTCGTCCTTTCTTTCTTTCTTATTTTCGTTCTTTCATTCTAACCTTTGTCCATTCTTTCTTTCTATCTTGATTTTGTTCCTTCGTTCGTTCTTTTTTTCTTTCTTTCCTTCCTTCCTTCATCCTTCCATTCATTACTTTTTTCTTCCTTCCGTCCAACATTCATTCCTTTCTTTCTTTCTTTCCTCCATGCTTTCTCTCTTTCTTTCTTTCTTTCTTTCTTTCATTCTTTCTTTCTTGATTACTTTCATTCTAGCTTTCATACGATCTCTAATTCTATCTATAGTTTCTTTCTTTCTTTCTTTCTTTCTATCTGGATATCTTTCATTCTAGCTTTCATACCTTCTCTCATTCCTACTATAGTTTCTTTCTTTCTTTCTTTCCATCTGGATATCTTTCATTATAGCTTTCATACCTTCTCTAAATCTATCTTTAGTTTCTTTCTTTCTTTCTTTCTTCATATCTTTCATTCTAGCTTCATAACTTCTCTCATTCTAGCTTTACTTTCTTTCTTTTTAAATATGTTTAATTCTAGGTTTCATACCTTCTCTCATTCTGTCTTTAGTTTCTTTATTTCTTTATTTATTTCTATCTGGATATCTTTCATTCTAGCTTTCATACCTACTCCCATTCTATTTTTCGTTTCTTCCTTTCTTGATTTCTTTTATTCTAGCCTTCTTACCGTCTCTTATTCTATCTTTAGTTTCTTTCCTTCTTTCTTTCTTTCTTTCTTTCTTTCTTTCCATCTGAATATCTTTCATTCTAGCTTTCATGCCTTCTCTCATTCTATCTTTAGTTTCTTTCTTTCTTTCTTTCTTTCTTTCTATCTATCTGGATATCTATCATTCTAGCTTTCATACCGTCACTCATTCTATCTTTAGTTCCTTTCTTTCTTGATATATTTTATTCTAGCTTTCATAACTTCTCTCATTCTATCTTTAGTACCTTTCTTTCTTTCTTTCGTTTTTTCTTTCTTTCTTTCCTCCGTCCTTTCTCTAATTCTTTCTCCCTTTATTTCTTTCTTTCTTACCTTCATTCCTTTGATCTTTCTTTCTTTCATTCTGTAGTTCTTTTTCTATATCTTTCATTCTAGCTGTCATTGCTTTTCTTATTCTATCTTTAGTTCCTTTCTTTCTTGATATATTTTATTCTAGCTTTCATACCTTCTCTCATTCTATCTTTAGTTTCGTTCTTTCTTTGATTCTTTCTTTCTTTCTTTCTTTCTTTCTTTCTTTCTTTCTTTCTATCTCAATATCATTCTTTCTAGCTTTCATACCGTCACTCATTCTATTTTTAGTTCCTTTCTTAATTGATATATTTTATTCTAGCTTTCATAACTTCTCACGTTCTATTTTTCGTTTCTTTCTTTCTTGATAACTTTCATTTTAGCCTTCTTACCGTCTCTCATTCTATCTTTAGTTTCTTTCTTTTTTTCTTCCTTTCCATCTGAATATCTTTCATTCTAGCCTTCATACCTTCTATCATTCTATCTTTAGTTTCTTTCTTTCTTTCTTTCCTCCATCCTTTTTTCTTTCTTTCTCCCTATAATTCTTTCTTTCTTTCCTTCATTCTTTTACTCTTTCTATCTGGATATCTCTCATTCTAGTTTTCATAAATTCTCTCATTCTATTTTTAGTTTCTTTCTTTCTTGATATCTTTCATTCATTCTTTCCTACCTTCTCTCATTCTATCTTTAGTTTCTTACTTACTTTCTTTCTTTATTTATTTCTATCTGGATATCTTTCATTCTACCTTTACCTTCTCTCATTCTGTCTTTAGTTCCGTCCTTCTTTCTTACTTTCTAACTTCCTGTCATAATTTCTTTACTCTGTTCTTTCTTTATTCCTTTTTTTGTGCTTGTGTTCATGTTTTCGTTATTTCTTTCCTTCCTTACTTCGTCCTTTCTTTCTTACTTTCATTCTTTCTTTATTTCTTTCATTCTAGCTTTCATACCTTCTCTCATTCTATCTATAGTTTCTTTCTTTCTTGATATCTTTCGTTCTAGCTTTCATACCTTCACTCATTCCATCTTTAGTTTCTTTCTTTCTTTCTTTCTTTCTTTCCTTCTGGATATCTTTCATTCTAGCTTTCATACCTTCTCTAAATCTATCGTTACTTTCTTTCTTTCTTTCTTCATATCTCACATTCTAGCTTTCATACCTTCTCTCCTATCTTTAGTTTCTTTTTTTCCTAATGTCTTTCATTCTAGCTTTCATACCTCCTCTCATTCTATCTTTAGTTTCTTTCTTTCTTTCGTTCTTTATTGATATCTTTTATTCTAGCTTTCATACGGTCTCTCATTCTATCTTTAGTTTCTTTTTATCTTTCTTTTTATCTAGATATCTTTCATTCAAGCTTTCATATCTTCTCTCATTTTAATTTTAGTTTCTTTCTTTCTTGATATCTTTCATTCTAGCAGTCATACATTCTCTCATTCTACCTTTAGTTTCTTTCTTTCTACATATCTTTCATTCTAGCTTTCATGCCTTCTCTCTTTCTATCTTTAGTTTCTTTCTTTCTATCTGGATATCTTTCACTCTAGCTTTCATACCTTCTCTCATTCTATCATTAATTTCTTTCTTTCTTTCTTTCTTACTTTCTTTACATATTTCATTCTAGCGTTCATACCTTCTCTCATACAGTTTCTTCCTTTCCATCTGAATATATTTCTTTCTTGTTTTCTATCCTTGGTTTCTTTTTTCTTTCTTTCTTTCTTTCTTTCTATCTGGATATCTTTCATTCTAGTTTTCATAAATTCTCTCATTCTATTTTTAGTTTCTTTCTTCCTTGATATCTTTCATTCTAGCTTTCATACCTTCTCTCATTCTAGCTTTAGTTTCTTTTTTCCTTTTTTCTTAATCATTTCCCTCTTCCTTCCTTCCTTCCTTCCTTTTTTCCTTCCTTCCTTCCTTTCTTTTTTTTCTTCCTTCCTTCCTTCCTTCCTTCCTTCCTTCCTTCCTTCCTTCCTTACTTCCTTCCTTCCTTCCTTTCTATCTTTCTTTCTTACTTTCTTTCTTTCTTTCTTTCTTTCTTTCTTGATATCTTTCATTCTAGGCTTTTTACCATTTCTCATTCTATCTTTAATTCCTTTCTTACTTGATATATTTTATTCCAGCTTTCATACCTTCTCTCATTCTGTCTTTAGTTTCTTTCTTTCTTTCTTCCTTCCCATCAGAATATCTTTTATTCAAGTTTTCATACCATCTCTCATTCTATATTTAGTTTCTTTCTTTTTAGATATCTTTCATTCTAGCTTTCATACCTTCTCTCATTCTATTTTTAGTTTCTTTCGTTCTTGATATCTTTCATTTTAGCCTTCATACCGTTTCTCATTCTATCTTTAGTTCCTTTCTTTCTTGATGTATTTCATTCTAGCTTTCATGCCTTCTCTCATTCTATCTTTAGTTTCTTTCTTTCTTTCTTTCTTCCCATCAGAATATCTTTCATTATAGCTTTCATACCTTCACTCATTCTATCTTTAGTTTTTTTTTTCTTCCTTTATTTTTTATTTCTGGATATCTTTCATTCTAGCTTTACCTTCTCTCATTCTTTCTTTAGTTTCTTTCTTTCTTTCTTTCTAACTTACTTTCATTATTTATTTACTCCATTCTTCCTTCCTTCCTTCCTTCCCTTCTTTCTTTATTCCTTTATTTCATTTTTGTGTTCATTTGTTCGTTATTTCTTTCCTTTCTTACTTCGTGATTTCTTTCTTACTTTCTTTCTTTCTTAATATCTTTCATTATATCTTTCATATCTTCTCTCATTCTATATTTAGTTTCTCTCTTTCTTTCTTTCTTCCTTTCTTTCTTTCCTTCTGAATATCTTTTATTCTAGCTTTCATACCTTCTCTCGTTCTATCTTTATTTTCGTTCTTTCTTTCTATCTGGATATCTTTCATTCAAGCTTTCATACTTTCTCTCATTTTAGTTTTAGTTTCTTTCTTTCTTGATATCTTTCATTCTAGCATTCATACCTTCTCTCATTCTAACTTTAATTTCTTTATTTCTTGATATCTTTCATTCCAGCTTCCATGCCTTCTCTCATTCTATCTTTAATTTCTTACTTTCTATGTGGATATCTTTCATTCTAGTTTTCATACCATCTCTCATTCTATCTTTAATTTCTTTCTTTCTTTCCTCCGTCCTTTTTTTCTTTATTTCTTCCTCTATTTCTTTCTTTCTTTCCTTCATTCCTTTGCTCTTTCTTTCTTTATTTCCTTCCTTTTTTCTTTCTTTTTTTACATTTTTCATTCTAGCTTTCATACCTTCTCTCATTCTGTCTACAGATTGTTTCTTCCTTTCCATCTGAATATCTTTCATTCTAGCTTTCTATCTTTAGTTTCTTTCTTTCTTTCGTCCTTTCTATCTGAATATCATTCATTCTATCTTTCATACCTTCTCTCATTCTATCTTAACTTTCTTTCATTCATTCCTTCTTTCTTTCTTATTTACTTACTTTCTTTTTTCTATCTGGATATCTTTCATTCTAGCTTTCATACCATCACTCATTCTATCTTTAGTTCCTTTCTTTCTTGATATATTTCGTTCTAGCTCTCATAACTTCTCTCATTCTATCTTTAGTTTGTTTCTTTTTTTCTTTTTTTCTTTCGTTCCCTCTGGACATCTTTTATTCTAGCTTTACCTTCTCTCATTCTATCTTTAGTTTCTTTCTTCTTTCTGTCTTTCTAACTTACTTTCATTATTTCTTTACTCTGTTCTTTCTTTATTCCTTTTTTTCGTACTTCTGTTCATTTTTTCGATATTTCTTTCCTTCCTTACTTCGTCTTTTCTTTCTTCCTTTCTTTCTTTATATCTTTCATTCTAGCTTTCATACCTTCTCTCATTCTATCTTTAGTTTCTATCTTTCTTTCTTTCTTAATTTCCATATGAATATCTTTCATTGTATCTTTCATACCTTCTCTCATTCTATCTTTAGTTACTTTCTTTCTTTCTTTCTTTCTTTCATTATTTCTTTCAATCTGGATATCTTTCATTCTAGATTTCATACATTCTCTGATTCTATTTTTCGTTTCTTTATTTCTTGATATTTTTCATTCATTCATTCCTACCTTCTCTCATTCTATCTTTAGTTTCTTTTTTTTTTCTATCTTTCTATCTGGATATCTTTCATTCAAGCTTTCCTACCTTCTCTCATTTTATTTTTAGTTTCTTTCTTTCTTAATATATTTCATTTTACCTTTCATTCCTTCTCTCATTCTATCTTTAGTTTCTTTCTTTCTTGATATATTTTATGCTAACTTTCACAACTTCCTCCTCTCATTCTATCTTTAGTTTCTTTCTTTCTTCCTTCCTTTCCATCTGAATGTCTTTCATTCTATCTTTCATACCTTATATATATATATATCTTTAGTTTCTTTCTTTCTTTCTTTCTATCTGGATATCTTTCATTCTAGCTTTACCGTCTCTCATTCTATCTTTAGTTTCTTTCTTTCTTCTCTCTTTCTTTCTAACTTACTTTCATTATTTCTTTACACTGTTCTTTCTTCATTCCTGTCTTTCCTTCTGTTCATTTGTTCTTTATGTCTTCCTACCTTACTCCTTTCTTTCTTACTTTCTTTCTTTCCTTATATCTTTCATTCTAGCTATCATACCTTCTCTCGTTCTATCTTTAGTTCCTTTCTTTCTTTCATTATTTCTTTCTATCTGGATATCTTTCATTCTAGCTTTCATACAGTCTCTCATTCTATTTTTAGTTTATTTCTTTCTTGATTTCTTTCATTCTAGCTTTCCTACCTTCTCTCATTCTCACTTTAGTTTCTTTCTTTCTTTCCTTCTTTTTTTCTTTCTTTCTTTCTTTCTTTCTTTCCTCCATCCTTTCTCTCATTCTTTCTCCCTTTCTTTCTTTCTTTCTTTCTTACCTTTATTCCTTCTGTTATATCTTTCATTCTAGCAGTCATAGCTTCTCTCATTCTATCTTTAGTTTCTTTCTTTCTATCTTTCTTTCTATCTGGATATCTTTCATTCTAGCTTTCATACCTTTTCTCATTGTATCTTTATTTTCTTTCTTCTTTCTTGCTTTCTTACTTTCTTACTTTCATTATTTCTATTCTCCGTTCTTCCTTTCTTCCTTCCTTCCTTCTTTGCTTCCTTAGTTCCTTTCTTTCTTTATTCCTTTCATTCATTCTTTGGTTCGATTGTTCTTTGTTTCTTTCCTTCCTTCCTTCGTCCTTTCTTTCTTTCTTATTTTCTTTCTTTCATTCTTTCCTTTGTCCATTTTTTCGTTCTATCTTGCTTTTGTTCTTTCGTTCGTTCTTGTTTTCTTTCCTTCCTTCCTATCTTCATCCTTTCCTTCTTTACATTTTTCATCCTTCCTTCCTTCTTTCATTCTTTCCTTTCTTTCATTACTCCGTGCTTTCTCTTTTTATTTATTTCATTTTTTCTTTCTTGATAACTTTCATTCCAACTTTCATGCGGTCTCTCATTCTATCTTTAGTTTCTGTCTTTCTATCTTTCTTTCTTTCTTTCTTTCTTTCTTACATTCTTTCGTCCTTTTTATCTGGATATCTTTCATACTAGCTTTCATACCTTCTCTAAATCTATCGTTAGTTTCTTACTTTCTTTCTTTCTTTCTTTCCATCTGGGTACCTTTCATGCTAGCTTTCATACCTTCTCTAAATCTATCGTTAGTTTCTTACTTTCCTTCTTTCTTTTTTCATATCTTTCATTCTAAATTTCATACCTTCTCTCATATCTTTAGTTTCTTTTTTCCTAATACCTTTCATTCTAGCTTTCATACCTTCTCTCATTCTATCATTAGTTTCTTGCTTTCATTCTTTCCTGATATCTTTTATTCTAGCTTTCATACCTTGTCTAATTCTATTATTCATTTCTTTCTTTTTAGATTTTTTTCATTCAAGCTTTCATACCTTCTCTCATTCTATCTTTAGTTTATTTCTTTCTATCTGGATATCTTTCATTCTAGCTTTCATACCTTCTTTCATTCCATTTTTAGTTCCTTTCTTTCTTCATATATTTTATTCTAGCTTTAGTACCTTCTCTCATTCTATCTTTAGTTTCTTTCTTCCTTTCCATCTGTATATCTTTCATTCTAGCTTTCATAAGTGCTCTCATTCTATCTTAAGTTTCTTTCTTTCATTCTTTCTTTAATTCTTACTTTCTTAATTTCTTTCTTTCTATCTGAATATATTTCATTCTAGATTTCATACCAACACTCATTCTATCTTTAGTTCCTTTCTTTCTTTATATATTTCGTTCTAGCTTTCATACTTACTCTCATACTATCTTTAGTTTCTTTTTTCTTTCTTTTTTTCTTTCTTTCTTTCTATCTGGATATCTTTCATTCTACCTTTATCTTCTCTCATTCTATTTTTAGTTCCTTCCTTCTTTCTATCTTTCTAACTTTCTGTCATAATTTCTTTACTCTGTTCTTTCTTTATTCCTTTTTTCGTACTTGTGTTCATTTTTTCATTATTTCTTTCCTTCCTTACTTCGTCCTTTCTTTCTTACTTTTTTCCTTTCTTTATATCGTTCATTCTAGCTTTCATACATTCACTCATTCTATCTTTAGTTTCTTTCTTTATTTCTTTCTATCTGGATATCTTTCATTCTAGCCTTCATACCTTCTCTCATTCTATCTGTACTTTCTTTCTTTTTTTATATCTTTTGTTCTAGCTTTCATACCTTCATTCATTCCAACTTTTCTTTCTTTCTTTCTTTCTTTCTTTCCATCTGCATATCTTTCATTCTAGCTTTCCTACCTTCTCTAAATCTATCGTTAGTTTCTTTCTTTGTTTGTTTGTTTCTTTCCTTCTTTCTTCATATCTCACATTCTAGCTTTTATACCATCTGTCCTATCTTTAGTTTCTTTTTTTCCTAATTTCTTTCATTCTAGCTTTCATACCTCCTCTCATTCTATATTTAGTGTCTTTCTATCGTTCTTTCTTGATATTTTTTATTCTAGCTTTCATACCTTCTCTGATTCTATCTTTAGTTTCTTTCTTTCTTTCTTTCTGGATATCTTTCATTCTAGCTTTAATGCCTTCTCTCATTCTATCTTTAGTTTCTTTCTTTCGTTCTTTCTTGATATCTGTTATTCTAGCTTTCATACGGTCTCTCATTCTATCTTTAGTTTCTTTTTTTTCTTTCTTTCTATCTGGATATCTTTCATTCTAGCATTCATATATTCTCTCATTCAACCTTTAGTTTCTTTCTTTCTTCATAACTTTCATTGTAGCTTTCAAGACTTCTCTCTTTCTCTCTTTAGTTTCTTTCTATCTGGATATCTTTCATTCTAGCTTTCATGAATTCTCTAATTCTATCTTTAATTTCTTTCTTTCTTTCTTTCTTTCTTTCTTTCTTTCTTTCTTTCTTTCTTTCCTCCGTCTTTTTTTCTATCTTTCTTTCTTTAGTTCTTTCTTTCTTTCCTTCATTCCTTTGCTCTTTCTTTCTTTCTTTCTTTCTTTCTTTCTTTCTTTCTCTCTTTCTTTCTTTCTTTCTTTACATATTTTATTCAAGCTTTCATACCTTCTCTCATTCTATCTACAGTTTCTTCCTTTCCATCTCAATATATTTCTTTCTAGTTTTCTATCTTTAGTTTCCTCTTTTCTTTCTTTCTTTCTTTGTTTATTTCTATCTGGATATCTTTCATTCTATTTTCATAAATTATCTCATTCTATTTTTAGTTTATTTCTTTCTTGATATCTTTCATTCTAGATTTCATACCTTCTCTCATTCTATCTTTAGTTTCTTTTTTCCTTTTTTCATAATCACTTAATTCCTTCCTTCCTTCCTTCCTTCCTTCCTTCCTTCCTTCCTTCATTCATTCCTTCATTCCTTCATTCTATCCTACCTTCCTGCTTCCTTCCTTCCTTTCTTTCCTTGTTTCTTTCTTGATATCTTTCATTCTAGCTTTCATACCTTCTTTCATTCTATGTACAGATTCTTTCTTCCTTTTCCATCTGAATATCTTTCATTCTAGCTTTCTATCTTTAGTTTCTTCTTTCTTTCTTTCTATCTGGATGTCTTTCATTCTAGCTTTCATAACTTCGTTCACTCTTTTTTTATTTTCATTCTTTCTTCATATCTTTCATTTCTAGCTTTCATACCTTCTCTCATTCTATCTTTAGTTTCTTTTTTCCTTTTTTTCTTAATACTTTCCTACATTCTTTCTTTCTTTCGTTCTTTTTTCCTTCCTTCCTTCGTTCCTTCCTTCCTTTCTTTCCCTCCCTCTTTCTTTCTTTCTTGATATCTTTCATTCTAGCTTTCATACCTTCTCTCATTCTATCTATAGTTTCCTTCTTTCTTGATATATTTCGTTCTAGCTTTCATACCTCCTCTCATTCTATCTTTTGTTTCTTTCTTTCTATCAGGATAAATTTCATTCTAGCTTTCATACCTTCTCTCATTCTATCTTTAATTTCTTTCTTTCTTTCTATCTAACTGGAAATCGTTCATTCTCTCTTTCATACCTTCTCTCATTCTATCTTTAGTTTCTTTCTTTCTTGATTTCTTTCATTCTAGCTTTTATATGTTCTCTTATTCTATCTATAGATTCTTTCTTTCTTCCTTTCCTCCGCGCTTTTTCCTTTTTTCTTCCTGTATTTCTTTCTTTCTTTCCTTCATTACTTTCCTCTTTCTTTCTTTCTTTCTTTCTTTCTTTCTTTCTTTCTTTCTTTCTTTTCTTTCTTTCTTTCTTTCTTTCTTTCGTTCTTTATTTATATCTTACATTCTAGCTTTCATAAATTCTCTCATTCTGTCTACAGTTTGTTTCTTCCTTTCCATCTGAATATATTTCATAATAATTTTCTATCTTTTGTTTCTTTCTTTCTATCTTTCTATCTGGATATCTTCATTCTATCCTTGCTTGATTCCTTTTATTCTAGATCTAATACATTCATTCTTTAGCTTGTTTCTTGATTCCTTGCTTGATTCCTTTTATTCTAGCTCTAATAACTTCTAACATTTATTCTTTAGCTTATTTCATTCATTCCTTGCTTGATTCCTTTTATTCTAGCTCTAATACATTGATTCTTTAACTTGTTTCTTGATTCCTTGCTGTATTCCTTTTATTCTAGCTCTAATACCATCTAACATTCATTCTTTAGCTTGTTTCTTGGTTCCTTGTTTGATTCCTTTTATTCTAGCTCTAATACATTCATTCTTTAGCTGTGTTACTTGATTTCTTGCTGTATTCCATTTATTCTAGCTCTAATACACTCTAACATTCATTCTTTAGCTTGTTTCTTGATTCCTTCCTGTATTAATTTTATTCTAGCTCTAATACCTTCTAACATTCATTCTTTAGGTTGTTTCATCATTTCTTGCTTGATTCCTTTTATTCTAGTTCTAATACATTCATTCTTTAGCTTGTTCTTGATTCCTTCCTGTATTCCTTTTATTCTAGCTCTAATAACTTCTAACATTCATTCTTTAGCTTGTTTCTTGATTCCTTGCTTGATTCCTTTTATTCTATCTCTATACATTCATTCTTTAGCTTGTTACTTGATTCCTTGCTGTATTCCTTTTATTCTAGCTCTAATACATTCATTCTTTAGCTTGTTTCTTGATTCCTTGCTGTATTCCTTTTCTTCTAGCTCTAATACATTCTAACATTCATTCTTTAGCTTGTTTCTTGATTCCTTGCTGTATTCCTTTTATTCTAGCTCTAATACATTCATTCTTTAGCTTTTTTCTTGATTCCTTGCTGTATTCCTTTTATTCTAGCTCTAATACCTTCTAACATTCATTCTTTAGCTTGTTTCATCATTCCTTGCTTGATTCCTTTTATTCTAGCTCTAATACATTCATTCTTTAGCTTGTTTCTTGAGTCCTTCCTGTATTCCTTTTATTCTAGCTCTAATAACTTCTAACATTCATTCTTTAGCTTGTTTCTTGATTCCTTGCTTGATTCCTTTTATTCTATCTCTAATACATTCATTCTTTAGCTTGTTACTTGATTCCTTGCTGTATTCCTTTTATTCTAGCTCTAATACATTCATTCTTTAGCTTGTTTCTTGATTCCTTGCTGTATTCCTTTTCCTCTAGCTCTAATACATTCTAACATTCATTCTTTAGCTTGTTTCTTGATTCCTTGCTGTATTCCTTTTATTCTAGCTCTAATACATTCATTCTTTAGCTTTTTTCTTGATTCCTTGCTGTATTCCTTTTATTCTAGCTCTAATACCTTCTAACATTCATTCTTTAGCTTGTTTCATCATTCCTTGCTTGATTCCTTTTATTCTAGCTCTAATACATTCATTCTTTAGCTTGTTTCTTGAGTCCTTCCTGTATTCCTTTAATTCTACCTCTAATACCTTCTAACATTCATTCTTTAGCTTGTTTCTTGATTCTGTGCTTGATTCCTTTCATTCTAGCTCTAATACATTCATTCTTTAGCTTGTTTCTTGATTCCTTGCTGTATTCCTTTTATTCTAGCTCTAATACATTCATTCTTTAGCTTGTTTCTTGATTCCATGCTGTATTCCTTTTATTCCAGCTAGTTTCTTTATTGATTTCTTTCTTTCTTTCTTTCTTGATATCTTTCATTCTAGATTTCATACCTTCTCTCATTTTATCTTTAGTTTCTTTATTGATTTCCTCCTTTCTTCCTTTCTTGATATCTTTCATTCTAGCTTTCATAAATTCTCTCATTCTTCCTATAGTTTCTTTTTAACTTACTTTCATTTCTTTCTTTCTTGATATCTTTCATTACAGCTTTCATACCTTCTCTCATTCTATCTTTAGTTTCTTTGTTACTTACTTTCATTTCTTTCCTTGATATCTTTCATTCTAGCTTTAATACCTTCTCTCATTCTATCTTTAGTTTCTTTATTAGTTACTTTCTTTCTTTCTTGATATCTTTCATTCTAGATTTCATTCCTTCTCTCAGTTTATCTTTAGTTTCTTTATTGATTTCTTTCTTTCTTTCTTTCTTGATAACTTTCATTCTAGCATTCATATCTTCACTCAGTCAATCTTTATTTTCTTTATTACATTATTTCTACTTTGTTCCTTTTTTCTTTCTTGATATCTTTCATTCTAGGTTTCATACCTTCTCTCATTCTATCTTTAGTTTCTTTATTACGCTCTTTCTTTCATTATTTCTTGATATCTTTCATTCTATCTTTCATACCTTCTCTCGTTCTATCTTTAGTTTCTTTATTACTTTCTTACTTTCTTTCTTTCTTGATATCTTTCATTCTAGCTCACATAACTTCTCTCTTTCTATCTTTAGTTTCTTTTTTACTTTCTTTCTTTCTTTCTTGATATCTTTCATTCTAGCTTTCTTACCTTCTCTCATTCTATCTTTAGTTTCTTTGTTACTTACTTTCATTTCTTTCCTTGATATCTTTCATTCTAGCTTTAATACCTACTCTCATTCTATCTTTTCTTTCTTTATTAGTTACTTTCTTTCTTTCTTGATATCTTTCATTCTAGATTTCATTCCATCTCTCATTTTATCTTTAGATTCTTTATTGATTTCTTTCTTTCTTTCTTTCTTGATATCTTTCATTCTAGCTTTCATACCTTCTCTCATTTTATCTTTAGTTTCTTTATTAATTACTTTCGTTCTTTCTTTCTTTCTTTCTTTCTTTCTTGATATCTCATTCTCGCTCTCATACCTTCTCTGATTCTATCTTTAGTTTCATTCCTACTTTCTTTCTTTCTTTCTTGATAACTTTCATTCTAGCATTCATATCTTCACTCAATCAATCTTTATTTTCTTTATTACATTATTTCTACTTGGTTCCTTTTTTCTTTCTTGATATCTTACATTCTAGCTTTCATACCTTCTCTCATTCTATCTTTAGTTTCTTTATTACTTTCTTACTTTATTTCTTTCTTTCTTGATATCTTTCATTCTAGCTCTCATACCTTCTCTCTTTCTATCTTTAGTTTCTTTTTTACTTACTTTCATTGCTTTCCTTGATATCTTTCATTCTAGCTTTAATACCTTCTCTCATTCTATCTTTAGTTTCTTTATTAGTTACTTTCTTTCTTTCTTGATATCTTTCATTCTAGATATCATTCCTTCTCTCATTTTATCTTTAGTTTCTTTATTGATTTCTTTCTTTCTTTCTTTCTTGATATCTTTCATTCTAGATTTCATACCTTCTCTCATTTTATCTTTAGTTTCTTTATTGATTTCCTCCTTTCTTCCTTTCTTGATATCTTTCATTCTAGCTTTCATAAATTCTCTCATTCTTCCTATAGTTTCTTTTTAACTTACTTTCATTTCTTTCTTTCTTGATATCTTTCATTACAGCTTTCATACCTTCTCTCATTCTATCTTTAGTTTCTTTGTTACTTACTTTCATTTCTTTCCTTGATATCTTTCATTCTAGCTTTAATACCTTCTCTCATTCTATCTTTAGTTTCTTATTAGTTACTTTCTTTCTTTCTTGATATCTTTCATTCTAGATTTCATTCCTTCTCTCAGTTTATCTTTAGTTTCTTTATTGATTTCTTTCTTTCTTTCTTTCTTGATAACTTTCATTCTAGCATTCATATCTTCACTCAGTCAATCTTTATTTTCTTTATTACATTATTTCTACTTTGTTCCTTTTTTCTTTCTTGATATCTTTCATTCTAGCTTTCATACCTTCTCTCATTCTATCTTTAGTTTCTTTATTACGCTCTTTCTTTCATTATTTCTTGATATCTTTCATTCTATCTTTCATACCTTCTCTCCTTCTATCTTTAGTTTCTTTATTACTTTCTTACTTTCTTTCTTTCTTGATATCTTTCATTCTAGCTCACATAACTTCTCTCTTTCTATCTTTATTTTCTTTTTTACTTTCTTTCCTTCTTTCTTTCTTGATATCTTTCATTCTAGCTTTCTTACCTTCTCTCATTCTATCTTTAGTTTCTTTGTTACTTACTTTCATTTCTTTCCTTGATATCTTTCATTCTAGCTTTAATACCTACTCTCATTCTATCTTTTCTTTCTTTATTAGTTACTTTCTTTCTTTCTTGATATCTTTCATTCTAGATTTCATTCCATCTCTCATTTTATCTTTAGATTCTTTATTGATTTCTTTCTTTCTTTCTTTCTTGATATCTTTCATTCTAGCTTTCATACCTTCTCTCATTTTATCTTTAGTTTCTTTATTAATTACTTTCGTTCGTTCTTTCTTTCTTTCTTTCTTTCTTTCTTTCTTGATATCTCATTCTAGCTCTCATACCTTCTCTGATTCTATCTTTAGTTTCATTCCTACTTTCTTTCTTTCTTTCTTGATAACTTTCATTCTAGCATTCATATCTTCACTCAATCAATCTTTATTTTCTTTATTACATTATTTCTACTTGGTTCCTTTTTTCTTTCTTGATATCTTACATTCTAGCTTTCATACCTTCTCTCATTCTATCTTTAGTTTCTTTATTACTTTCTTACTTTATTTCTTTCTTTCTTGATATCTTTCATTCTAGCTCTCATACCTTCTCTCTTTCTATCTTTAGTTTCTTTTTTACTTACTTTCATTTCTTTCCTTGATATCTTTCATTCTAGCTTTAATACCTTCTCTCATTCTATCTTTAGTTTCTTTATTAGTTACTTTCTTTCTTTCTTGATATCTTTCATTCTAGATATCATTCCTTCTCTCATTTTATCTTTAGTTTCTTTATTGATTTCTTTCTTTCTTTCTTTCTTTCTTGATATCTTTCATTCTAGATTTCATACCTTCTCTCATTTTATCTTTAGTTTCTTTATTGATTTCCTCCTTTCTTCCTTTCTTGATATCTTTCATTCTAGCTTTCATAAATTCTCTCATTCTTCCTATAGTTTCTTTTTAACTTACTTTCATTTCTTTCTTTCTTGATATCTTTCATTATAGCTTTCATACCTTCTCTCATTCTATCTTTAGTTTCTTTGTTACTTACTTTCATTTCTTTCCTTGATATCTTTCATTCTAGCTTTAATACCTTCTCTCATTCTATCTTTAGTTTCTTTATTAGTTACTTTCTTTCTTTCTTGATATCTTTCATTCTAGATTTCATTCCTTCTCTCAGTTTATCTTTAGTTTCTTTATTGATTTCTTTCTTTCTTTCTTTCTTGATATCTTTCATTCTAGATTTCATTCCTTCTCTCAGTTTATCTTTAGTTTCTTTATTGATTTCTTTCTTTCTTTCTTTCTTGATATCTTTCTTTCTAGCTTGCATACCTTCCGTCATTCTATCTTTAGTTTTTTTTACTTACTTTCATTCTTTCTTTCTTCATATCTTGCATTCTAGCTTTCATACCATCACTCATTCTATCTTTAGTTTCTTTATTACTTTTTTCTACTTTCTTCCTTTTTTCTTTCTTGATATCTGTCATTCTAGCTTTCATACCATCACTCATTCTATCTTTAGTTTCTTTATTACTTTTTTTCTACTTTCTTCCTTTTTTCTTTCTTGATATCTGTCATTCTAGCTTTCATACCATCACTCATTCTATCTTTAGTTTCTTTATTACTTTCTTTCTTTCTTTCTTGATATCTTTCATTCTAGCTTTCATACCTTCTCTCATTCTATCTTTAGTTTCCTTATTAATTTATTTATATCTCTCTTGATATCTATCATTCTAGATTTCATACCTTCTCTCTTTTCATCTATAATTTCTTTATTGATTTCTTTTTTTCTTTTTTCTTTATTACTTTCTTACTTTATTTCTTTCTTTCTTGATATCTTTCATTCTAGCTCTCATACCTTCTCTCTTTCTATCTTTAGTTTCTTTTTTACTTTCTTACTTTCTTTCTTTCTTTCTTGATATCTTTCATTCTAGATTTCATTCCTTCTCTCTTTTCATCTATAATTTCTTTATTGATTTCTTTTTTTCTTTCTTTCTTGTTATCTTTCATTCTTGCTTTCATACCTTCTCTCAATTTATCTTTAGTTTCTTTATTGATATCTTTCTTTCTTTCTTTCTTTCTATCTTTCTTGATATCTTTCTTTCTAGCTTTAATACCTTCTCTCATTCTATCTTTAGTTTCTTTTTTACTTACTTTCATTTCTTTCTTTCTTCATATCTTGCATTCTAGCTTTCATACCATCACTCATTCTACCTTTAGTTTCTTTATTACTTTATTTCTACTTTCTTCCTTTTTTCTTTCTTGATATCTGTCATTCTAGCTTTCATACCTTCTCTCATTCTATCTTTAGTTTCTTTATTACTTTCTTTCTTTCTTTCTTTCTTGATATCTTTCATTCTAGCTTTAATACCTTCTCTCATTCTATCTTTAATTTCTTTACTACTTTCTTTCTTTCTTTCTTTCTTTCTTTCTTTCTTTCTTTCTTGATACCTTTCATTCTGGATTTCATACCTTCTCTCTTTTTATCTTTAGTTTCTTTTATGATTTCTTTCTTTCTTTCTTTCTTGATTTCTTTCATTCTAGCTTTCATACCTTCTCTCGTTCTATCTTTAGTTTCTTTATTACTTTCTTACTTTATTTCTTTCTTTCTTGATATCTTTCATTCTAGCTCTCATACCTTCTCTCTTTCTATCTTTAGTTTCTTTTTTACTTTCTTACTTTCTTTCTTTCTTTCTTGATATCTTTCATTCTAGATTTCATTCCTTCTCTCATTTTATCTTTAGTTTCTTTATTGATTGATTTCTTTCTTTCTTTCTTGATATCTTTCATTCTAGATTTCATACCTTCTCTCATTTTATCTTTAGTTTCTTTATTGATTTCCTCCTTTCTTTCTTTCTTGATATCTTTCATTCTAGCTTTCATAAATTCTCTCATTCTACCTATAGTTTTTTTTAACTTACTTTCATTTCTTTCTTTCTTGAGATCTTACATTCTAGCTTTCGTACCTTCTCTCATTCTATCTTTAGTTTCTTTTTTACTTACTTTCATTTCTTGCTTTCTTGATATGTTACATTCTAGCTTTCATACCTTCTCTCATTCTATCTTTAGTTTCTTTATTAATTTCTTTCTTTCTTTCTTTCTTCCTTGATATCTTTCATTCTAGCTTTCATATCTTCACTCCTATCTTTAGTTTCTTTATTACTTCATTTCTACTTTCTTCCTTTTTTCTTTCTTGATATCTTTCATTCTAGCTCTCATACCTTCTCGCGTTCCATCTTTAGTTTCTTTATTACTTCCTTACTTTCTTTCTTTCTTTCTTGATATATTTCATTCAAGCTTTCATATCTTCACTCATTCTATCTTTAGTTTCTTTATTACTTCATTTCTACTTTCTTCCTTTTTTCTTTCTTGATATCTTTCATTCTAGCTTTCATACCTTCTCTCATTCTATCTTTAGTTTCTTTATTACTTTCTTTCTTTCTTGATATATTTCATTCAAGCTTTCATATCTTCACTCATTCTAAAATTAGTTTCCTTATTAATTACTTTCCTTACTTCTTTCTTGATATATTTCATTCTGGATTTCATACCTCTCTCATTTAATCTTTAGTTTCTTTATTAGTTTCTTTCTTTCTTTCTTTCTTGATATATTTCATTCTGGATCTCATATCATCTCCCATTCTATCTTTAGTTTTTAATTACTTTCTTTCTTTCTTTCTTTTTTATTGATATCTTTCATTCTGGATTTCATTAATTCTCTCATTTTTTCTTCAGTTTCTATATTGATTTCTTTCTTTCTTTCTTGATATCTTTCATTCTAGCTTTCATACCTTCTCTCATTCTATATTTAGTTTCTTTATTACTTTCTTTCTTTCTTTCTTGATATCTTTCCTTCTAGCTTTCATACCTTCTCTCATTTCATCTATAATTTCTTTATTGATTTCTTTTTTCTTTCTTTCTTGATATCTTTAATTCTAGCTTTCATACATTCTCTCATTCTATCTTTAGTTTCTTTATTACTTTCTTTCTTTCTTATTTATTGATATCTTTCATTCTAGCTTTCATACATTCTCTCATTTCATCTTTAGTTTCTTCATTACTTTCTTTCTTTCTTTCTCTCTTCATATCTTACATTCTAGCTTTCATACCTTCTCTCATTATATCTTTAGTTTCTTTATTACTTTCTTTCTTTCTTTCTTGATATCTTTCATTCTAGCTTTCATATGTTCTCTCATTTCATCTTTAGTTTCTTTAGTGATTTCTTACTTTCTTTCTTTCTTGCTAACTTTCATTCTAGCTTTCATACCTTCTCCCATTCTATCTTTAGTTTCTTTCTTTCTTTCTTTCTTTCTTTCTTGATATATTTCATTCAAGCTTTCATATCTTCACTCATTCTACCTTTAGTTTCTTTATTATATTCTTACTTACTTTCTTTTTTCTTTCTTGATATCTTTCATTCTAGCTTTCATACCTTCTCTCATTCTATATTTAGTTTCTTTATTACTTTCTTTCTTTACTTCTTTCATGATATCTTTGATTCTAGCATTCATATCTTCACTCCTATCTTTAGTTTCTTTATTACTTCATTTCTACTTTCTTCCTTTTTTCTTTCTTGATATCTTTCATTCTAGCTCTCATACCTTCTCGCATTCCATCTTTAGTTTCTTTATTACTTTCTTTCTTTCTTTCTTTCTTTCTTGATATCTTTCATTATAGCTTTAATACCTTCTCTCATTCTATCTTTAGTTTCTTTATTAGTTTCCTTCTTTCTTTATTTCTTGATATCTTTCATTCTGGATTTCATTACTTCTTTCATTTTATCTTCAGTTTCTAAATTGCTTTCTATGTTTCTTTCTTGATATTTTTCATTCTAGCTTTCATACCTTCTCTCATTCTATATTTAGTTTCTTTATTACTTTCTTTCTTTCTTTCTTGATATCTTTCCATCTAGCTTTCATACCTTCTCTCATTTCATCTTTAATTTCTTTATTGATTTCTTTTTTTCTTTCTTTCTTGATATCTTTCATACTAGCTTTCATACCTTCTCTCATTCTATCTTTAGTTTCTTTCTTTCTTTCTTTCTTTTTTATTGATATCTTTCATTCTAGCTTTCATACATTCTCTCATTTCATCTTTAGTTTCTTCATTACTTTCTTTCTTTTTTTCTTTCTTGATATCTTTCATTCTAGCTTTCATATCTTCACTCATTCTAACTTTAGTTTCCTTATTAATTACTTTCCTTACTTATTTCTTGATATATTTCATTCTGGATTTCATACCTCTCTCATTTAATCTTTAGTTTCTTTATTAGTTTCTTTCTTTCTTTCTTTCTTGATATCTTTCATTCTGGATTTCATACCTTCTCTAATTTTATCTTTAGTTTTTTTAATGATTTCTTTCTTTCTTTCTTTCTTGATATCTTTCATTCTGGATTTCATACCTTCTCTAATTTTATCTTTAGTTTTTTTAATGATTTCTTTCTTTCTTTCTTTCTTGATATCTTTCATTCTACCTTTCATACCTTCTCTCATTCTATCTTTAGTTTCTTTCTTTCTTTCTTTCTTTCTTTCTTGAGATCTTACATTCTAGCTTTCGTACCTTCTCTCATTCTATCTTTAGTTTCTTTTTTACTTACTTTCATTTCTTGCTTTCTTGATATGTTACATTCTAGCTTTCATACCTTCTCTCATTCTATCTTTAGTTTCTTTATTAATTTCTTTCTTTCTTTCTTCCTTGATATCTTTCATTCTAGCTTTCATACCTTCTCTCCTTCTATCTTTAGTTTCTTTAGTAGTTACTTTCTTTCTTTCTGTCTTGATATCTTTCATTCTAGATTTCATACCTTCTCTCATTTTATCTTTAGTTTCATTATTGATATCTTTCATTCTTTCTTTCTATCTTTCTTGATATCTTTCTTTCTAGCTTTCATACCTTCTCTCATTCTATCTTTAGTTTCTTTTTTACTTACTTTCATTTCTTTCTTTCTTCATATCTTGCATTCTAGCTTTCATACCATCACTCATTCTATCTTTAGTTTCTTTATTACTTTATTTCTACTTTCTTCCTTTTTTCTTTCTTGGTATTGTCATTCTAGCTTTCATATCATCACTCATTCTATCTTTAGTTTCTTTATTACTTTCTTTCTTTCTTTCTGGATATCTTTCATTCTAGCTTTCATACCTTCTCTCATTCTATCTTTAGTTTCTTTATTAATTTATTTCTATCTCTCTTGATATCTATCATTCTAGATTTCATACCTTCTCTCTTTTCATCTATAATTTCTTTATTGATTTCTTTTTTTCTTTCTTTCCTGATATCTTTCATTCTTGCTTTCATACCTTCTCTCATTCTATCTTTAGTTTCTTTTTTACTTACTTTCATTTCTTTCTTTCTTCATATCTTGCATTCTAGCTTTCATACCATCACTCATTCTATCTTTAGTTTCTTTATTACTTTCTTTCTTCCTTTCTTCTTATCTTTCATTCTAGCTTTAATACCTTCTCTCATTCTATCTATAGTTTCTTTTTTACTTACTTTCATTTCTTGCTTTCTTGATATGTTACATTCTAGCTTTCATACCTTCTCTCATTCTATCTTTAGTTTCTTTATTAATTACTTTCGTTCTTTCTTTCTTTCTTTCTTTCTTTCTTTCTTGATATCTCATTCTAGCTCTCATACCTTCTCAGATTCTATCTTTAGTTTCTTTACTACTTTCTTTCTTTCTTTCTTGATAACTTTCATTCTAGCATTCATATCTTCACTAAGTCAATCTTTATTTTCTTTATTACATTATTTCACTTTGTTCCTTTTTTCTTTCTTGATATCTTTCATTCTAGCTTTCATACCTTCTCTCATTCTATCTTTAGTTTCTTTTTTACTGACTTTCATTTCTTTCTTTCTTGATATCTTTCATTCTTGCTTTCATACCTTCCCTCATTCTATCTTTAGTTTCTTTTTTACTTACTTTCATTTCTTTCTTTCTTGATATCTTTCATTCTAGCTTTAATACCTACTCTCATTCTATCTTTACTTTCTTTATTACGCTCTTTCTTTCTTTATTTCTTGATATCTTTCATTCTATCTTTCATACCTTCTCTCGTTCTATCTTTAGTTTCTTTATTACTTTCTTTCTTTCTTTCTTGATATCTTTCATTCTAGCTCACATAACTTCTCTCTTTCTATCTTTAGTTTCTTTTTTACTTTCTTACTTACTTTCTTTCTTTCTTGATATCTTTCATTCTAGCTTTCATACCTTCTCTCATTCTATCTTTAGTTTCTTTTTTACTTACTTTCATTTCTTTCTTTCTTGATATCTTTCATTCTAGCTTTAATACCTACTCTCATTCTATCTTTACTTTCTTTATTAGTTACTTTCTTTCATTCTAGATTTCAATCCATCTCTCAATTTATCTTTAGATTCTTTATTGATTTCTTTCTTTCTTTCTTTCTTGATATCTTTCATTCTAGATTTCATACCTTCTCTCATTTTATCTTTAGTTTCTTTATTAATTACTTTCGTTCTTTCTTTCTTTCTTTCCATCTTTCTTGATATCTCATTCTAGCTCTCATACCTTCTCTGATTCTATCTTTAGTTTCTTTGCTACTTTCTTTCTTTCTTTCTTGATAACTTTCATTCTAGCATTCATATCTTCACTCAATCAATCTTTATTTTCTTTCTTACATTATTTCTACTTGGTTCCTTTTTTCTTTCTTGATATCTTACATTCTAGCTTTCATACCTTCTCTCGTTCTATCTTTAGTTTCTTTATTACTTTCTTACTTTATTTCTTTCTTTCTTGATATCTTTCATTCTAGCTCTCATACCTTCTCTCTTTCTATCTTTAGTTTCTTTTTTACTTTCTTACTTTTTTCTTTTTTTCTTGATATCTTTCATTCTAGCTTTCATACCTTCTCTCATTCTATCTTTAGTTTCTTTTCTACTTACTTTCATTTCTTTCCTTCTTGGTATCTTTCATTCTAGCTTTAATACCTTCTCTCATTCTTTCTTTAGTTTCTTTATTAGTTACTTTCTTTCTTTCTTGATATCTTTCATTCTAGATTTCATTCCTTCTCTCATTTTATCTTTAGTTTCTTTATTGATTTCTTTCTTTCTTGATATCTTTCATTCTAGATTTCATACCTTCTCTCATTTTATCTTTAGTTTTTTTATTGATTTCCTCCTTTCTTCCTTTCTTGATATCTTTCATTCTAGCTTTCATATATTCTCTCATTCTACCTATAGTTTCTTTTTAACTTACTTTCATTTCTTTCTTTCTTGATATCTTTCATTCTAGCTCTCATCCCTTCTCTCTTTCTATCTTTAGTTTCTTTATTACTTTCTTTCTTTCTTTCTTTCTTGATATCTTTCATTCTAGCTTTCATAAATTCTCTCATTCTATCTTTAGTTTCTTTTTTACTTACTTTCATTTCTTTCTTTCTTGAGATCTTACATTCTAGCTTTCGTACCTTCTCTCATTCTATCTTTAGTTTCTTTTTTACTTACTTTCATTTCTTGCTTTCTTGATATGTTACATTCTAGCTTTCATACCTTCTCTCATTCTATCTTTAGTTTCTTTATTAATTTCTTTCTTTCTTTCTTTCTTTCTTGATATCTTTCATTCTAGCTTTCATACCTTCTTTCATTCTATCTTTAGTTTCTTTATTAATTACTTTCGTTCTTTCTTTCTTTGTTTTTTTCTTGATATCTCATTCTAGCTCTCATACCTTCTCTGATTCTATCTTTAGTTTCTTTACTACTTTCTTTCTTTCCTTCTTTCTTTCTTGATAACTTTAATTCTAGCATTCATATCTTTACTCATTCAATCTTTATTTTCTTTGTTACATTATTTCTACTTTGTTCCTTTTTTCTTTCTTGATATGTTTCATTCTAGCTTTCAAACCTTCTCTCATTCTATCTTTAGTTTCTTTTTTACTTACTTTCATTTCTTTCTTTCTTCATATCTTGCATTCTAGCTTTCATACCATCACTCATTCTATCTTTAGTTTCTTTATTACTTCATTTCTACTTTCTTCCTTTTTTCTTTCTTGATATCTGTCATTCTAGCTTTCATACCATCACTCATTCTATCTTTCGTTTCTTTATTACTTTCTTTCTTCCTTTCTTGATATCTTTCATTCTAGCTTTCATAAATTCTTTCATTCTACCTATAGTTTCTTTTTAACTTACTTTCATTTCTTTCTTTCTTGATATCTTTCATTCTAGCTCTCATCCCATCTCTCTTTCTATCTTTAGTTTCTTTATTACTTTCTTTCTTTCTTTCTTGATATCTTTCATTCTAGCTTTCATAACTTCTCTCATTCTATCTTTAGTTTCTTTTTTACTTACTTTCATTTCTTTCTTTCTTGAGATCTTACATTCTAGCTTTCGTACCTTCTCTCATTCTATCTTTAGTTTCTTTTTTACTTACTTTCATTTCTTGCTTTCTTGATATGTTACATTCTAGCTTTCATACCTTCTCTCATTCTATCTTTAGTTTCTTTATTAATTTCTTTCTTTCTTTCTTTCTTGATATCTTTCATTCTAGCTTTCATACCTTCTTTCATTCTATCTTTAGTTTCTTTAATAATTACTTTCGTTCTTTCTTTCTTTGTTTCTTTCTTGATATCTCATTCTAGCTCTCATACCTTCTGTGATTCTATCTTTAGTTTCTTTACTACTTTCTTTCTTTCATTCTTTCTTTCTTGAGAACTTTCATTCTAGCATTCATATCTTCACTCATTCAATCTTTATTTTCTTTATTACATTATTTCTACTTTGTTCCTTTTTTCTTTCTTGATATATTTCATTCTAGCTTTCAAACCTTCTCTCATTCTATCTTTAGTTTCTTTTTTACTTACTTTCATTTCTTTCTTTCTTCATATCTTGCATTCTAGCTTTCATACCATCACTCATTCTATCTTTAGTTTCTTTATTACTTTATTTCTACTTTTTTCCTTTTTTCTTTCTTGATATCTGTCATTCTAGCTTTCATACCATCACTCATTCTATCTTTAGTTTCTTTATTACTTTCTTTCTTTCTTTCTTGATATCTTTCATTCTAGCTTTCATACCTTCTCTCATTCTATCTTTAGTTTCTTTATTAATTTATTTCTATCTCTCTTGATATCTATCATTCTAGATTTCATACCTTCTCTCTTTTCATCTATAATTTCTTTATTGATTTCTTTTTTTCTTTCTTTCTTGTTATCTTTCATTCTTGCTTTCATACCTTCTCTCATTTTATCTTTAGTTTCTTTATTGATATCTTTCTTTCTTTCTTTCTTTCTATCTTTCTTGATATCTTTCTTTCTAGCTTTAATACCTTCTCTCATTCTATCTTTAGTTTCTTTTTTACTTACTTTCATTTCTTTCTTTCTTCATATCTTGCATTCTAGCTTTCATACCATCACTCATTCTACCTTTAGTTTCTTTATTACTTTATTTCTACTTTCTTCCTTTTTTCTTTCTTGATATCTGTCATTCTAGCTTTCATACCTTCTCTCATTCTATCTTTAGTTTCTTTATTACTTTCTTTCTTTCTTTCTTTCTTGATATCTTTCATTCTAGCTTTAATACCTTCTCTCATTCTATCTTTAATTTCTTTACTACTTTCTTTCTTTCTTTCTTTCTTTCTTTCTTTCTTTCTTTCTTTCTTTCTTTCTTGATACCTTTCATTCTGGATTTCATACCTTCTCTCTTTTTATCTTTAGTTTCTTTTATGATTTCTTTCTTTCTTTCTTTCTTGATTTCTTTCATTCTAGCTTTCATACCTTCTCTCGTTCTATCTTTAGTTTCTTTATTACTTTCTTACTTTATTTCTTTCTTTCTTGATATCTTTCATTCTAGCTCTCATACCTTCTCTCTTTCTATCTTTAGTTTCTTTTTTACTTTCTTACTTTCTTTCTTTCTTTCTTGATATCTTTCATTCTAGATTTCATTCCTTCTCTCTTTTCATCTATAATTTCTTTATTGATTTCTTTTTTTCTTTCTTTCTTGTTATCTTTCATTCTTGCTTTCATACCTTCTCTCATTTTATCTTTAGTTTCTTTATTGATATCTTTCTTTCTTTCTTTCTTTCTATCTTTCTTGATATCTTTCTTTCTAGCTTTAATACCTTCTCTCATTCTATCTTTAGTTTCTTTTTTACTTACTTTCATTTCTTTCTTTCTTCATATCTTGCATTCTAGCTTTCATACCATCACTCATTCTACCTTTAGTTTCTTTATTACTTTATTTCTACTTTCTTCCTTTTTTCTTTCTTGATATCTGTCATTCTAGCTTTCATACCTTCTCTCATTCTATCTTTAGTTTCTTTATTACTTTCTTTCTTTCTTTCTTTCTTGATATCTTTCATTCTAGCTTTAATACCTTCTCTCATTCTATCTTTAATTTCTTTACTACTTTCTTTCTTTCTTTCTTTCTTTCTTTCTTTCTTTCTTTCTTTCTTGATACCTTTCATTCTGGATTTCATACCTTCTCTCTTTTTATCTTTAGTTTCTTTTATGATTTCTTTCTTTCTTTCTTTCTTGATTTCTTTCATTCTAGCTTTCATACCTTCTCTCGTTCTATCTTTAGTTTCTTTATTACTTTCTTACTTTATTTCTTTCTTTCTTGATATCTTTCATTCTAGCTCTCATACCTTCTCTCCTTCTATCTTTAGTTTCTTTTTTACTTTCTTACTTTCTTTCTTTCTTGATATCTTTCATTCTAGATTTCATTCCTTCTCTCATTTTATCTTTAGTTTCTTTATTGATTGATTTCTTTCTTTCTTTCTTGATATCTTTCATTCTAGATTTCATACCTTCTCTCATTTTATCTTTAGTTTCTTTATTGATTTCCTCCTTTCTTTCTTTCTTGATATCTTTCATTCTAGCTTTCATAAATTCTCTCATTCTACCTATAGTTTTTTTTAACTTACTTTCATTTCTTTCTTTCTTGAGATCTTACATTCTAGCTTTCGTACCTTCTCTCATTCTATCTTTAGTTTCTTTTTTACTTACTTTCATTTCTTGCTTTCTTGATATGTTACATTCTAGCTTTCATACCTTCTCTCATTCTATCTTTAGTATCTTTATTAATTTCTTTCTTTCTTTCTTTCTTCCTTGATATCTTTCATTCTAGCTTTCATACCTTCTCTCCTTCTATCTTTAGTTTCTTTAGTAGTTACTTTCTTTCTTTCTGTCTTGATATCTTTCATTCTAGATTTCATACCTTCTCTCATTTTATCTTTAGTTTCATTATTGATATCTTTGTTTCTTTCTATCTTTCTTGATATCTTTCTTTCTAGCTTTCATACCTTCTCTCATTCTATCTTTAGTTTCTTTTTTACTTACTTTCATTTCTTTCTTTCTTCATATCTTGCATTCTAGCTTTCATACCATCACTCATTCTATCTTTAGTTTCTTTATTACTTTATTTCTACTTTCTTCCTTTTTTCTTTCTTGGTATTGTCATTCTAGCTTTCATATCATCACTCATTCTATCTTTAGTTTCTTTATTACTTTCTTTCTTTCTTTCTGGATATCTTTCATTCTAGCTTTCATACCTTCTCTCATTCTATCTTTAGTTTCTTTATTAATTTATTTCTATCTCTCTTGATATCTATCATTCTAGATTTCATACCTTCTCTCTTTTCATCTATAATTTCTTTATTGATTTCTTTTTTTCTTTCTTTCCTGATATCTTTCATTCTTGCTTTCATACCTTCTCTCATTCTATCTTTAGTTTCTTTTTTACTTACTTTCATTTCTTTCTTTCTTCATATCTTGCATTCTAGCTTTCATACCATCACTCATTCTACCTTTAGTTTCTTTATTACTTTATTTCTACTTTCTTCCTTTTTTCTTTCTTGATATCTGTCATTCTAGCTTTCATACCTTCTCTCATTCTATCTTTAGTTTCTTTATTACTTTCTTTCTTTCTTTCTTTCTTGATATCTTTCATTCTAGCTTTAATACCTTCTCTCATTCTATCTTTAATTTCTTTACTACTTTCTTTCTTTCTTTCTTTCTTTCTTTCTTTCTTTCTTTCTTTCTTTCTTGATACCTTTCATTCTGGATTTCATACCTTCTCTCTTTTTATCTTTAGTTTCTTTTATGATTTCTTTCTTTCTTTCTTTCTTGATTTCTTTCATTCTAGCTTTCATACCTTCTCTCGTTCTATCTTTAGTTTCTTTATTACTTTCTTACTTTATTTCTTTCTTTCTTGATATCTTTCATTCTAGCTCTCATACCTTCTCTCTTTCTATCTTTAGTTTCTTTTTTACTTTCTTACTTTCTTTCTTTCTTTCTTGATATCTTTCATTCTAGATTTCATTCCTTCTCTCTTTTCATCTATAATTTCTTTATTGATTTCTTTTTTTCTTTCTTTCTTGTTATCTTTCATTCTTGCTTTCATACCTTCTCTCATTTTATCTTTAGTTTCTTTATTGATATCTTTCTTTCTTTCTTTCTTTCTATCTTTCTTGATATCTTTCTTTCTAGCTTTAATACCTTCTCTCATTCTATCTTTAGTTTCTTTTTTACTTACTTTCATTTCTTTCTTTCTTCATATCTTGCATTCTAGCTTTCATACCATCACTCATTCTACCTTTAGTTTCTTTATTACTTTATTTCTACTTTCTTCCTTTTTTCTTTCTTGATATCTGTCATTCTAGCTTTCATACCTTCTCTCATTCTATCTTTAGTTTCTTTATTACTTTCTTTCTTTCTTTCTTTCTTGATATCTTTCATTCTAGCTTTAATACCTTCTCTCATTCTATCTTTAATTTCTTTACTACTTTCTTTCTTTCTTTCTTTCTTTCTTTCTTTCTTTCTTTCTTTCTTTCTTGATACCTTTCATTCTGGATTTCATACCTTCTCTCTTTTTATCTTTAGTTTCTTTTATGATTTCTTTCTTTCTTTCTTTCTTGATTTCTTTCATTCTAGCTTTCATACCTTCTCTCGTTCTATCTTTAGTTTCTTTATTACTTTCTTACTTTATTTCTTTCTTTCTTGATATCTTTCATTCTAGCTCTCATACCTTCTCTCCTTCTATCTTTAGTTTCTTTTTTACTTTCTTACTTTCTTTCTTTCTTGATATCTTTCATTCTAGATTTCATTCCTTCTCTCATTTTATCTTTAGTTTCTTTATTGATTGATTTCTTTCTTTCTTTCTTGATATCTTTCATTCTAGATTTCATACCTTCTCTCATTTTATCTTTAGTTTCTTTATTGATTTCCTCCTTTCTTTCTTTCTTGATATCTTTCATTCTAGCTTTCATAAATTCTCTCATTCTACCTATAGTTTTTTTTAACTTACTTTCATTTCTTTCTTTCTTGAGATCTTACATTCTAGCTTTCGTACCTTCTCTCATTCTATCTTTAGTTTCTTTTTTACTTACTTTCATTTCTTGCTTTCTTGATATGTTACATTCTAGCTTTCATACCTTCTCTCATTCTATCTTTAGTATCTTTATTAATTTCTTTCTTTCTTTCTTTCTTCCTTGATATCTTTCATTCTAGCTTTCATACCTTCTCTCCTTCTATCTTTAGTTTCTTTAGTAGTTACTTTCTTTCTTTCTGTCTTGATATCTTTCATTCTAGATTTCATACCTTCTCTCATTTTATCTTTAGTTTCATTATTGATATCTTTGTTTCTTTCTATCTTTCTTGATATCTTTCTTTCTAGCTTTCATACCTTCTCTCATTCTATCTTTAGTTTCTTTTTTACTTACTTTCATTTCTTTCTTTCTTCATATCTTGCATTCTAGCTTTCATACCATCACTCATTCTATCTTTAGTTTCTTTATTACTTTATTTCTACTTTCTTCCTTTTTTCTTTCTTGGTATTGTCATTCTAGCTTTCATATCATCACTCATTCTATCTTTAGTTTCTTTATTACTTTCTTTCTTTCTTTCTGGATATCTTTCATTCTAGCTTTCATACCTTCTCTCATTCTATCTTTAGTTTCTTTATTAATTTATTTCTATCTCTCTTGATATCTATCATTCTAGATTTCATACCTTCTCTCTTTTCATCTATAATTTCTTTATTGATTTCTTTTTTTCTTTCTTTCCTGATATCTTTCATTCTTGCTTTCATACCTTCTCTCATTCTATCTATAGTTTCTTTTTTACTTACTTTCATTTCTTTCTTTCTTGAGATCTTACATTCTAGCTTTCGTACCTTCTCTCATTCTATCTTTAGTTTCTTTTTTACTTACTTTCATTTCTTGCTTTCTTGATATGTTACATTCTAGCTTTCATACCTTCTCTCATTCTATCTTTAGTTTCTTTATTAATTTCTTTCTTTCTTTCTTTCTTTCTTGATATCTTTCATTCTAGCTTTCATACCTTCTTTCATTCTATCTTTAGTTTCTTTATTAATTACTTTCGTTCTTTCTTTCTTTGTTTTTTTCTTGATATCTCATTCTAGCTCTCATACCTTCTCTGATTCTATCTTTAGTTTCTTTACTACTTTCTTTCTTTCCTTCTTTCTTTCTTGATAACTTTAATTCTAGCATTCATATCTTTACTCATTCAATCTTTATTTTCTTTGTTACATTATTTCTACTTTGTTCCTTTTTTCTTTCTTGATATGTTTCATTCTAGCTTTCAAACCTTCTCTCATTCTATCTTTAGTTTCTTTTTTACTTACTTTCATTTCTTTCTTTCTTCATATCTTGCATTCTAGCTTTCATACCATCACTCATTCTATCTTTAGTTTCTTTATTACTTCATTTCTACTTTCTTCCTTTTTTCTTTCTTGATATCTGTCATTCTAGCTTTCATACCATCACTCATTCTATCTTTCGTTTCTTTATTACTTTCTTTCTTCCTTTCTTGATATCTTTCATTCTAGCTTTCATAAATTCTTTCATTCTACCTATAGTTTCTTTTTAACTTACTTTCATTTCTTTCTTTCTTGATATCTTTCATTCTAGCTCTCATCCCATCTCTCTTTCTATCTTTAGTTTCTTTATTACTTTCTTTCTTTCTTTCTTGATATCTTTCATTCTAGCTTTCATAACTTCTCTCATTCTATCTTTAGTTTCTTTTTTACTTACTTTCATTTCTTTCTTTCTTGAGATCTTACATTCTAGCTTTCGTACCTTCTCTCATTCTATCTTTAGTTTCTTTTTTACTTACTTTCATTTCTTGCTTTCTTGATATGTTACATTCTAGCTTTCATACCTTCTCTCATTCTATCTTTAGTTTCTTTATTAATTTCTTTCTTTCTTTCTTTCTTGATATCTTTCATTCTAGCTTTCATACCTTCTTTCATTCTATCTTTAGTTTCTTTAATAATTACTTTCGTTCTTTCTTTCTTTGTTTCTTTCTTGATATCTCATTCTAGCTCTCATACCTTCTGTGATTCTATCTTTAGTTTCTTTACTACTTTCTTTCTTTCATTCTTTCTTTCTTGAGAACTTTCATTCTAGCATTCATATCTTCACTCATTCAATCTTTATTTTCTTTATTACATTATTTCTACTTTGTTCCTTTTTTCTTTCTTGATATATTTCATTCTAGCTTTCAAACCTTCTCTCATTCTATCTTTAGTTTCTTTTTTACTTACTTTCATTTCTTTCTTTCTTCATATCTTGCATTCTAGCTTTCATACCATCACTCATTCTATCTTTAGTTTCTTTATTACTTTATTTCTACTTTTTTCCTTTTTTCTTTCTTGATATCTGTCATTCTAGCTTTCATACCATCACTCATTCTATCTTTAGTTTCTTTATTACTTTCTTTCTTTCTTTCTTGATATCTTTCATTCTAGCTTTCATACCTTCTCTCATTCTATCTTTAGTTTCTTTATTAATTTATTTCTATCTCTCTTGATATCTATCATTCTAGATTTCATACCTTCTCTCTTTTCATCTATAATTTCTTTATTGATTTCTTTTTTTCTTTCTTTCTTGTTATCTTTCATTCTTGCTTTCATACCTTCTCTCATTTTATCTTTAGTTTCTTTATTGATATCTTTCTTTCTTTCTTTCTTTCTATCTTTCTTGATATCTTTCTTTCTAGCTTTAATACCTTCTCTCATTCTATCTTTAGTTTCTTTTTTACTTACTTTCATTTCTTTCTTTCTTCATATCTTGCATTCTAGCTTTCATACCATCACTCATTCTACCTTTAGTTTCTTTATTACTTTATTTCTACTTTCTTCCTTTTTTCTTTCTTGATATCTGTCATTCTAGCTTTCATACCTTCTCTCATTCTATCTTTAGTTTCTTTATTACTTTCTTTCTTTCTTTCTTTCTTGATATCTTTCATTCTAGCTTTAATACCTTCTCTCATTCTATCTTTAATTTCTTTACTACTTTCTTTCTTTCTTTCTTTCTTTCTTTCTTTCTTTCTTTCTTTCTTTCTTGATACCTTTCATTCTGGATTTCATACCTTCTCTCTTTTTATCTTTAGTTTCTTTTATGATTTCTTTCTTTCTTTCTTTCTTGATTTCTTTCATTCTAGCTTTCATACCTTCTCTCGTTCTATCTTTAGTTTCTTTATTACTTTCTTACTTTATTTCTTTCTTTCTTGATATCTTTCATTCTAGCTCTCATACCTTCTCTCTTTCTATCTTTAGTTTCTTTTTTACTTTCTTACTTTCTTTCTTTCTTTCTTGATATCTTTCATTCTAGATTTCATTCCTTCTCTCTTTTCATCTATAATTTCTTTATTGATTTCTTTTTTTCTTTCTTTCTTGTTATCTTTCATTCTTGCTTTCATACCTTCTCTCATTTTATCTTTAGTTTCTTTATTGATATCTTTCTTTCTTTCTTTCTTTCTATCTTTCTTGATATCTTTCTTTCTAGCTTTAATACCTTCTCTCATTCTATCTTTAGTTTCTTTTTTACTTACTTTCATTTCTTTCTTTCTTCATATCTTGCATTCTAGCTTTCATACCATCACTCATTCTACCTTTAGTTTCTTTATTACTTTATTTCTACTTTCTTCCTTTTTTCTTTCTTGATATCTGTCATTCTAGCTTTCATACCTTCTCTCATTCTATCTTTAGTTTCTTTATTACTTTCTTTCTTTCTTTCTTTCTTGATATCTTTCATTCTAGCTTTAATACCTTCTCTCATTCTATCTTTAATTTCTTTACTACTTTCTTTCTTTCTTTCTTTCTTTCTTTCTTTCTTTCTTTCTTTCTTGATACCTTTCATTCTGGATTTCATACCTTCTCTCTTTTTATCTTTAGTTTCTTTTATGATTTCTTTCTTTCTTTCTTTCTTGATTTCTTTCATTCTAGCTTTCATACCTTCTCTCGTTCTATCTTTAGTTTCTTTATTACTTTCTTACTTTATTTCTTTCTTTCTTGATATCTTTCATTCTAGCTCTCATACCTTCTCTCCTTCTATCTTTAGTTTCTTTTTTACTTTCTTACTTTCTTTCTTTCTTGATATCTTTCATTCTAGATTTCATTCCTTCTCTCATTTTATCTTTAGTTTCTTTATTGATTGATTTCTTTCTTTCTTTCTTGATATCTTTCATTCTAGATTTCATACCTTCTCTCATTTTATCTTTAGTTTCTTTATTGATTTCCTCCTT
Organism: Intellagama lesueurii; assembly: GCA_037013535.1. Lineage (NCBI taxonomy): Eukaryota > Metazoa > Chordata > Lepidosauria > Squamata > Agamidae > Intellagama > Intellagama lesueurii. The sequence continues at coordinate 95,660,202 of JBAJHW010000002.1, forward strand.
TCTTTCTTTCTTGATATCTTTCATTCTAGCTTTCATAAATTCTCTCATTCTACCTATAGTTTTTTTTAACTTACTTTCATTTCTTTCTTTCTTGAGATCTTACATTCTAGCTTTCGTACCTTCTCTCATTCTATCTTTAGTTTCTTTTTTACTTACTTTCATTTCTTGCTTTCTTGATATGTTACATTCTAGCTTTCATACCTTCTCTCATTCTATCTTTAGTATCTTTATTAATTTCTTTCTTTCTTTCTTTCTTCCTTGATATCTTTCATTCTAGCTTTCATACCTTCTCTCCTTCTATCTTTAGTTTCTTTAGTAGTTACTTTCTTTCTTTCTGTCTTGATATCTTTCATTCTAGATTTCATACCTTCTCTCATTTTATCTTTAGTTTCATTATTGATATCTTTGTTTCTTTCTATCTTTCTTGATATCTTTCTTTCTAGCTTTCATACCTTCTCTCATTCTATCTTTAGTTTCTTTTTTACTTACTTTCATTTCTTTCTTTCTTCATATCTTGCATTCTAGCTTTCATACCATCACTCATTCTATCTTTAGTTTCTTTATTACTTTATTTCTACTTTCTTCCTTTTTTCTTTCTTGGTATTGTCATTCTAGCTTTCATATCATCACTCATTCTATCTTTAGTTTCTTTATTACTTTCTTTCTTTCTTTCTGGATATCTTTCATTCTAGCTTTCATACCTTCTCTCATTCTATCTTTAGTTTCTTTATTAATTTATTTCTATCTCTCTTGATATCTATCATTCTAGATTTCATACCTTCTCTCTTTTCATCTATAATTTCTTTATTGATTTCTTTTTTTCTTTCTTTCCTGATATCTTTCATTCTTGCTTTCATACCTTCTCTCATTCTATCTTTAGTTTCTTTTTTACTTACTTTCATTTCTTTCTTTCTTCATATCTTGCATTCTAGCTTTCATACCATCACTCATTCTATCTTTAGTTTCTTTATTACTTTCTTTCTTCCTTTCTTCATATCTTTCATTCTAGCTTTAATACCTTCTCTCATTCTATCTATAGTTTCTTTTTTACTTACTTTCATTTCTTGCTTTCTTGATATGTTACATTCTAGCTTTCATACCTTCTCTCATTCTATCTTTAGTTTCTTTATTAATTACTTTTGTTCTTTCTTTCTTTCTTTCTTTCTTTCTTTCTTGATATCTCATTCTAGCTCTCATACCTTCTCAGATTCTATCTTTAGTTTCTTTACTACTTTCTTTCTTTCTTTCTTGATAACTTTCATTCTAGCATTCATATCTTCACTAAGTCAATCTTTATTTTCTTTATTACATTATTTCACTTTGTTCCTTTTTTCTTTCTTGATATCTTTCATTCTAGCTTTCATACCTTCTCTCATTCTATCTTTAGTTTCTTTTTTACTGACTTTCATTTCTTTCTTTCTTGATATCTTTCATTCTTGCTTTCATACCTTCTCTCATTCTATCTTTAGTTTCTTTTTTACTTACTTTCATTTCTTTCTTTCTTGATATCTTTCATTCTAGCTTTAATACCTACTCTCATTCTATCTTTACTTTCTTTATTACGCTCTTTCTTTCTTTATTTCTTGATATCTTTCATTCTATCTTTCATACCTTCTCTCGTTCTATCTTTAGTTTCTTTATTACTTTCTTTCTTTCTTTCTTGATATCTTTCATTCTAGCTCACATAACTTCTCTCTTTCTATCTTTAGTTTCTTTTTTACTTTCTTACTTACTTTCTTTCTTTCTTGATATCTTTCATTCTAGCTTTCATACCTTCTCTCATTCTATCTTTAGTTTCTTTTTTACTTACTTTCATTTCTTTCTTTCTTGATATCTTTCATTCTAGCTTTAATACCTACTCTCATTCTATCTTTACTTTCTTTATTATTTACTTTCTTTCATTCTAGATTTCAATCCATCTCTCATTTTATCTTTAGATTCTTTATTGATTTCTTTCTTTCTTTCTTTCTTGATATCTTTCATTCTAGCTTTCATACCTTCTCTCATTTTATCTTTAGTTTCTTTATTAATTACTTTCGTTCTTTCTTTCTTTCTTTCCATCTTTCTTGATATCTCATTCTAGCTCTCATACCTTCTCTGATTCTATCTTTAGTTTCTTTCCTACTTTCTTTCTTTCTTTCTTGATAACTTTCATTCTAGCATTCATATCTTCACTCAATCAATCTTTATTTTCTTTCTTACATTATTTCTACTTGGTTCCTTTTTTCTTTCTTGATATCTTACATTCTAGCTTTCATACCTTCTCTCGTTCTATCTTTAGTTTCTTTTTTACTTTCTTACTTTTTTCTTTTTTTCTTGATATCTTTCATTCTAGCTTTCATACCTTCTCTCATTCTATCTTTAGTTTCTTTTCTACTTACTTTCATTTCTTTCCTTCTTGGTATCTTTCATTCTAGCTTTAATACCTTCTCTCATTCTTTCTTTAGTTTCTTTATTAGTTACTTTCTTTCTTTCTTGATATCTTTCATTCTAGATTTCATTCCTTCTCTCATTTTATCTTTAGTTTCTTTATTGATTTCTTTCTTTCTTGATATCTTTCATTCTAGATTTCATACCTTCTCTCATTTTATCTTTAGTTTTTTTATTGATTTCCTCCTTTCTTCCTTTCTTGATATCTTTCATTCTAGCTTTCATATATTCTCTCATTCTACCTATAGTTTCTTTTTAACTTACTTTCATTTCTTTCTTTCTTGATATCTTTCATTCTAGCTCTCATCCCTTCTCTCTTTCTATCTTTAGTTTCTTTATTACTTTCTTTCTTTCTTTCTTTCTTGATATCTTTCATTCTAGCTTTCATAAATTCTCTCATTCTATCTTTAGTTTCTTTTTTACTTACTTTCATTTCTTTCTTTCTTGAGATCTTACATTCTAGCTTTCGTACCTTCTCTCATTCTATCTTTAGTTTCTTTTTTACTTACTTTCATTTCTTGCTTTCTTGATATGTTACATTCTAGCTTTCATACCTTCTCTCATTCTATCTTTAGTTTCTTTATTAATTTCTTTCTTTCTTTCTTTCTTTCTTGATATCTTTCATTCTAGCTTTCATACCTTCTTTCATTCTATCTTTAGTTTCTTTATTAATTACTTTCGTTCTTTCTTTCTTTGTTTTTTTCTTGATATCTCATTCTAGCTCTCATACCTTCTCTGATTCTATCTTTAGTTTCTTTACTACTTTCTTTCTTTCCTTCTTTCTTTCTTGATAACTTTCATTCTAGCATTCATATCTTCACTCATTCAATCTTTATTTTCTTTGTTACATTATTTCTACTTTGTTCCTTTTTTCTTTCTTGATATGTTTCATTCTAGCTTTCAAACCTTCTCTCATTCTATCTTTAGTTTCTTTTTTACTTACTTTCATTTCTTTCTTTCTTCATATCTTGCATTCTAGCTTTCATACCATCACTCATTCTATCTTTAGTTTCTTTATTACTTCATTTCTGCTTTCTTCCTTTTTTCTTTCTTGATATCTGTCATTCTAGCTTTCATACCATCACTCATTCTATCTTTCGTTTCTTTATTACTTTCTTTCTTCCTTTCTTGATATCTTTCATTCTAGCTTTCATAAATTCTTTCATTCTACCTATAGTTTCTTTTTAACTTACTTTCATTTCTTTCTTTCTTGATATCTTTCATTCTAGCTCTCATCCCATCTCTCTTTCTATCTTTAGTTTCTTTATTACTTTCTTTCTTTCTTTCTTGATATCTTTCATTCTAGCTTTCATAACTTCTCTCATTCTATCTTTAGTTTCTTTTTTACTTACTTTCATTTCTTTCTTTCTTGAGATCTTACATTCTAGCTTTCGTACCTTCTCTCATTCTATCTTTAGTTTCTTTTTTACTTACTTTCATTTCTTGCTTTCTTGATATGTTACATTCTAGCTTTCATACCTTCTCTCATTCTATCTTTAGTTTCTTTATTAATTTCTTTCTTTCTTTCTTTCATGATATCTTTCATTCTAGCTTTCATACCTTCTTTCATTCTATCTTTAGTTTCTTTAATAATTACTTTCGTTCTTTCTTTCTTTGTTTCTTTCTTGATATCTCATTCTAGCTCTCATACCTTCTGTGATTCTATCTTTAGTTTCTTTACTACTTTCTTTCTTTCTTTCATTCTTTCTTGAGAACTTTCATTCTAGCATTCATATCTTCACTCATCCAATCTTTATTTTCTTTATTACATTATTTCTACTTTGTTCCTTTTTTCTTTCTTGATATATTTCATTCTAGCTTTCAAACCTTCTCTCATTCTATCTTTAGTTTCTTTTTTACTTACTTTCATTTCTTTCTTTCTTCATATCTTGCATTCTAGCTTTCATACCATCACTCATTCTATCTTTAGTTTCTTTATTACTTTATTTCTACTTTCTTCCTTTTTTCTTTCTTGGTATTGTCATTCTAGCTTTCATATCATCACTCATTCTATCTTTAGTTTCTTTATTACTTTCTTTCTTTCTTTCTGGATATCTTTCATTCTAGCTTTCATACCTTCTCTCATTCTATCTTTAGTTTCTTTATTAATTTATTTCTATCTCTCTTGATATCTATCATTCTAGATTTCATACCTTCTCTCTTTTCATCTATAACTTCTTTATTGATTTCTTTTTTTCTTTCTTTCCTGATATCTTTCATTCTTGCTTTCATACCTTCTCTCATTCTATCTTTAGTTTCTTTTTTACTTACTTTCATTTCTTTCTTTCTTCATATCTTGCATTCTAGCTTTCATACCATCACTCATTCTATCTTTAGTTTCTTTATTACTTTCTTTCTTCCTTTCTTCATATCTTTCATTCTAGCTTTAATACCTTCTCTCATTCTATCTATAGTTTCTTTTTTACTTACTTTCATTTCTTGCTTTCTTGATATGTTACATTCTAGCTTTCATACCTTCTCTCATTCTATCTTTAGTTTCTTTATTAATTACTTTTGTTCTTTCTTTCTTTCTTTCTTTCTTTCTTTCTTGATATCTCATTCTAGCTCTCATACCTTCTCAGATTCTATCTTTAGTTTCTTTACTACTTTCTTTCTTTCTTTCTTGATAACTTTCATTCTAGCATTCATATCTTCACTAAGTCAATCTTTATTTTCTTTATTACATTATTTCACTTTGTTCCTTTTTTCTTTCTTGATATCTTTCATTCTAGCTTTCATACCTTCTCTCATTCTATCTTTAGTTTCTTTTTTACTGACTTTCATTTCTTTCTTTCTTGATATCTTTCATTCTTGCTTTCATACCTTCTCTCATTCTATCTTTAGTTTCTTTTTTACTTACTTTCATTTCTTTCTTTCTTGATATCTTTCATTCTAGCTTTAATACCTACTCTCATTCTATCTTTACTTTCTTTATTACGCTCTTTCTTTCTTTATTTCTTGATATCTTTCATTCTATCTTTCATACCTTCTCTCGTTCTATCTTTAGTTTCTTTATTACTTTCTTTCTTTCTTTCTTGATATCTTTCATTCTAGCTCACATAACTTCTCTCTTTCTATCTTTAGTTTCTTTTTTACTTTCTTACTTACTTTCTTTCTTTCTTGATATCTTTCATTCTAGCTTTCATACCTTCTCTCATTCTATCTTTAGTTTCTTTTTTACTTACTTTCATTTCTTTCTTTCTTGATATCTTTCATTCTAGCTTTAATACCTACTCTCATTCTATCTTTACTTTCTTTATTAGTTACTTTCTTTCATTCTAGATTTCAATCCATCTCTCATTTTATCTTTAGATTCTTTATTGATTTCTTTCTTTCTTTCTTTCTTGATATCTTTCATTCTAGCTTTCATACCTTCTCTCATTTTATCTTTAGTTTCTTTATTAATTACTTTCGTTCTTTCTTTCTTTCTTTCCATCTTTCTTGATATCTCATTCTAGCTCTCATACCTTCTCTGATTCTATCTTTAGTTTCTTTCCTACTTTCTTTCTTTCTTTCTTGATAACTTTCATTCTAGCATTCATATCTTCACTCAATCAATCTTTATTTTCTTTCTTACATTATTTCTACTTGGTTCCTTTTTTCTTTCTTGATATCTTACATTCTAGCTTTCATACCTTCTCTCGTTCTATCTTTAGTTTCTTTTTTACTTTCTTACTTTTTTCTTTTTTTCTTGATATCTTTCATTCTAGCTTTCATACCTTCTCTCATTCTATCTTTAGTTTCTTTTCTACTTACTTTCATTTCTTTCCTTCTTGGTATCTTTCATTCTAGCTTTAATACCTTCTCTCATTCTTTCTTTAGTTTCTTTATTAGTTACTTTCTTTCTTTCTTGATATCTTTCATTCTAGATTTCATTCCTTCTCTCATTTTATCTTTAGTTTCTTTATTGATTTCTTTCTTTCTTGATATCTTTCATTCTAGATTTCATACCTTCTCTCATTTTATCTTTAGTTTTTTTATTGATTTCCTCCTTTCTTCCTTTCTTGATATCTTTCATTCTAGCTTTCATATATTCTCTCATTCTACCTATAGTTTCTTTTTAACTTACTTTCATTTCTTTCTTTCTTGATATCTTTCATTCTAGCTCTCATCCCTTCTCTCTTTCTATCTTTAGTTTCTTTATTACTTTCTTTCTTTCTTTCTTTCTTGATATCTTTCATTCTAGCTTTCATAAATTCTCTCATTCTATCTTTAGTTTCTTTTTTACTTACTTTCATTTCTTTCTTTCTTGAGATCTTACATTCTAGCTTTCGTACCTTCTCTCATTCTATCTTTAGTTTCTTTTTTACTTACTTTCATTTCTTGCTTTCTTGATATGTTACATTCTAGCTTTCATACCTTCTCTCATTCTATCTTTAGTTTCTTTATTAATTTCTTTCTTTCTTTCTTTCTTTCTTGATATCTTTCATTCTAGCTTTCATACCTTCTTTCATTCTATCTTTAGTTTCTTTATTAATTACTTTCGTTCTTTCTTTCTTTGTTTTTTTCTTGATATCTCATTCTAGCTCTCATACCTTCTCTGATTCTATCTTTAGTTTCTTTACTACTTTCTTTCTTTCCTTCTTTCTTTCTTGATAACTTTCATTCTAGCATTCATATCTTCACTCATTCAATCTTTATTTTCTTTGTTACATTATTTCTACTTTGTTCCTTTTTTCTTTCTTGATATGTTTCATTCTAGCTTTCAAACCTTCTCTCATTCTATCTTTAGTTTCTTTTTTACTTACTTTCATTTCTTTCTTTCTTCATATCTTGCATTCTAGCTTTCATACCATCACTCATTCTATCTTTAGTTTCTTTATTACTTCATTTCTGCTTTCTTCCTTTTTTCTTTCTTGATATCTGTCATTCTAGCTTTCATACCATCACTCATTCTATCTTTCGTTTCTTTATTACTTTCTTTCTTCCTTTCTTGATATCTTTCATTCTAGCTTTCATAAATTCTTTCATTCTACCTATAGTTTCTTTTTAACTTACTTTCATTTCTTTCTTTCTTGATATCTTTCATTCTAGCTCTCATCCCATCTCTCTTTCTATCTTTAGTTTCTTTATTACTTTCTTTCTTTCTTTCTTGATATCTTTCATTCTAGCTTTCATAACTTCTCTCATTCTATCTTTAGTTTCTTTTTTACTTACTTTCATTTCTTTCTTTCTTGAGATCTTACATTCTAGCTTTCGTACCTTCTCTCATTCTATCTTTAGTTTCTTTTTTACTTACTTTCATTTCTTGCTTTCTTGATATGTTACATTCTAGCTTTCATACCTTCTCTCATTCTATCTTTAGTTTCTTTATTAATTTCTTTCTTTCTTTCTTTCTTGATATCTTTCATTCTAGCTTTCATACCTTCTTTCATTCTATCTTTAGTTTCTTTAATAATTACTTTCGTTCTTTCTTTCTTTGTTTCTTTCTTGATATCTCATTCTAGCTCTCATACCTTCTGTGATTCTATCTTTAGTTTCTTTACTACTTTCTTTCTTTCATTCTTTCTTTCTTGAGAACTTTCATTCTAGCATTCATATCTTCACTCATTCAATCTTTATTTTCTTTATTACATTATTTCTACTTTGTTCCTTTTTTCTTTCTTGATATATTTCATTCTAGCTTTCAAACCTTCTCTCATTCTATCTTTAGTTTCTTTTTTACTTACTTTCATTTCTTTCTTTCTTCATATCTTGCATTCTAGCTTTCATACCATCACTCATTCTATCTTTAGTTTCTTTATTACTTTATTTCTACTTTTTTCCTTTTTTCTTTCTTGATATCTTTCATTCTAGCTTTCATACCATCACTCATTCTATCTTTAGTTTCTTTATTACTTTCTTTCTTTCTTTCTTGATATCTTTCATTCTAGCTTTCATACCTTCTCTCATTCTATCTTTAGTTTCTTTATTAATTTATTTCTATCTCTCTTGATATCTATCATTCTAGATTTCATACCTTCTCTCTTTTCATCTATAATTTCTTTATTGATTTCTTTTTTTCTTTCTTTCTTGTTATCTTTCATTCTTGCTTTCATACCTTCTCTCATTTTATCTTTAGTTTCTTTATTGATATCTTTCTTTCTTTCTTTCTTTCTATCTTTCTTGATATCTTTCTTTCTAGCTTTAATACCTTCTCTCATTCTGTCTTTAGTTTCTTTTTTACTTACTTTCATTTCTTTCTTTCTTCATATCTTGCATTCTAGCTTTCATACCATCACTCATTCTATCTTTAGTTTCTTTATTACTTTATTTCTACTTTCTTCCTTTTTTCTTTCTTGATATCTGTCATTCTAGCTTTCATACCTTCTCTCATTCTATCTTTAGTTTCTTTATTACTTTCTTTCTTTCTTTCTTTCTTGATATCTTTCATTCTAGCTTTAATACCTTCTCTCATTCTATCTTTAATTTCTTTACTACTTTCTTTCTTTCTTTCTTTCTTTCTTTCTTTCTTTCTTGATACCTTTCATTCTGGATTTCATACCTTCTCTCTTTTTATCTTTAGTTTCTTTTATGATTTCTTTCTTTCTTTCTTTCTTGATTTCTTTCATTCTAGCTTTCATACCTTCTCTCGTTCTATCTTTAGTTTCTTTATTACTTTCTTACTTTATTTCTTTCTTTCTTGATATCTTTCATTCTAGCTCTCATACCTTCTCTCTTTCTCTCTTTAGTTTCTTTTTTACTTTGTTACTTTCTTTCTTTCTTTCTTGATATCTTTCATTCTAGATTTCATTCCTTCTCTCATTTTATCTTTAGTTTCTTTATTGATTGATTTCTTTCTTTCTTTCTTGATATCTTTCATTCTAGATTTCATACCTTCTCTCATTTTATCTTTAGTTTCTTTATTGATTTCCTCCTTTCTTTCTTTCTTGATATCTTTCATTCTAGCTTTCATAAATTCTCTCATTCTACCTATAGTTTTTTTTAACTTACTTTCATTTCTTTCTTTCTTGAGATCTTACATTCTAGCTTTCGTACCTTCTCTCATTCTATCTTTAGTTTCTTTTTTACTTACTTTCATTTCTTGCTTTCTTGATATGTTACATTCTAGCTTTCATACCTTCTCTCATTCTATCTTTAGTTTCTTTATTAATTTCTTTCTTTCTTTCTTTCTTCCTTGATATCTTTCATTCTAGCTTTCATACCTTCTCTCCTTCTATCTTTAGTTTCTTTAGTAGTTACTTTCTTTCTTTCTGTCTTGATATCTTTCATTCTAGATTTCATACCTTCTCTCATTTTATCTTTAGTTTCATTATTGATATCTTTGTTTCTTTCTATCTTTTTTGATATCTTTCTTTCTAGCTTTCATACCTTCTCTCATTCTATCTTTAGTTTCTTTTTTACTTACTTTCATTTCTTTCTTTCTTCATATCTTGCATTCTAGCTTTCATACCATCACTCATTCTATCTTTAGTTTCTTTATTACTTTATTTCTACTTTCTTCCTTTTTTCTTTCTTGGTATTGTCATTCTAGCTTTCATATCATCACTCATTCTATCTTTAGTTTCTTTATTACTTTCTTTCTTTCTTTCTGGATATCTTTCATTCTAGCTTTCATACCTTCTCTCATTCTATCTTTAGTTTCTTTATTAATTTATTTCTATCTCTCTTGATATCTATCATTCTAGATTTCATACCTTCTCTCTTTTCATCTATAATTTCTTTATTGATTTCTTTTTTTCTTTGTTTCCTGAGATCTTTCATTCTTGCTTTCATACCTTCTCTCATTCTATCTTTAGTTTCTTTTTTACTTACTTTCATTTCTTTCTTTCTTCATATCTTGCATTCTAGCTTTCATACCATCACTCAATCTATCTTTAGTTTCTTTATTACTTTCTTTCTTCCTTTCTTCATATCTTTCATTCTAGCTTTAATACCTTCTCTCATTCTATCTATAGTTTCTTTTTTACTTACTTTCATTTCTTGCTTTCTTGATATGTTACATTCTAGCTTTCATACCTTCTCTCATTCTATCTTTAGTTTCTTTATTAATTACTATCGTTCTTTCTTTCTTTCTTTCTTTCTTTCTTGATATCTCATTCTAGCTCTCATACCTTCTCAGATTCTATCTTTAGTTTCTTTACTACTTTCTTTCTTTCTTTCTTGATAACTTTCATTCTAGCATTCATATCTTCACTCAGTCAATCTTTATTTTCTTTATTACATTATTTCACTTTGTTCCTTTCTTCTTTCTTGATATCTTTCATTCTAGCTTTCATACCTTCTCTCATTCTATCTTTAGTTTCTTTATTACGCTCTTTCTTTCTTTATTTCTTGATATCTTTCATTCTATCTTTCATACCTTCTCTCGTTCTATCTTTAGTTTCTTTATTACTTTCTTTCTTTCTTTCTTGATATCTTTCATTCTAGCTCACATAACTTCTCTCTTTCTATCTTTAGTTTCTTTTTTACTTTCTTACTTACTTTCTTTCTTTCTTGATATCTTTCATTCTAGCTTTCATACCTTCTCTCATTCTATCTTTAGTTTCTTTTTTACTTACTTTCATTTCTTTCTTTCTTGATATCTTTCATTCTAGCTTTAATACCTACTCTCATTCTATCTTTACTTTCTTTATTAGTTACTTTCTTTCTTTCTTGATACCTTTCATTCTAGATTTCAATCCATCTCTCATTTTATCTTTAGATTCTTTATTGATTTCTTTCTTTCTTTCTTTTTTGATATCTTTCATTCTAGCTTTCATACCTTCTCTCATTTTATCTTTAGTTTCTTTATTAATTACTTTCGTTCTTTCTTTCTTTCTTTCTATCTTTCTTGATATCTCATTCTAGCTCTCATACCTTCTCTGATTCTATCTTTAGTTTCTTTCCTACTTTCTTTCTTTCTTTCTTGATAACTTTCATTCTAGCATTCATATCTTCACTCAATCAATCTTTATTTTCTTTCTTACATTATTTCTACTTGGTTCCTTTTTTCTTTCTTGATATCTTACATTCTAGCTTTCATACCTTCTCTCGTTCTATCTTTAGTTTCTTTATTACTTTCTTACTTTATTTCTTTCTTTCTTGATATCTTTCATTTTAGCTCTCATACCTTCTCTCTTTCTATCTTTAGTTTCTTTTTTACTTTCTTACTTTTTTTCTTTCTTTCTTGATATCTTTCATTCTAGCTTTCATACCTTCTCTCATTCTATTTTTAGTTTCTTTTCTACTTACTTTCATTTCTTTCCTTCTTGATATCTTTCATTCTAGCTTTAATACCTTCTCTCATTCTATCTTTAGTTTCTTTATTAGTTACTTTCTTTCTTTCTTGATATCTTTCATTCTAGATTTCATTCCTTCTCTCATTTTATCTTTAGTTTCTTTATTGATTTCTTTCTTTCTTGATATCTTTCATTCTACATTTCATACCTTCTCTCATTTTATCTTTAGTTTTTTTATTGATTTCCTCCTTTCTTCCTTTCTTGATATCTTTCATTCTAGCTTTCATATATTCTCTCATTCTACCTATAGTTTCTTTTTAACTTACTTTCATTTCTTTCTTTCTTGATATCTTTCATTCTAGCTCTCATCCCTTCTCTCTTTCTATCTTTAGTTTCTTTATTACTTTCTTTCTTTCTTTCTTTCTTGATATCTTTCATTCTAGCTTTCATAAATTCTCTCATTCTATCTTTAGTTTCTTTTTTACTTACTTTCATTTCTTTCTTTCTTGAGATCTTACATTCTAGCTTTCGTACCTTCTCTCATTCTATCTTTACTTTCTTTTTTACTTACTTTCATTTCTTGCTTTCTTGATATGTTACATTCTAGCTTTCATACCTTCTCTCATTCTATCTTTAGTTTCTTTATTAATTTCTTTCTTTCTTTCTTTCTTTCTTGATATCTTTCATTCTAGCTTTCATACCTTCTTTCATTCTATCTTTAGTTTCTTTATTAATTACTTTCGTTCTTTCTTTCTTTGTTTCTTTCTTGATATCTCATTCTAGCTCTCATACCTTCTCTGATTCTATCTTTAGTTTCTTTACTACTTTCTTTCTTTCCTTCTTTCTTTCTTGATAACTTTCATTCTAGCATTCATATATTCACTCTTTCAATCTTTATTTTCTTTGTTACATTATTTCTACTTTGTTCCTTTTTTCTTTCTTGATATGTTTCATTCTAGCTTTCAAACCTTCTCTCATTCTATCTTTAGTTTCTTTTTTACTTACTTTCATTTCTTTCTTTCTTTATATCTTGCATTCTAGCTTTCATACCATCACTCATTCTATCTTTAGTTTCTTTATTACTTCATTTCTACTTTCTTCCTTTTTTCTTTCTTGATATCTGTCATTCTAGCTTTCATACCATCACTCATTCTATCTTTCGTTTCTTTATTACTTTCTTTCTTCCTTTCTTGATATCTTTCATTCTAGCTTTCATAAATTCTTTCATTCTACCTATAGTTTCTTTTTAACTTACTTTCATTTCTTTCTTTCTTGATATGTTACATTCTAGCTTTCATACCTTCTCTCATTCTATCTTTAGTTTCTTTATTAATTACTTTCGTTCTTTCTTTCTTTCTTTCTTTCTTTCTTTCTTGATATCTCATTCTAGCTCTCATACCTTCTCAGATTCTATCTTTAGTTTCTTTACTACTTTCTTTCTTTCTTTCTTGATAACTTTCATTCTAGCATTCATATCTTCACTCAGTCAATCTTTATTTTCTTTATTACATTATTTCTACTTTGTTCCTTTTTTCTTTCTCGATATCTTTCATTCTAGCTTTCATACCTTCTCTCATTCTATCTTTAGTTTTTTTATTACGCTCTTTCTTTCTTTATTTCTTGATATCTTTCATTCTATCTTTCATACCTTCTCTCGTTCTATCTTTAGTTTCTTTATTACTTTCTTTCTTTCTTTCTTGATATCTTTCATTCTAGCTCACATAACTTCTCTCTTTCTATATTTAGTTTCTTTTTTACTTTCTTACTTACTTTCTTTCTTTCTTGATATCTTTCATTCTAGCTTTCATACCTTCTCTCATTCTATCTTTAGTTTCTTTTTTACTTACTTTCATTTCTTTCTTTCTTGATATCTTTCATTCTAGCTTTAATACCTACTCTCATTCTATCTTTACTTTCTTTATTAGTTACTTTCTTTCTTTCTTGATACCTTTCATTCTAGATTTCAATCCATCTCTCATTTTATCTTTAGATTCTTTATTTATTTATTTCTTTCTTTCTTTTTTGATATCTTTCATTCTAGCTTTCATACCTTCTCTCATTTTATCTTTAGTTTCTTTATTAATTATTTTCGTTCTTTCTTTCTTTCTTTCTATCTTTCTTGATATCTCATTCTAGCTCTCATACCTTCTCTGATTCTATCTTTAGTTTCTTTCCTACTTTCTTTCTTTCTTTCTTGATAACTTTCATTCTAGCATTCATATCTTCACTCAATCAATCTTTATTTTCTTTCTTACATTATTTCTACTTGGTTCCTTTTTTCTTTCTTGATATCTTACATTCTAGCTTTCATACCTTCTCTCGTTCTATCTTTAGTTTCTTTATTACTTTCTTACTTTATTTCTTTCTTTCTTGATATCTTTCATTTTAGCTCTCATACCTTCTCTCATTCTATTTTTAGTTTCTTTTCTACTTACTTTCATTTCTTTCCTTCTTGATATCTTTCATTCTAGCTTTAATACCTTCTCTCATTCTATCTTTAGTTTCTTTATTAGTTACTTTCTTTCTTTCTTGATATCTTTCATTCTAGATTTCATTCCTTCTCTCATTTTATCTTTAGTTTCTTTATTGATTTCTTTCTTTCTTGATATCTTTCATTCTACATTTCATACCTTCTCTCTTTTTATCTTTAGTTTTTTTATTGATTTCCTCCTTTCTTCCTTTCTTGATATCTTTCATTCTAGCTTTCATATATTCTCTCCTTCTACCTATAGTTTCTTTTTAACTTACTTTCATTTCTTTCTTTCTTGATATCTTTCATTCTAGCTCTCATCCCTTCTCTCTTTCTATCTTTAGTTTCTTTATTACTTTCTTTCTTTCTTTCTTTCTTGATATCTTTCATTCTAGCTTTCATAAATTCTCTCATTCTATCTTTAGTTTCTTTTTTACTTACTTTCATTTCTTTCTTTCTTGAGATCTTACATTCTAGCTTTCGTACCTTCTCTCATTCTATCTTTACTTTCTTTTTTACTTACTTTCATTTCTTGCTTTCTTGATATGTTACATTCTAGCTTTCATACCTTCTCTCATTCTATCTTTAGTTTCTTTATTAATTTCTTTCTTTCTTTCTTTCTTTCTTGATATCTTTCATTCTAGCTTTCATACCTTCTTTCATTCTATCTTTAGTTTCTTTATTAATTACTTTCGTTCTTTCTTTCTTTGTTTCTTTCTTGATATCTCATTCTAGCTCTCATACCTTCTCTGATTCTATCTTTAGTTTCTTTACTACTTTCTTTCTTTCCTTCTTTCTTTCTTGATAACTTTCATTCTAGCATTCATATATTCACTCTTTCAATCTTTATTTTCTTTGTTACATTATTTCTACTTTGTTCCTTTTTTCTTTCTTGATATGTTTCATTCTAGCTTTCAAACCTTCTCTCATTCTATCTTTAGTTTCTTTTTTACTTACTTTCATTTCTTTCTTTCTTCATATATTGCATTCTAGCTTTCATACCATCACTCATTCTATCTTTAGTTTCTTTATTACTTCATTTCTACTTTCTTCCTTTTTTCTTTCTTGATATCTGTCATTCTAGCTTTCATACCATCACTCATTCTATCTTTCGTTTCTTTATTACTTTCTTTCTTCCTTTCTTGATATCTTTCATTCTAGCTTTCATAAATTCTTTCATTCTACCTATAGTTTCTTTTTAACTTACTTTCATTTCTTTCTTTCTTGATATCTTTCATTCTAGCTCTCATCCCATCTCTCTTTCTATCTTTAGTTTCTTTATTACTTTCTTTCTTTCTTTCTTGATATCTTTCATTCTAGCTTTCATAACTTCTCTCATTCTATCTTTAGTTTCTTTTTTACTTACTTTCATTTCTTTCTTTCTTGAGATCTTACATTCTAGCTTTCGTACCTTCTCTCATTCTATCTTTAGTTTCTTTTTTACTTACTTTCATTTCTTGCTTTCTTGATATGTTACATTCTAGCTTTCATACCTTCTCTCATTCTATCTTTAGTTTCTTTATTAATTTCTTTCTTTCTTTCTTTCTTGATATCTTTCATTCTAGCTTTCATACCTTCTTTCATTCTATCTTTAGTTTCTTTATTAATTACTTTCGTTCTTTCTTTCTTTCTTTCTTTCTTTCTTTCTTGATATCTCATTCTAGCTCTCATACCTTCTCAGATTCTATCTTTAGTTTCTTTACTACTTTCTTTCTTTCTTTCTTGATAACTTTCATTCTAGCATTCATATCTTCACTAAGTCAATCTTTATTTTCTTTATTACATTATTTCACTTTGTTCCTTTTTTCTTTCTTGATATCTTTCATTCTAGCTTTCATACCTTCTCTCATTCTATCTTTAGTTTCTTTTTTACTGACTTTCATTTCTTTCTTTCTTGATATCTTTCATTCTTGCTTTCATACCTTCTCTCATTCTATCTTTAGTTTCTTTTTTACTTACTTTCATTTCTTTCTTTCTTGATATCTTTCATTCTAGCTTTAATACCTACTCTCATTCTATCTTTACTTTCTTTATTACGCTCTTTCTTTCTTTATTTCTTGATATCTTTCATTCTATCTTTCATACCTTCTCTCGTTCTATCTTTAGTTTCTTTATTACTTTCTTTCTTTCTTTCTTGATATCTTTCATTCTAGCTCACATAACTTCTCTCTTTCTATCTTTAGTTTCTTTTTTACTTTCTTACTTACTTTCTTTCTTTCTTGATATCTTTCATTCTAGCTTTCATACCTTCTCTCATTCTATCTTTAGTTTCTTTTTTACTTACTTTCATTTCTTTCTTTCTTGATATCTTTCATTCTAGCTTTAATACCTACTCTCATTCTATCTTTACTTTCTTTATTAGTTACTTTCTTTCATTCTAGATTTCAATCCATCTCTCATTTTATCTTTAGATTCTTTATTGATTTCTTTCTTTCTTTCTTTCTTGATATCTTTCATTCTAGCTTTCATACCTTCTCTCATTTTATCTTTAGTTTCTTTATTAATTACTTTCGTTCTTTCTTTCTTTCTTTCCATCTTTCTTGATATCTCATTCTAGCTCTCATACCTTCTCTGATTCTATCTTTAGTTTCTTTCCTACTTTCTTTCTTTCTTTCTTGATAACTTTCATTCTAGCATTCATATCTTCACTCAATCAATCTTTATTTTCTTTCTTACATTATTTCTACTTGGTTCCTTTTTTCTTTCTTGATATCTTACATTCTAGCTTTCATACCTTCTCTCGTTCTATCTTTAGTTTCTTTATTACTTTCTTACTTTATTTCTTTCTTTCTTGATATCTTTCATTCTAGCTCTCATACCTTCTCTCTTTCTATCTTTAGTTTCTTTTTTACTTTCTTACTTTTTTCTTTTTTTCTTGATATCTTTCATTCTAGCTTTCATACCTTCTCTCATTCTATCTTTAGTTTCTTTTCTACTTACTTTCATTTCTTTCCTTCTTGGTATCTTTCATTCTAGCTTTAATACCTTCTCTCATTCTTTCTTTAGTTTCTTTATTAGTTACTTTCTTTCTTTCTTGATATCTTTCATTCTAGATTTCATTCCTTCTCTCATTTTATCTTTAGTTTCTTTATTGATTTCTTTCTTTCTTGATATCTTTCATTCTAGATTTCATACCTTCTCTCATTTTATCTTTAGTTTTTTTATTGATTTCCTCCTTTCTTCCTTTCTTGATATCTTTCATTCTAGCTTTCATATATTCTCTCATTCTACCTATAGTTTCTTTTTAACTTACTTTCATTTCTTTCTTTCTTGATATCTTTCATTCTAGCTCTCATCCCTTCTCTCTTTCTATCTTTAGTTTCTTTATTACTTTCTTTCTTTCTTTCTTTCTTGATATCTTTCATTCTAGCTTTCATAAATTCTCTCATTCTATCTTTAGTTTCTTTTTTACTTACTTTCATTTCTTTCTTTCTTGAGATCTTACATTCTAGCTTTCGTACCTTCTCTCATTCTATCTTTAGTTTCTTTTTTACTTACTTTCATTTCTTGCTTTCTTGATATGTTACATTCTAGCTTTCATACCTTCTCTCATTCTATCTTTAGTTTCTTTATTAATTTCTTTCTTTCTTTCTTTCTTTCTTGATATCTTTCATTCTAGCTTTCATACCTTCTTTCATTCTATCTTTAGTTTCTTTATTAATTACTTTCGTTCTTTCTTTCTTTGTTTTTTTCTTGATATCTCATTCTAGCTCTCATACCTTCTCTGATTCTATCTTTAGTTTCTTTACTACTTTCTTTCTTTCCTTCTTTCTTTCTTGATAACTTTCATTCTAGCATTCATATCTTCACTCATTCAATCTTTATTTTCTTTGTTACATTATTTCTACTTTGTTCCTTTTTTCTTTCTTGATATGTTTCATTCTAGCTTTCAAACCTTCTCTCATTCTATCTTTAGTTTCTTTTTTACTTACTTTCATTTCTTTCTTTCTTCATATCTTGCATTCTAGCTTTCATACCATCACTCATTCTATCTTTAGTTTCTTTATTACTTCATTTCTGCTTTCTTCCTTTTTTCTTTCTTGATATCTGTCATTCTAGCTTTCATACCATCACTCATTCTATCTTTCGTTTCTTTATTACTTTCTTTCTTCCTTTCTTGATATCTTTCATTCTAGCTTTCATAAATTCTTTCATTCTACCTATAGTTTCTTTTTAACTTACTTTCATTTCTTTCTTTCTTGATATCTTTCATTCTAGCTCTCATCCCATCTCTCTTTCTATCTTTAGTTTCTTTATTACTTTCTTTCTTTCTTTCTTGATATCTTTCATTCTAGCTTTCATAACTTCTCTCATTCTATCTTTAGTTTCTTTTTTACTTACTTTCATTTCTTTCTTTCTTGAGATCTTACATTCTAGCTTTCGTACCTTCTCTCATTCTATCTTTAGTTTCTTTTTTACTTACTTTCATTTCTTGCTTTCTTGATATGTTACATTCTAGCTTTCATACCTTCTCTCATTCTATCTTTAGTTTCTTTATAAATTTCTTTCTTTCTTTCTTTCTTGATATCTTTCATTCTAGCTTTCATACCTTCTTTCATTCTATCTTTAGTTTCTTTAATAATTACTTTCGTTCTTTCTTTCTTTGTTTCTTTCTTGATATCTCATTCTAGCTCTCATACCTTCTGTGATTCTATCTTTAGTTTCTTTACTACTTTCTTTCTTTCATTCTTTCTTTCTTGAGAACTTTCATTCTAGCATTCATATCTTCACTCATTCAATCTTTATTTTCTTTATTACATTATTTCTACTTTGTTCCTTTTTTCTTTCTTGATATATTTCATTCTAGCTTTCAAACCTTCTCTCATTCTATCTTTAGTTTCTTTTTTACTTACTTTCATTTCTTTCTTTCTTCATATCTTGCATTCTAGCTTTCATACCATCACTCATTCTATCTTTAGTTTCTTTATTACTTTATTTCTACTTTTTTCCTTTTTTCTTTCTTGATATCTTTCATTCTAGCTTTCATACCATCACTCATTCTATCTTTAGTTTCTTTATTACTTTCTTTCTTTCTTTCTTGATATCTTTCATTCTAGCTTTCATACCTTCTCTCATTCTATCTTTAGTTTCTTTATTAATTTATTTCTATCTCTCTTGATATCTATCATTCTAGATTTCATACCTTCTCTCTTTTCATCTATAATTTCTTTATTGATTTCTTTTTTTCTTTCTTTCTTGTTATCTTTCATTCTTGCTTTCATACCTTCTCTCATTTTATCTTTAGTTTCTTTATTGATATCTTTCTTTCTTTCTTTCTTTCTATCTTTCTTGATATCTTTCTTTCTAGCTTTAATACCTTCTCTCATTCTATCTTTAGTTTCTTTATTACTTTCTTTCTTTCTTTCTTTCTTGATATCTTTCATTCTAGCTTTAATACCTTCTCTCATTCTATCTTTAATTTCTTTACTACTTTCTTCCTTTCTTTCTTTCTTTCTTTCTTTCTTTCTTTCTTTCTTGATACCTTTCATTCTGGATTTCATACCTTCTCTCTTTTTATCTTTAGTTTCTTTTATGATTTCTTTCTTTCTTTCTTTCTTGATTTCTTTCATTCTAGCTTTCATACCTTCTCTCGTCCTATCTTTAATTTCTTTATTACTTTCTTACTTTATTTCTTTCTTTCTTGATATCTTTCATTCTAGCTCTCATACCTTCTCTCTTTCTATCTTTAGTTTCTTTTTTACTTTCTTACTTTCTTTCTTTCTTTCTTGATATCTTTCATTCTAGATTTCATTCCTTCTCTCATTTTATCTTTAGTTTCTTTATTGATTGATTTCTTTCTTTCTTTCTTGATATATTTCATTCTAGATTTCATACCTTCTCTCATTTTATCTTTAGTTTCTTTATTGATTTCCTCCTTTCTTTCTTTCTTGATATCTTTCATTCTAGCTTTCATAAATTCTCTCATTCTACCTATAGTTTTTTTAACTTACTTTCATTTCTTTCTTTCTTGAGATCTTACATTCTAGCTTTCGTACCTTCTCTCATTCTATCTTTAGTTTCTTTTTTACTTACTTTCATTTCTTGCTTTCTTGATATGTTACATTCTAGCTTTCATACCTTCTCTCATTTTATCTTTAGTTTCTTTATTAATTTCTTTCTTTCTTTCTTTCTTCCTTGATATCTTTCATTCTAGCTTTCATACCTTCTCTCCTTCTATCTTTAGTTTCTTTAGTAGTTACTTTCTTTCTTTCTGTCTTGATATCTTTCATTCTAGATTTCATACCTTCTCTCATTTTATCTTTAGTTTCATTATTGATATCTTTGTTTCTTTCTATCTTTCTTGATATCTTTCTTTCTAGCTTTCATACCTTCTCTCATTCTATCTTTAGTTTCTTTTTTACTTACTTTCATTTCTTTCTTTCTTCATATCTTGCATTCTAGCTTTCATACCATCACTCATTCTATCTTTAGTTTCTTTATTACTTTATTTCTACTTTCTTCCTTTTTTCTTTCTTGGTATTGTCATTCTAGCTTTCATATCATCACTCATTCTATCTTTAGTTTCTTTATTACTTTCTTTCTTTCTTTCTGGATATCTTTCATTCTAGCTTTCATACCTTCTCTCATTCTATCTTTAGTTTCTTTATTAATTTATTTCTATCTCTCTTGATATCTATCATTCTAGATTTCATACCTTCTCTCTTTTCATCTATAATTTCTTTATTGATTTCTTTTTTTCTTTCTTTCCTGATATCTTTCATTCTTGCTTTCATACCTTCTCTCATTCTATATTTAGTTTCTTTTTTACTTACTTTCATTTCTTTCTTTCTTCATATCTTGCATTCTAGCTTTCATACCATCACTCATTCTATCTTTAGTTTCTTTATTACTTTCTTTCTTCCTTTCTTCATATCTTTCATTCTAGCTTTAATACCTTCTCTCATTCTATCTATAGTTTCTTTTTTACTTACTTTCATTTCTTGCTTTCTTGATATGTTACATTCTAGCTTTCATACCTTCTCTCATTCTATCTTTAGTTTCTTTATTAATTACTATCGTTCTTTCTTTCTTTCTTTCTTTCTTTCTTGATATCTCATTCTAGCTCTCATACCTTCTCAGATTCTATCTTTAGTTTCTTTACTACTTTCTTTCTTTCTTTCTTTCTTTCTTTCTTTCTTTCTTTCTTTCTTGATACCTTTCATTCTGGATTTCATACCTTCTCTCTTTTTATCTTTAGTTTCTTTTATGATTTCTTTCTTTCTTTCTTTCTTGATTTCTTTCATTCTAGCTTTCATACCTTCTCTCGTCCTATCTTTAGTTTCTTTATTACTTTCTTACTTTATTTCTTTCTTTCTTGATATCTTTCATTCTAGCTCTCATACCTTCTCTCTTTCTATCTTTAGTTTCTTTTTTACTTTCTTACTTTCTTTCTTTCTTTCTTGATATCTTTCATTCTAGATTTCATTCCTTCTCTCATTTTATCTTTAGTTTCTTTATTGATTGATTTCTTTCTTTCTTTCTTGATATCTTTCATTCTAGATTTCATACCTTCTCTCATTTTATCTTTAGTTTCTTTATTGATTTCCTCCTTTCTTCTTTCTTGATATCTTTCATTCTAGCTTTCATAAATTCTCTCATTCTACCTATAGTTTTTTTTAACTTACTTTCATTTCTTTCTTTCTTGAGATCTTACATTCTAGCTTTCGTACCTTCTCTCATTCTATCTTTAGTTTCTTTTTTACTTACTTTCATTTCTTGCTTTCTTGATATGTTACATTCTAGCTTTCATACCTTCTCTCATTCTATCTTTAGTTTCTTTATTAATTTCTTTCTTTCTTTCTTTCTTCCTTGATATCTTTCATTCTAGCTTTCATACCTTCTCTCCTTCTATCTTTAGTTTCTTTAGTAGTTACTTTCTTTCTTTCTGTCTTGATATCTTTCATTCTAGATTTCATACCTTCTCTCATTTTATCTTTAGTTTCATTATTGATATCTTTGTTTCTTTCTATCTTTCTTGATATCTTTCTTTCTAGCTTTCATACCTTCTCTCATTCTATCTTTAGTTTCTTTTTTACTTACTTTCATTTCTTTCTTTCTTCATATCTTGCATTCTAGCTTTCATACCATCACTCATTCTATCTTTAGTTTCTTTATTACTTTATTTCTACTTTCTTCCTTTTTTCTTTCTTGGTATTGTCATTCTAGCTTTCATATCATCACTCATTCTATCTTTAGTTTCTTTATTACTTTCTTTCTTTCTTTCTGGATATCTTTCATTCTAGCTTTCATACCTTCTCTCTTTTCATCTATAATTTCTTTATTGATTTCTTTTTTTCTTTCTTTCCTGATATCTTTCATTCTAGCTTTCATACCTTCTCTCGTTCTATCTTTAGTTTCTTTATTACTTTCTTACTTTATTTCTTTCTTTCTTGATATCTTTCATTCTAGCTCTCATACCTTCTCTCTTTCTATCTTTAGTTTCTTTTTTACTTTCTTACTTTTTTCTTTTTTTCTTGATATCTTTCATTCTAGCTTTCATACCTTCTCTCATTCTATCTTTAGTTTCTTTTCTACTTACTTTCATTTCTTTCCTTCTTGGTATCTTTCATTCTAGCTTTAATACCTTCTCTCATTCTTTCTTTAGTTTCTTTATTAGTTACTTTCTTTCTTTCTTGATATCTTTCATTCTAGATTTCATTCCTTCTCTCATTTTATCTTTAGTTTCTTTATTGATTTCTTTCTTTCTTGATATCTTTCATTCTAGATTTCATACCTTCTTTCATTTTATCTTTAGTTTTTTTATTGATTTCCTCCTTTCTTCCTTTCTTGATATCTTTCATTCTAGCTTTCATATATTCTCTCATTCTACCTATAGTTTCTTTTTAACTTACTTTCATTTCTTTCTTTCTTGATATCTTTCATTCTAGCTCTCATCCCTTCTCTCTTTCTATCTTTAGTTTCTTTATTACTTTCTTTCTTTCTTTCTTTCTTGATATCTTTCATTCTAGCTTTCATAAATTCTCTCATTCTATCTTCAGTTTCTTTTTTACTTACTTTCATTTCTTTCTTTCTTGAGATCTTACATTCTAGCTTTCGTACCTTCTCTCATTCTATCTTTAGTTTCTTTTTTACTTACTTTCATTTCTTGCTTTCTTGATATGTTACATTCTAGCTTTCATACCTTCTCTCATTCTATCTTTAGTTTCTTTATTAATTTCTTTCTTTCTTTCTTTCTTTCTTGATATCTTTCATTCTAGCTTTCATACCTTCTTTCATTCTATCTTTTGTTTCTTTATTAATTACTTTCGTTCTTTCTTTCTTTGTTTTTTTCTTGATATCTCATTCTAGCTCTCATACCTTCTCTGATTCTATCTTTAGTTTCTTTACTACTTTCTTTCTTTCCTTCTTTCTTTCTTGATAACTTTCATTCTAGCATTCATATCTTCACTCATTCAATCTTTATTTTCTTTGTTACATTATTTCTACTTTGTTCCTTTTTTCTTTCTTGATATGTTTCATTCTAGCTTTCAAACCTTCTCTCATTCTATCTTTAGTTTCTTTTTTACTTACTTTCATTTCTTTCTTTCTTCATATCTTGCATTCTAGCTTTCATACCATCACTCATTCTATCTTTAGTTTCTTTATTACTTCATTTCTGCTTTCTTCCTTTTTTCTTTCTTGATATCTGTCATTCTAGCTTTCATACCATCACTCATTCTATCTTTCGTTTCTTTATTACTTTCTTTCTTCCTTTCTTGATATCTTTCATTCTAGCTTTCATAAATTCTTTCATTCTACCTATAGTTTCTTTTTAACTTACTTTCATTTCTTTCTTTCTTGATATCTTTCATTCTAGCTCTCATCCCATCTCTCTTTCTATCTTTAGTTTCTTTATTACTTTCTTTCTTTCTTTCTTGATATCTTTCATTCTAGCTTTCATAACTTCTCTCATTCTATCTTTAGTTTCTTTTTTACTTACTTTCATTTCTTTCTTTCTTGAGATCTTACATTCTAGCTTTCGTACCTTCTCTCATTCTATCTTTAGTTTCTTTTTTACTTACTTTCATTTCTTGCTTTCTTGATATGTTACATTCTAGCTTTCATACCTTCTCTCATTCTATCTTTAGTTTCTTTATAAATTTCTTTCTTTCTTTCTTTCTTGATATCTTTCATTCTAGCTTTCATACCTTCTTTCATTCTATCTTTAGTTTCTTTAATAATTACTTTCGTTCTTTCTTTCTTTGTTTCTTTCTTGATATCTCATTCTAGCTCTCATACCTTCTGTGATTCTATCTTTAGTTTCTTTACTACTTTCTTTCTTTCATTCTTTCTTTCTTGAGAACTTTCATTCTAGCATTCATATCTTCACTCATTCAATCTTTATTTTCTTTATTACATTATTTCTACTTTGTTCCTTTTTTCTTTCTTGATATATTTCATTCTAGCTTTCAAACCTTCTCTCATTCTATCTTTAGTTTCTTTTTTACTTACTTTCATTTCTTTCTTTCTTCATATCTTGCATTCTAGCTTTCATACCATCACTCATTCTATCTTTAGTTTCTTTATTACTTTATTTCTACTTTTTTCCTTTTTTCTTTCTTGATATCTTTCATTCTAGCTTTCATACCATCACTCATTCTATCTTTAGTTTCTTTATTACTTTCTTTCTTTCTTTCTTGATATCTTTCATTCTAGCTTTCATACCTTCTCTCATTCTATCTTTAGTTTCTTTATTAATTTATTTCTATCTCTCTTGATATCTATCATTCTAGATTTCATACCTTCTCTCTTTTCATCTATAATTTCTTTATTGATTTCTTTTTTTCTTTCTTTCTTGTTATCTTTCATTCTTGCTTTCATACCTTCTCTCATTTTATCTTTAGTTTCTTTATTGATATCTTTCTTTCTTTCTTTCTTTCTATCTTTCTTGATATCTTTCTTTCTAGCTTTAATACCTTCTCTCATTCTATCTTTAGTTTCTTTATTACTTTCTTTCTTTCTTTCTTTCTTGATATCTTTCATTCTAGCTTTAATACCTTCTCTCATTCTATCTTTAATTTCTTTACTACTTTCTTCCTTTCTTTCTTTCTTTCTTTCTTTCTTTCTTTCTTTCTTGATACCTTTCATTCTGGATTTCATACCTTCTCTCTTTTTATCTTTAGTTTCTTTTATGATTTCTTTCTTTCTTTCTTTCTTGATTTCTTTCATTCTAGCTTTCATACCTTCTCTCGTCCTATCTTTAATTTCTTTATTACTTTCTTACTTTATTTCTTTCTTTCTTGATATCTTTCATTCTAGCTCTCATACCTTCTCTCTTTCTATCTTTAGTTTCTTTTTTACTTTCTTACTTTCTTTCTTTCTTTCTTGATATCTTTCATTCTAGATTTCATTCCTTCTCTCATTTTATCTTTAGTTTCTTTATTGATTGATTTCTTTCTTTCTTTCTTGATATCTTTCATTCTAGATTTCATACCTTCTCTCATTTTATCTTTAGTTTCTTTATTGATTTCCTCCTTTCTTTCTTTCTTGATATCTTTCATTCTAGCTTTCATAAATTCTCTCATTCTACCTATAGTTTTTTTAACTTACTTTCATTTCTTTCTTTCTTGAGATCTTACATTCTAGCTTTCGTACCTTCTCTCATTCTATCTTTAGTTTCTTTTTTACTTACTTTCATTTCTTGCTTTCTTGATATGTTACATTCTAGCTTTCATACCTTCTCTCATTCTATCTTTAGTTTCTTTATTAATTTCTTTCTTTCTTTCTTTCTTCCTTGATATCTTTCATTCTAGCTTTCATACCTTCTCTCCTTCTATCTTTAGTTTCTTTAGTAGTTACTTTCTTTCTTTCTGTCTTGATATCTTTCATTCTAGATTTCATACCTTCTCTCATTTTATCTTTAGTTTCATTATTGATATCTTTGTTTCTTTCTATCTTTCTTGATATCTTTCTTTCTAGCTTTCATACCTTCTCTCATTCTATCTTTAGTTTCTTTTTTACTTACTTTCATTTCTTTCTTTCTTCATATCTTGCATTCTAGCTTTCATACCATCACTCATTCTATCTTTAGTTTCTTTATTACTTTATTTCTACTTTCTTCCTTTTTTCTTTCTTGGTATTGTCATTCTAGCTTTCATATCATCACTCATTCTATCTTTAGTTTCTTTATTACTTTCTTTCTTTCTTTCTGGATATCTTTCATTCTAGCTTTCATACCTTCTCTCATTCTATCTTTAGTTTCTTTATTAATTTATTTCTATCTCTCTTGATATCTATCATTCTAGATTTCATACCTTCTCTCTTTTCATCTATAATTTCTTTATTGATTTCTTTTTTTCTTTCTTTCCTGATATCTTTCATTCTTGCTTTCATACCTTCTCTCATTCTATATTTAGTTTCTTTTTTACTTACTTTCATTTCTTTCTTTCTTCATATCTTGCATTCTAGCTTTCATACCATCACTCATTCTATCTTTAGTTTCTTTATTACTTTCTTTCTTCCTTTCTTCATATCTTTCATTCTAGCTTTAATACCTTCTCTCATTCTATCTATAGTTTCTTTTTTACTTACTTTCATTTCTTGCTTTCTTGATATGTTACATTCTAGCTTTCATACCTTCTCTCATTCTATCTTTAGTTTCTTTATTAATTACTATCGTTCTTTCTTTCTTTCTTTCTTTCTTTCTTGATATCTCATTCTAGCTCTCATACCTTCTCAGATTCTATCTTTAGTTTCTTTACTACTTTCTTTCTTTCTTTCTTGATAACTTTCATTCTAGCATTCATATCTTCACTCAGTCAATCTTTATTTTCTTTATTACATTATTTCACTTTGTTCCTTTTTTCTTTCTTGATATCTTTCATTCTAGCTTTCATACCTTCTCTCATTCTATCTTTAGTTTCTTTATTACTTTCTTTCTTTCTTTCTTGATATCTTTCATTCTAGCTCACATAACTTCTCTCTTTCTATCTTTAGTTTCTTTTTTACTTTCTTACTTACTTTCTTTCTTTCTTGATATCTTTCATTCTAGCTTTCATACCTTCTCTCATTCTATCTTTAGTTTCTTTTTTACTTACTTTCATTTCTTTCTTTCTTGATATCTTTCATTCTAGCTTTAATACCTACTCTCATTCTATCTTTACTTTCTTTATTAGTTACTTTCTTTCTTTCTTGATACCTTTCATTCTAGATTTCAATCCATCTCTCATTTTATCTTTAGATTCTTTATTGATTTCTTTCTTTCTTTCTTTTTTGATATCTTTCATTCTAGCTTTCATACCTTCTCTCATTTTATCTTTAGTTTCTTTATTAATTACTTTCGTTCTTTCTTTCTTTCTTTCTATCTTTCTTGATATCTCATTCTAGCTCTCATACCTTCTCTGATTCTATCTTTAGTTTCTTTCCTACTTTCTTTCTTTCTTTCTTGATAACTTTCATTCTAGCATTCATATCTTCACTCAATCAATCTTTATTTTCTTTCTTACATTATTTCTACTTGGTTCCTTTTTTCTTTCTTGATATCTTACATTCTAGCTTTCATACCTTCTCTCGTTCTATCTTTAGTTTCTTTATTACTTTCTTACTTTATTTCTTTCTTTCTTGATATCTTTCATTTTAGCTCTCATACCTTCTCTCTTTCTATCTTTAGTTTCTTTTTTACTTTCTTACTTTTTTTCTTTCTTTCTTGATATCTTTCATTCTAGCTTTCATACCTTCTCTCATTCTATTTTTAGTTTCTTTTCTACTTACTTTCATTTCTTTCCTTCTTGATATCTTTCATTCTAGCTTTAATACCTTCTCTCATTCTATCTTTAGTTTCTTTATTAGTTACTTTCTTTCTTTCTTGATATCTTTCATTCTATCTTTCATACCTTCTCTCGTTCTATCTTTAGTTTCTTTATTACTTTCTTTCTTTCTTTCTTGATATCTTTCATTCTAGCTCACATAACTTCTCTCTTTCTATCTTTAGTTTCTTTTTTACTTTCTTACTTACTTTCTTTCTTTCTTGATATCTTTCATTCTAGCTTTCATACCTTCTCTCATTCTATCTTTAGTTTCTTTTTTACTTACTTTCATTTCTTTCTTTCTTGATATCTTTCATTCTAGCTTTAATACCTACTCTCATTCTATCTTTACTTTCTTTATTAGTTACTTTCTTTCTTTCTTGATACCTTTCATTCTAGATTTCAATCCATCTCTCATTTTATCTTTAGATTCTTTATTGATTTCTTTCTTTCTTTCTTTTTTGATATCTTTCATTCTAGCTTTCATACCTTCTCTCATTTTATCTTTAGTTTCTTTATTAATTACTTTCGTTCTTTCTTTCTTTCTTTCTATCTTTCTTGATATCTCATTCTAGCTCTCATACCTTCTCTGATTCTATCTTTAGTTTCTTTCCTACTTTCTTTCTTTCTTTCTTGATAACTTTCATTCTAGCATTCATATCTTCACTCAATCAATCTTTATTTTCTTTCTTACATTATTTCTACTTGGTTCCTTTTTTCTTTCTTGATATCTTACATTCTAGCTTTCATACCTTCTCTCGTTCTATCTTTAGTTTCTTTATTACTTTCTTACTTTATTTCTTTCTTTCTTGATATCTTTCATTTTAGCTCTCATACCTTCTCTCTTTCTATCTTTAGTTTCTTTTTTACTTTCTTACTTTTTTTCTTTCTTTCTTGATATCTTTCATTCTAGCTTTCATACCTTCTCTCATTCTATTTTTAGTTTCTTTTCTACTTACTTTCATTTCTTTCCTTCTTGATATCTTTCATTCTAGCTTTAATACCTTCTCTCATTCTATCTTTAGTTTCTTTATTAGTTACTTTCTTTCTTTCTTGATATCTTTCATTCTAGATTTCATTCCTTCTCTCATTTTATCTTTAGTTTCTTTATTGATTTCTTTCTTTCTTGATATCTTTCATTCTACATTTCATACCTTCTCTCATTTTATCTTTAGTTTTTTTATTGATTTCCTCCTTTCTTCCTTTCTTGATATCTTTCATTCTAGCTTTCATATATTCTCTCATTCTACCTATAGTTTCTTTTTAACTTACTTTCATTTCTTTCTTTCTTGATATCTTTCATTCTAGCTCTCATCCCTTCTCTCTTTCTATCTTTAGTTTCTTTATTACTTTCTTTCTTTCTTTCTTTCTTGATATCTTTCATTCTAGCTTTCATAAATTCTCTCATTCTATCTTTAGTTTCTTTTTTACTTACTTTCATTTCTTTCTTTCTTGAGATCTTACATTCTAGCTTTCGTACCTTCTCTCATTCTATCTTTACTTTCTTTTTTACTTACTTTCATTTCTTGCTTTCTTGATATGTTACATTCTAGCTTTCATACCTTCTCTCATTCTATCTTTAGTTTCTTTATTAATTTCTTTCTTTCTTTCTTTCTTTCTTGATATCTTTCATTCTAGCTTTCATACCTTCTTTCATTCTATCTTTAGTTTCTTTATTAATTACTTTCGTTCTTTCTTTCTTTGTTTCTTTCTTGATATCTCATTCTAGCTCTCATACCTTCTCTGATTCTATCTTTAGTTTCTTTACTACTTTCTTTCTTTCCTTCTTTCTTTCTTGATAACTTTCATTCTAGCATTCATATATTCACTCTTTCAATCTTTATTTTCTTTGTTACATTATTTCTACTTTGTTCCTTTTTTCTTTCTTGATATGTTTCATTCTAGCTTTCAAACCTTCTCTCATTCTATCTTTAGTTTCTTTTTTACTTACTTTCATTTCTTTCTTTCTTCATATCTTGCATTCTAGCTTTCATACCATCACTCATTCTATCTTTAGTTTCTTTATTACTTCATTTCTACTTTCTTCCTTTTTTCTTTCTTGATATCTGTCATTCTAGCTTTCATACCATCACTCATTCTATCTTTCGTTTCTTTATTACTTTCTTTCTTCCTTTCTTGATATCTTTCATTCTAGCTTTCATAAATTCTTTCATTCTACCTATAGTTTCTTTTTAACTTACTTTCATTTCTTTCTTTCTTGACATCTTTCATTCTAGCTCTCATCCCATCTCTCTTTCTATCTTTAGTTTCTTTATTACTTTCTTTCTTTCTTTCTTGATATCTTTCATTCTAGCTTTCATAACTTCTCTCATTCTATCTTTAGTTTCTTTTTTACTTACTTTCATTTCTTTCTTTCTTGAGATCTTACATTCTAGCTTTCGTACCTTCTCTCATTCTATCTTTAGTTTCTTTTTTACTTACTTTCATTTCTTGCTTTCTTGATATGTTACATTCTAGCTTTCATACCTTCTCTCATTCTATCTTTAGTTTCTTTATTAATTTCTTTCTTTCTTTCTTTCTTGATATCTTTCATTCTAGCTATCATACCTTCTTTCATTCTATCTTTAGTTTCTTTATTAATTACTTTCGTTCTTTCTTCCTTTGTTTCTTTCTTGATATCTCATTCTAGCTCTCATACCTTCTGTGATTCTATCTTTAGTTTCTTTACTACTTTCTTTCTTTCATTCTTTCTTTCTTGATAACTTTCATTCTAGCATTCATATCTTCACTCATTCAATCTTTATTTTCTTTATTACATTATTTCTACGTTGTTCCTTTTTTCTTTCTTGATATATTTCATTCTAGCTTTCAAACCTTCTCTCATTCTATCTTTAGTTTCTTTTTCACTTACTTTCATTTCTTTCTTTCTTCATATCTTGCATTCTAGCTTTCATACCATCACTCATTCTATCTTTAGTTTCTTTATTACTTTATTTCTACTTTTTTCCTTTTTTCTTTCTTGATATCTGTCATTCTAGCTTTCATACCATCACTCATTCTATCTTTAGTTTCTTTATTACTTTCTTTCTTTCTTTCGTGATATCTTTCATTCTAGCTTTCATACCTTCTCTCATTCTATCTTTAGTTTCTTTATTAATTTATTTCTATCTCTCTTGATATCTATCATTCTAGATTTCATACCTTCTCTCTTTTCATCTATAATTTCTTTATTGATTTCTTTTTTTCTTTCTTTCTTGATATCTTTCATTCTTGCTTTCATACCGTCTCTCATTTTATCTTTAGTTTCTTTATTGATATCTTTCTTTCTTTCTTTCTTTCTATCTTTCTTGATATCTTTCTTTCTAGCTTTCATACCTTCTCTCATTCTATCTTTAGTTTCTTTTTTACTTACTTTCATTTCTTTCTTTCTTCATATCTTGCATTCTAGCTTTCATACCATCACTCATTCTATCTTTAGTTTCTTTATTACTTTATTTCTACTTTCTTCCTTTTTTCTTTCTTGATATCTGTCATTCTAGCTTTCATACCATCACTCATTCTATCTTTAGTGTCTTTATTACTTTCTTTCTTTCTTTCTGGATATCTTTCATTCTAGCTTTCAGACCTTCTCTCATTCTATCTTTAGTTTCTTTATTAATTTATTTCTATCTCTCTTGATATCTATCATTCTAGATTTCATACCTTCTCTCTTTTCATCTATAATTTCTTTATTGATTTCTTTTTTTCTTTCCTTCCTGATATCTTTCATTCTTGCTTTCATACCTTCTCTCATTCTATCTTTAGTTTCTTTTTTACTTACTTTCATTTCTTTCTTTCTTCATATCTTGCATTCTAGCTTTCATACCATCACTCATTCTATCTTTAGTTTCTTTATTACTTTCTTTCTTCCTTTCTTCATATCTTTCATTCTAGCTTTAATACCTTCTCTCATTCTATCTATAGTTTCTTTTTTACTTAATTTCATTTCTTGCTTTCTTGATAACTTTCATTCTAGCATTCATATCTTCACTCAGTCAATCTTTATTTTCTTTATTACATTATTTCTACTTTGTTCCTTTTTTCTTTCTCGATATCTTTCATTCTAGCTTTCATACCTTCTCTCGTTCTATCTTTAGTTTCTTTATTACTTTCTTTCTTTCTTTCTTTCTTTCTTGATATCTTTCATTCTAGCTCACATAACTTCTCTCTTTCTATCTTTAGTTTCTTTTTTACTTACTTTCATTTCTTTCTTTCTTGATATCTTACATTCTTGCTCTCATCCCTTCTCTCTTTCTATCTTTAGTTTCTTTATTACTTTCTTTCTTTCTTGTTATCTTTCATTCTTGCTTTCATACCTTTTCTCATTCTATCTTTAGTTTCTTTTTTACTTACTCTCATTCCTTGCTTTCTTGATATGTTACATTCTAGCTTTCATACCTTCTCTCATTCTATCTTTAGTTTCTTTATTACTTTCTTTTTTTCTTTCTTTCTTTCTTGATTTCTTTCATTCTATCTTTCATACCTTCTCTCATTCTATCTTTAGTTTCTTTATTTCTTTCTTACTTTCTTTCTTTATTTCTTTCGTGATATCTTTCATTCTAGCTTTCATATCTTCTTTCATTCTATCTTTAGTTTCTTTATTAATTACTTTCGTTCTTTCTTTCTTTCTTTCTTTCTTGATATCTCATTCTAGCTCTCATACCTTCTCTGATTCTATCTTTAGCTTCCTTACTACTTTCTTTCTTTCTTTCTTGATATCTTTCATTCTAGCTTTCATACCTTCTCTCATTCTGTCTTTAGTTTCTTTATTTCTTTCTTACTTACTTTCTTTCTTTCATTCTTGATATCTTTCATTCTAGCTCTCATCCCTTCTCTCTTTCTATCTTTAGTTTCTTTATTACTTTCTTTCTTTCTTTCTTGTTATCTTTCATTCTTGCTTTCATACCTTCTCTCATTCTATCTTTAGTTTCTTTTTTACTTATTTTCATTCCTTGCTTTCTTGATATGTTACATTCTAGCTTTCATACCTTCTCTCATTTTATCTTTAGTATCTTTTTTACTTACTTTCATTTCTTTCTTTCTTGATATCTTACATTGTAGCTTTCATACCTTCTCTCATTCTATCTTTAGTTTCTTTATAAATTTCTTACTTTCTTTCTTTCTTTCTTTCTTTCTTGTTATCTTTCATTCTTGCTTTCATACCTTCTCTCATTCTATCTTTAATTTCTTTTTTACTTACTTTCATTCCTTGCTTTCTTGATATGTTACATTCTAGCTTTCATACCTTCTCTCATTTTATCTTTAGTATCTTTTTTACTTACTTTCATTTCTTTCTTTCTTGATATCTTACATTCTAGCTTTCATACCTTCTCTCATTCTATCTTTAGTTTCTTTATTAATTTCTTACTTTCTTTCTTTATTTCTTTCTTTATATCTTTCATTCTAGCTTTCATATCTTCTTTCATTCTATCTATAGTTTCTTTATTAATTATTTTCGTTCTTTCTTTCTTTCTTTCTTTCTTTCTTTCTTCATTTCTCATTCTAGCTCTCATAACTTCTCTGATTCTATCTTTAGTTTCTTTACTTCTTTCTTTCTTTCCTTCTTGATATCTTTCGATCTAGCATTCATATCTTCACTCATTCAATCTTTATTTTATTTGTTACATTATTTCTACTTTATTCCTTTTTCTTTCTTGATATCTTTCATTCTAGCTTTCATACCTTCTCTCCTTCTATCTTTAGTTTCTTTTTTACTTACTTTCATTTCTTTCTTTCCTGATATCTTACATTCTAGCTTTCATACCTTCTCTCATTCTATCTTTAGTTTCTTTATTACTTTCTTTCTTTCTTTCTTTCTTTCTTGATATCTTTCATTCTAGGTCTCATCCCTTTTCTCTTTCTATCTTTAGTTTATTTATTTATTTATTTATTTATTTATTTATTTATTTATTTCTTGATATCTTTCATTCTAGCTCTCATCCCTTCTCTCTTTCTATCTTTAGTTTCTTTATTACTTTCTTACTTTCTTTCTTTCTTTCTTGATATCTTTCATTCTAGCTTTCATACCTTCTCTCATTTCATCTTTAATTTCTCTATTGATTTCTTCTTTCTTTCTTTCTTGATACCTTTCATTCTTGCTTTCATACCTTCTCTCATTTTATCTTTAGTTTCTTTTTTACTTACTTTCATTTCTTTCTTTCTTGATATCTTTCATTCTATCTTTCATACCTTCTCTCATTCTATCTTTAGATTCTTTATTTATTTCTTACTTTCTTTCTTTCTTTCTTGATATCTTTCACTCTAGCTCTCATCCCTTCTCTCATTTCATCTTTAATTTCTCTATTGATTTCTTTTTTCTTTCTTTCTTGTTATCTTTCATTCTTGCTTTCATACCTTCTCTCATTCTATCTTTAGTTTCTTTTTTACTTACTTTCATTCCTTGCTTTCTTGATATGCTACATTCTAGCTTTCATACCTTCTCTCATTCAATCTTTAGTTTCTTTATTAATTTCTTTCTCTCTTTCTCTATTTCTTTCTTGATATCTTTCATTCTGGCTTTCATACCTTCCTCCTTTCTATCTTCAGTTTCTTTATTAATAACTTTCGTTCTTTCTTTCTTTCTTGATATCTCATTCTAGCTCTCATAACTTCTCTGATTCTATCTTTAGTTTCTTTACTTCTTTCTTTCTTTCCTTCTTGATATCTTTCGATCTAGCATTCATATCTTCACTCATTCATCCTTTATTTTCTTTCTTACATTATTTCTACTTTGTTCCTTTTTTCTTACTTGATATCTTTCATTCTAGCTTTCATACCTTCTCTCTTTCTATCTTTAGTTTCTTTATTACTTTCTTTCTTTCTTTCTTTCTTTCTTTCTTGTTATCTTTCATTCTTGCTTTCATACCTTCTCTCATTCTATCTTTAGTTTCTTTTTTACTTCCTTTCATTCCTTGCTTTCTTGATATGTTACATTCTAGCTTTCATACCTTCTCTCATTTTATCTTTAGTTTCTTTTTTACTTACTTTCATTTCTTTCTTTCTTGATATCTTACATTCTAGCTTTCATACCTTCTCTCATTCTATCTTTAGTTTCTTTATTACTTTCTTTCTTTCTTTCTTTCTTGATATCTTTCATTCTAGCTTTCATACGTTCTTTGATTCTCTTTAGGTTCTTTATTAATTAATTTCGTTCTTTCTTTCTTTCTTTATTTCTTGATATCTCATTCTAGCTCTCATAACTTCTCTGATTCTATCTTTAGTTCCTTTACTTCTTCCTTTCTTACTTTCTTTCTTTCTTGATAACTTTCGATCTAGCATTCATATCTTCACTCATTCAATCTTTATTTTATTTATTACATTATTTCTACTTTGTTCCTTTTTTCTTACTTGATATCTTTCATTCTAGCTTTCATACCTTCTCTCTTTCTATCTTTAGTTTCTTTATTACTTTCTTTCTTTCTTTCTTTCTTTCTTGTTATCTTTCATTCTTGCTTTCATACCTTCTCTCATTCTATCTTTAGTTTCTTTTTTACTTCCTTTCATTCCTTGCTTTCTTGATATGTTACATTCTAGCTTTCATACCTTCTCTCATTTTATCTTTAGTTTCTTTTTTACTTACTTTCATTTCTTTCTTTCTTGATATCTTACATTCTACCTTTCATACCTTCTCTGATTTCATCTTTAATTTCTCTATTGATTTCTTTCTTTCTTTCTTTCTTGATTTCTTTCATTCTAGCTCTCATAACTTCTCTGATTCTATCTTTAGTTTCTTTACTTCTTTCTTTCTTTCTTTCTTTCTTGATAACTTTCGATCTAGCATTCATATCTTCACACATTCAATCTTTATTTTATTTCTTACATTATTTCTACTTTG
The DNA here is from genome assembly GCA_037013535.1 of Intellagama lesueurii. Classification (NCBI taxonomy): domain Eukaryota; kingdom Metazoa; phylum Chordata; class Lepidosauria; order Squamata; family Agamidae; genus Intellagama; species Intellagama lesueurii. Next base: position 95,695,842 of record JBAJHW010000002.1, read on the forward strand.
TTCCTTTTTTCTTACTTGATATCTTTCATTCTAGCTTTCATACCTTCTCTCATTCTATCTTTAGTTTCTTTTTTACTGACTTTCATTTCTTTCTTTCTTGATATCTTTCATTCTTGCTTTCATACCTTCTCTCATTCTATCTTTAGTTTCTTTTTTACTTACTTTCATTCCTTGCTTTCTTGATATGTTACATTCTAGCTTTCATACCTTCTCTCATTTTATCTTTAGTTTCTTTTTTACTTACTTTCATTTCTTTCTTTCTTGATATCTTACATTCTAGCTTTCATACCTTCTCTCATTCTGTCTTTAGTTTCTTTATTACTTTATTTCTTTCTTTCTTTCTTTCTTTCTTTCTTGATATCTTTCATTCTAGCTTTCATACCTTCTCTGATTTCATCTTTAATTTCTCTATTGATTTCTTCTTTCTTTCTTTCTTGATACCTTTCATTCTTGCTTTCATACCTTTTCTCATTCTATCTTTAGTTTCTTTTTTACTTACTTTCATTTTTTGCTTTCTTGATATGTTACATTCTAGCTTTCATACCTTCTCTCATTCTATCTTTAGTTTCTTTATTACTTTCTTTCTTTCTTTCTTTCTTGATATCTTTCATTCTAGCTTTCATACGTTCTTTGATTCTCTTTAGGTTCTTTATTAATTAATTTCGTTCTTTCTTTCATTATTTATTTCTTCATATCTCATTCTAGCTCTCATAACTTCTCTGATTCTATCTTTAGTTCCTTTACTTCTTCCTTTCTTACTTTCTTTCTTTCTTGATAACTTTCGATCTAGCATTCATATCTTCACTCATTCAATCTTTATTTTATTTATTACATTATTTCTACTTTGTTCCTTTTTTCTTACTTGATATCTTTCATTCTAGCTTTCATACCTTCTCTCTTTCTATCTTTAGTTTCTTTATTACTTTCTTTCTTTCTTTCTTTCTTTCTTTCTTGTTATCTTTCATTCTTGCTTTCATACCTTCTCTCATTCTATCTTTAGTTTCTTTTTTACTTCCTTTCATTCCTTGCTTTCTTGATATGTTACATTCTAGCTTTCATACCTTCTCTCATTTTATCTTTAGTTTCTTTTTTACTTACTTTCATTTCTTTCTTTCTTGATATCTTACATTTTACCTTTCATACCTTCTCTGATTTCATCTTTAATTTCTCTATTGATTTCTTTCTTTCTTTCTTTCTTGATTTCTTTCATTCTAGCTCTCATAACTTCTCTGATTCTATCTTTAGTTTCTTTACTTCTTTCTTTCTTTCTTTCTTTCTTGATAACTTTCGATCTAGCATTCATATCTTCACTCATTCAATCTTTATTTTATTTCTTACATTATTTCTACTTTGTTCCTTTTTTCTTACTTGATATCTTTCATTCTAGCTTTCATACCTTCTCTCATTCTATCTTTAGTTTCTTTTTTACTGACTTTCATTTCTTTCTTTCTTGATATCTTTCATTCTTGCTTTCATACCTTCTCTCATTCTATCTTTAGTTTCTTTTTTACTTACTTTCATTCCTTGCTTTCTTGATATGTTACATTCTAGCTTTCATACCTTCTCTCATTTTATCTTTAGTTTCTTTTTTACTTACTTTCATTTCTTTCTTTCTTGATATGTTACATTCTAGCTTTCATACCTTCTCTCATTCTATCTTTAGTTTCTTTATTACTTTCTTTCTTTCTTTCTTTCTTGATATCTTTCATTCTAGCTTTCATACGTTCTTTGATTCTCTTTAGGTTCTTTATTAATTAATTTCGTTCTTTCTTTCTTTCTTTATTTCTTGATATCTCATTCTAGCTCTCATAACTTCTCTGATTCTATCTTTAGTTCCTTTACTTCTTCCTTTCTTACTTTCTTTCTTTCTTGATAACTTTCGATCTAGCATTCATATCTTCACTCATTCAATCTTTATTTTATTTATTACATTATTTCTACTTTGTTCCTTTTTTCTTACTTGATATCTTTCATTCTAGCTTTCATACCTTCTCTCTTTCTATCTTTAGTTTCTTTATTACTTTCTTTCTTTCTTTCTTTCTTTCTTTCTTGTTATCTTTCATTCTTGCTTTCATACCTTCTCTCATTCTATCTTTAGTTTCTTTTTTACTTCCTTTCATTCCTTGCTTTCTTGATATGTTACATTCTAGCTTTCATACCTTCTCTCATTTTATCTTTAGTTTCTTTTTTACTTACTTTCATTTCTTTCTTTCTTGATATCTTACATTCTACCTTTCATACCTTCTCTGATTTCATCTTTAATTTCTCTATTGATTTCTTTCTTTCTTTCTTTATTTCTTTCTTGATATCTTTCATTCTAGCTTTCATACCTTCTCTGATTTCATCTTTAATTTCTCTATTGATTTCTTTCTTTCTTTCTTTCATGATTTCTTTCATTCTAGCTCTCATAACTTCTCTGATTCTATCTTTAGTTTCTTTACTTCTTTCTTTCTTTCTTTCTTTCTTGATAACTTTCGATCTAGCATTCATATCTTCACTCATTCAATCTTTATTTTATTTCTTACATTATTTCTACTTTGTTCCTTTTTTCTTACTTGATATCTTTCATTCTAGCTTTCATACCTTCTCTCATTCTATCTTTAGTTTCTTTTTTACTGACTTTCATTTCTTTCTTTCTTGATATCTTTCATTCTTGCTTTCATACCTTCTCTCATTCTATCTTTAGTTTCTTTTTTACTTACTTTCATTCCTTGCTTTCTTGATATGTTACATTCTAGCTTTCATACCTTCTCTCATTTTATATTTAGTTTCTTTTTTACTTACTTTCATTTCTTTCTTTCTTGATATCTTACATTCTAGCTCTCATCCCTTCTCTCTTTCTATCTTTAGTTTCTTTATTACTTTCTTTCTTTCTTGTTATCTTTCATTCTTGCTTTCATACCTTCTCTCATTCTATCTTTAGTTTCTTTTTTACTTACTCTCATTCCTTGCTTTCATGATATGTTACATTCTAGCTTTCATACCTTCTCTCATTTTATCTTTAGTTTCTTTTTTACTTACTTTCATTTCTTTCTTTCTTTTTATCTTACATTCTAGCTTTCATACCTTCTCTCATTCTATCTTTAGTTTCTTTATTACTTTCTTTTTTTCTTTCTTTCTTTCTTTCTTGATTTCTTTCATTCTATCTTTCATACCTTCTCTCATTCTATCTTTAGTTTCTTTATTTCTTTCTTACTTTCTTTCTTTATTTCTTTCTTGATATCTTTCATTCTAGCTTTCATATCTTCTTTCATTCTATCTTTAGTTTCTTTATTAATTACTTTCGTTCTTTCTTTCTTTCTTTCTTTCTTGATATCTCATTCTAGCTCTCATACCTTCTCTGATTCTATCTTTAGCTTCCTTACTACTTTCTTTCTTTCTTTCTTGATATCTTTCATTCTAGCTTTCATACCTTCTCTCATTCTGTCTTTAGTTTCTTTATTTCTTTCTTACTTACTTTCTTTCTTTCATTCTTGATATCTTTCATTCTAGCTCTCATCCCTTCTCTCTTTCTATCTTTAGTTTCTTTATTACTTTCTTTCTTTCTTTCTTTCTTGTTATCTTTCATTCTTGCTTTCATACCTTCTCTCATTCTATCTTTAGTTTCTTTTTTACTTATTTTTATTCCTTGCTTTCTTGATATGTTACATTCTAGCTTTCATACCTTCTTTCATTCTATCTTTAGTTTCTTTATTAATTACTTTCGTTCTTTCTTTCTTTCTTTCTTTCTTGATATCTCATTCTAGCTCTCATACCTTCTCTGATTCTATCTTTAGCTTCCTTACTACTTTCTTTCTATCTTTCTTGATATCTTTCATTCTAGCTTTCATACCTTCTCTCATTCTGTCTTTAGTTTCTTTCTTTCTTTCTTACTTACTTTCTTTCTTTCATTCTTGATATCTTTCATTCTAGCTCTCATCCCTTCTCTCTTTCTATCTTTAGTTTCCTTTTTACTTTCTTTCTTTCTTTCTTGATATATTTCATTCTAGCTTTCAAACCTTCTCTCATTCTCTCTTTAGTTTCTTTTTTACTTACTTTCATTTCTTTCTTTCTTCATATCTTCCATGCTAGCTTTCATACCATCACTCATTCCATCTTTAGTTTGTTTATTACTTTCTTTCTTTCTTGATATCTTTCATTGTAGCTTTCATACCTTCTCTCATTCTATCTTTAGTTTCTTTATTAGTTACTTTCATTTCTTTCTTTCTTGATATCTTACATTCTAGCTTTCATACCTTCTCTCATTCTATCTTTAGTTTCTTTATTACTTTCTTTCTTTCTTTCTTTCTTGATATCTTTCATTCTAGCTTTCATACGTTCTTTGATTCTCTTTAGGTTCTTTATTAATTAATTTCGTTCTTTCTTTCTTTCTTTATTTCTTGATATCTCATTCTAGCTCTCATAACTTCTCTGATTCTATCTTTAGTTCCTTTACTTCTTCCTTTCTTACTTTCTTTCTTTCTTGATAACTTTCGATCTAGCATTCATATCTTCACTCATTCAATCTTTATTTTATTTATTACATTATTTCTACTTTGTTCCTTTTTTCTTACTTGATATCTTTCATTCTAGCTTTCATACCTTCTCTCTTTCTATCTTTAGTTTCTTTATTACTTTCTTTCTTTCTTTCTTTCTTTCTTTCTTGTTATCTTTCATTCTTGCTTTCATACCTTCTCTCATTCTATCTTTAGTTTCTTTTTTACTTCCTTTCATTCCTTGCTTTCTTGATATGTTACATTCTAGCTTTCATACCTTCTCTCATTTTATCTTTAGTTTCTTTTTTACTTACTTTCATTTCTTTCTTTCTTGATATCTTACATTCTACCTTTCATACCTTCTCTGATTTCATCTTTAATTTCTCTATTGATTTCTTTCTTTCTTTCTTTCTTGATTTCTTTCATTCTAGCTCTCATAACTTCTCTGATTCTATCTTTAGTTTCTTTACTTCTTTCTTTCTTTCTTTCTTTCTTGATAACTTTCGATCCAGCATTCATATCTTCACTCATTCAATCTTTATTTTATTTCTTACATTATTTCTACTTTGTTCCTTTTTTCTTACTTGATATCTTTCATTCTAGCTTTCATACCTTCTCTCATTCTATCTTTAGTTTCTTTTTTACTGACTTTCATTTCTTTCTTTCTTGATATCTTTCATTCTTGCTTTCATACCTTCTCTCATTCTATCTTTAGTTTCTTTTTTACTTACTTTCATTCCTTGCTTTCTTGATATGTTACATTCTAGCTTTCATACCTTCTCTCATTTTATCTTTAGTTTCTTTTTTACTTACTTTCATTTCTTTCTTTCTTGATATCTTACATTCTAGCTTTCATACCTTCTCTCATTCTATCTTTAGTTTCTTTATTACTTTATTTTTTTCTTTCTTTCTTTCTTTCTTTCTTTCTTTCTTGATATCTTTCATTCTAGCTTTCATACCTTCTCTGATTTCATCTTTAATTTCTCTATTGATTTCTTCTTTCTTTCTTTCTTGATACCTTTCATTCTTGCTTTCATACCTTTTCTCATTCTATCTTTAGTTTCTTTTTTACTTACTTTCATTTTTTGCTTTCTTGATATGTTACATTCTAGCTTTCATACCTTCTCTCATTCTATCTTTAGTTTCTTTATTACTTTCTTTCTTTCTTTCTTTCTTTCTTGATATCTTTCATTCTAGCTTTCATACGTTCTTTGATTCTCTTTAGGTTCTTTATTAATTAATTTCGTTCTTTCTTTCTTTCTTTATTTCTTCATATCTCATTCTAGCTCTCATAACTTCTCTGATTCTATCTTTAGTTCCTTTACTTCTTCCTTTCTTACTTTCTTTCTTTCTTGATAACTTTCGATCTAGCATTCATATCTTCACTCATTCAATCTTTATTTTATTTATTACATTATTTCTACTTTGTTCCTTTTTTCTTACTTGATATCTTTCATTCTAGCTTTCATACCTTCTCTCTTTCTATCTTTAGTTTCTTTATTACTTTCTTTCTTTCTTTCTTTCTTTCTTTCTTGTTATCTTTCATTCTTGCTTTCATACCTTCTCTCATTCTATCTTTAGTTTCTTTTTTACTTCCTTTCATTCCTTGCTTTCTTGATATGTTACATTCTAGCTTTCATACCTTCTCTCATTTTATCTTTAGTTTCTTTTTTACTTACTTTCATTTCTTTCTTTCTTGATATCTTACATTCTACCTTTCATACCTTCTCTGATTTCATCTTTAATTTCTCTATTGATTTCTTTCTTTCTTTCTTTCTTGATTTCTTTCATTCTAGCTCTCATAACTTCTCTGATTCTATCTTTAGTTTCTTTACTTCTTTCTTTCTTTCTTTCTTTCTTGATAACTTTCGATCTAGCATTCATATCTTCACTCATTCAATCTTTATTTTATTTCTTACATTATTTCTACTTTGTTCCTTTTTTCTTACTTGATATCTTTCATTCTAGCTTTCATACCTTCTCTCATTCTATCTTTAGTTTCTTTTTTACTGACTTTCATTTCTTTCTTTCTTGATATCATTCATTCTTGCTTTCATACCTTCTCTCATTCTATCTTTAGTTTCTTTTTTACTTACTTTCATTCCTTGCTTTCTTGATATGTTACATTCTAGCTTTCATACCTTCTCTCATTTTATCTTTAGTTTCTTTTTTACTTACTTTCATTTCTTTCTTTCTTGATATCTTACATTCTAGCTTTCATACCTTCTCTCATTCTATCTTTAGTTTCTTTATTACTTTCTTTCTTTCTTTCTTTCTTGATATCTTTCATTCTAGCTTTCATACGTTCTTTGATTCTCTTTAGGTTCTTTATTAATTAATTTCGTTCTTTCTTTCTTTATTTATTTCTTGATATCTCATTCTAGCTCTCATAACTTCTCTGATTCTATCTTTAGTTCCTTTACTTCTTCCTTTCTTACTTTCTTTCTTTCTTGATAACTTTCGATCTAGCATTCATATCTTCACTCATTCAATCTTTATTTTATTTATTACATTATTTCTACTTTGTTCCTTTTTTCTTACTTGATATCTTTCATTCTAGCTTTCATACCTTCTCTCTTTCTATCTTTAGTTTCTTTATTACTTTCTTTCTTTCTTTCTTTCTTTCTTTCTTGTTATCTTTCATTCTTGCTTTCATACCTTCTCTCATTCTATCTTTAGTTTCTTTTTTACTTCCTTTCATTCCTTGCTTTCTTGATATGTTACATTCTAGCTTTCATACCTTCTCTCATTTTATCTTTAGTTTCTTTTTTACTTACTTTCATTTCTTTCTTTCTTGATATCTTACATTCTACCTTTCATACCTTCTCTGATTTCATCTTTAATTTCTCTATTGATTTCTTTCTTTCTTTCTTTCTTTCTTTCTTTCTTGATATCTTTCATTCTAGCTTTCATACCTTCTCTGATTTCATCTTTAATTTCTCTATTGATTTCTTTCTTTCTTTCTTTCATGATTTCTTTCATTCTAGCTCTCATAACTTCTCTGATTCTATCTTTAGTTTCTTTACTTCTTTCTTTCTTTCTTTCTTTCTTGATAACTTTCGATCTAGCATTCATATCTTCACTCATTCAATCTTTATTTTATTTCTTACATTATTTCTACTTTGTTCCTTTTTTCTTACTTGATATCTTTCATTCTAGCTTTCATACCTTCTCTCATTCTATCTTTAGTTTCTTTTTTACTGACTTTCATTTCTTTCTTTCTTGATATCTTTCATTCTTGCTTTCATACCTTCTCTCATTCTATCTTTAGTTTCTTTTTTACTTACTTTCATTCCTTGCTTTCTTGATATGTTACATTCTAGCTTTCATACCTTCTCTCATTTTATCTTTAGTTTCTTTTTTACTTACTTTCATTTCTTTCTTTCTTGATATCTTACATTCTAGCTCTCATCCCTTCTCTCTTTCTATCTTTAGTTTCTTTATTACTTTCTTTCTTTCTTGTTATCTTTCATTCTTGCTTTCATACCTTCTCTCATTCTATCTTTAGTTTCTTTTTTACTTACTCTCATTCCTTGCTTTCATGATATGTTACATTCTAGCTTTCATACCTTCTCTCATTTTATCTTTAGTTTCTTTTTTACTTACTTTCATTTCTTTCTTTCTTTTTATCTTACATTCTAGCTTTCATACCTTCTCTCATTCTATCTTTAGTTTCTTTATTACTTTCTTTTTTCTTTCTTTCTTTCTTTCTTGATTTCTTTCATTCTATCTTTCATACCTTCTCTCATTCTATCTTTAGTTTCTTTATTTCTTTCTTACTTTCTTTCTTTATTTCTTTCTTGATATCTTTCATTCTAGCTTTCATATCTTCTTTCATTCTATCTTTAGTTTCTTTATTAATTACTTTTGTTCTTTCTTTCTTTCTTTCTTTCTTGATATCTCATTCTAGCTCTCATACCTTCTCTGATTCTATCTTTAGCTTCCTTACTACTTTCTTTCTTTCTTTCTTGATATCTTTCATTCTAGCTTTCATACCTTCTCTCATTCTGTCTTTAGTTTCTTTATGTCTTTCTTACTTACTTTCTTTCTTTCATTCTTGATATCTTTCATTCTAGCTCTCATCCCTTCTCTCTTTCTATCTTTAGTTTCTTTATTACTTTCTTTCTTTCTTTCTTTCTTGTTATCTTTCATTCTTGCTTTCATACCTTCTCTCATTCTATCTTTAGTTTCTTTTTTACTTATTTTCATTCCTTGCTTTCTTGATATGTTACATTCTAGCTTTCATACCTTCTTTCATTCTATCTTTAGTTTCTTTATTAATTACTTTCGTTCTTTCTTTCTTTCTTTCTTTCTTGATATCTCATTCTAGCTCTCATACCTTCTCTGATTCTATCTTTAGCTTCCTTACTACTTTCTTTCTATCTTTCTTGATATCTTTCATTCTAGCTTTCATACCTTCTCTCATTCTGTCTTTAGTTTCTTTCTTTCTTTCTTACTTACTTTCTTTCTTTCATTCTTGATATCTTTCATTCTAGCTCTCATCCCTTCTCTCTTTCTATCTTTAGTTTCCTTTTTACTTTCTTTCTTTCTTTCTTGATATATTTCATTCTAGCTTTCAAACCTTCTCTCATTCTCTCTTTAGTTTCTTTTTTACTTACTTTCATTTCTTTCTTTCTTCATATCTTGCATTCTAGCTTTCATACCATCACTCATTCCATCTTTAGTTTGTTTATTACTTTCTTTCTTTCTTGATATCTTTCATTGTAGCTTTCATACCTTCTCTCATTCTATCTTTAGTTTCTTTATTAGTTACTTTCTTTCTTTCTTTCATGATATCTTTCATTCTAGATTTCATACCTTCTCTCATTTTATCTTTCGTTTCTTTATTACTTTCTTTCTTTCTTTCTTTCTTTCTTTCTTTCTTGATATCTTTCATTCTAGCTTTCATACCTTCTCTCATTCTATCTTTAGTTTCTTATTTCTTTCTTACTTTCTTTCTTTCTTTCTTTCTTGATATCTTTCATTCTAGCTCTCATCCCTTCTCTATTTCTATCTTTCGTTTCTTTATTACTTTCTTTCTTTCTTTCTTGTTATCTTTCATTCTTGCATTCATACCTTCTCTCATTCTATCTTTAGTTTCTTTTTTACTTACTTTCATTCCTTGCTTTCTTGATACGTTACATTCTAGCTTTCATACCTTCTCTCATTTTATCTTTAGTTTCTTTTTTACTTACTTTCATTTCTTTCTTTCTTGATATCTTACATTCTAGCTTTCATACCTTCTCTCATTCTATCTTTAGTTTCTTTATTACTTTATTTTTTTCTTTCTTTCTTTCTTTCTTTCTTTCTTGATATCTTTCATTCTAGCTTTCATACCTTCTCTGATTTCATCTTTAATTTCTCTATTGATTTCTTCTTTCTTTCTTTCTTGATACCTTTCATTCTTGCTTTCATACCTTTTCTCATTCTATCTTTAGTTTCTTTTTTTCTTACTTTCATTTTTTGCTTTCTTGATATGTTACATTCTAGCTTTCATACCTTCTCTCATTCTATCTATAGTTTCTTTATTACTTTCTTTCTTTCTTTCTTTCTTGATATCTTTCATTCTAGCTTTCATACGTTCTTTGATTCTCTCTTTAGTTTCTTTATTAATTAATTTCGTTTTTTCTTTCTTTCTTTATTTCTTGATATCTCATTCTAGCTCTCATAACTTCTCTGATCCTATCTTTAGTTCCTTTATTTCTTCCTTTCTTACTTTCTTTCTTTCTTGATAACTTTCGATCTAGCATTCATATCTTCACTCATTCAATCTTTATTTTATTTATTACATTATTTCTACTTTGTTCCTTTTTTCTTACTTGATATCTTTCATTCTAGCTTTCATACCTTCTCTCTTTCTATCTTTAGTTTCTTTATTACTTTCTTTCTTTCTTTCTTTCTTTCTTCTTATCTTTCATTCTTGCTTTCATACCTTCTCTCATTCTATCTTTAGTTTCTTTTTTACTTCCTTTCATTCCTTGGTTTCTTGATATGTTACATTCTAGCTTTCATACCTTCTCTCATTTTATCTTTAGTTTCTTTTTTACTTACTTTCATTTCTTTCTTTCTTGATATCTTAAATTTTAGCTTTCAAACCTTCTCTCATTCTATCTTTAGTTTCTTTATTACTTTATTTTTTTCTTTCTTTCTTTCTTTCTTTCTTGATTTCTTTCATTCTATCTTTCATACCTTCTCTCATTCTATCTTTAGTTTCTTTATTTCTTTCTTACTTTCTTTCTTTATTTCTTTCTTGATATCTTTCATTCTAGCTTTCATATCTTCTTTGATTCTCTTTAGGTTCTTTATTAATTAATTTCGTTCTTTCTTTCTTTCTTTATTTCTTGATATCTCATTCTAGCTCTCATAACTTCTCTGATTCTATCTTTAGTTCCTTTACTTCTTCCTTTCTTACTTTCTTTCTTTCTTGATAACTTTCGATCTAGCATTCATATCTTCACTCATTCAATCTTTATTTTATTTATTACATTATTTCTACTTTGTTCCTTTTTTCTTACTTGATATCTTTCATTCTAGCTTTCATACCTTCTCTCTTTCTATCTTTAGTTTCTTTATTACTTTCTTTCTTTCTTTCTTTCTTTCTTTCTTTCTTGTTATCTTTCATTCTTGCTTTCATACCTTCTCTCATTCTATCTTTAGTTTCTTTTTTACTTCCTTTCATTCCTTGCTTTCTTGATATGTTACATTCTAGCTTTCATACCTTCTCTCATTTTATCTTTAGTTTCTTTTTTACTTACTTTCATTTCTTTCTTTCTTGATATCTTACATTCTAGCTTTCATACCTTCTCTCATTCTATCTTTAGTTTCTTTATTACTTTCTTTCTTTCTTTCTTTCTTGATATCTTTCATTCTAGCTTTCATACGTTCTTTGATTCTCTTTAGGTTCTTTATTAATTAATTTCGTTCTTTCTTTCTTTCTTTATTTCTTGATATCTCATTCTAGCTCTCATAACTTCTGTGATTCTATCTTTAGTTTCTTTACTTCTTTCTTTCTTTCTTTTTTTCTTGATAACTTTCGATCTAGCATTCATATCTTCACTCATTCAATCTTTATTTTATTTCTTACATTATTTCTACTTTGTTCCTTTTTTCTTACTTGATATCTTTCATTCTAGCTTTCATACCTTCTCTCATTCTATCTTTAGTTTCTTTTTTACTGACTTTCATTTCTTTCTTTCTTGATATCTTTCATTCTTGCTTTCATACCTTCTCTCATTCTATCTTTAGTTTCTTTTTTACTTACTTTCATTCCTTGCTTTCTTGATATGTTACATTTTAGCTTTCATACCTTCTCTCATTTTATCTTTAGTTTCTTTTTTACTTACTTTCATTTCTTTCTTTCTTGATATCTTACATTCTAGCTTTCATACCTTCTCTCATTCTATCTTTAGTTTCTTTATTACTTTATTTTTTTCTTTCTTTCTTTCTTTCTTTCTTGATATCTTTCATTCTAGCTTTCATACCTTCTCTGATTTCATCTTTAATTTCTCTATTGATTTCTTCTTTCTTTCTTTCTTGATACCTTTCATTCTTGCTTTCATACCTTTTCTCATTCTATCTTTAGTTTCTTTTTTACTTACTTTCATTTTTTGCTTTCTTGATATGTTACATTCTAGCTTTCATACCTACTCTCATTCTATCTTTAGTTTCTTTATTACTTTCTTTCTTTCTTTCTTTCTTGATATCTTTCATTCTAGCTTTCATACGTTCTTTGATTCTCTTTAGGTTCTTTATTAATTAATTTCGTTCTTTCTTTCTTTCTTTATTTCTTGATATCTCATTCTAGCTCTCATAACTTCTCTGATTCTATCTTTAGTTCCTTTACTTCTTCCTTTCTTACTTTCTTTCTTTCTTGATAACTTTCGATCTAGCATTCATATCTTCACTCATTCAATCTTTATTTTATTTATTACATTATTTCTACTTTGTTCCTTTTTTCTTACTTGATATCTTTCATTCTAGCTTTCATACCTTCTCTCTTTCTATCTTTAGTTTCTTTATTACTTTCTTTCTTTCTTTCTTTCTTTCTTGTTATCTTTCATTCTTGCTTTCATACCTTCTCTCATTCTATCTTTAGTTTCTTTTTTACTTCCTTTCATTCCTTGCTTTCTTGATATGTTACATTCTAGCTTTCATACCTTCTCTCATTTTATCTTTAGTTTCTTTTTTACTTACTTTCATTTCTTTCTTTCTTGATATCTTACATTCTAGCTTTCATACCTTCTCTGATTTCATCTTTAATTTCTCTATTGATTTCCTTCTTTCTTTCTTTCTTGATTTCTTTCATTCTAGCTCTCATAACTTCTCTGATTCTATCTTTAGTTTCTTTACTTCTTTCTTTCTTTCTTTCTTTCTTGATAACTTTCGATCTAGCATTCATATCTTCACTCATTCAATCTTTATTTTATTTCTTACATTATTTCTACTTTGTTCCTTTTTTCTTACTTGATATCTTTCATTCTAGCTTTCATACCTTCTCTCATTCTATCTTTAGTTTCTTTTTTACTGACTTTCATTTCTTTCTTTCTTGATATCTTTCATTCTTGCTTTCATACCTTCTCTCATTCTATCTTTAGTTTCTTTTTTACTTACTTTCATTCCTTGCTTTCTTGATATGTTACATTCTAGCTTTCATACCTTCTCTCATTTTATCTTTAGTTTCTTTTTTACTTACTTTCATTTCTTTCTTTCTTGATATCTTACATTCTAGCTTTCATACCTTCTCTCATTCTGTCTTTAGTTTCTTTATTACTTTCTTTCTTTCTTTCTTTCTTGATATCTTTCATTCTAGCTTTCATACGTTCTTTGATTCTCTTTAGGTTCTTTATTAATTAATTTCGTTCTTTCTTTCTTTCTTTATTTCTTGATATCTCATTCTAGCTCTCATAACTTCTCTGATTCTATCTTTAGTTCCTTTACTTCTTCCTTTCTTACTTTCTTTCTTTCTTGATAACTTTCGATCTAGCATTCATATCTTCACTCATTCAATCTTTATTTTATTTATTACATTATTTCTACTTTGTTCCTTTTTTCTTACTTGATATCTTTCATTCTAGCTTTCATACCTTCTCTCTTTCTATCTTTAGTTTCTTTATTACTTTCTTTCTTTCTTTCTTTCTTTCTTTCTTGTTATCTTTCATTCTTGCTTTCATACCTTCTCTCATTCTATCTTTAGTTTCTTTTTTACTTCCTTTCATTCCTTGCTTTCTTGATATGTTACATTCTAGCTTTCATACCTTCTCTCATTTTATCTTTAGTTTCTTTTTTACTTACTTTCATTTCTTTCTTTCTTGATATCTTACATTCTACCTTTCATACCTTCTCTGATTTCATCTTTAATTTCTCTTTTGATTTCTTTCTTTCTTTCTTTCTTTCTTTCTTTCTTGATATCTTTCATTCTAGCTTTCATACCTTCTCTGATTTCATCTTTAATTTCTCTATTGATTTCTTTCTTTCTTTCTTTCATGATTTCTTTCATTCTAGCTCTCATAACTTCTCTGATTCTATCTTTAGTTTCTTTACTTCTTTCTTTCTTTCTTTCTTTCTTGATAACTTTCGATCTAGCATTCATATCTTCACTCATTCAATCTTTATTTTATTTCTTACATTATTTCTACTTTGTTCCTTTTTTCTTACTTGATATCTTTCATTCTAGCTTTCATACCTTCTCTCATTCTATCTTTAGTTTCTTTTTTACTGACTTTCATTTCTTTCTTTCTTGATATCTTTCATTCTTGCTTTCATACCTTCTCTCATTCTATCTTTAGTTTCTTTTTTACTTACTTTCATTCCTTGCTTTCTTGATATGTTACATTCTAGCTTTCATACCTTCTCTCATTTTATCTTTAGTTTCTTTTTTACTTACTTTCATTTCTTTCTTTCTTGATATCTTACATTCTAGCTCTCATCCCTTCTCTCTTTCTATCTTTAGTTTCTTTATTACTTTCTTTCTTTCTTGTTATCTTTCATTCTTGCTTTCATACGTTCTCTCATTCTATCTTTAGTTTCTTTTTTACTTACTCTCATTCCTTGCTTTCATGATATGTTACATTCTAGCTTTCATACCTTCTCTCATTTTATCTTTAGTTTCTTTTTTACTTATTTTCATTCCTTGCTTTCTTGATATGTTACATTCTAGCTTTCATACCTTCTTTCATTCTATCTTTAGTTTCTTTATTAATTACTTTCGTTCTTTCTTTCTTTCTTTCTTTCTTGATATCTCATTCTAGCTCTCATACCTTCTCTGATTCTATCTTTAGCTTCCTTACTACTTTCTTTCTTTCTTTCTTGATATCTTTCATTCTAGCTTTCATACCTTCTCTCATTCTGTCTTTAGTTTCTTTATTTCTTTCTTACTTACTTTCTTTCTTTCATTCTTGATATCTTTCATTCTAGCTCTCATCCCTTCTCTCTTTCTATCTTTAGTTTCCTTTTTACTTTCTTTCTTTCTTTCTTGATATATTTCATTCTAGCTTTCAAACCTTCTCTCATTCTCTCTTTAGTTTCTTTTTTACTTACTTTCATTTCTTTCTTCATATCTTCCATTCTAGCTTTCATACCATCACTCATTCCATCTTTAGTTTGTTTATTACTTTCTTTCTTTCTTGATATCTTTCATTGTAGCTTTCATACCTTCTCTCATTCTATCTTTAGTTTCTTTATTAGTTACTTTCTTTCTTTCTTTCATGATATCTTTCATTCTAGATTTCATACCTTCTCTCATTTTATCTTTCGTTTCTTTATTACTTTCTTTCTTTCTTTCTTTCTTTCTTTCTTTCTTTCTTGATATCTTTCATTCTAGCTTTCATACCTTCTCTCATTCTATCTTTAGTTTCTTATTTCTTTCTTTCTTTCTTTCTTTCTTTCTTTCTTGATATCTTTCATTCTAGCTCTCATCCCTTCTCTATTTCTATCTTTCGTTTCTTTATTACTTTCTTTCTTTCTTTCTTTCTTGTTATCTTTCATTCTTGCATTCATACCTTCTCTCATTCTATCTTTAGTTTCTTTTTTACTTACTTTCATTTCTTGCTTTCTTGATATGTTACATTCTAGCTTTCATACCTTCTCTCATTTTATCTTTAGTTTCTTTTTTACTTACTTTCATTTCTTTCTTTCTTGATATCTTACATTCTAGCTTTCATACCTTCTCTCATTCTATCTTTAGTTTCTTTATTACTTTATTTTTTTCTTTCTTTCTTTCTTTCTTTCTTTCTTGATATCTTTCATTCTAGCTTTCATACCTTCTCTGATTTCATCTTTAATTTCTCTATTGATTTCTTCTTTCTTTCTTTCTTGATACCTTTCATTCTTGCTTTCATACCTTTTCTCATTCTATCTTTAGTTTCTTTTTTCTTACTTTCATTTTTTGCTTTCTTGATATGTTACATTCTAGCTTTCATACCTTCTCTCATTCTATCTATAGTTTCTTTATTACTTTCTTTCTTTCTTTCTTTCTTGATATCTTTCATTCTAGCTTTCATACGTTCTTTGATTCTCTCTTTAGTTTCTTTATTAATTAATTTCGTTCTTTCTTTCTTTATTTATTTCTTGATATCTCATTCTAGCTCTCATAACTTCTCTGATCCTATCTTTAGTTCCTTTATTTCTTCCTTTCTTACTTTCTTTCTTTCTTGATAACTTTCGATCTAGCATTCATATCTTCACTCATTCAATCTTTATTTTATTTATTACATTATTTCTACTTTGTTCCTTTTTTCTTACTTGATATCTTTCATTCTAGCTTTCATACCTTCTCTCTTTCTATCTTTAGTTTCTTTATTACTTTCTTTCTTTCTTTCTTTCTTTCTTCTTATCTTTCATTCTTGCTTTCATACCTTCTCTCATTCTATCTTTAGTTTCTTTTTTACTTCCTTTCATTCCTTGCTTTCTTGATATGTTACATTCTAGCTTTCATACCTTCTCTCATTTTATCTTTAGTTTCTTTTTTACTTACTTTCATTTCTTTCTTTCTTGATATCTTAAATTTTAGCTTTCAAACCTTCTCTCATTCTATCTTTAGTTTCTTTATTACTTTATTTTTTTCTTTCTTTCTTTCTTTCTTTCTTGATTTCTTTCATTCTATCTTTCATACCTTCTCTCATTCTATCTTTAGTTTCTTTATTTCTTTCTTACTTTCTTTCTTTATTTCTTTCTTGATATCTTTCATTCTAGCTTTCATATCTTCTTTCATTCTATCTTTAGTTTCTTTATTAATTTCTTTCGTTCTTTCTTTCTTTCTTTCTTTCTTTCTTGATATCTCATTCTAGCTCTCATACCTTCTCTGATTCTATCTTTAGCTTCCTTACTACTTTCTTTCTTTCTTTCTTGATATCTTTCATTCTAGCTTTCATACCTTCTCTCATTCTGTCTTTAGTTTCTTTATTTCTTTCTTACTTACTTTCTTTCTTTCATTCTTGATATCTTTCATTCTAGCTCTCATCCCTTCTCTCTTTCTATCTTTAGTTTCTTTACTACTTTCTTTCTTTCTTTCTTTCTTGTGATCTTTCATTCTTGCTTTCATACCTTCTCTCATTCTATCTTTAGTTTCTTTTTTACTTACTTTCATTTCTTTCTTTCTTGATATCTTACATTCTAGCTTTCATACCTTCTCTCATTCTATCTTTAGTTTCTTTATTACTTTCTTTCTTTCTTTCTTTCTTGATATCTTTCATTCTAGCTTTCATACGTTCTTTGATTCACTTTAGTTTCTTTATTAATTAATTTCGTTCTTTCTTTCTTTCTTTATTTCTTGATATCTCATTCTAGCTCTCATAACTTCTCTGATTCTATCTTTAGTTCCTTTACTTCTTCCTTTCTTACTTTCTTTCTTTCTTGATAACTTTCGATCTAGCATTCATATCTTCACTCATTCAATCTTTATTTTATTTATTACATTATTTCTACTTTGTTCCTTTTTTCTTACTTGATATCTTTCATTCTAGCTTTCATACCTTCTCTCTTTCTATCTTTAGTTTCTTTATTACTTTCTTTCTTTCTTTCTTTCTTGTTATCTTTCATTCTTGCTTTCATACCTTCTCTCATTCTATCTTTAGTTTCTTTTTTACTTCCTTTCATTCCTTGCTTTCTTGATATGTTACATTCTAGCTTTCATACCTTCTCTCATTTTATCTTTAGTTTCTTTTTTACTTACTTTCATTTCTTTCTTTCTTGATATCTTACATTCTAGCTTTCATACCTTCTCTCATTCTATCTTTAGTTTCTTTATTACTTTATTTTTTTCTTTCTTTCTTTCTTTCTTTCTTGATATCTTTCATTCTAGCTTTCATACCTTCTCTGATTTCATCTTTAATTTCTCTATTGATTTCTTTCTTTCTTTCTTTCTTTCTTGATTTCTTTCATTCTAGCTCTCATAACTTCTCTGATTCTATCTTTAGTTTCTGTACTTTTTTCTTTCTTTCTTTCTTTCTTGATAACTTTCGATCTAGCATTCATATCTTAAATAATTCAATCTTTATTTTATTTCTTACATTATTTCTACTTTGTTCCTTTTTTCTTACTTGATATCTTTCATTCTAGCTTTCATACCTTCTCTCATTCTATCTTTAGTTTCTTTTTTACTGACTTTCATTTCTTTCTTTCTTGATATCTTACATTCTACCTTTCATACCTTCTATCATTCTATCTTTAGTTTCTTTATTAATTACTTTCATTCCTTGCTTTCTTGATATGTTACATTCTAGCTTTCATACCTTCTCTCATTTTATCTTTAGTTTCTTTTTTACTTACTTTCATTTCTTTCTTTCTTGATATCTTACATTCTAGCTCTCATCCCTTCTCTCTTTCTATCTTTAGTTTCTTTATTACTTTCTTTCTTTCTTTCTTGTTATCTTTCATTCTTGCTTTCATACCTTCTCTCATTCTATCTTTAGTTTCTTTTTTACTTACTTTCATTCCTTGCTTTCTTGATATGTTACATTCTAGCTTTCATACCTTCTCTCATTTTATCTTTAGTTTCTTTTTTACTTACTTTCATTTCTTTCTTTCTTTTTATCTTACATTCTAGCTTTCATACCTTCTCTCATTCTATCTTTAGTTTCTTTATTACTTTCTTTTTTTCTTTCTTTCTTTCTTTCTTGATTTCTTTCATTCTATCTTTCATACCTTCTCTCATTCTATCTTTAGTTTCTTTATTTCTTTCTTACTTTCTTTCTTTATATCTTTCTTGATATCTTTCATTCTAGCTTTCATATCTTCTTTCATTCTATCTTTAGTTTATTAATTACTTTCGTTCTTTCTTTCTTTCTTTCTTTCTTTCTTGATATCTCATTCTAGCTCTCATACCTTCTCTGATTCTATCTTTAGCTTCCTTACTACTTTCTTTCTTTCTTTCTTGATATCTTTCATTCTAGCTTTCATACCTTCTCTCATTCTGTCTTTAGTTTCTTTATTTCTTTCTTACTTACTTTCTTTCTTTCATTCTTGATATCTTTCATTCTAGCTCTCATCCATTCTCTCTTTCTATCTTTAGTTTCTTTATTACTTTCTTTCTTTCTTTCTTTCTTGTTATCTTTCATTCTTGCTTTGATACCTTCTCTCATTCTATCTTTAGTTTCTTTTTTACTTATTTTCATTCTTTGCTTTCTTGATATGTTACATTCTAGCTTTCATACCTTCTTTCATTCTATCTTTAGTTTCTTTATTAATTACTTTCGTTCTTTCTTTCTTTCTTTCTTGATATCTCATTCTAGCTCTCATACCTTCTCTGATTCTATCTTTAGCTTCCTTACTACTTTCTTTCTTTCTTTCTTGATATCTTTCATTCTAGCTTTCATACCTTCTCTCATTCTGTCTTTAGTTTCTTTATTTCTTTCTTACTTACTTTCTTTCTTTCATTCTTGATATCTTTCATTCTAGCTCTCATCCCTTCTCTCTTTCTATCTTTAGTTTCCTTTTTACTTTCTTTCTTTCTTTCTTGATATATTTCATTCTAGCTTTCAAACCTTCTCTCATTCTCTCTTTAGTTTCTTTTTTACTTACTTTCATTTCTTTCTTTCTTCATATCTTGCATTCTAGCCTTCATACCATCACTCATTCCATCTTTAGTTTGTTTATTACTTTCTTTCTTTCTTGATATCTTTCATTGTAGCTTTCATACCTTCTCTCATTCTATCTTTAGTTTCTTTATTAGTTACTTTCTTTCTTTCTTTCATGATATCTTTCATTCTAGATTTCATACCTTCTCTCATTTTATCTTTCGTTTCTTTATTACTTTCTTTCTTTCTTTCTTTCTTTCTTTCTTTCTTTCTTTCTTGATATCTTTCATTCTAGCTTTCATACCTTCTCTCATTCTATCTTTAGTTTCTTATTTCTTACTTTCTTTCTTTCTTTCTTTCTTGATATCTTTCATTCTAGCTCTCATCCCTTCTCTATTTCTATCTTTCGTTTCTTTATTACTTTCTTTCTTTCTTTCTTTCTTGTTATCTTTCATTCTTGCATTCATACCTTCTCTCATTCTATCTTTAGTTTCTTTTTTACTTACTTTCATTCCTTGCTTTCTTGATATGTTACATTCTAGCTTTCATACCTTCTCTCATTTTATCTTTAGTTTCTTTTTTACTTACTTTCATTTCTTTCTTTCTTGATATCTTACATTCTAGCTTTCATACCTTCTCTCATTCTATCTTTAGTTTCTTTATTACTTTATTTTTTTCTTTCTTTCTTTCTTTCTTTCTTGATATCTTTCATTCTAGCTTTCATACCTTCTCTGATTTCATCTTTAATTTCTCTATTGATTTCTTCTTTCTTTCTTTCTTGATACCTTTCATTCTTGCTTTCATACCTTTTCTCATTCTATCTTTAGTTTCTTTTTTTCTTACTTTCATTTTTTGCTTTCTTGATATGTTACATTCTAGCTTTCATACCTTCTCTCATTCTATCTATAGTTTCTTTATTACTTTCTTTCTTTCTTTCTTTCTTGATATCTTTCATTCTAGCTTTCATACGTTCTTTGATTCTCTCTTTAGTTTCTTTATTAATTAATTTCGTTCTTTCTTTCTTTCTTTATTTCTTGATATCTCATTCTAGCTCTCATAACTTCTCTGATCCTATCTTTAGTTCCTTTATTTCTTCCTTTCTTACTTTCTTTCTTTCTTGATAACTTTCGATCTAGCATTCATATCTTCACTCATTCAATCTTTATTTTATTTATTACATTATTTCTACTTTGTTCCTTTTTTCTTACTTGATATCTTTCATTCTAGCTTTCATACCTTCTCTCTTTCTATCTTTAGTTTCTTTATTACTTTCTTTCTTTCTTTCTTTCTTTCTTCTTATCTTTCATTCTTGCTTTCATACCTTCTCTCATTCTATCTTTAGTTTATTTTTAATTCCTTTCATTCCTTGCTTTCTTGATATGTTACATTCTAGCTTTCATACCTTCTCTCATTTTATCTTTAGTTTCTTTTTTACTTACTTTCATTTCTTTCTTTATTTTTATCTTACATTCTAGCTTTCATACCTTCTCTCATTCTATCTTTAGTTTCTTTATTACTTTCTTTTTTTCTTTCTTTCTTTCTTTCTTTATTTCTTTCATTCTATCTTTCATACCTTCTCTCATTCTATCTTTAGTTTCTTTATTTCTTTCTTACTTTCTTTCTTTATTTCTTTCTTGATATCTTTCATTCTAGCTTTCATATCTTCTTTCATTCTATCTTTAGTTTCTTTATTAATTACTTTCGTTCTTTCTTTCTTTCTTTCTTTCTTCATATCTCATTCTAGCTCTCATACCTTCTCTGATTCTATCTTTAGCTTCACTACTTTCTTTCTTTCTTGATATCTTTCATTCTAGCTTTCATACCTTCTCTCATTCTGTCTTTAGTTTCTTTATTTTTTTCTTACTTACTTTCTTTCTTTCATTCTTGATATCTTTCATTCTAGCTCTCATCCCTTCTCTCTTTCTATCTTTAGTTTCTTTATTACTTTCTTTCTTTCTTTCTTTCTTGTTATCTTTCATTCTTGCTTTCATACCTTCTCTCATTCTATCTTTAGTTTCTTTTTTACTTACTTTCATTTCTTTCTTTCTTGATATCTTACATTCTAGCTTTCATACCTTCTCTCATTCTATCTTTAGTTTCTTTATTACTTTCTTTCTTTCTTTCTTTCTTGATATCTTTCATTCTAGCTTTCATACGTTCTTTGATTCTCTTTAGTTTCTTTATTAATTAATTTCGTTCTTTCTTTCTTTCTTTATTTCTTGATATCTCATTCTAGCTCTCATAACTTCTCTGATTCTATCTTTAGTTCCTTTACTTCTTCCTTTCTTACTTTCTTTCTTTCTTGATAACTTTCGATCTAGCATTCATATCTTCACTCATTTAATCTTTATTTTGTTTATTACATTATTTCTACTTTGTTCCTTTTTTCTTACTTGATATCTTTCATTCTAGCTTTCATACCTTCTCTCATTCTATCTTTAGTTTCTTTTTTACTTCCTTTCATTCCTTGCTTTCTTGATATGTTACATTCTAGCTTTCATACCTTCTCTCATTTTATCTTTAGTTTCTTTTTTACTTACTTTCATTTCTTTCTTTCTTGATATCTTACATTCTAGCTTTCATACCTTCTCTCATTCTATCTTTAGTTTCTTTATTACTTTATTTTTTTCTTTCTTTCTTTCTTTCTTTCTTGATATCTTTCATTCTAGCTTTCATACCTTCTCTGATTTCATCTTTAATTTCTCTATTGATTTCTTTCTTTCTTTCTTTCATGATTTCTTTCATTCTAGCTCTCATAACTTCTCTGATTCTATCTTTAGTTTCTTTACTTCTTTCTTTCTTTCTTTCTTTCTTGATAACTTTCGATCTAGCATTCATATCTTCACTCATTCAATCTTTATTTTATTTCTTACATTATTTCTACTTTGTTCCTTTTTTCTTACTTGATATCTTTCATTCTAGCTTTCATACCTTCTCTCATTCTATCTTTAGTTTCTTTTTTACTGACTTTCATTTCTTTCTTTCTTGATATCTTTCATTCTTGCTTTCATACCTTCTCTCATTCTATCTTTAGTTTCTTTTTTACTTACTTTGATTCCTTGCTTTCTTGATATGTTACATTCTAGCTTTCATACCTTCTCTCATTTTATCTTTAGTTTCTTTTTTACTTACTTTCATTTCTTTCTTTCTTGATATCTTACATTCTAGCTCTCATCCCTTCTCTCTTTCTATCTTTAGTTTCTTTTTTACTTTCTTTCTTTCTTTCTTGTTATCTTTCATTCTTGCTTTCATACCTTCTCTCATTCTATCTTTAGTTTCTTTTTTACTTACTTTCATTCCTTGCTTTCTTGATATGTTACATTCTAGCTTTCATACCTTCTCTCATTTTATCTTTAGTTTCTTTTTTACTTACTTACATTTCTTTCTTTCTTTTTATCTTACATTCTAGCTTTCATACCTTCTCTCATTCTATCTTTAGTTTCTTTATTACTTTCTTTTTTCTTTCTTTCTTTCTTTCTTTATTTCTTTCATTCTATCTTTCATACCTTCTCTCATTCTATCTTTAGTTTCTTTATTTCTTTCTTACTTTCTTTCTTTATTTCTTTCTTGATATCTTTCATTCTAGCTTTCATATCTTCTTTCATTCTATCTTTAGTTTCTTTATTAATTACTTTCGTTCTTTCTTTCTTTCTTTCTTTCCTCATATCTCATTCTAGCTCTCATACCTTCTCTGATTCTGTCTTTAGTTTCTTTATTTCTTTCTTACTTACTTTCTTTCTTTCATTCTTGATATCTTTCATTCTAGCTCTCATCCCTTCTCTCTTTCTATCTTTAGTTTCTTTTTTACTTATTTTCATTCCTTGCTTTCTTGATATGTTACATTCTAGCTTTCATACCTTCTCTCATTTTATCTTTAGTATCTTTTTTACTTACTTTCATTTCTTTCTTTCTTGATATCTTACATTGTAGCTTTCATAACTTCTCTCATTCTATCTTTAGTTTCTTTATTAATTTCTTACTTTCTTTCTTTATTTCTTTCTTGTTATCTTTCATTCTTGCTTTCATACCTTCTCTCATTCTATCTTTAGTTTATTTTTTACTTACTTTCATTCCTTGCTTTCTTTATATGTTATATTCTAGCTTTCATACCTTCTCTCATTTTATCTTTAGTTTCTTTTTTACTTACTTTCATTTCTTTCTTTCTTGATATCTTACATTCTAGCTTTCATACCTTCTCTCATTCTATCTTTAGTTTCTTTATTAATTTCTTACTTTCTTTCTTTCTTTCTTTCTTGATACCTTTCATTCTTGCTTTCATACCTTTTCTCATTCTATCTTTAGTTTCTTTTTTACTTACTTTCATTTTTTGCTTTCTTGATATGTTACATTCTAGCTTTCATACCTTCTCTCATTCTATCTTTTGTTTCTTTATTACTTTCTTTCTTTCTTTCCTTCTTGATATCTTTCGATCTAGCATTCATATCTTCACTCATTCAATCTTTATTTTATTTATTACATTATTTCTACCTTGTTCCTTTTTTTCCCTTGATATCATTCATTCTAGCTTTCATACCTTCTCTCATTTTATCTTTAGTTTCTTTTTTACTTACTTTCATTTCTTTCTTTCTTGATATCTTTCATTCTATCTTTCATACCTTCTCTCATTCTATCTTTAGATTCTTCATTTATTTCTTACTTTCTTTCTTTCTTTCTTGATATCTTTCATTCTAGCTCTCATCCCTTCTCTCATTTCATCTTTAATTTCTCTATTGATTTCTTTTTTCTTTCTTTCTTGTTATCTTTCATTCTTGCATTCATACCTTCTCTCATTCTATCTTTAGTTTCTTTTTTACTTACTTTCATTCCTTGCTTTCTTGATATGCTACATTCTAGCTTTCATACCTTCTCTCATTCAATCTTTAGTTTCTTTATTAATTTCTTTCTCTCTTTCTCTATTTCTTTCTTGATATCTTTCATTCTGGCTTTCATACCTTCCTCCTTTCTATCTTCAGTTTCTTTATTAATAACTTTCTTTCTTTCTTTCTTTCTTGATATCTCATTCTAGCTCTCATACCTTCTCTGATTCTATCTTTAGTTTCTTTACTACTTTCTTTCTTTCTTCCTTTCTTCATAACTTTCATTCTAGCATTCATAACTTCACTCATTCATCCTTTATTTTCTTTCTTACATTATTTCTACTTTGTTCCTTTTTTATTTCTTGATATCTTTCATTCTAGGTTTGAAACCTTCTCTCATTCTATCTTTAGTTTCTTTTTTACTTACTTTCATTTCTTTCTTTCTTCATATCTTGCATTCTAGCCTTCATACCATCACTCATTCCATCTTTAGTTTGTTTATTACTTTCTTTCTTTCTTGATATCTTTCATTGTAGCTTTCATACCTTCTCTCATTCTATCTTTAGTTTCTTTATTAGTTACTTTCTTTCTTTCTTTCATGATATCTTTCATTCTAGATTTCATACCTTCTCTCATTTTTTCTTTCGTTTCTTTATTACTTTTTTTCTTTCTTTCTTTCTTTCTTTCTTTCTTTCTTGATATCTTTCATTCTAGCTTTCATACCTTCTCTCATTCTATCTTTAGTTTCTTTATTTCTTTCTTACTTACTTTCTTTCATTCTTTCTTTCTTGATATCTTTCATTCTAGCTCTCATCCCTTCTCTATTTCTATCTTTCGTTTCTTTATTACTTTCTTTCTTTCTTTCTTTCTTGTTATCTTTCATTCTTGCTTTCATGCCTTCTCTCATTCTATCTTTAGTTTCTTTTTTACTTACTTTCATTCCTTGCTTTCTTGATATGTTACATTCTAGCTTTCATACCTTCTCTCATTTTATCTTTAGTTTCTTTTTTACTTACTTTCATTTCTTTCTTTCTTGATATCTTACATTCTAGCTTTCATACCTTCTCTCATTCTATCTTTAGTTTCTTTATTACTTTATTTTTTTCTTTCTTTCTTTCTTTCTTTCTTGATATCTTTCATTCTAGCTTTCATACCTTCTCTGATTTCATCTTTAATTTCTCTATTGATTTCTTCTTTCTTTCTTTCTTGATACCTTTCATTCTTGCTTTCATACCTTTTCTCATTCTATCTTTAGTTTCTTTTTTACTTACTTTCATTTTTTGCTTTCTTGATATGTTACATTCTAGCTTTCATACCTTCTCTCATTCTATCTTTAGTTTCTTTATTACTTTGTTTCTTTCTTTCTTTCTTGATATCTTTCATTCTAGCTTTCATACGTTCTTTGATTCTCTTTAGGTTCTTTATTAATTAATTTCGTTCTTTCTTTCTTTCTTTATTTCTTGATATCTCATTCTAGCTCTCATAACTTCTCTGATTCTATCTTTAGTTCCTTTACTTCTTCCTTTCTTACTTTCTTTCTTTCTTGATAACTTTCGATCTAGCATTCATATCTTCACTCATTCAATCTTTATTTTATTTATTACATTATTTCTACTTTGTTCCTTTTTTCTTACTTGATATCTTTCATTCTAGCTTTCATACCTTCTCTCTTTCTATCTTTAGTTTCTTTATTACTTTCTTTCTTTCTTTCTTTCTTTCTTGTTATCTTTCATTCTTGCTTTCATACCTTCTCTCATTCTATCTTTAGTTTCTTTTTTACTTCCTTTCATTCCTTGCTTTCTTGATATGTTACATTCTAGCTTTCATACCTTCTCTCATTTTATCTTTAGTTTCTTTTTTACTTACTTTCATTTCTTTCTTTCTTGATATCTTACATTCTACCTTTCATACCTTCTCTGATTTCATCTTTAATTTCTCTTTTGATTTCTTTCTTTCTTTCTTTCTTTCTTTCTTTCTTGATATCTTTCATTCTAGCTTTCATACCTTCTCTGATTTCATCTTTAATTTCTCTATTGATTTCTTTCTTTCTTTCTTTCATGATTTCTTTCATTCTAGCTCTCATAACTTCTCTGATTCTATCTTTAGTTTCTTTACTTCTTTCTTTCTTTCTTTCTTTCTTGATAACTTTCGATCTAGCATTCATATCTTCACTCATTCAATCTTTATTTTATTTCTTACATTATTTCTACTTTGTTCCTTTTTTCTTACTTGATATCTTTCATTCTAGCTTTCATACCTTCTCTCATTCTATCTTTAGTTTCTTTTTTACTGACTTTCATTTCTTTCTTTCTTGATATCTTTCATTCTTGCTTTCATACCTTCTCTCATTCTATCTTTAGTTTCTTTTTTACTTACTTTCATTCCTTGCTTTCTTGATATGTTACATTCTAGCTTTCATACCTTCTCTCATTTTATCTTTAGTTTCTTTTTTACTTACTTTCATTTCTTTCTTTCTTGATATCTTACATTCTAGCTCTCATCCCTTCTATCTTTCTATCTTTAGTTTCTTTATTACTTTCTTTCTTTCTTGTTATCTTTCATTCTTGCTTTCATACGTTCTCTCATTCTATCTTTAGTTTCTTTTTTACTTACTCTCATTCCTTGCTTTCATGATATGTTACATTCTAGCTTTCATACCTTCTCTCATTTTATCTTTAGTTTCTTTTTTACTTATTTTCATTCCTTGCTTTCTTGATATGTTACATTCTAGCTTTCATACCTTCTTTCATTCTATCTTTAGTTTCTTTATTAATTACTTTCGTTCTTTCTTTCTTTCTTTCTTTCTTGATATCTCATTCTAGCTCTCATACCTTCTCTGATTCTATCTTTAGCTTCCTTACTACTTTCTTTCTTTCTTTCTTGATATCTTTCATTCTAGCTTTCATACCTTCTCTCATTCTGTCTTTAGTTTCTTTATTTCTTTCTTACTTACTTTCTTTCTTTCATTCTTGATATCTTTCATTCTAGCTCTCATCCCTTCTCTCTTTCTATCTTTAGTTTCCTTTTTACTTTCTTTCTTTCTTTCTTGATATATTTCATTCTAGCTTTCAAACCTTCTCTCATTCTCTCTTTAGTTTCTTTTTTACTTACTTTCATTTCTTTCTTCATATCTTCCATTCTAGCTTTCATACCATCACTCATTCCATCTTTAGTTTGTTTATTACTTTCTTTCTTTCTTGATATCTTTCATTGTAGCTTTCATACCTTCTCTCATTCTATCTTTAGTTTCTTTATTAGTTACTTTCTTTCTTTCTTTCATGATATCTTTCATTCTAGATTTCATACCTTCTCTCATTTTATCTTTCGTTTCTTTATTACTTTCTTTCTTTCTTTCTTTCTTTCTTTCTTTCTTGATATCTTTCATTCTAGCTTTCATACCTTCTCTCATTCTATCTTTAGTTTCTTATTTCTTTCTTTCTTTCTTTCTTTCTTTCTTTCTTTCTTTCTTGATATCTTTCATTCTAGCTCTCATCCCTTCTCTATTTCTATCTTTCGTTTCTTTTTTACTTTCTTTCTTTCTTTCTTTCTTGTTATCTTTCATTCTTGCATTCATACCTTCTCTCATTCTATCTTTAGTTTCTTTTTTACTTACTTTCATTCCTTGCTTTCTTGATATGTTACATTCTAGCTTTCATACCTTCTCTCATTTTATCTTTAGTTTCTTTTTTACTTACTTTCATTTCTTTCTTTCTTGATATCTTACATTCTAGCTTTCATACCTTCTCTCATTCTATCTTTAGTTTCTTTATTACTTTATTTTTTTCTTTCTTTCTTTCTTTCTTTCTTTCTTGATATCTTTCATTCTAGCTTTCATACCTTCTCTGATTTCATCTTTAATTTCTCTATTGATTTCTTCTTTCTTTCTTTCTTGATACCTTTCATTCTTGCTTTCATACCTTTTCTCATTCTATCTTTAGTTTCTTTTTTCTTACTTTCATTTTTTGCTTTCTTGATATGTTACATTCTAGCTTTCATACCTTCTCTCATTCTATCTATAGTTTCTTTATTACTTTCTTTCTTTCTTTCTTTCTTGATATCTTTCATTCTAGCTTTCATACGTTCTTTGATTCTCTCTTTAGTTTCTTTATTAATTAATTTCGTTCTTTCTTTCTTTATTTATTTCTTGATATCTCATTCTAGCTCTCATAACTTCTCTGATCCTATCTTTAGTTCCTTTATTTCTTCCTTTCTTACTTTCTTTCTTTCTTGATAACTTTCGATCTAGCATTCATATCTTCACTCATTCAATCTTTATTTTATTTATTACATTATTTCTACTTTGTTCCTTTTTTCTTACTTGATATCTTTCATTCTAGCTTTCATACCTTCTCTCTTTCTATCTTTAGTTTCTTTATTACTTTCTTTCTTTCTTTCTTTCTTTCTTCTTATCTTTCATTCTTGCTTTCATACCTTCTCTCATTCTATCTTTAGTTTCTTTTTTACTTCCTTTCATTCCTTGCTTTCTTGATATGTTACATTCTAGCTTTCATACCTTCTCTCATTTTATCTTTAGTTTCTTTTTTACTTACTTTCATTTCTTTCTTTCTTGATATCTTAAATTTTAGCTTTCAAACCTTCTCTCATTCTATCTTTAGTTTCTTTATTACTTTATTTTTTTCTTTCTTTCTTTCTTTCTTTCTTGATTTCTTTCATTCTATCTTTCATACCTTCTCTCATTCTATCTTTAGTTTCTTTATTTCTTTCTTACTTTCTTTCTTTATTTCTTTCTTGATATCTTTCATTCTAGCTTTCATATCTTCTTTCATTCTATCTTTAGTTTCTTTATTAATTTCTTTCGTTCTTTCTTTCTTTCTTTCTTTCTTTCTTGATATCTCATTCTAGCTCTCATACCTTCTCTGATTCTATCTTTAGCTTCCTTACTACTTTCTTTCTTTCTTTCTTGATATCTTTCATTCTAGCTTTCATACCTTCTCTCATTCTGTCTTTAGTTTCTTTATTTCTTTCTTACTTACTTTCTTTCTTTCATTCTTGATATCTTTCATTCTAGCTCTCATCCCTTCTCTCTTTCTATCTTTAGTTTCTTTACTACTTTCTTTCTTTCTTTCTTTCTTGTGATCTTTCATTCTTGCTTTCATACCTTCTCTCATTCTATCTTTAGTTTCTTTTTTACTTACTTTCATTTCTTTCTTTCTTGATATCTTACATTCTAGCTTTCATACCTTCTCTCATTCTATCTTTAGTTTCTTTATTACTTTCTTTCTTTCTTTCTTTCTTGATATCTTTCATTCTAGCTTTCATACGTTCTTTGATTCACTTTAGTTTCTTTATTAATTAATTTCGTTCTTTCTTTCTTTCTTTATTTCTTGATATCTCATTCTAGCTCTCATAACTTCTCTGATTCTATCTTTAGTTCCTTTACTTCTTCCTTTCTTACTTTCTTTCTTTCTTGATAACTTTCGATCTAGCATTCATATCTTCACTCATTCAATCTTTATTTTATTTATTACATTATTTCTACTTTGTTCCTTTTTTCTTACTTGATATCTTTCATTCTAGCTTTCATACCTTCTCTCTTTCTATCTTTAGTTTCTTTATTACTTTCTTTCTTTCTTTCTTTCTTGTTATCTTTCATTCTTGCTTTCATACCTTCTCTCATTCTATCTTTAGTTTCTTT
Organism: Intellagama lesueurii; assembly: GCA_037013535.1. Classification (NCBI taxonomy): domain Eukaryota; kingdom Metazoa; phylum Chordata; class Lepidosauria; order Squamata; family Agamidae; genus Intellagama; species Intellagama lesueurii. Next base: position 95,725,801 of record JBAJHW010000002.1, read on the forward strand.
TTTACTTCCTTTCATTCCTTGCTTTCTTGATATGTTACATTCTAGCTTTCATACCTTCTCTCATTTTATCTTTAGTTTCTTTTTTACTTACTTTCATTTCTTTCTTTCTTGATATCTTACATTCTAGCTTTCATACCTTCTCTCATTCTATCTTTAGTTTCTTTATTACTTTATTTTTTTCTTTCTTTCTTTCTTTCTTTCTTGATATCTTTCATTCTAGCTTTCATACCTTCTCTGATTTCATCTTTAATTTCTCTATTGATTTCTTTCTTTCTTTCTTTCTTTCTTGATTTCTTTCATTCTAGCTCTCATAACTTCTCTGATTCTATCTTTAGTTTCTGTACTTTTTTCTTTCTTTCTTTCTTTCTTGATAACTTTCGATCTAGCATTCATATCTTAAATAATTCAATCTTTATTTTATTTCTTACATTATTTCTACTTTGTTCCTTTTTTCTTACTTGATATCTTTCATTCTAGCTTTCATACCTTCTCTCATTCTATCTTTAGTTTCTTTTTTACTGACTTTCATTTCTTTCTTTCTTGATATCTTACATTCTACCTTTCATACCTTCTATCATTCTATCTTTAGTTTCTTTATTAATTACTTTCATTCCTTGCTTTCTTGATATGTTACATTCTAGCTTTCATACCTTCTCTCATTTTATCTTTAGTTTCTTTTTTACTTACTTTCATTTCTTTCTTTCTTGATATCTTACATTCTAGCTCTCATCCCTTCTCTCTTTCTATCTTTAGTTTCTTTATTACTTTCTTTCTTTCTTTCTTGTTATCTTTCATTCTTGCTTTCATACCTTCTCTCATTCTATCTTTAGTTTCTTTTTTACTTACTTTCATTCCTTGCTTTCTTGATATGTTACATTCTAGCTTTCATACCTTCTCTCATTTTATCTTTAGTTTCTTTTTTACTTACTTTCATTTCTTTCTTTCTTTTTATCTTACATTCTAGCTTTCATACCTTCTCTCATTCTATCTTTAGTTTCTTTATTACTTTCTTTTTTTCTTTCTTTCTTTCTTTCTTGATTTCTTTCATTCTATCTTTCATACCTTCTCTCATTCTATCTTTAGTTTCTTTATTTCTTTCTTACTTTCTTTCTTTATATCTTTCTTGATATCTTTCATTCTAGCTTTCATATCTTCTTTCATTCTATCTTTAGTTTATTAATTACTTTCGTTCTTTCTTTCTTTCTTTCTTTCTTTCTTGATATCTCATTCTAGCTCTCATACCTTCTCTGATTCTATCTTTAGCTTCCTTACTACTTTCTTTCTTTCTTTCTTGATATCTTTCATTCTAGCTTTCATACCTTCTCTCATTCTGTCTTTAGTTTCTTTATTTCTTTCTTACTTACTTTCTTTCTTTCATTCTTGATATCTTTCATTCTAGCTCTCATCCATTCTCTCTTTCTATCTTTAGTTTCTTTATTACTTTCTTTCTTTCTTTCTTTCTTGTTATCTTTCATTCTTGCTTTCATACCTTCTCTCATTCTATCTTTAGTTTCTTTTTTACTTATTTTCATTCCTTGCTTTCTTGATATGTTACATTCTAGCTTTCATACCTTCTTTCATTCTATCTTTAGTTTCTTTATTAATTACTTTCGTTCTTTCTTTCTTTCTTTCTTGATATCTCATTCTAGCTCTCATACCTTCTCTGATTCTATCTTTAGCTTCCTTACTACTTTCTTTCTTTCTTTCTTGATATCTTTCATTCTAGCTTTCATACCTTCTCTCATTCTGTCTTTAGTTTCTTTATTTCTTTCTTACTTACTTTCTTTCTTTCATTCTTGATATCTTTCATTCTAGCTCTCATCCCTTCTCTCTTTCTATCTTTAGTTTCCTTTTTACTTTCTTTCTTTCTTTCTTGATATATTTCATTCTAGCTTTCAAACCTTCTCTCATTCTCTCTTTAGTTTCTTTTTTACTTACTTTCATTTCTTTCTTTCTTCATATCTTGCATTCTAGCCTTCATACCATCACTCATTCCATCTTTAGTTTGTTTATTACTTTCTTTCTTTCTTGATATCTTTCATTGTAGCTTTCATACCTTCTCTCATTCTATCTTTAGTTTCTTTATTAGTTACTTTCTTTCTTTCTTTCATGATATCTTTCATTCTAGATTTCATACCTTCTCTCATTTTATCTTTCGTTTCTTTATTACTTTCTTTCTTTCTTTCTTTCTTTCTTTCTTTCTTTCTTTCTTGATATCTTTCATTCTAGCTTTCATACCTTCTCTCATTCTATCTTTAGTTTCTTATTTCTTACTTTCTTTCTTTCTTTCTTTCTTGATATCTTTCATTCTAGCTCTCATCCCTTCTCTATTTCTATCTTTCGTTTCTTTATTACTTTCTTTCTTTCTTTCTTTCTTGTTATCTTTCATTCTTGCATTCATACCTTCTCTCATTCTATCTTTAGTTTCTTTTTTACTTACTTTCATTCCTTGCTTTCTTGATATGTTACATTCTAGCTTTCATACCTTCTCTCATTTTATCTTTAGTTTCTTTTTTACTTACTTTCATTTCTTTCTTTCTTGATATCTTACATTCTAGCTTTCATACCTTCTCTCATTCTATCTTTAGTTTCTTTATTACTTTATTTTTTTCTTTCTTTCTTTCTTTCTTTCTTGATATCTTTCATTCTAGCTTTCATACCTTCTCTGATTTCATCTTTAATTTCTCTATTGATTTCTTCTTTCTTTCTTTCTTGATACCTTTCATTCTTGCTTTCATACCTTTTCTCATTCTATCTTTAGTTTCTTTTTTTCTTACTTTCATTTTTTGCTTTCTTGATATGTTACATTCTAGCTTTCATACCTTCTCTCATTCTATCTATAGTTTCTTTATTACTTTCTTTTTCTTTCTTTCTTGATATCTTTCATTCTAGCTTTCATACGTTCTTTGATTCTCTCTTTAGTTTCTTTATTAATTAATTTCGTTCTTTCTTTCTTTCTTTATTTCTTGATATCTCATTCTAGCTCTCATAACTTCTCTGATCCTATCTTTAGTTCCTTTATTTCTTCCTTTCTTACTTTCTTTCTTTCTTGATAACTTTCGATCTAGCATTCATATCTTCACTCATTCAATCTTTATTTTATTTATTACATTATTTCTACTTTGTTCCTTTTTTCTTACTTGATATCTTTCATTCTAGCTTTCATACCTTCTCTCTTTCTATCTTTAGTTTCTTTATTACTTTCTTTCTTTCTTTCTTTCTTTCTTCTTATCTTTCATTCTTGCTTTCATACCTTCTCTCATTCTATCTTTAGTTTCTTTTTTACTTCCTTTCATTCCTTGCTTTCTTGATATGTTACATTCTAGCTTTCATACCTTCTCTCATTTTATCTTTAGTTTCTTTTTTACTTACTTTCATTTCTTTCTTTATTTTTATCTTACATTCTAGCTTTCATACCTTCTCTCATTCTATCTTTAGTTTCTTTATTACTTTCTTTTTTTCTTTCTTTCTTTCTTTCTTTATTTCTTTCATTCTATCTTTCATACCTTCTCTCATTCTATCTTTAGTTTCTTTATTTCTTTCTTACTTTCTTTCTTTATTTCTTTCTTGATATCTTTCATTCTAGCTTTCATATCTTCTTTCATTCTATCTTTAGTTTCTTTATTAATTACTTTCGTTCTTTCTTTCTTTCTTTCTTCATATCTCATTCTAGCTCTCATACCTTCTCTGATTCTATCTTTAGCTTCACTACTTTCTTTCTTTCTTTCTTGATATCTTTCATTCTAGCTTTCCTACCTTCTCTCATTCTGTCTTTAGTTTCTTTATTTCTTTCTTACTTACTTTCTTTCTTTCATTCTTGATATCTTTCATTCTAGCTCTCATCCCTTCTCTCTTTCTATCTTTAGTTTCTTTATTACTTTCTTTCTTTCTTTCTTTCTTGTTATCTTTCATTCTTGCTTTCATACCTTCTCTCATTCTATCTTTAGTTTCTTTTTTACTTATTTTCATTCCTTGCTTTCTTGATATGTTACATTCTAGCTTTCATACCTTCTCTCATTTTATCTTTAGTATCTTTTTTACTTACTTTCATTTCTTTCTTTCTTGATATCTTACATTGTAGCTTTCATACCTTCTCTCATTCTATCTTTAGTTTCTTTATTAATTTCTTACTTTCTTTCTTTATTTCTTTCTTTCTTGTTATCTTTCATTCTTGCTTTCATACCTTCTCTCATTCTATCTTTAGTTTCTTTTTTACTTACTTTCATTCCTTGCTTTCTTTATATGTTATATTCTAGCTTTCATACCTTCTCTCATTTTACCTTTAGTTTCTTTTTTACTAACTTTCATTTCTTTCTTTCTTGATATCTTACATTCTAGCTTTCATACCTTCTCTCATTCTATCTTTAGTTTCTTTATTAATTTCTTACTTTCTTTCTTTCTTTCTTTCTTGATACCTTTCATTCTTGCTTTCATACCTTTTCTCATTCTATCTTTAGTTTCTTTTTTACTTACTTTCATTTTTTGCTTTCTTGATATGTTACATTCTAGCTTTCATACCTTCTCTCATTCTATCTTTTGTTTCTTTATTACTTTCTTTCCTTCTTGATATCTTTCGATCTAGCATTCATATCTTCACTCATTCAATCTTTATTTTATTTATTACATTATTTCTACCTTGTTCCTTTTTTTCCCTTGATATCATTCATTCTAGCTTTCATACCTTCTCTCATTTTATCTTTAGTTTCTTTTTTACTTACTTTCATTTCTTTCTTTCTTGATATCTTTCATTCTATCTTTCATACCTTCTCTCATTCTATCTTTAGATTCTTCATTTATTTCTTACTTTCTTTCTTTCTTTCTTGATATCTTTCATTCTAGCTCTCATCCCTTCTCTCATTTCATCTTTAATTTCTCTATTGATTTCTTTTTTCTTTCTTTCTTGTTATCTTTCATTCTTGCATTCATACCTTCTCTCATTCTATCTTTAGTTTCTTTTTTACTTACTTTCATTCCTTGCTTTCTTGATATGCTACATTCTAGCTTTCATACCTTCTCTCATTCAATCTTTAGTTTCTTTATTAATTTCTTTCTCTCTTTCTCTATTTCTTTCTTGATATCTTTCATTCTGGCTTTCATACCTTCCTCCTTTCTATCTTCAGTTTCTTTATTAATAACTTTCGTTCTTTCTTTCTTTCTTGATATCTCATTCTAGCTCTCATACCTTCTCTGATTCTATCTTTAGTTTGTTTCTTACTTTCTTTCTTTCTTGATATCTTTCATTGTAGCTTTCATACCTTCTCTCATTCTATCTTTAGTTTCTTTATTAGTTACTTTCTTTCTTTCTTTCATGATATCTTTCATTCTAGATTTCATACCTTCTCTCATTTTTTCTTTCGTTTCTTTATTACTTTTTTTCTTTCTTTCTTTCTTTCTTTCTTTCTTGATATCTTTCATTCTAGCTCTCATCCCTTCTCTATTTCTATCTTTCGTTTCTTTATTACTTTCTTTCTTTCTTTCTTTCTTGTTATCTTTCATTCTTGCTTTCATGCCTTCTCTCATTCTATCTTTAGTTTTCTTTTTTACTTTCATTCCTTGCTTTCTTGATATGTTACATTCTAGCTTTCATACCTTCTCTCATTTTATCTTTAGTTTCTTTTTTACTTACTTTCATTTCTTTCTTTCTTGATATCTTACATTCTAGCTTTCATACCTTCTCTCATTCTATCTTTAGTTTCTTTATTACTTTATTTTTTTCTTTCTTTCTTTCTTTCTTTCTTGATATCTTTCATTCTAGCTTTCATACCTTCTCTGATTTCATCTTTAATTTCTCTATTGATTTCTTCTTTCTTTCTTTCTTGATACCTTTCATTCTTGCTTTCATACCTTTTCTCATTCTATCTTTAGTTTCTTTTTTACTTACTTTCATTTTTTGCTTTCTTGATATGTTACATTCTAGCTTTCATACCTTCTCTCATTCTATCTTTAGTTTCTTTATGACTTTGTTTCTTTCTTTCTTTCTTGAGATCTTTCATTCTAGCTTTCATACGTTCTTTGATTCTCTTTAGGTTCTTTATTAATTAATTTCGTTCTTTCTTTCTTTCTTTATTTCTTGATATCTCATTCTAGCTCTCATAACTTCTCTGATTCTATCTTTAGTTCCTTTACTTCTTCCTTTCTTACTTTCTTTCTTTCTTGATAACTTTCGATCTAGCATTCATATCTTCACTCATTCAATCTTTATTTTATTTATTACATTATTTCTACTTTGTTCCTTTTTTCTTACTTGATATCTTTAATTCTAGCTTTCATACCTTCTCTCTTTCTATCTTTAGTTTCTTTATTACTTTCTTTCTTTCTTTCTTTCTTGTTATCTTTCATTCTTGCTTTCATACCTTCTCTCATTCTATCTTTAGTTTCTTTATTACTTTATTTTTTTCTTTCTTTCTTTCTTTCTTTCTTGATATCTTTCATTCTAGCTTTCATACCTTCTCTGATTTCATCTTTAATTTCTCTATTGATTTCTTTCTTTCTTTCTTTCTTGATTTCTTTCATTCTAGCTCTCATAACTTCTCTGATTCTATCTTTAGTTTCTTTACTTCTTTCTTTCTTTCTTTCTTTCTTGATAACTTTCGATCTAGCATTCATATCTTCACTCATTCAATCTTTATTTTATTTCTTACATTATTTCTACTTTGTTCCTTTTTTCTTACTTGATATCTTTCATTCTAGCTTTCATACCTTCTCTCATTCTATCTTTAGTTTGTTTTTTACTGACTTTCATTTCTTTCTTTCTTGATATCTTTCATTCTTGCTTTCATACCTTCTCTCATTCTATCTTTAGTTTCTTTTTTACTTACTTTCATTCCTTCCTTTCTTGATATGTTACATTCTAGCTTTCATACCTTCTCTCATTTTATCTTTAGTTTCTTTTTTAATTACTTTCATTTCTTTCTTTCTTGATATCTTACATTCTAGCTCTCATCCCTTCTCTCTTTCTATCTTTAGTTTCTTCATTACTTTCTTTCTTTCTTGTTATCTTTCATTCTTGCTTTCATACCTTCTCTCATTCTATCTTTAGTTTCTTTTTTACTTACTCTCATTCCTTGCTTTCTTGATATGTTACATTCTAGCTTTCATACCTTCTCTCATTTTATCTTTAGTTTCTTTTTTACTTACTTTCATTTCTTTCTTTCTTTTTATCTTACATTCTAGCTTTCATACCTTCTCTCATTCTATCTTTAGTTTCTTTATTACTTTCTTTTTTCTTTCTTTCTTTCTTTCTTGATTTCTTTCATTCTAGCTTTCATACCTTCTCTCATTCTATCTTTAGTTTCTTTATTTCTTTCTTACTTTCTTTCTTTATTTCTTTCTTGATATCTTTCATTCTAGCTTTCATATCTTCTTTCATTCTATCTTTAGTTTCTTTATTAATTACTTTCGTTCGTTCTTTCTTTCTTTCTTTCTTGATATCTCATTCTAGCTCTCATACCTTCTCTGATTCTATCTTTAGCTTCCTTACTACTTTCATTCTTTCTTTCTTGATATCTTTCATTCTAGCTTTCATACCTTCTCTCATTCTGTCTTTAGTTTATTTCTTTCTTTCTTACTTACTTTCTTTCTTTCATTCTTGATAACTTTCATTCTAGCTCTCATCCCTTCTCTCTTTCTATCTTTAGTTTCTTTATTACTTTCTTTCTTTCTTTCTTGTTATCTTTCATTCTTGCTTTCATACCTTCTCTCATTCTATCTTTAGTTTCTTTTTTACTTATTTTCATTCCTTGCTTTCTTGATATGTTACATTCTAGCTTTCATACCTTCTTTCATTCTATCTTTAGTTTCTTTATTAATTACTTTCGTTCTTTCTTTCTTTCTTTCTTTCTTGATATCTCATTCTAGCTCTCATACCTTCTCTGATTCTATCTTTAGCTTCCTTACTACTTTCTTTCTTTCTTTCTTGATATCTTTCATTCTAGCTTTCATACCTTCTCTCATTCTGTCTTTAGTTTCTTTATTTCTTTCTTACTTACTTTCTTTCTTTCATTCTTGATATCTTTCATTCAAACTCTCATCCCTTCTCTCTTTCTATCTTTAGTTTCCTTTTTACTTTCTTTCTTTCTTTCTTGATATATTTCATTCTAGCTTTCAAACCTTCTCTCATTCTCTCTTTAGTTTCTTTTTTACTTACTTTCATTTCTTTCTTTCTTCATATCTTGCATTCTAGCTTTCATACCATCACTCATTCCATCTTTAGTTTGTTTATTACTTTCTTTCTTTCTTGATATCTTTCATTGTAGCTTTCATACCTTCTCTCATTCTATCTTTAGTTTCTTTATTAGTTACTTTCTTTCTTTCTTTCATGATATCTTTCATTCTAGATTTCATACCTTCTCTCATTTTATCTTTCGTTTCTTTATTACTTTCTTTCTTTCTTTCTTTCTTTCTTGATATCTTTCATTCTAGCTTTCATACCTTCTCTCATTCTATCTTTAGTTTCTTATTTCTTTCTTACGTACTTTCTTTCTTTCTTTCTTTCTTGATATCTTTCATTCTAGCTCTCATCCCTTCTCTATTTCTATCTTTCGTTTCTTTATTACTTTCTTTCTTTCTTTCTTTCTTGTTATCTTTCATTCTTGCTTTCATACCTTCTCTCATTCTATCTTTAGTTTCTTTTTTACTTACTTTCATTCCTTGCTTTCTTGATATGTTACATTCTAGCTTTCATACCTTCTCTCATTTTATCTTTAGTTTCTTTTTTACTTACTTTCATTTCTTTCTTTCTTGATATCTTACATTCTAGCTTTCATACCTTCTCTCATTCTATCTTTAGTTTCTTTATTACTTTATTTTTTTCTTTCTTTCTTTCTTTCTTTCTTGATATCTTTCATTCTAGCTTTCATACCTTCTCTGATTTCATCTTTAATTTCTCTATTGATTTCTTCTTTCTTTCTTTCTTGATACCTTTCATTCTTGCTTTCATACCTTTTCTCATTCTAATTTTAGTTTCCTTTTTACTTACTTTCATTTTTTGCTTTCTTGATATGTTACATTCTAGCTTTCATACCTTCTCTCATTCTATCTTTAGTTTCTTTATTACTTTCTTTCTTTCTTTCTTTCTTGATATCTTTCATTCTAGCTTTCATACGTTCTTTGATTCTCTCTTTAGTTTCTTTATTAATTAATTTCGTTCGTTCTTTCTTTCTTTATTTCTTGATATCTCATTCTAGCTCTCATAACTTCTCTGATCCTATCTTTAGTTCCTTTACTTCTTCCTTTCTTACTTTCTTTCTTTCTTGATAACTTTCGATCTAGCATTCATATCTTCACTCATTCAATCTTTATTTTATTTATTACATTATTTCTACTTTGTTCCTTTTTTCTTACTTGATATCTTTCATTCTAGCTTTTATACCTTCTCTCTTTCTATCTTTAGTTTCTTTATTACTTTCTTTCTTTCTTTCTTTCTTTCTTTCTTTCTTGTTATCTTTCATTCTTGCTTTCATACCTTCTCTCATTCTATCTTTAGTTTCTTTATTACTTTATTTTTTTCTTTCTTTCTTTCTTTCTTTCTTGATATCTTTCATTCTAGCTTTCATACCTTCTCTGATTTCATCTTTAATTTCTCTATTGATTTCTTTCTTTCTTTCTTTCTTGATTTCTTTCATTCTAGCTCTCATAACTTCTCTGATTCTATCTTTAGTTTCTTTACTTCTTTCTTTCTTTCTTTCTTTCTTGATAACTTTCGATCTAGCATTCATATCTTCACTCATTCAATCTTTATTTTATTTCTTACATTATTTCTACTTTGTTCCTTTTTTCTTACTTGATATCTTTCATTCTAGCTTTCATACCTTCTCTCATTCTATCTTTAGTTTGTTTTTTACTGACTTTCATTTCTTTCTTTCTTGATATCTTTCATTCTTGCTTTCATACCTTCTCTCATTCTATCTTTAGTTTCTTTTTTACTTACTTTCATTCCTTCCTTTCTTGATATGTTACATTCTAGCTTTCATACCTTCTCTCATTTTATCTTTAGTTTCTTTTTTACTTACTTTCATTTCTTTCTTTCTTGATATCTTACATTCTAGCTCTCATCCCTTCTCTCTTTCTATCTTTAGTTTCTTTATTACTTTCTTTCTTTCTTGTTATCTTTCATTCTTGCTTTCATACCTTCTCTCATTCTATCTTTAGTTTCTTTTTTACTTACTCTCATTCCTTGCTTTCTTGATATGTTACATTCTAGCTTTCATACCTTCTCTCATTTTATCTTTAGTTTCTTTTTTACTTACTTTCATTTCTTTCTTTCTTTTTATCTTACATTCTAGCTTTCATACCTTCTCTCATTCTATCTTTAGTTTCTTTATTACTTTCTTTTTTCTTTCTTTCTTTCTTTCTTGATTTCTTTCATTCTAGCTTTCATACCTTCTCTCATTCTATCTTTAGTTTCTTTATTTCTTTCTTACTTTCTTTCTTTATTTCTTTCTTGATATCTTTCATTCTAGCTTTCATATCTTCTTTCATTCTATCTTTAGTTTCTTTATTAATTACCTTCGTTCTTTCTTTCTTTCTTTCTTTCTTGATCTCTCATTCTAGCTCTCATACCTTCTCTGATTCTATCTTTAGCTTCCTTACTACTTTCATTCTTTCTTTCTTGATATCTTTCATTCTAGCTTTCATACCTTCTCTCATTCTGTCTTTAGTTTATTTCTTTCTTTCTTACTTACTTTCTTTCTTTCATTCTTGATAACTTTCATTCTAGCTCTCATCCCTTCTCTCTTTCTATCTTTAGTTTCTTTATTACTTTCTTTCTTTCTTTCTTTCTTGTTATCTTTCATTCTTGCTTTCATACCTTCTCTCATTCTATCTTTAGTTTCTTTTTTACTTATTTTCATTCCTTGCTTTCTTGATATGTTACATTCTAGCTTTCATACCTTCTTTCATTCTATCTTTAGTTTCTTTATTAATTACTTTCGTTCTTTCTTTCTTTCTTTCTTTCTTGACATCTCATTCTAGCTCTCATACCTTCTCTGATTCTATCTTTAGCTTCCTTACTACTTTCTTTCTTTCTTTCTTGATATCTTTCATTCTAGCTTTCATACCTTCTCTCATTCTGTCTTTAGTTTCTTTATTTCTTTCTTACTTACTTTCTTTCTTTCATTCTTGATATCTTTCATTCAAGCTCTCATCCCTTCTCTCTTTCTATCTTTAGTTTCCTTTTTACTTTCTTTCTTTCTTTCTTGATATATTTCATTCTAGCTTTCAAACCTTCTCTCATTCTCTCTTTAGTTTCTTTTTTACTTACTTTCATTTCTTTCTTTCTTCATATCTTGCATTCTAGCTTTCATACCATCACTCATTCCATCTTTAGTTTGTTTATTACTTTCTTTCTTTCTTGATATCTTTCATTGTAGCTTTCATACCTTCTCTCATTCTATCTTTAGTTTCTTTATTAGTTACTTTCTTTCTTTCTTTCATGATATCTTTCATTCTAGATTTCATACCTTCTCTCATTTTATCTTTCGTTTCTTTATTACTTTCTTTCTTTCTTTCTTTCTTTCTTGATATCTTTCATTCTAGCTTTCATACCTTCTCTCATTCTATCTTTAGTTTCTTATTTCTTTCTTACGTACTTTCTTTCTTTCTTTCTTTCTTGATATCTTTCATTCTAGCTCTCATCCCTTCTCTATTTCTATCTTTCGTTTCTTTATTACTTTCTTTCTTTCTTTCTTTCTTGTTATCTTTCATTCTTGCTTTCATACCTTCTCTCATTCTATCTTTAGTTTCTTTTTTACTTACTTTCATTCCTTGCTTTATTGATATGTTACATTCTAGCTTTCATACCTTCTCTCATTTTATCTTTAGTTTCTTTTTTACTTACTTTCATTTCTTTCTTTCTTGATATCTTACATTCTAGCTTTCATACCTTCTCTCATTCTATCTTTAGTTTCTTTATTACTTTATTTTTTTCTTTCTTTCTTTCTTTCTTTCTTGATATCTTTCATTCTAGCTTTCATACCTTCTCTGATTTCATCTTTAATTTCTCTATTGATTTCTTCTTTCTTTCTTTCTTGATACCTTTCATTCTTGCTTTCATACCTTTTCTCATTCTAATTTTAGTTTCCTTTTTACTTACTTTCATTTTTTGCTTTCTTGATATGTTACATTCTAGCTTTCATACCTTCTCTCATTCTATCTTTAGTTTCTTTATTACTTTCTTTCTTTCTTTCTTTCTTGATATCTTTCATTCTAGCTTTCATACGTTCTTTGATTCTCTCTTTAGTTTCTTTATTAATTGATTTCGTTCGTTCTTTCTTTCTTTATTTCTTGATATCTCATTCTAGCTCTCATAACTTCTCTGATCCTATCTTTAGTTCCTTTACTTCTTCCTTTCTTACTTTCTTTCTTTCTTGATAACTTTCGATCTAGCATTCATATCTTCACTCATTCAATCTTTATTTTATTTATTACATTATTTCTACTTTGTTCCTTTTTTCTTACTTGATATCTTTCATTCTAGCTTTCATACCTTCTCTCTTTCTATCTTTAGTTTCTTTATTACTTTCTTTCTTTCTTTCTTTCTTTCTTTCTTTCTTTCTTGTTATCTTTCATTCTTGCTTTCATACCTTCTCTCATTCTATCTTTAGTTTCTTTATTACTTTATTTTTTTCTTTCTTTCTTTCTTTCTTTCTTGATATCTTTCATTCTAGCTTTCATACCTTCTCTGATTTCATCTTTAATTTCTCTATTGATTTCTTTCTTTCTTTCTTTCTTGATTTCTTTCATTCTAGCTCTCATAACTTCTCTGATTCTATCTTTAGTTTCTTTACTTCTTTCTTTCTTTCTTTCTTTCTTGATAACTTTCGATCTAGCATTCATATCTTCACTCATTCAATCTTTATTTTATTTCTTACATTATTTCTACTTTGTTCCTTTTTTCTTACTTGATATCTTTCATTCTAGCTTTCATACCTTCTCTCATTCTATCTTTAGTTTGTTTTTTACTGACTTTCATTTCTTTCTTTCTTAATATCTTTCATTCTTGCTTTCATACCTTCTCTCATTCTATCTTTAGTTTCTTTTTTACTTACTTTTATTCCTTCCTTTCTTGATATGTTACATTCTAGCTTTCATACCTTCTCTCATTTTATCTTTAGTTTCTTTTTTACTTACTTTCATTTCTTTCTTTCTTGATATCTTACATTCTAGCTCTCATCCCTTCTCTCTTTCTATCTTTAGTTTCTTTATTACTTTCTTTCTTTCTTGTTATCTTTCATTCTTGCTTTCATACCTTCTCTCATTCTATCTTTAGTTTCTTTTTTACTTACTCTCATTCCTTGCTTTCTTGATATGTTACATTCTAGCTTTCATACCTTCTCGCATTTTATCTTTAGTTTCTTTTTTACTTACTTTCATTTCTTTCTTTCTTTTTATCTTACATTCTAGCTTTCATACCTTCTCTCATTCTATCTTTAGTTTCTTTATTACTTTCTTTTTTCTTTCTTTCTTTCTTTCTTGATTTCTTTCATTCTAGCTTTCATACCTTCTCTCATTCTATCTTTAGTTTCTTTATTTCTTTCTTACTTTCTTTCTTTATTTCTTTCTTGATATCTTTCATTCTAGCTTTCATATCTTCTTTCATTCTATCTTTAGTTTCTTTATTAATTACTTTTGTTCTTTCTTTCTTTCTTTCTTTCTTGATATCTCATTCTAGCTCTCATACCTTCTCTGATTCTATCTTTAGCTTCCTTACTACTTTCATTCTTTCTTTCTTGATATCTTTCATTCTAGCTTTCATACCTTCTCTCATTCTGTCTTTAGTTTATTTCTTTCTTTCTTACTTACTTTCTTTCTTTCATTCTTGATAACTTTCATTCTAGCTCTCATCCCTTCTCTCTTTCTATCTTTAGTTTCTTTATTACTTTCTTTCTTTCTTTCTTTCTTGTTATCTTTCATTCTTGCTTTCATACCTTCTCTCATTCTATCTTTAGTTTCTTTTTTACTTATTTTCATTCCTTGCTTTCTTGATATGTTACATTCTAGCTTTCATACCTTCTTTCATTCTATCTTTAGTTTCTTTATTAATTACTTTCGTTCTTTCTTTCTTTCTTTCTTTCTTGATATCTCATTCTAGCTCTCATACCTTCTCTGATTCTATCTTTAGCTTCCTTACTACTTTCTTTCTTTCTTTCTTGATATCTTTCATTCTAGCTTTCATACCTTCTCTCATTCTGTCTTTAGTTTCTTTATTTCTTTCTTACTTACTTTCTTTCTTTCATTCTTGATATCTTTCATTCAAGCTCTCATCCCTTCTCTCTTTCTATCTTTAGTTTCCTTTTTACTTTCTTTCTTTCTTTCTTGATATATTTCATTCTAGCTTTCAAACCTTCTCTCATTCTCTCTTTAGTTTCTTTTTTACTTACTTTCATTTCTTTCTTTCTTCATATCTTGCATTCTAGCTTTCATACCATCACTCATTCCATCTTTAGTTTGTTTATTACTTTCTTTCTTTCTTGATATCTTTCATTGTAGCTTTCATACCTTCTCTCATTCTATCTTTAGTTTCTTTATTAGTTACTTTCTTTCTTTCTTTCATGATATCTTTCATTCTAGATTTCATACCTTCTCTCATTTTATCTTTCGTTTCTTTATTACTTTCTTTCTTTCTTTCTTTCTTTCTTGATATCTTTCATTCTAGCTTTCATACCTTCTCTCATTCTATCTTTAGTTTCTTATTTCTTTCTTACGTACTTTCTTTCTTTCTTTCTTTCTTGATATCTTTCATTCTAGCTCTCATCCCTTCTCTATTTCTATCTTTCGTTTCTTTATTACTTTCTTTCTTTCTTTCTTTCTTGTTATCTTTCATTCTTGCTTTCATACCTTCTCTCATTCTATCTTTAGTTTCTTTTTTACTTACTTTCATTCCTTGCTTTCTTGATATGTTACATTCTAGCTTTCATACCTTCTCTCATTTTATCTTTAGTTTCTTTTTTACTTACTTTCATTTCTTTCTTTCTTGATATCTTACATTCTAGCTTTCATACCTTCTCTCATTCTATCTTTAGTTTCTTTATTACTTTATTTTTTTCTTTCTTTCTTTCTTTCTTTCTTGATATCTTTCATTCTAGCTTTCATACCTTCTCTGATTTCATCTTTAATTTCTCTATTGATTTCTTCTTTCTTTCTTTCTTGATACCTTTCATTCTTGCTTTCATACCTTTTCTCATTCTAATTTTAGTTTCCTTTTTACTTACTTTCATTTTTTGCTTTCTTGATATGTTACATTCTAGCTTTCATACCTTCTCTCATTCTATCTTTAGTTTCTTTATTACTTTCTTTCTTTCTTTCTTTCTTGATATCTTTCATTCTAGCTTTCATACGTTCTTTGATTCTCTCTTTAGTTTCTTTATTAATTAATTTCGTTCGTTCTTTCTTTCTTTATTTCTTGATATCTCATTCTAGCTCTCATAACTTCTCTGATCCTATCTTTAGTTCCTTTACTTCTTCCTTTCTTACTTTCTTTCTTTCTTGATAACTTTCGATCTAGCATTCATATCTTCACTCATTCAATCTTTATTTTATTTATTACATTATTTCTACTTTGTTCCTTTTTTCTTACTTGATATCTTTCATTCTAGCTTTTATACCTTCTCTCTTTCTATCTTTAGTTTCTTTATTACTTTCTTTCTTTCTTTCTTTCTTTCTTTCTTTCTTGTTATCTTTCATTCTTGCTTTCATACCTTCTCTCATTCTATCTTTAGTTTCTTTATTACTTTATTTTTTTCTTTCTTTCTTTCTTTCTTTCTTGATATCTTTCATTCTAGCTTTCATACCTTCTCTGATTTCATCTTTAATTTCTCTATTGATTTCTTTCTTTCTTTCTTTCTTGATTTCTTTCATTCTAGCTCTCATAACTTCTCTGATTCTATCTTTAGTTTCTTTACTTCTTTCTTTCTTGATAACTTTCGATCTAGCATTCATATCTTCACTCATTCAATCTTTATTTTATTTCTTACATTATTTCTACTTTGTTCCTTTTTTCTTACTTGATATCTTTCATTCTAGCTTTCATACCTTCTCTCATTCTATCTTTAGTTTGTTTTTTACTGACTTTCATTTCTTTCTTTCTTGATATCTTTCATTCTTGCTTTCATACCTTCTCTCATTCTATCTTTAGTTTCTTTTTTACTTACTTTCATTCCTTCCTTTCTTGATATGTTACATTCTAGCTTTCATACCTTCTCTCATTTTATCTTTAGTTTCTTTTTTACTTACTTTCATTTCTTTCTTTCTTGATATCTTACATTCTAGCTCTCATCCCTTCTCTCTTTCTATCTTTAGTTTCTTTATTACTTTCTTTCTTTCTTGTTATCTTTCATTCTTGCTTTCATACCTTCTCTCATTCTATCTTTAGTTTCTTTTTTACTTACTCTCATTCCTTGCTTTCTTGATATGTTACATTCTAGCTTTCATACCTTCTCTCATTTTATCTTTAGTTTCTTTTTTACTTACTTTCATTTCTTTCTTTCTTTTTATCTTACATTCTAGCTTTCATACCTTCTCTCATTCTATCTTTAGTTTCTTTATTACTTTCTTTTTTCTTTCTTTCTTTCTTTCTTGATTTCTTTCATTCTAGCTTTCATACCTTCTCTCATTCTATCTTTAGTTTCTTTATTTCTTTCTTACTTTCTTTCTTTATTTCTTTCTTGATATCTTTAATTCTAGCTTTCATATCTTCTTTCATTCTATCTTTAGTTTCTTTATTAATTACTTTCGTTCTTTCTTTCTTTCTTTCTTTCTTGATATCTCATTCTAGCTCTCATACCTTCTCTGATTCTATCTTTAGCTTCCTTACTACTTTCATTCTTTCTTTCTTGATATCTTTCATTCTAGCTTTCATACCTTCTCTCATTCTGTCTTTAGTTTATTTCTTTCTTTCTTACTTACTTTCTTTCTTTCATTCTTGATAACTTTCATTCTAGCTCTCATCCCTTCTCTCTTTCTATCTTTAGTTTCTTTATTACTTTCTTTCTTTCTTTCTTTCTTGTTATCTTTCATTCTTGCTTTCATACCTTCTCTCATTCTATCTTTAGTTTCTTTTTTACTTATTTTCATTCCTTGCTTTCTTGATATGTTACATTCTAGCTTTCATACCTTCTTTCATTCTATCTTTAGTTTCTTTATTAATTACTTTCGTTCTTTCTTTCTTTCTTTCTTTCTTGATATCTCATTCTAGCTCTCATACCTTCTCTGATTCTATCTTTAGCTTCCTTACTACTTTCTTTCTTTCTTTCTTGATATCTTTCATTCTAGCTTTCATACCTTCTCTCATTCTGTCTTTAGTTTCTTTATTTCTTTCTTACTTACTTTCTTTCTTTCATTCTTGATATCTTTCATTCAAGCTCTCATCCCTTCTCTCTTTCTATCTTTAGTTTCCTTTTTACTTTCTTTCTTTCTTTCTTGATATATTTCATTCTAGCTTTCAAACCTTCTCTCATTCTCTCTTTAGTTTCTTTTTTACTTACTTTCATTTCTTTCTTTCTTCATATCTTGCATTCTAGCTTTCATACCATCACTCATTCCATCTTTAGTTTGTTTATTACTTTCTTTCTTTCTTGATATCTTTCATTGTAGCTTTCATACCTTCTCTCATTCTATCTTTAGTTTCTTTATTAGTTACTTTCTTTCTTTCTTTCATGATATCTTTCATTCTAGATTTCATACCTTCTCTCATTTTATCTTTCGTTTCTTTATTACTTTCTTTCTTTCTTTCTTTCTTTCTTGATATCTTTCATTCTAGCTTTCATACCTTCTCTCATTCTATCTTTAGTTTCTTATTTCTTTCTTACGTACTTTCTTTCTTTCTTTCTTTCTTGATATCTTTCATTCTAGCTCTCATCCCTTCTCTATTTCTATCTTTCGTTTCTTTATTACTTTCTTTCTTTCTTTCTTTCTTGTTATCTTTCATTCTTGCTTTCATACCTTCTCTCATTCTATCTTTAGTTTCTTTTTTACTTACTTTCATTCCTTGCTTTATTGATATGTTACATTCTAGCTTTCATACCTTCTCTCATTTTATCTTTAGTTTCTTTTTTACTTACTTTCATTTCTTTCTTTCTTGATATCTTACATTCTAGCTTTCATACCTTCTCTCATTCTATCTTTAGTTTCTTTATTACTTTATTTTTTTCTTTCTTTCTTTCTTTCTTTCTTGATATCTTTCATTCTAGCTTTCATACCTTCTCTGATTTCATCTTTAATTTCTCTATTGATTTCTTCTTTCTTTCTTTCTTGATACCTTTCATTCTTGCTTTCATACCTTTTCTCATTCTAATTTTAGTTTCCTTTTTACTTACTTTCATTTTTTGCTTTCTTGATATGTTACATTCTAGCTTTCATACCTTCTCTCATTCTATCTTTAGTTTCTTTATTACTTTCTTTCTTTCTTTCTTTCTTGATATCTTTCATTCTAGCTTTCATACGTTCTTTGATTCTCTCTTTAGTTTCTTTATTAATTAATTTCGTTCGTTCTTTCTTTCTTTCTTTCTTGATATCTCATTCTAGCTCTCATAACTTCTCTGATCCTATCTTTAGTTCCTTTACTTCTTCCTTTCTTACTTTCTTTCTTTCTTGATAACTTTCGATCTAGCATTCATATCTTCACTCATTCAATCTTTATTTTATTTATTACATTATTTCTACTTTGTTCCTTTTTTCTTACTTGATATCTTTCATTCTAGCTTTCATACCTTCTCTCTTTCTATCTTTAGTTTCTTTATTACTTTCTTTCTTTCTTTCTTTCTTTCTTTCTTTCTTGTTATCTTTCATTCTTGCTTTCATACCTTCTCTCATTCTATCTTTAGTTTCTTTATTACTTTATTTTTTTCTTTTTTTCTTTCTTTCTTTCTTGATATCTTTCATTCTAGCTTTCATACCTTCTCTGATTTCATCTTTAATTTCTCTATTGATTTCTTTCTTTCTTTCTTTCTTGATTTCTTTCATTCTAGCTCTCATAACTTCTCTGATTCTATCTTTAGTTTCTTTACTTCTTTCTTTCTTTCTTTCTTTCTTGATAACTTTCGATCTAGCATTCATATCTTCACTCATTCAATCTTTATTTTATTTCTTACATTATTTCTACTTTGTTCCTTTTTTCTTACTTGATATCTTTCATTCTAGCTTTCATACCTTCTCTCATTCTATCTTTAGTTTGTTTTTTACTGACTTTCATTTCTTTCTTTCTTAATATCTTTCATTCTTGCTTTCATACCTTCTCTCATTCTATCTTTAGTTTCTTTTTTACTTACTTTCATTCCTTCCTTTCTTGATATGTTACATTCTAGCTTTCATACCTTCTCTCATTTTATCTTTAGTTTCTTTTTTACTTACTTTCATTTCTTTCTTTCTTGATATCTTACATTCTAGCTCTCATCCCTTCTCTCTTTCTATCTTTAGTTTCTTTATTACTTTCTTTCTTTCTTGTTATCTTTCATTTTTGCTTTCATACCTTCTCTCATTCTATCTTTAGTTTCTTTTTTACTTACTCTCATTCCTTGCTTTCTTGATATGTTACATTCTAGCTTTCATACCTTCTCGCATTTTATCTTTAGTTTCTTTTTTACTTACTTTCATTTCTTTCTTTCTTTTTATCTTACATTCTAGCTTTCATACCTTCTCTCATTCTATCTTTAGTTTCTTTATTACTTTCTTTTTTCTTTCTTTCTTTCTTTCTTGATTTCTTTCATTCTAGCTTTCATACCTTCTCTCATTCTATCTTTAGTTTCTTTATTTCTTTCTTACTTTCTTTCTTTATTTCTTTCTTGATATCTTTCATTCTAGCTTTCATATCTTCTTTCATTCTATCTTTAGTTTCTTTATTAATTACTTTCGTTCTTTCTTTCTTTCTTTCTTTCTTGATATCTCATTCTAGCTCTCATACCTTCTCTGATTCTATCTTTAGCTTCCTTACTACTTTCATTCTTTCTTTCTTGATATCTTTCATTCTAGCTTTCATACCTTCTCTCATTCTGTCTTTAGTTTATTTCTTTCTTTCTTACTTACTTTCTTTCTTTCATTCTTGATAACTTTCATTCTAGCTCTCATCCCTTCTCTCTTTCTATCTTTAGTTTCTTTATTACTTTCTTTCTTTCTTTCTTTCTTGTTATCTTTCATTCTTGCTTTCATACCTTCTCTCATTCTATCTTTAGTTTCTTTTTTACTTATTTTCATTCCTTGCTTTCTTGATATGTTACATTCTAGCTTTCATACCTTCTTTCATTCTATCTTTAGTTTCTTTATTAATTACTTTCGTTCTTTCTTTCTTTCTTTCTTTCTTGATATCTCATTCTAGCTCTCATACCTTCTCTGATTCTATCTTTAGCTTCCTTACTACTTTCTTTCTTTCTTTCTTGATATCTTTCATTCTAGCTTTCATACCTTCTCTCATTCTGTCTTTAGTTTCTTTATTTCTTTCTTACTTACTTTCTTTCTTTCATTCTTGATATCTTTCATTCAAGCTCTCATCCCTTCTCTCTTTCTATCTTTAGTTTCCTTTTTACTTTCTTTCTTTTTTTCTTGATATATTTCATTCTAGCTTTCAAACCTTCTCTCATTCTCTCTTTAGTTTCTTTTTTACTTACTTTCATTTCTTTCTTTCTTCATATCTTGCATTCTAGCTTTCATACCATCACTCATTCCATCTTTAGTTTGTTTATTACTTTCTTTCTTTCTTGATATCTTTCATTGTAGCTTTCATACCTTCTCTCATTCTATCTTTAGTTTCTTTATTAGTTACTTTCTTTCTTTCTTTCATGATATCTTTCATTCTAGATTTCATACCTTCTCTCATTTTATCTTTCGTTTCTTTATTACTTTCTTTCTTTCTTTCTTTCTTTCTTGATATCTTTCATTCTAGCTTTCATACCTTCTCTCATTCTATCTTTAGTTTCTTTTTTACTTACTTTCATTCCTTGCTTTCTTGATATGTTACATTCTAGCTTTCATACCTTCTCTCATTTTATCTTTAGTTTCTTTTTTACTTACTTTCATTTCTTTCTTTCTTGATATCTTACATTCTAGCTTTCATACCTTCTCTCATTCTATCTTTAGTTTCTTTATTACTTTATTTCTTTCTTTCTTTCTTTCTTTCTTTCTTGATATCTTTCATTCTAGCTTTCATACCTTCTCTGATTTCATCTTTAATTTCTCTATTGATTTCTTCTTTCTTTCTTTCTTGATACCTTTCATTCTTGCTTTCATACCTTTTCTCATTCTAATTTTAGTTTCCTTTTTTACTTACTTTCATTTTTTGCTTTCTTGATATGTTACATTCTAGCTTTCATACCTTCTCTCATTCTATCTTTAGTTTCTTTATTACTTTCTTTCTTTCTTTCTTTCTTGATATCTTTCATTCTAGCTTTCATACGTTCTTTGATTCTCTCTTTAGTTTCTTTATTAATTAATTTCGTTCTTTCTTTCTTTCTTTATTTCTTGATATCTCATTCTAGCTCTCATAACTTCTCTGATCCTATCTTTAGTTCTTTTACTTCTTCCTTTCTTACTTTCTTTCTTTCTTGATAACTTTCGATCTAGCATTCATATCTTCACTCATTCAATCTTTATTTTATTTATTACATTATTTCTACTTTGTTCCTTTTTTCTTACTTGATATCTTTCATTCTAGCTTTCATACCTTCTCTCTTTCTATCTTTAGTTTCTTTATTACTTTCTTTCTTTCTTTCTTTCTTTCTTTCTTTCTTGTTATCTTTCATTCTTGCTTTCATACCTTCTCTCATTCTATCTTTAGTTTCTTTTTTACTTCCTTTCATTCCTTGCTTTCTTGATATGTTACATTCTAGCTTTCATACCTTCTCTCATTTTATCTTTAGTTTCTTTTTTACTTACTTTCATTTCTTTCTTTCTTGATATCTTAAATTTTAGCTTTCAAACCTTCTCTCATTCTATCTTTAGTTTCTTTATTACTTTATTTTTTTCTTTCTTTCTTTCTTTCTTTCTTGATATCTTTGATTCTAGCTTTCATACCTTCTCTGATTTCATCTTTAATTTCTCTATTGATTTCTTCTTTCTTTCTTTCTTGATACCTTTCATTCTTGCTTTCATACCTTTTCTCATTCTATCTTTAGTTTCTTTTTTACTTACTTTCATTTCTTTCTTTCTTGATATCTTTCATTGTAGCTTTCATACCTTCTCTCATTCTATCTTTAGTTTCTTTATTACTTTCTTTTTTTCTTTCTTTCTTTCTTTCTTTATTTCTTTCATTCTATCTTTCATACCTTCTCTCATTCTATCTTTAGTTTCTTTATTTCTTTCTTACTTTCTTTCTTTATTTCTTTCTTGATATCTTTCATTCTAGCTTTCATATCTTCTTTCATTCTATCTTTAGTTTCTTTATTAATTACTTTCGTTCTTTCTTTCTTTCTTTCTTCATATCTCATTCTAGCTCTCATACCTTCTCTGATTCTATCTTTAGCTTCACTACTTTCTTTCTTTCTTTCTTGATATCTTTCATTCTAGCTTTCATACCTTCTCTCATTCTGTCTTTAGTTTCTTTATTTCTTTCTTACTTACTTTCTTTCTTTCATTCTTGATATCTTTCATTCTAGCTCTCATCCCTTCTCTCTTTCTATCTTTAGTTTCTTTATTACTTTCTTTCTTTCTTTCTTTCTTGTTATCTTTCATTCTTGCTTTCATACCTTCTCTCATTCTATCTTTAGTTTCTTTTTTACTTATTTTCATTCCTTGCTTTCTTGATATGTTACATTCTAGCTTTCATACCTTCTCTCATTTTATCTTTAGTATCTTTTTTACTTACTTTCATTTCTTTCTTTCTTGATATCTTACATTGTAGCTTTCATACCTTCTCTCATTCTATCTTTAGTTTCTTTATTAATTTCTTACTTTCTTTCTTTATTTCTTTCTTTCTTGTTATCTTTCATTCTTGCTTTCATACCTTCTCTCATTCTATCTTTAGTTTCTTTTTTACTTACTTTCATTCCTTGCTTTCTTTATATGTTATATTCTAGCTTTCATACCTTCTCTCATTTTATCTTTAGTTTCTTTTTTACTTACTTTCATTTCTTTCTTTCTTGATATCTTACATTCTAGCTTTCATACCTTCTCTCATTCTATCTTTAGTTTCTTTATTAATTTCTTACTTTCTTTCTTTCTTTCTTTCTTGATACCTTTCATTCTTGCTTTCATACCTTTTCTCATTCTATCTTTAGTTTCTTTTTTACTTACTTTCATTTTTTGCTTTCTTGATATGTTACATTCTAGCTTTCATACCTTCTCTCATTCTATCTTTTGTTTCTTTATTACTTTCTTTCCTTCTTGATATCTTTCGATCTTGCATTCATATCTTCACTCATTCAATCTTTATTTTATTTATTACATTATTTCTACCTTGTTCCTTTTTTTCCCTTGATATCATTCATTCTAGCTTTCATACCTTCTCTCATTTTATCTTTAGTTTCTTTTTTACTTACTTTCATTTCTTTCTTTCTTGATATCTTTCATTCTATCTTTCATACCTTCTCTCATTCTATCTTTAGATTCTTCATTTATTTCTTACTTTCTTTCTTTCTTTCTTGATATCTTTCATTCTAGCTCTCATCCCTTCTCTCATTTCATCTTTAATTTCTCTATTGATTTCTTTTTTCTTTCTTTCTTGTTATCTTTCATTCTTGCATTCATACCTTCTCTCATTCTATCTTTAGTTTCTTTTTTACTTACTTTCATTCCTTGCTTTCTTGATATGCTACATTCTAGCTTTCATACCTTCTCTCATTCAATCTTTAGTTTCTTTATTAATTTCTTTCTCTCTTTCTCTATTTCTTTCTTGATATCTTTCATTCTGGCTTTCATACCTTCCTCCTTTCTATCTTCAGTTTCTTTATTAATAACTTTCGTTCTTTCTTTCTTTCTTGATATCTCATTCTAGCTCTCATACCTTCTCTGATTCTATCTTTAGTTTGTTTATTACTTTCTTTCTTTCTTGATATCTTTCATTGTAGCTTTCATACCTTCTCTCATTCTATCTTTAGTTTCTTTATTAGTTACTTTCTTTCTTTCTTTCATGATATCTTTCATTCTAGATTTCATACCTTCTCTCATTTTTTCTTTCGTTTCTTTATTACTTTTTTTCTTTCTTTCTTTCTTGATATCTTTCATTCTAGCTTTCATACCTTCTCTCATTCTATCTTTAGTTTCTTTATTTCTTTCTTACTTACTTTCTTTCTTTCTTTCTTTCTTGATATCTTTCATTCTAGCTCTCATTCCTTCTCTATTTCTATCTTTCGTTTCTTTATTACTTTCTTTCTTTCTTTCTTTCTTGTTATCTTTCATTCTTGCTTTCATGCCTTCTCTCATTCTATCTTTAGTTTCTTTTTTACTTTCATTCCTTGCTTTCTTGATATGTTACATTCTAGCTTTCATACCTTCTCTCATTTTATCTTTAGTTTCTTTTTTACTTACTTTCATTTCTTTCTTTCTTGATATCTTACATTCTAGCTTTCATTCCTTCTCTCATTCTATCTTTAGTTTCTTTATTACTTTATTTTTTTCTTTCTTTCTTTCTTTCTTTCTTGATATCTTTCATTCTAGCTTTCATACCTTCTCTGATTTCATCTTTAATTTCTCTATTGATTTCTTCTTTCTTTCTTTCTTGATACCTTTCATTCTTGCTTTCATACCTTTTCTCATTCTATCTTTAGTTTCTTTTTTACTTACTTTCATTTTTTGCTTTCTTGATATGTTACATTCTAGCTTTCATACCTTCTCTCATTCTATCTTTAGTTTCTTTATTACTTTGTTTCTTTCTTTCTTTCTTGATATCTTTCATTCTAGCTTTCATACCTTCTTTGATTCTCTTTAGGTTCTTTATTAATTAATTTCGTTCTTTCTTTCTTTCTTTATTTCTTGATATCT
The DNA here is from genome assembly GCA_037013535.1 of Intellagama lesueurii. Lineage (NCBI taxonomy): Eukaryota > Metazoa > Chordata > Lepidosauria > Squamata > Agamidae > Intellagama > Intellagama lesueurii. The sequence goes on from JBAJHW010000002.1 coordinate 95,750,701, forward strand.
CATTCTAGCTCTCATAACTTCTCTGATTCTATCTTTAGTTCCTTTACTTCTTCCTTTCTTACTTTCTTTCTTTCTTGATAACTTTCGATCTAGCATTCATATCTTCACTCATTCAATCTTTATTTTATTTATTACATTATTTTTACTTTGTTCCTTTTTTCTTACTTGATATCTTTCATTCTAGCTTTCATACCTTCTCTCTTTCTATCTTTAGTTTCTTTATTACTTTCTTTCTTTCTTTCTTTCTTTCTTGTTATCTTTCATTCTTGCTTTCATACCTTCTCTCATTCTATCTTTAGTTTCTTTATTACTTTATTTTTTTCTTTCTTTCTTTCTTTCTTTCTTGATATCTTTCATTCTAGCTTTCATACCTTCTCTGATTTCATCTTTAATTTCTCTATTGATTTCTTTCTTTCTTTCTTTCTTGATTTCTTTCATTCTAGCTCTCATAACTTCTCTGATTCTATCTTTAGTTTCTTTACTTCTTTCTTTCTTTCTTTCTTTCTTGATAACTTTCGATCTAGCATTCATATCTTCACTCATTCAATCTTTATTTTATTTCTTACATTATTTCTACTTTGTTCCTTTTTTCTTACTTGATATCTTTCATTCTAGCTTTCATACCTTCTCTCATTCTATCTTTAGTTTGTTTTTTACTGACTTTCATTTCTTTCTTTCTTGATATCTTTCATTCTTGCTATCATACCTTCTCTCATTCTATCTTTAGTTTCTTTTTTACTTACTTTCATTCCTTCCTTTCTTGATATGTTACATTCTAGCTTTCATACCTTCTCTCATTTTATCTTTAGTTTCTTTTTTACTTACTTTCATTTCTTTCTTTCTTGATATCTTACATTCTAGCTCTCATCCCTTCTCTCTTTCTATCTTTAGTTTCTTTATTACTTTCTTTCTTTCTTGTTATCTTTCATTCTTGCTTTCATACCTTCTCTCATTCTATCTTTAGTTTCCTTTTTACTTACTCTCATTCCTTGCTTTCTTGATATGTTACATTCTAGCTTTCATACCTTCTCTCATTTTATCTTTAGTTTCTTTTTTACTTACTTTCATTTCTTTCTTTCTTTTTATCTTACATTCTAGCTTTCATACCTTCTCTCATTCTATCTTTAGTTTCTTTATTACTTTCTTTTTTCTTTCTTTCTTTCTTTCTTGATTTCTTTCATTCTAGCTTTCATACCTTCTCTCATTCTATCTTTAGTTTCTTTATTTCTTTCTTACTTTCTTTCTTTATTTCTTTCTTGATATCTTTCATTCTAGCTTTCATATCTTCTTTCATTCTATCTTTAGTTTCTTTATTAATTACTTTCGTTCTTTCTTTCTTTCTTTCTTTCTTGATATCTCATTCTAGCTCTCATACCTTCTCTGATTCTATCTTTAGCTTCCTTACTACTTTCATTCTTTCTTTCTTGATATCTTTCATTCCAGCTTTCATACCTTCTCTCATTCTGTCTTTAGTTTATTTCTTTCTTTCTTACTTACTTTCTTTCTTTCATTCTTGATAACTTTCATTCTAGCTCTCATCCCTTCTCTCTTTCTATCTTTAGTTTCTTTATTACTTTCTTTCTTTCTTTCTTTCTTTCTTGTTATCTTTCATTCTTGCTTTCATACCTTCTCTCATTCTATCTTTAGTTTCTTTTTTACTTATTTTCATTCCTTGCTTTCTTGATATGTTACATTCTAGCTTTCATACCTTCTTTCATTCTATCTTTAGTTTCTTTATTAATTACTTTCGTTCTTTCTTTCTTTCTTTCTTTCTTGATATCTCATTCTAGCTCTCATACCTTCTCTGATTCTATCTTTAGCTTCCTTACTACTTTCTTTCTTTCTTTCTTGATATCTTTCATTCTAGCTTTCATACCTTCTCTCATTCTGTCTTTAGTTTCTTTATTTCTTTCTTACTTACTTTCTTTCTTTCATTCTTGATATCTTTCATTCAAGCTCTCATCCCTTCTCTCTTTCTATCTTTAGTTTCCTTTTTACTTTCTTTCTTTCTTTCTTGATATATTTCATTCTAGCTTTCAAACCTTCTCTCATTCTCTCTTTAGTTTCTTTTTTACTTACTTTCATTTCTTTCTTTCTTCATATCTTGCATTCTAGCTTTCATACCATCACTCATTCCATCTTTAGTTTGTTTATTACTTTCTTTCTTTCTTGATATCTTTCATTGTAGCTTTCATACCTTCTCTCATTCTATCTTTAGTTTCTTTATTAGTTACTTTCTTTCTTTCTTTCATGATATCTTTCATTCTAGATTTCATACCTTCTCTCATTTTATCTTTCGTTTCTTTATTACTTTCTTTCTTTCTTTCTTTCTTTCTTGATATCTTTCATTCTAGCTTTCATACCTTCTCTCATTCTATCTTTAGTTTCTTATTTCTTTCTTACTTACTTTCTTTCTTTCTTTCTTTCTTGATATCTTTCATTCTAGCTCTCATCCCTTCTCTATTTCTATCTTTCGTTTCTTTATTACTTTCTTTCTTTCTTTCTTTCTTGTTATCTTTCATTCTTGCTTTCATACCTTTTCTCATTCTAATTTTAGTTTCCTTTTTACTTACTTTCATTTTTTGCTTTCTTGATATGTTACATTCTAGCTTTCATACCTTCTCTCATTCTATCTTTAGTTTCTTTATTACTTTCTTTCTTTCTTTCTTTCTTGATATCTTTCATTTTAGCTTTCATACGTTCTTTGATTCTCTCTTTAGTTTCTTTATTAATTAATTTCGTTCGTTCTTTCTTTCTTTATTTCTTGATATCTCATTCTAGCTCTCATAACTTCTCTGATCCTATCTTTAGTTCCTTTACTTCTTCCTTTCTTACTTTCTTTCTTTCTTGATAACTTTCGATCTAGCATTCATATCTTCACTCATTCAATCTTTATTTTATTTATTACATTATTTCTACTTTGTTCCTTTTTTCTTACTTGATATCTTTCATTCTAGCTTTCATACCTTCTCTCTTTCTATCTTTAGTTTCTTTATTACTTTCTTTCTTTCTTTCTTTCTTTCTTTCTTTCTTGTTATCTTTCATTCTTGCTTTCATACCTTCTCTCATTCTATCTTTAGTTTCTTTATTACTTTATTTTTTTCTTTCTTTCTTTCTTTCTTTCTTGATATCTTTCATTCTAGCTTTCATACCTTCTCTGATTTCATCTTTAATTTCTCTATTGATTTCTTTCTTTCTTTCTTTCTTGATTTCTTTCATTCTAGCTCTCATAACTTCTCTGATTCTATCTTTAGTTTCTTTACTTCTTTCTTTCTTTCTTTCTTTCTTGATAACTTTCGATCTAGCATTCATATCTTCACTCATTCAATCTTTATTTTATTTCTTACATTATTTCTACTTTGTTCCTTTTTTCTTACTTGATATCTTTCATTCTAGCTTTCATACCTTCTCTCATTCTATCTTTAGTTTGTTTTTTACTGACTTTCATTTCTTTCTTTCTTGATATCTTTCATTCTTGCTTTCATACCTTCTCTCATTCTATCTTTAGTTTCTTTTTTACTTACTTTCATTCCTTCCTTTCTTGATATGTTACATTCTAGCTTTCATACCTTCTCTCATTTTATCTTTAGTTTCTTTTTTACTTACTTTCATTTCTTTCTTTCTTGATATCTTACATTCTAGCTCTCATCCCTTCTCTCTTTCTATCTTTAGTTTCTTTATTACTTTCTTTCTTTCTTGTTATCTTTCATTCTTGCTTTCATACCTTCTCTCATTCTATCTTTAGTTTCTTTTTTACTTACTCTCATTCCTTGCTTTCTTGATATGTTACATTCTAGCTTTCATACCTTCTCTCATTTTATCTTTAGTTTCTTTTTTACTTACTTTCATTTCTTTCTTTCTTTTTATCTTACATTCTAGCTTTCATACCTTCTCTCATTCTATCTTTAGTTTCTTTATTACTTTCTTTTTTCTTTCTTTCTTTCTTTCTTGATTTCTTTCATTCTAGCTTTCATACCTTCTCTCATTCTATCTTTAGTTTCTTTATTTCTTTCTTACTTTCTTTCTTTATTTCTTTCTTGATATCTTTCATTCTAGCTTTCATATCTTCTTTCATTCTATCTTTAGTTTCTTTATTAATTACTTTCGTTCTTTCTTTCTTTCTTTCTTTCTTGATATCTCATTCTAGCTCTCATACCTTCTCTGATTCTATCTTTAGCTTCCTTACTACTTTCTTTCTTTCTTTCTTGATATCTTTCATTCTTTCTTTCATACCTTCTCTCATTCTATCTTTAGTTTCTTTTTTACTTACTTTCATTCCTTCCTTTCTTGATATGTTACATTCTAGCTTTCATACCTTCTCTCATTTTATCTTTAGTTTCTTTTTTACTTACTTTCATTTCTTTCTTTCTTGATATCTTACATTCTAGCTCTCATCCCTTCTCTCTTTCTATCTTTAGTTTCTTTATTACTTTCTTTCTTTCTTGTTATCTTTCATTCTTGCTTTCATACCTTCTCTCATTCTATCTTTAGTTTCTTTTTTACTTACTCTCATTCCTTGCTTTCTTGATATGTTACATTCTAGCTTTCATACCTTCTCTCATTTTATCTTTAGTTTCTTTTTTACTTACTTTCATTTCTTTCTTTCTTTTTATCTTACATTCTAGCTTTCATACCTTCTCTCATTCTATCTTTAGTTTCTTTATTACTTTCTTTTTTCTTTCTTTCTTTCTTTCTTGATTTCTTTCATTCTAGCTTTCATACCTTCTCTCATTCTATCTTTAGTTTCTTTATTTCTTTCTTACTTTCTTTCTTTATTTCTTTCTTGATATCTTTCATTCTAGCTTTCATATCTTCTTTCATTCTATCTTTAGTTTCTTTATTAATTACTTTCGTTCTTTCTTTCTTTCTTTCTTTCTTGATATCTCATTCTAGCTCTCATACCTTCTCTGATTCTATCTTTAGCTTCCTTACTACTTTCATTCTTTCTTTCTTGATATCTTTCATTCTAGCTTTCATACCTTCTCTCATTCTGTCTTTAGTTTATTTCTTTCTTTCTTACTTACTTTCTTTCTTTCATTCTTGATAACTTTCATTCTAGCTCTCATCCCTTCTCTCTTTCTATCTTTAGTTTCTTTATTACTTTCTTTCTTTCTTTCTTTCTTGTTATCTTTCATTCTTGCTTTCATACCTTCTCTCATTCTATCTTTAGTTTCTTTTTTACTTATTTTCATTCCTTGCTTTCTTGATATGTTACATTCTAGCTTTCATACCTTCTTTCATTCTATCTTTAGTTTCTTTATTAATTACTTTCGTTCTTTCTTTCTTTCTTTCTTTCTTGATATCTCATTCTAGCTCTCATACCTTCTCTGATTCTATCTTTAGCTTCCTTACTACTTTCTTTCTTTCTTTCTTGATATCTTTCATTCTAGCTTTCATACCTTCTCTCATTCTGTCTTTAGTTTCTTTATTTCTTTCTTACTTACTTTCTTTCTTTCATTCTTGATATCTTTCATTCAAGCTCTCATCCCTTCTCTCTTTCTATCTTTAGTTTCCTTTTTACTTTCTTTCTTTCTTTCTTGATATATTTCATTCTAGCTTTCAAACCTTCTCTCATTCTCTCTTTAGTTTCTTTTTTACTTACTTTCATTTCTTTCTTTCTTCATATCTTGCATTCTAGCTTTCATACCATCACTCATTCCATCTTTAGTTTGTTTATTACTTTCTTTCTTTCTTGATATCTTTCATTGTAGCTTTCATACCTTCTCTCATTCTATCTTTAGTTTCTTTATTAGTTACTTTCTTTCTTTCTTTCATGATATCTTTCATTCTAGATTTCATACCTTCTCTCATTTTATCTTTCGTTTCTTTATTACTTTCTTTCTTTCTTTCTTTCTTTCTTGATATCTTTCATTCTAGCTTTCATACCTTCTCTCATTCTATCTTTAGTTTCTTATTTCTTTCTTACTTACTTTCTTTCTTTCTTTCTTTCTTGATATCTTTCATTCTAGCTCTCATCCCTTCTCTATTTCTATCTTTCGTTTCTTTATTACTTTCTTTCTTTCTTTCTTTCTTGTTATCTTTCATTCTTGCTTTCATACCTTCTCTCATTCTATCTTTAGTTTCTTTTTTACTTACTTTCATTTCTTTCTTACTTGATATCTTTCATTCTAGCTTTCATACCTTCTCTCATTTTATCTTTAGTTTCTTTTTTACTTACTTTCATTTCTTTCTTTCTTGATATCTTTCCTTCTATCTTTCATATCTTCTCTCATTCTATCTTTAGTTTCTTTATTTCTTTCTTACTTACTTACTTACTTTCTTTCTTGATATCTTTCATTCTAGCTCTCATCCCTTCTCTCTTTCTATCTTTAGTTTCTTTTTTACTTTCTTTCTTTCTTTCTTTCTTTCTTTCTTTCTTTCTTTTTATCTTTCATTCTTGCTTTCATACCTTCTCTCATTCTATCTATAGTTTCTTTTTTACTTACTTTCATTTCTTGCTTTCTTGATATGTTACATTCTAGCTTTCATACCTTCTCTCATTTTATCTTTAGTTTCTTTTTTACTTACTTTCATTTCTTGCTTTCTTGATATGTTACATTCTAGGTTTCATACCTTCTCTCATTCTATCTTTAGTTTCTTTATTTATTACTTTCGTTCTTTCTTTCCTCTTTCTTTCTTCATAACTTTCATTCTAGCATTCATAACTTCACTCATTCATCCTTTATTTTCTTTCTTACGTTAGTTCTACTTTTTTTTATTTCTTGATATCTTTCATTCTAGCTTTCAAACCTTCTCTCATTCTATATTTAGTTTCCTTTTTACTTTCTTTCTTTCTTGATATATTTCATTCTAGCTTTCATACCTTCTCTTATTCTTTCTTTAGTTTCTTTATTAGTTACTTTCTTTCTTTCTTTCATAATATCTTTTATGCTAGATTTCATACCTTCTCTCATTTTATCTTTCGTTTCTTTATTACTTTCTTTCTTTCTTTCTTTCTTTCTTGATATCTTTCATTCTAGCTTTCATACCTTCTTTCATTCTATCTTTTGTTTCTTTATTAATGACTTTCGTTGTTTCTTTCTTTCTTTCTTTCTTCATATCTCATTCTAGCTCACATACCTTCTCTGATTCTATCTTTAATTTCTTTACTACTTTCTTTCTTTCTTTCTTTCTTTCTTTCTTTCTTTCTTTCTTGATAACTTTCATTCTAGCATTCATATCTTCACTCATTCAATCTTTATTTTCTTTATTACATTATTTCTACTTTGTTCCTTTTTTCTTTCTTCATATCATTCATTCTAGCTTTCATACCTTCTCTCATTTTATCTTTAGTTTCTTTTTTACTTACTTTCATTTCTTTCTTTCTTGATATCTTACATTCTAGCTTTTATACCTTCTCTCATTCTATCTTTAGTTTCTTTATTACTTTCTTTCTTTCTCTCTTTCTTTCTTGATATCTTTCATTCTATCTTTCATACCTTCTCTCGTTCTATCTTTATTTTCTCTATTACTTTCTTACTTTCTTTCTTTCTTGATATCTTTCATTCTAGCTTTCATACCTTCTCTCATTCTATCTTTAGTTTCTTTATTACTTTCTTTTTTTCTTTCTTTCTTTCTTGATCGCTTTCATTCTAGCTCTCATACCTTCTCTCGTTCTATCTTTATTTTCTCTATTACTTTCTTACTTTCTTTCTTTCTTTCTTGATATCTTTCATTCTAGCTTTCATACCTTCTCTCATTTCATCTTTAATTTCTCTATTGATTCCTTTTTTTTTCTTTCTTGTTATCTTTCATTCTTGCTTTCATACCTTCTCTCATTCTATCTTTAGTTTCTTTTTTACTTACTTTCATTCCTTGCTTTCTTGATATGTTACATTCTAGCTTTCATACCTTCTCTCATTTTATCTTTAGTATCTTTTTTACTTACTTTCATTTCTTTCTTTCTTGATATCTTACATTCTAGCTTTCATAACTTCTCTCATTCTATCTTTAGTTTCTTTATTAATTTCTTACTTTCTTTCTTTATTTCTTTCTTTCTTGTTATCTTTCATTCTTGCTTTCATACCTTCTCTCATTCTATCTTTAGTTTCTTTTTTACTTACTTTCATTCCTTGCTTTCTTGATATGTTATATTCTAGCTTTCATACCTTCTCTCATTTTATCTTTAGTATCTTTTTTACTTACTTTCATTTCTTTCTTTCTTGATATCTTACATTCTAGCTTTCATACCTTCTCTCATTCTATCTTTAGTTTCTTTATTAATTTCTTACTTTCTTTCTTTATTTCTTTCTTGATATCTTTCATTCTAGCTTTCATACCTTCTCTCATTCTGTCTTTAGTTTCTTTTTTACTTACTTTCATTCCTTGCTTTCTTGATATGTTACATTCTAGCTTTCATACCTTCTCTCATTTGATCTTTAGTATCTTTTTTACTTACTTTCATTTCTTTCTTTCTTGATATCTTTCATTCTAGCTTTCATACCTTCTCTCATTCTATCTTTAGTTTCTTTATAAATTTCTTACTTTCTTTCTTTCTTTCTTTCTTTCTTGTTATCTTTCATTCTTGCTTTCATACCTTCTCTCATTCTATCTTTAGTTTCTTTTTTACTTACTTTCATTCCTTGCTTTCTTGATATGTTACATTCTAGCTTTCATACCTTCTCTCATTTTATCTTTAGTATCTTTTTTACTTACTTTCATTTCTTTCTTTCTTGATATCTTACATTCTAGCTTTCATACCTTCTCTCATTCTATCTTTAGTTTCTTTATTAATTTCTTACTTTCTTTCTTTATTTCTTTCTTTATATCTTTCATTCTAGCTTTCATATCTTCTTTCATTCTATCTATAGTTTCTTTATTAATTATTTTCGTTCTTTCTTTCTTTCTTTCTTTCTTTATTCATTTCTCATTCTAGCTCTCATAACTTCTCTGATTCTATCTTTAGTTTCTTTACTTCTTTCTTTCTTTCCTTCTTGATATCTTTCGATCTAGCATTCATATCTTCACTCATTCAATCTTTATTTTATTTATTACATTATTTCTACTTTGTTCCTTTTTCTTTCTTGATATCTTTCATTCTAGCTTTCATACCTTCTCTCCTTCTATCTTTAGTTTTTTTTTACTTACTTTCATTTCTTTCTTTCCTGATATCTTACATTCTAGCTTTCATACCTTCTCTCATTCTATCTTTAGTTTCTTTATTACTTTCTTTCTTTCTTTCTTTCTTGATATCTTTCATTCTAGGTCTCATCCCTTTTCTCTTTCTATCTTTAGTTTATTTATTTATTTATTTATTTATTTATTTATTTATTTCTTGATATCTTTCATTCTAGCTCTCATCCCTTCTCTCTTTCTATCTTTAGTTTCTTTCTTACTTTCTTACTTTCTTTCTTTCTTTCTTTCTTGATATCTTTCATTCTAGCTTTCATACCTTCTCTCATTTCATCTTTAATTTCTCTATTGATTTCTTCTTTCTTTCTTTCTTGATACCTTTCATTCTTGCTTTCATACCTTTTCTCATTCTATCTTTAGTTTCTTTTTTACTTACTTTCATTTTTTGCTTTCTTGATATGTTACATTCTAGCTTTCATACCTTCTCTCATTCTATCTTTAGTTTCTTTATTACTTTCTTTCTTTCTTTCTTTCTTGATATCTTTCATTCTAGCTTTCATACGTTCTTTGATTCTCTCTTTAGTTTCTTTATTAATTAATTTCGTTCTTTCTTTCTTTATTTATTTCTTGATATCTCATTCTAGCTCTCATAACTTCTCTGATTCTATCTTTAGTTCCTTTACTTCTTCCTTTCTTACTTTCTTTCTTTCTTGATAACTTTCGATCTAGCATTCATATCTTCACTCATTCAATCTTTATTTTATTTATTACATTATTTCTACTTTGTTCCTTTTTTCTTACTTGATATCTTTCATTCTAGCTTTCATACCTTCTCTCTTTCTATCTTTAGTTTCTTTATTACTTTCTTTCTTTCTTTCTTTCTTTCTTGTTATCTTTCATTCTTGCTTTCATACCTTCTCTCATTCTATCTTTAGTTTCTTTTTTACTTCCTTTCATTCCTTGCTTTCTTGATATCTTACATTCTAGCTTTCATACCTTCTCTCATTTTATCTTTAGTTTCTTTTTTACTTACTTTCATTTCTTTCTTTCTTGATATCTTACATTCTAGCTTTCATACCTTCTCTCATTCTATCTTTAGTTTCTTTATTACTTTATTTTTTTCTTTCTTTCTTTCTTTCTTTCTTGATATCTTTCATTCTAGCTTTCATACCTTCTCTGATTTCACCTTAATTTCTCTATTGATTTCTTTCTTTCTTTCTTTCTTTCTTGATTTCTTTCATTCTAGCTCTCATAACTTCTCTGATTCTATCTTTAGTTTCTTTACTTCTTTCTTTCTTTCTTTCTTTCTTGATAACTTTCGATCTAGCATTCATATCTTCACTCATTCAATCTTTATTTTATTTCTTACATTATTTCTACTTTGTTCCTTTTTTCTTACTTGATATCTTTAATTCTAGCTTTCATACCTTCTCTCATTCTATCTTTAGTTTCTTTTTTACTGACTTTCATTTCTTTCTTTCTTGATATCTTTCATTCTTGCTTTCATACCTTCTCTCGTTCTATCTTTAGTTTCTTTTTTACTTACTTTCATTCCTTGCTTTCTTGATATGTTACATTCTAGCTTTCATACCTTCTCTCATTTTATCTTTAGTTTCTTTTTTACTTACTTTCATTTCTTTCTTTCTTGATATCTTACATTCTAGCTCTCATTCCTTCTCTCTTTCTATCTTTAGTTTCTTTATTACTTTCTTTCTTTCTTTCTTGTTATCTTTCATTCTTGCTTTCATACCTTCTCTCATTCTATCTTTAGTTTCTTTTTTACTTACTTTCATTCCTTGCTTTCTTGATATGTTACATTCTAGCTTTCATACCTTCTCTCATTTTATCTTTAGTTTCTTTTTTACTTACTTTCATTTCTTTCTTTCTTGATATCTTACATTCTAGCTTTCATACCTTCTCTCATTCTATCTTTAGTTTCTTTATTACTTTATTTTTTTCTTTCTTTCTTTCTTTCTTTCTTGATATCTTTCATTCTAGCTTTCATACCTTCTCTGATTTCACCTTAATTTCTCTATTGATTTCTTTCTTTCTTTCTTTCTTTCTTGATTTCTTTCATTCTATCTTTCATACCTTCTCTCATTCTATCTTTAGTTTCTTTATTTCTTTCTTACTTTCTTTCTTTATTTCTTTCTTGATATCTTTCATTCTAGCTTTCATATCTTCTTTCATTCTATCTTTAGTTTCTTTATTAATTACTTTCGTTCTTTCTTTCTTTCTTTCTTTCTTGATATCTCATTCTAGCTCACATACCTTCTCTGATTCTATCTTTAGCTTCCTTACTACTTTCTTTCTTTCTTTCTTGATATCTTTCATTCTAGCTTTCATACCTTCTCTCATTCTGCCTTTAGTTTCTTTATTTCTTTCTTACTTACTTTCTTTCTTTCATTCTTGATATCTTTCATTCTAGCTCTCATCCCTTCTCTCTTTCTATCTTTAGTTTCTTTATTACATTCTTTCTTTCTTTCTTTCTTGTTATCTTTCATTCTTGCTTTCATACCTTCTCTCATTCTATCTTTAGTTTCTTTTTTACTTATTTTCATTCCTGGCTTTCTTGATATGTTACATTCTAGCTTTCATACCTTCTTTCATTCTATCTTTAGTTTCTTTATTAATTACTTTCGTTCTTTCTTTCTTTCTTTCTTTCTTGATATCTCATTCTAGCTCTCATACCTTCTCTGATTCTATCTTTAGCTTCCTTACTACTTTCTTTCTTTCTTTCTTGATATCTTTCATTCTAGCTTTCATACCTTCTCTCATTCTGTCTTTAGTTTCTTTATTTCTTTCTTACTTACTTTCTTTCTTTCATTCTTGATATCTTTCATTCTAGCTCTCATCCCTTCTCTCTTTCTATCTTTAGTTTCCTTTTTACTTTCTTTCTTTCTTTCTTGATATATTTCATTCTAGCTTTCAAACCTTCTCTCATTCTCTCTTTAGTTTCTTTTTTACTTACTTTCATCTCTTACTTTCTTCATATCTTGCATTCTAGCTTTCATACCATCACTCATTCCATCTTTAGTTTGTTTATTACTTTCTTTCTTTCTTGATATCTTTCATTGTAGCTTTCATACCTTCTCTCATTCTATCTTTAGTTTCTTTATTAGTTACTTTCTTTCTTTCTTTCATGATATCTTTCATTCTAGATTTCATACCTTCTCTCATTTTATCTTTCGTTTCTTTATTACTTTCTTTCTTTCTTTCTTTCTTTCTTTCTTGATATCTTTCATTCTAGCTTTCATACCTTCTCTCATTCTATCTTTAGTTTCTTATTTCTTTCTTACTTACTTTCTTTCTTTCTTTCTTTCTTGATATCTTTCATTCTAGCTCTCATCCCTTCTCCATTTCTATCTTTCGTTTCTTTATTACTTTCTTTCTTTCTTTCTTGTTATCTTTCATTCTTGCTATCATACCTTCTCTCATTCTATCTTTAGTTTCTTTTTTACTTACTTTCATTCCTTGCTTTCTTGATATGTTACATTCTAGCTTTCATACCTTCTCTCATTTTATCTTTAGTTTCTTTTTTAATTACTTTCATTTCTTTCTTTCTTGATATCTTACATTCTAGCTTTTATACCTTCTCTCATTCTATCTTTAGTTTCTTTATTACTTTCTTTCTTTCTCTCTTTCTTTCTTGATATCTTTCATTCTATCTTTCATACCTTCTCTCGTTCTATCTTTATTTTCTCTATTACTTTCGTACTTTCTTTCTTTCTTGATATCTTTCATTCTAGCTTTCATACCTTCTCTCATTCTATCTTTAGTTTCTTTATTACTTTCTTTTTTCTTTCTTTCTTTCTTGATCGCTTTCATTCTAGCTCTCATACCTTCTCTCGTTCTATCTTTATTTTCTCTATTACTTTCTTACTTTCTTTCTTTCTTTCTTGATATCTTTCATTCTAGCTTTCATACCTTCTCTCATTTCATCTTTAATTTCTCTATTGATTCCTTTTTTTTTCTTTCTTGTTATCTTTCATTCTTGCTTTCATACCTTCTCTCATTCTATCTTTAGTTTCTTTTTTACTTACTTTCATTTCTTTCTTTCTTGATATCTTACATTCTAGCTTTCATAACTTCTCTCATTCTATCTTTAGTTTCTTTATTAATTTCTTACTTTTTTTCTTTATTTCTTTCTTTCTTGTTATCTTTCATTCTTGCTTTCATACCTTCTCTCATTCTATCTTTAGTATCTTTTTTACTTACTTTCATTTCTTTCTTTCTTGATATGTTATATTCTAGCTTTCATACCTTCTCTCATTCTATCTTTAGTTTCTTTATTAATTTCTTACTTTCTTTCTTTATTTCTTTCTTGATATCTTTCATTCTAGCTTTCATAACTTCTCTCATTCTATCTTTAGTTTCTTTATTAATTTCTTACTTTTTTTCTTTATTTCTTTCTTTCTTGTTATCTTTCATTCTTGCTTTCATACCTTCTCTCATTCTATCTTTAGTTTCTTTTTTACTTACTTTCATTCCTTGCTTTCTTGATATGTTACATTCTAGCTTTCATACCTTCTCTCATTTTATCTTTAGTATCTTTTTTACTTACTTTCATTTCTTTCTTTCTTGATATCTTACATTCTAGCTTTCATACCTTCTCTCATTCTATCTTTAGTTTCTTTATAAATTTCTTACTTTCTTTCTTTCTTTCTTTCTTTCTTGTTATCTTTCATTCTTGCTTTCATACCTTCTCTCATTCTATCTTTAGTTTCTTTTTTACTTACTTTCATTCCTTGCTTTCTTGATATGTTACATTCTAGCTTTCATACCTTCTCTCATTTTATCTTTAGTATCTTTTTTACTTACTTTCATTTCTTTCTTTCTTGATATCTTACATTCTAGCTTTCATACCTTCTCTCATTCTATCTTTAGTTTCTTTATTAATTTCTTACTTTCTTTCTTTATTTCTTTCTTTATATCTTTCATTCTAGCTTTCATATCTTCTTTCATTCTATCTATAGTTTCTTTATTAATTATTTTCGTTCTTTCTTTCTTTCTTTCTTTCTTTCTTTCTTCATTTCTCATTCTAGCTCTCATAACTTCTCTGATTCTATCTTTAGTTTCTTTACTTCTTTCTTTCTTTCCTTCTTGATATCTTTCGATCTAGCATTCATATCTTCACTCATTCAATCTTTATTTTATTTATTACATTATTTCTACTTTGTTCCTTTTCCTTTCTTGATATCTTTCATTCTAGCTTTCATACCTTCTCTCCTTCTATCTTTAGTTTTTTTTTACTTACTTTCATTTCTTTCTTTCCTGATATCTTACATTCTAGCTTTCATACCTTCTCTCATTCTATCTTTAGTTTCTTTATTACTTTCTTTCTTTCTTTCTTTCTTGATATCTTTCATTCTAGGTCTCATCCCTTTTCTCTTTCTATCTTTAGTTTATTTATTCATTTATTTATTTATTTATTTATTTATTTATTTATTTCTTGATATCTTTCATTCTAGCTCTCATCCCTTCTCTATTTCTATCTTTCGTTTCTTTATTACTTTCTTTCTTTCTTTCTTTCTTGTTATCTTTCATTCTTGCTATCATACCTTCTCTCATTCTATCTTTAGTTTCTTTTTTACTTACTTTCATTCCTTGCTTTCTTGATATGTTACATTCTAGCTTTCATACCTTCTCTCATTTTATCTTTAGTTTCTTTTTTACTTACTTTCATTTCTTTCTTTCTTGATATCTTACATTCTAGCTTTCATACCTTCTCTCATTCTATCTTTAGTTTCTTTATTACTTTCTTTCTTTCTTTCTTTCTTGATATCTTTCATTCTAGCTTTCATACGTTCTTTGATTCTCTCTTTAGTTTCTTTATTAATTAATTTCGTTCTTTCTTTCTTTCTTTATTTCTTGATATCTCATTCTAGCTCTCATAACTTCTCTGATTCTATCTTTAGTTCCTTTACTTCTTCCTTTCTTACTTTCTTTCTTTCTTGATAACTTTCGATCTAGCATTCATATCTTCACTCATTCAATCTGTATTTTATTTATTACATTATTTCTACTTTGTTCCTTTTTTCTTACTTGATATCTTTCATTCTAGCTTTCATACCTTCTCTCGTTCTATCTTTAGTTTCTTTATTACTTTCTTTCTTTCTTTCTTTCTTTCTTGTTATCTTTCATTCTTGCTTTCATACCTTCTCTCATTCTATCTTTAGTTTCTTTTTTACTTCCTTTCATTCCTTGCTTTCTTGATATGTTACATTCTAGCTTTCATACCTTCTCTCATTTTATCTTTAGTTTCTTTTTTACTTACTTTCATTTCTTTCTTTCTTGATATCTTACATTCTAGCTTTCATACCTTCTCTCATTCTATCTTTAGTTTCTTTATTACTTTATTTTTTTCTTTCTTTCTTTCTTTCTTGATATCTTTCATTCTAGCTTCCATACCTTCTCTGATTTCATCTTTAATTTCTCTATTGATTTCTTTCTTTCTTTCTTTCTTTCCTGATTTCTTTCATTCTAGCTCTCATAACTTCTCTGATTCTATCTTTAGTTTCTTTACTTCTTTCTTTCTTTCTTTCTTTCTTGATAACTTTCGATCTAGCATTCATATCTTCACTCATTCAATCTTTATTTTATTTCTTACATTATTTCTACTTTGTTCCTTTTTTCTTACTTGATATCTTTCATTCTAGCTTTCATACCTTCTCTCATTCTATCTTTAGTTTCTTTTTTACTGACTTTCATTTCTTTCTTTCTTGATATCTTTCATTCTTGCTTTCATACCTTCTCTCATTCTATCTTTAGTTTCTTTTTTACTTACTTTCATTCCTTGCTTTCTTGATATGTTACATTCTAGCTTTCATACCTTCTCTCATTTTATCTTTAGTTTCTTTTTTACTTACTTTCATTTCTTTCTTTCTTGATATCTTACATTCTAGCTCTCATCCCTTCTCTCTTTCTATCTTTAGTTTCTTTATTACTTTCTTTCTTTCTTTCTTGTTATCTTTCATTCTTGCTTTCATACCTTCTCTCATTCTATCTTTAGTTTCTTTTTTACTTACTTTCATTCCTTGCTTTCTTGATATGTTACATTCTAGCTTTCATACCTTCTCTCATTTTATCTTTAGTTTCTTTTTTACTTACTTTCATTTCTTTCTTTCTTTTTATCTTACATTCTAGCTTTCATACCTTCTCTCATTCTATCTTTAGTTTCTTTATTACTTTCTTTTTTTCTTTCTTTCTTTCTTTCTTGATTTCTTTCATTCTATCTTTCATACCTTCTCTCATTCTATCTTTAGTTTCTTTATTTCTTTCTTACTTTCTTTCTTTATTTCTTTCTTGATATCTTTCATTCTAGCTTTCATATCTTCTTTCATTCTATCTTTAGTTTCTTTATTAATTACTTTCGTTCTTTCTTTCTTTCTTTCTTTCTTGATATCTCATTCTAGCTCTCATACCTTCTCTGATTCTATCTTTAGCTTCCTTACTACTTTCTTTCTTTCTTTCTTGATATCTTTCATTCTAGCTTTCATACCTTCTCTCATTCTGTCTTTAGTTTCTTTATTTCTTTCTTACTTACTTTCTTTCTTTCATTCTTGATATCTTTCATTCTAGCTCTCATCCCTTCTCTCTTTCTATCTTTAGTTTCTTTATTACATTCTTTCTTTCTTTCTTGTTATCTTTCATTCTTGCTTTCATACCTTCTCTCATTCTATCTTTAGTTTCTTTTTTACTTATTTTCATTCCTTGCTTTCTTGATATGTTACATTCTAGCTTTCATACCTTCTTTCATTCTATCTTTAGTTTCTTTATTAATTACTTTCGTTCTTTCTTTCTTTCTTTCTTTCTTGATATCTCATTCTAGCTCTCATACCTTCTCTGATTCTATCTTTAGCTTCCTTACTACTTTCTTTCTTTCTTTCTTGATATCTTTCATTCTAGCTTTCATACCTTCTCTCATTCTGTCTTTAGTTTCTTTATTTCTTTATTACTTACTTACTTTCTTTCATTCTTGATATCTTTCATTCTAGCTCTCATCCCTTCTCTCTTTCTATCTTTAGTTTCCTTTTTACTTTCTTTCTTTCTTTCTTGATATATTTCATTCTAGCTTTCAAACCTTCTCTCATTCTCTCTTTAGTTTCTTTTTTACTTACTTTCATTTCTTTCTTTCTTCATATCTTGCATTCTAGCTTTCATACCATCACTCATTCCATCTTTAGTTTGTTTATTACTTTCTTTCTTTCTTGATATCTTTCATTGTAGCTTTCATACCTTCTCTCATTCTATCTTTAGTTTCTTTATTAGTTACTTTCTTTCTTTCTTTCATGATATCTTTCATTCTAGATTTCATACCTTCTCTCATTTTATCTTTCGTTTCTTTATTACTTTCTTTCTTTCTTTCTTTCTTTCTTTCTTGGTATCTTTCATTCTAGCTTTCATACCTTCTCTCATTCTATGTTTAGTTTCTTATTTCTTTCTTACTTACTTCCTTTCTTTCTTTCTTTCTTTCTTGATATCTTTCATTCTAGCTCTCATCCCTTCTCTATTTCTATCTTTCGTTTCTTTATTACTTTCTTTCTTTCTTTCTTGTTATCTTTCATTCTTGCTTTCATACCTTCTCTCATTCTATCTTTAGTTTCTTTTTTACTTACTTTCATTCCTTGCTTTCTTGATATGTTACATTCTAGCTTTCATACCTTCTCTCATTTTATCTTTAGTTTCTTTTTTACTTACTTTCATTTCTTTCTTTCTTGATATCTTACATTCTAGCTTTCATACCTTCTCTCATTCTATCTTTAGTTTCTTTATTACTTTATTTTTTTCTTTCTTTCTTTCTTTCTTTCTTGATATCTTTCATTCTAGCTTTCATACCTTCTCTGATTTCATCTTTAATTTCTCTATTGATTTCTTCTTTCTTTCTTTCTTGATACCTTTCATTCTTGCTTTCATACCTTTTCTCATTCTATCTTTAGTTTCTTTTTTACTTTCTTTTATTTTTTGCTTTCTTGATATGTTACATTCTAGCTTTCATACCTTCTCTCATTCTATCTTTAGTTTCTTTATTACTTTCTTTCTCTCTTTCTTTCTTGATATCTTTCATTCTAGCTTTCATACGTTCTTTGATTCTCTCTTTAGTTTCTTTATTAATTAATTTCGTTCTTTCTTTCTTTATTTATTTCTTGATATCTCATTCTAGCTCTCATAACTTCTCTGATCCTATCTTTAGTTCCTTTACTTCTTCCTTTCTTACTTTCTTTCTTTCTTGATAACTTTCGATCTAGCATTCATATCTTCACTCATTCAATCTTTATTTTATTTATTACATTATTTCTACTTTGTTCCTTTTTTCTTACTTGATATCTTTCATTCTAGCTTTCATACCTTCTCTCTTTCTATCTTTAGTTTCTTTATTACTTTCTTTCTTTCTTTCTTTCTTTCTTGTTATCTTTCATTCTTGCTTTCATACCTTCTCTCATTCTATCTTTAGTTTCTTTTTTACTTCCTTTCATTCCTTGCTTTCTTGATATGTTACATTCAAGCTTTCATACCTTCTCTCATTTTATCTTTAGTTTCTTTTTTACTTACTTTCATTTCTTTCTTTCTTGATATCTGAAATTTTAGCTTTCAAACCTTCTCTCATTCTATCTTTAGTTTCTTTATTACTTTATTTTTTTCTTTCTTTCTTTTTTTCTTTCTTGATATCTTTGATTCTAGCTTTCATACCTTCTCTGATTTCATCTTTAATTTCTCTATTGATTTCTTTCTTTCTTTCTTTCTTGATTTCTTTCATTCTAGCTCTCATAACTTCTCTGATTCTGTCTTTAGATTCTTTACTTCTTTCTTTCTTTCTTTCTTTCTTTCTTGATAACTTTCGATCTAGCATTCATATCTTCACTCATTCAATCTTTATTTTATTTCTTACATTATTTCTACTTTGTTCCTTTTTTCTTACTTGATATCTTTCATTCTAGCTTTCATACCTTCTCTCATTCTATCTTTAGTTTCTTTTTTACTTACTTTCATTTCTTTCTTTCTTGATATCTTTCATTCTTGCTTTCATACCTTCTCTCATTCTATCTTTAGTTTCTTTTTTACTTACTTTCATTCCTTTCTTTCTTGATATGTTACATTCTAGCTTTCATACCTTCTCTCATTTTATCTTTAGTTTCTTTTTTACTTACTTTCATTTCTTTCTTTCTTGATATCTTACATTCTAGCTCTCATCCCTTCTCTCTTTCTATCTTTAGTTTCTTTATTACTTTCTTTCTTTCTTTCTTTCTTGTTATCTTTCATTCTTGCTTTCATACCTTCTCTCATTCTATCTTTAGTTTCTTTTTTACTTACTTTCATTCCTTGCTTTCTTGATATGTTACATTCTAGCTTTCATACCTTCTCTCATTTTATCTTTAGTTTCTTTTTTACTTTCATTTCTTTCTTTCTTGATATCTTACATTCTAGCTTTCATACCTTCTCTCATTCTATCTTTAGTTTCTTTATTACTTTCTTTCTTTCTTTCTTTCTTTCTTTCTTGATATCTTTCATTCTAGCTTTCATACCTTCTTTCTTTCTATCTTTAGTTTCTTTATTAATTACTTTCGTTCTTTCTTTCTTTCTTTATTTCTTGATATCTCATTCTAGCTATCAGAACTTCTCTGATTCTATCTTTAGTTTCTTCACTACTTTCTTTCTTTCTTTCTTTCTTTCTTTCTTGATAACTTTCGATCTAGCATTCATATCTTCACTCATTCAAACTTTATTTTATTTATTACATTATTTTGTACTTTGTTCCTTTTTTCTTACTTGATATCTTTCATTCTAGCTTTCATACCTTCTCTCATTTTATCTTTAGTTTCTTTTTTACTTACTTTCATTTCTTTCTTTCTTGATATCTTTCCTTCTATCTTTCATACCTTCTCTCATTCTATCTTTAGTTTCTTTATTTCTTTCTTACTTACTTACTTACTTTCTTTCTTGATATCTTTCATTCTAGCTCTCATCCCTTCTCTCTTTCTATCTTTAGTTTCTTTATTACTTTCTTTCTTTCTTTCTTTCTTTCTTTCTTTCTTGTTATCTTTCATTCTTGCTTTCATACCTTCTCTCATTCTATCTATAGTTTCTTTTTTACTTACTTTCATTTCTTGCTTTCTTGATATGTTACATTCTAGCTTTCATACCTTCTCTCATTTTATCTTTAGTTTCTTTTTTACTTACTTTCATTTCTTGCTTTCTTGATATGTTACATTCTAGCTTTCATACCTTCTCTCATTCTATCTTTAGTTTCTTTTTTACTTACTTTCATTTCTTTCTTTCTTGATATCTTACATTCTAGCTTTTATACCTTCTCTCATTCTATCTTTAGTTTCTTTATTACTTTCTTTCTCTCTCTCTTTCTTTCTTGATATCTTTCATTCTATCTTTCATACCTTCTCTCGTTCTATCTTTATTTTCTCTATTACTTTCTTACTTTCTTTCTTTCTTTATATCTTTCATTCTAGCTTTCATACCTTCTCTCATTCTATCTTTAGTTTCTTTATTAATTTCTTTTTTTCTTTCTTTCTTTCTTGATATCTCATTCTAGCTCTCATACCTTCTCTGATTCTATCTTTAGCTTCCTTACTACTTTCTTTCTTTCTTTCTTTCTTGATATCTTTCATTCTAGCTTTCATACCTTCTCTCATTCTGTCTTTAGTTTCTTTATTTCTTTCTTACTTACTTTCTTTCTTTCATTCTTGATATCTTTCATTCTAGCTCTCATCCCTTCTCTCTTTCTATCTTTAGTTTCTTTATTATATTCTTTCTTTCTTTCTTTCTTGTTATCTTTCATTCTTGCTTTCATACCTTCTCTCATTCTATCTTTAGTTTCTTTTTTACTTATTTTCATTCCTTGCTTTCTTGATATGTTACATTCTAGCTTTCATACCTTCTTTCATTCTATCTTTAGTTTCTTTATTAATTACTTTCGTTCTTTCTTTCTTTCTTTCTTTCTTGATATCTCATTCTAGCTCTCATACCTTCTCTGATTCTATCTTTAGCTTCCTTACTACTTTCTTTCTTTCTTTCTTGATATCTTTCATTCTAGCTTTCATACCTTCTCTCATTCTGTCTTTAGTTTCTTTATTTCTTTCTTACTTACTTTCTTTCTTTCATTCTTGATATCTTTCATTCTAGCTCTCATCCCTTCTCTCTTTCTATCTTTAGTTTCCTTTTTACTTTCTTTCTTTCTTTCTTGATATATTTCATTCTAGCTTTCAAACCTTCTCTCATTCTCTCTTTAGTTTCTTTTTTACTTACTTTCATTTCTTTCTTTCTTCATATCTTGCATTCTAGCTTTCATACCATCACTCATTCCATCTTTAGTTTGTTTATTACTTTCTTTCTTTCTTGATATCTTTCATTGTAGCTTTCATACCTTCTCTCATTCTATCTTTAGTTTCTTTATTAGTTACTTTCTTTCTTTCTTTCATGATATCATTCATTCTAGATTTCATACCTTCTCTCATTTTATCTTTCGTTTCTTTATTACTTTCTTTCTTTCTTTCTTTCTTTCTTTCTTGATATCTTTCATTCTAGCTTTCATACCTTCTCTCATTCTATCTTTAGTTTCTTATTTCTTTCTTACTTACTTTCTTTCTTTCTTTCTTTCTTTCTTGATATCTTTCATTCTAGCTCTCATCCCTTCTCTATTTCTATCTTTCGTTTCTTTATTACTTTCTTTCTTTCTTTCTTTCTTTCTTGTTATCTTTCATTCTTGCTTTCATACCTTCTCTCATTCTATCTTTAGTTTCTTTTTTACTTACTTTCATTCCTTGCTTTCTTGATATGTTACATTCTAGCTTTCATACCTTCTCTCATTTTATCTTTAGTTTCTTTTTTACTTACTTTCATTTCTTTCTTTCTTGATATCTTACATTCTAGCTTTCATACCTTCTCTCATTCTATCTTTAGTTTCTTTATTACTTTATTTTTTTCTTTCTTTCTTTCTTTCTTTCTTGATATCTTTCATTCTAGCTTTCATACCTTCTCTGATTTCATCTTTAATTTCTCTATTGATTTCTTCTTTCTTTCTTTCTTGATACCTTTCATTCTTGCTTTCATACCTTTTCTCATTCTATCTTTAGTTTCTTTTTTACTTTCTTTCATTTTTTGCTTTCTTGATATGTTACATTCTAGCTTTCATACCTTCTCTCATTCTATCTTTAGTTTCTTTATTACTTTCTTTCTCTCTTTCTTTCTTGATATCTTTCATTCTAGCTTTCATACGTTCTTTGATTCTCTCTTTAGTTTCTTTATTAATTAATTTCGTTCTTTCTTTCTTTCTTTATTTCTTGATATCTCATTCTAGCTCTCATAACTTCTCTGATCCTATCTTTAGTTCCTTTACTTCTTCCTTTCTTACTTTCTTTCTTTCTTGATAACTTTCGATCTAGCATTCATATCTTCACTCATTCAATCTTTATTTTATTTATTACATTATTTCTACTTTGTTCCTTTTTTCTTACTTGATATCTTTCATTCTAGCTTTCATACCTTCTCTCTTTCTATCTTTAGTTTCTTTATTACTTTCTTTCTTTCTTTCTTTCTTTCTTTCTTGTTATCTTTCATTCTTGCTTTCATACCTTCTCTCATTCTATCTTTAGTTTCTTTATTAGTTACTTTCTTTCTTTCTTTCATGATATCATTCATTCTAGATTTCATACCTTCTCTCATTTTATCTTTCGTTTCTTTATTACTTTCTTTCTTTCTTTCTTTCTTTCTTTCTTGATATCTTTCATTCTAGCTTTCATACCTTCTCTCATTCTATCTTTAGTTTCTTATTTCTTTCTTACTTACTTTCTTTCTTTCTTTCTTTCTTTCTTGATATCTTTCATTCTAGCTCTCATCCCTTCTCTATTTCTATCTTTCGTTTCTTTATTACTTTCTTTCTTTCTTTCTTGTTATCTTTCATTCTTGCTTTCATACCTTCTCTCATTCTATCTTTAGTTTCTTTTTTACTTACTTTCATTCCTTGCTTTCTTGATATGTTACATTCTAGCTTTCACACCTTCTCTCATTTTATCTTTAGTTTCTTTTTTACTTACTTTCATTTCTTTCTTTCTTGATATCTTACATTCTAGCTCTCATCCCTTCTCTCTTTCTATCTTTAGTTTCTTTATTACTTTCTTTCTTTCTTTCTTGTTATCTTTCATTCTTGCTTTCATACCTTCTCTCATTCTATCTTTAGTTTCTTTTTTACTTACTTTCATTCCTTGCTTTCTTGATATGTTACATTCTAGCTTTCATACCTTCTCTCATTTTATCTTTAGTTTCTTTTTTACTTTCATTTCTTTCTTTCTTGATATCTTACATTCTAGCTTTCATACCTTCTCTCATTCTATCTTTAGTTTCTTTATTACTTTATTTCTTTCTTTCTTTCTTTCTTTCTTCATATCTTTCATTCTAGCTTTCATACCTTCTTTCTTTCTATCTTTAGTTTCTTTATTAATTACTTTCATTTCTTTCTTTCTTGATATCTTTCATTCTTGCTTTCATACCTTCTCTCATTCTATCTTTAGTTTCTTTTTTACTTACTTTCATTCCTTGCTTTCTTGATATGTTACATTCTAGCTTTCATACCTTCTCTCATTTTATCTTTAGTTTCTTTTTTACTTACTTTCATTTCTTTCTTTCTTGATATCTTACATTCTAGCTCTCATCCCTTCTCTCTTTCTATCTTTAGTTTCTTTATTACTTTCTTTCTTTCTTTCTTGTTATCTTTCATTCTTGCTTTCATACCTTCTCTCATTCTATCTTTAGTTTCTTTTTTACTTACTTTCATTCCTTGCTTTCTTGATATGTTACATTCTAGCTTTCATACCTTCTCTCATTTTATCTTTAGTTTCTTTTTTACTTTCATTTCTTTCTTTCTTGATATCTTACATTCTAGCTTTCATACCTTCTCTCATTCTATCTTTAGTTTCTTTATTACTTTATTTCTTTCTTTCTTTCTTTCTTTCTTGATATCTTTCATTCTAGCTTTCATACCTTCTTTCTTTCTATCTTTAGTTTCTTTATTAATTACTTTCGTTCTTTCTTTCTTTATTTATTTCTTGATATCTCATTCTAGCTATCAGAACTTCTCTGATTCTATCTTTAGTTTCTTCACTACTTTCTTTCTTTCTTTCTTTCTTTCTTGATAACTTTCGATCTAGCATTCATATCTTCACTCATTCAAACTTTATTTTATTTATTACATTATTTCTACATTGTTCCTTTTTTCTTACTTGATATCTTTCATTCTAGCTTTCATACCTTCTCTCATTTTATCTTTAGTTTCTTTTTTACTTACTTTCATTTCTTTCTTTCTTGATATCTTTCCTTCTATCTTTCATACCTTCTCTCATTTTATCTTTAGTTTCTTTATTTCTTTCTTACTTACTTACTTACTTTCTTTCTTGATATCTTTCATTCTAGCTCTCATCCCTTCTCTCTTTCTATCTTTAGTTTCTTTATTACTTTCTTTCTTTCTTTCTTTCTTGTTATCTTTCATTCTTGCTTTCATACCTTCTCTCATTCTATCTATAGTTTCTTTTTTACTTACTTTCATTTCTTGCTTTCTTGATATGTTACATTCTAGCTTTCATACCTTCTCTCATTCTATCTTTAGTTTCTTTATTTATTACTTTCGTTCTTTCTTTCCTCTTTCTTTCTTCATAACTTTCATTCTAGCATTCATAACTTCACTCATTCATCCTTTATTTTCTTTCTTACATTAGTTCTACTTTTTTTATTTCTTGATATCTTTCATTCTAGCTTTCAAACCTTCTCTCATTCTATATTTAGTTTCCTTTTTACTTTCTTTCTTTCTTTCTTGATATATTTCATTCTAGCTTTCATACCTTCTCTTATTCTTTCTTTAGTTTCTTTATTAGTTACTTTCTTTCTTTCTTTCATAATATCTTTTATGCTAGATTTCATACCTTCTCTCATTTTATCTTTCGTTTCTTTATTACTTTCTTTCTTTCTTTCTTTCTTTCTTGATATCTTTCATTCTAGCTTTCATACCTTCTTTCATTCTATCTTTTGTTTCCTTATTAATGACTTTCGTTGTTTCTTTCTTTCTTTCTTTCTTCATATCTCATTCTAGCTCACATACCTTCTCTGATTCTATCTTTAATTTCTTTACTACTTTCTTTCTTTCTTTCTTTCTTTCTTTCTTTCTTGATAACTTTCATTCTAGCATTCATATCTTCACTCATTCAATCTTTATTTTCTTTATTACATTATTTCTACTTTGTTCCTTTTTTCTTTCTTCATATCATTCATTCTAGCTTTCATACCTTCTCTCATTTTATCTTTAGTTTCTTTATTTCTT
The DNA here is from genome assembly GCA_037013535.1 of Intellagama lesueurii. Classification (NCBI taxonomy): domain Eukaryota; kingdom Metazoa; phylum Chordata; class Lepidosauria; order Squamata; family Agamidae; genus Intellagama; species Intellagama lesueurii. Next base: position 95,776,091 of record JBAJHW010000002.1, read on the forward strand.
TCTTTCTTTCTCTCTTTCTTTCTTGATATCTTTCATTCTATCTTTCATACCTTCTCTCGTTCTATCTTTATTTTCTCTATTACTTTCTTTCTTTCTTTCTTTCTTTCTTGATATCTTTCATTCTAGCTTTCATACCTTCTCTCATTTCATCTTTAATTTCTCTATTGATTTCTTTTTTCTTTCTTTCTTGTTATCTTTCATTCTTGCTTTCATACCTTCTCTCATTCTATCTTTAGTTTCTTTTTTACTTACTTTCATTCCTTGCTTTCTTGATATGTTACATTCTAGCTTTCATACCTTCTCTCATTTTATCTTTAGTTTCTTTTTTACTTACTTTCATTTCTTTCTTTCTTTTTATCTTACATTCTAGCTTTCATACCTTCTCTCATTTTATCTTTAGTTTCTTTATTACTTTCTCTTTTTTTTTCTTTCTTTCTTGATTTCTTTCATTCTATCTTTCATACCTTCTCTCATTCTATCTTTAGTTTCTTTATTTCTTTCTTACTTTCTTTCTTTATTTCTTTCTTGATATCTTTCATTCTAGCTTTCATTTCTTTCATTCTATCTTTAGTTTCTTTATTAATTACTTTCGTTCTTTCTTTCTTTCTTTCTTTCTTGATATCTCATTCTAGCTCTCATACCTTCTCTGATTCTATCTTTAGCTTCCTTACTACTTTCTTTCTTTCTTTCTTGATATCTTTCATTCTAGCTTTCATACCTTCTCTCATTCTGTCTTTAGTTTCTTTATTTCTTTCTTACTTACTTTCTTTCTGTCATTCTTGATATCTTTCATTCTAGCTCTCATGCCTTCTCTCTTTCTATCTTTAGTTTCTTTATTACTTTCTTTCTTTCTTTCTTTCTTGTTATCTTTCATTCTTGCTTTCATACCTTCTCTCATTCTATCTTTAGTTTCTTTTTTACTTACTTTCATTCCTTGCTTTCTTGATATGTTATATTCTAGCTTTCATACCTTCTCTCATTTTATCTTTAGTATCTTTTTTACTTACTTTCATTTCTTTCTTTCTTGATATCTTACATTCTAGCTTTCATACCTTCTCTCATTCTATCTTTAGTTTCTTTTTTACTTACTTTCATTCCTTGCTTTCTTGATATGTTACATTTTAGCTTTCATACCTTCTCTCATTATATCTTTAGTATCTTTTTTACTTACTTTCATTTCTTTCTTTCTTGATATCTTACATTCTAGCTTTCATACCTTCTCTCATTCTATCTTTAGTTTCTTTATTAATTTCTTACTTTCTTTCTTTATTTCTTTCTTTATATCTTTCATTCTAGCTTTCATATCTTCTTTCATTCTATCTATAGTTTCTTTATTAATTACTTTCGTTCTTTCTTTCTTTCTTTCTTTCTTCATTTCTCATTCTAGCTCTCATAACTTCTCTCATTCTATCTTTAGTTTATTTATTTATTTATTTATTTATTTATTTATTTATTTATTAAATTATTTCTTGATATCTTTCATTCTAGCTCTCATCCCTTCTCTCTTTCTATCTTTAGTTTCTTTATTACTTTCTTACTTTCTTTCTTTCTTTCTTGATATCTTTCATTCTAGCTTTCATACCTTCTCTCATTTCATCTTTAATTTCTCTATTGATTTCTTTTTTCTTTCTTTCTTGATATCTTTCATTCTTGCTTTCATACCTTCTCTCATTCTATCTTTAGTTTCTTTTTTACTTACTTTCATTTCTTCCTTTCTTGATATGTTACATTCTAGCTTTCATACCTTATCTCATTCTATCTTTATTTTCTTTATTACTTTCTTTCCCTCTTTATTTCTTGATATCTTTCATACTAGCTTTCATACCTTCTCTCATTTTATCTTTAGTTTCTTTTTTACTTACTTTCAATTCTTTCTTTCTTGATATCTTTCATTCTAGCTTTCAAACCTTCTCTCATTCTATATTTAGTTTCCTTTTTACTTTCTTTCTTTCTTTCTTGATATATTTCATTCTAGCTTTCATACCTTCTCTTATTCTTTCTTTAGTTTCTTTATTAGTTACTTTCTTTCTTTCTTTCATAATATCTTTTATGCTAGATTTCATACCTTCTCTCATTTTATCTTTCGTTTCTTTATTACTTTCTTTCTTTCTTTCTTTCTTTCTTGATATCTTTCATTCTAGCTTTCATACCTTCTTTCATTCTATCTTTTGTTTCCTTATTAATGACTTTCGTTGTTTCTTTCTTTCTTTCTTTCTTCATATCTCATTCTAGCTCACATACCTTCTCTGATCCTATCTTTAATTTCTTTACTACTTTCTTTCTTTCTTTCTTTCTTTCTTTCTTTCTTGATAACTTTCATTCTAGCATTCATATCTTCACTCATTCAATCTTTATTTTCTTTATTACATTATTTCTACTTTGTTCCTTTTTTCTTTCTTCATATCATTCATTCTAGCTTTCATACCTTCTCTCATTTTATCTTTAGTTTCTTTATTACTTTCTTTCTTTCTCTCTTTCTTTCTTGATATCTTTCATTCTATCTTTCATACCTTCTCTCGTTCTATCTTTATTTTCTCTATTACTTTCTTACTTTCTTTCTTTCTTTCTTGATATCTTTCATTCTAGCTTCATTACCTTCTCTCATTCTATCTTTAGTTTCTTTATTACTTTCTTTTTTTCTTTCTTTCTTTCTTGATAGCTTTCATTCTAGCTCTCATAACTTCTCTCGTTCTATCTTTATTTTCTCTATTACTTTCTTTCTTTCTTTCTTTCTTTCTTGATATCTTTCATTCTAGCTTTCATACCTTCTCTCATTTCATCTTTAATTTCTCTATTGATTTCTTTTTTCTTTCTTTCTTGTTATCTTTCATTCTTGCTTTCATACCTTCTCTCATTCTATCTTTAGTTTCTTTTTTACTTACTTTCATTCCTTGCTTTCTTGATATGTTACATTCTAGCTTTCATACCTTCTCTCATTTTATCTTTCGTTTCTTTTTTACTTACTTTCATTTCTTTCTTTCTTTTTATCTTACATTCTAGCTTTCATACCTTCTCTCATTCTATCTTTAGTTTCTTTATTACTTTCTTTTTTTCTTTCTTTCTTTCTTTCTTGATTTCTTTCATTCTATCTTTCATACCTTCTCTCATTCTATCTTTAGTTTCTTTATTTCTTTCTTACTTTCTTTCTTTATTTCTTTCTTGATATCTTTCATTCTAGCTTTCATATCTTCTTTCATTCTATCTTTAGTTTCTTTATTAATTACTTTCGTTCTTTCTTTCTTTCTTTCTTTCTTGATATCTCATTCTAGCTCTCATACCTTCTCTGATTCTATCTTTAGCTTCCTTACTACTTTCTTTCTTTCTTTCTTGATATCTTTCATTCTAGCTTTCATACCTTCTCTCATTCTGTCTTTAGTTTCTTTATTTCTTTCTTACTTACTTTCTTTCTTTCATTCTTGATATCTTTCATTCTAGCTCTCATCCCTTCTCTCTTTCTATCTTTAGTTTCTTTATTACTTTCTTTCTTTCTTTCTTTCTTGTTATCTTTCATTCTTGCTTTCATACCTTCTCTCATTCTATCTTTAGTTTCTTTTTTACTTACTTTCATTCCTTGCTTTCTTGATATGTTATATTCTAGCTTTCATACCTTCTCTCATTCTATCTTTAGATTCTTTATTTATTTCTTACTTTCTTTCCTTCTTTCTTGATATCTTTCATTCTAGCTCTCATCCCTTCTCTCATTTCATCTTTAATTTCTCTATTGATTTCTTTTTTCTTTCTTTCTTGTTATCTTTCATTCTTGCTTTCATACCTTCTCTCATTCTATCTTTAGTTTCTTTTTTACTTACTTTCATTCCTTGCTTTCTTGATATGCTACATTCTAGCTTTCATACCTTCTCTCATTCAATCTTTAGTTTCTTTATTAATTTCTTTCTCTCTTTCTCTATTTCTTTCTTGTTATCTTTCATTCTTGCTTTCATACCTTCTCTCATTCTATCTTTAGTTTCTTTTTTACTTACTTTCATTCCTTGCTTTCTTGATATGTTACATTCTAGCTTTCATACCTTCTCTCATTTTATCTTTAGTATCTTTTTTACTTACTTTCATTTCTTTCTTTCTTGATATCTTACATTCTAGCTTTCATACCTTCTCTCATTCTATCTTTAGTTTCTTTATTAATTTCTTACTTTCTTTCTTTATTTCTTTCTTTATATCTTTCATTCTAGCTTTCATATCTTCTTTCATTCTATCTATAGTTTCTTTATTAATTACTTTCGTTCTTTTTTTCTTTCTTTCTTTCTTCATTTCTCATTCTAGCTCTCATAACTTCTCTGATTCTATCTTTAGTTTCTTTACTTCTTTCTTTCTTTCTTTCTTCATAACTTTCATTCTAGCATTCATAACTTCACTCATTCATCCTTTATTTAATTTCTTACATTATTTCTACTTTGTTCCTTTTTTATTTCTTGATATCTTTCATTCTAGCTTTGAAACCTTCTCTCATTCTATCTTTAGTTTCTTTTTTACTTACTTTCATTTCTTTCTTTCTTCATATCTTGCATTCTAGCTTTCATACCATCACTCATTCTATCTTTAGTTTGTTTATTACTTTCTTTCTTTCTTGATATCTTTCATTGTAGCTTTCATACCTTCTCTCATTCTATCTTTAGTTTCTTTATTAGTTACTTTCTTTCTTTCTTTCATGATATCTTTCATTCTAGATTCCATACCTTCTCTCATTTTTTCTTTCGTTTCTTTATTACTTTTTTTCTTTCTTTCTTTCTTGTTATCTTTCATTCTTGCTTTCATACCTTCTCTCATTCTAACTTTAGTTTCTTTTTTACTTACTTTCATTTCATTCTTTCCTGATATCTTACATTCTAGCTTTCATACCTTCTCTCATTCTATCTTTAGTTTCTTTATCACTTTATTTTTTTCTTTCTTTCTTTCTTTCTTTCTTTCTTGATATCTTTCATTCTAGTTTTCATACCTTCTCTGATTTCATCTTTAATTTCTCTATTGATTTCTTCTTTCTTTCTTTCTTGATATCTTTCATTTTTGCTTTCATACCTTTTCTCATTCTATCTTAAGTTTCTTTTTTACTTACTTTCATTTTTTGCTTTCTTGATATGTTACATTCTAGCTTTCATACCTTCTCTCATTCTCTCTTTACTTTCTTTATTACTTTCTTTCTTTCTTTCTTTCTTGATATCTTTCATTCTAGCTTTCATACCTTCTTTGATTCTCTCATTAGTTTCTTTATTAATTAATTTCATTCTTTCATTCTTTATTTATTTCTTGATATCTCATTCTAACTCTCATAACTTCTCTGATTCTATCTTTAGTTCCTTTACTTCTTCCTTTCTGTCTTTCTTTCTTTCTTTCTTGATAACTTTCGATCTAGCATTCATATCTTCACTCATTCAATCTTTATTTTTTTTATTACATTATTTCTACTTTGTTCCTTTTTTCTTACTTGATATCTTTCATTCTAGCTTTCATACCTTCTCTCTTTCTATCTTTAGTTTCTTTATTACTTTCTTTCTTTCTTTCTTTCTTTCTTTCTTGTTATCTTTCATTCTTGCTTTCATACCTTCTCTCATTCTATCTTTAGTTTCTTTTTTACTTACTTTCATTCCTTGCTTTCTTGATATGTTACATTCTAGCTTTCATACCTTCTCTCATTCTATCTTTAGTTTCTTTATTACTTTCTTTCTTTCTTTCTTTCTTTCTTTCTTTCTTTCTTTCTTTCTTGATATCTTTCATTCTAGCTTTCATACCTTCTCTGATTTCATCTTTAAATTCTCTATTGATTTCTTTTTTCTTTCTTTCTTGATATCTTTCATTCTTGCTTTCATACCTTCTCTCATTCTATCTTTAGTTCCTTTTTTACTTACTTTCATTTCTTCCTTTCTTGATATGTTACATTCTACATTTCATCCCTTCTCTCATTCTATCTTTAGTTTCTTTATTACTTTCTCTCTTTCTTTCTTTCTTGATATCTTTCATTCTAGCTTTCATACCTTCTTTGATTCTCTCTTTAGTTTCTTTATTAATTAATTTCGTTCTTTCTTTCTTTATTTCTTTTTATCTCATTCTAGCTCTCATAACTACTCTGATTCTATCTTTAGTTTCTTTACTACTTTCTTACTTTCATTTCTTGCTTTCTTGATATGTTAAATTCTAGCTTTCATACCTTCTCTCATTCTATCTTTAGTTTTTTTATTAATTTCTTACTTTCTTTCTTTATTTCTTTCTTGATATCTTTCATTCTAGCTTTCATATCTTCTTTCATTCTATCTATAGTTTCTTTATTAATTACTTTCGTTCTTTCTTTCTTTCTTTCTTCATATCTCATTCTAGCTCTCATAACTTCTCTGATTCTATCTTTAGTTTCTATACTTCTTTCTTTCTTTCCTTCTTGATATCTTTCGATCTAGCATTCATATCTTCACTCATTCATTTTTTATTTTATTTATTACATTATTTCTACTTTGTTCCTTTTTTTCCCCCTTGATATCTTTCATTCTAGCTTTCATACCTTCTCTCATTTTATCTTAATTTCTTTTTTACTTACTTTCATTTCTTTTTTTCTTGATATCTTTCATTCTATCTTTCATACCTTCTCTCATTCTATCTTTAGATTCTTTATTTATTTCTTACTTACTTACTTTCTTTCTTTCTTGATATCTTTCATTCTAGCTCTCATCCCTTCTCTCATTTCATCTTTAATTTCTCTATTGATTTCTTTTTTCTTTCTTTCTTGTTATCTTTCATTCTTGCTTTCATACCTTCTCTCATTCTATCTTTAGTTTCTTTTTTACTTACTTTCATTCCTTGCTTTGTTGATATGCTACATTCTAGCTTTCATACCTTCTCTAATTTAATCTTTAGTTTCTTTTTTACTTACTTTCATTTCTTTCTTTCTTGATATCTTACATTCTAGCTTTCATACCTTCTCTCATGCTATCTTTAGTTTCTTTATTACTTTCTTTCTTTCTTTCTTTCTTGATATCTTTCATTTTTGCTTTCATACCTTTTCTCATTCTATCTTTAGTTTCTTTTTTACTTACTTTCATTTTTTGCTTTCTTGATATGTTACATTCTAGCTTTCATACCTTCTCTCATTCTCTCTTTACTTTCTTTATTACTTTCTTTCTTTCTTTCTTTCTTGATATCTTTCATTCTAGCTTTCATACCTTCTTTGATTCTCTCATTAGTTTCTTTATTAATTAATTTCATTCTTTCATTCTTTATTTATTTCTTGATATCTCATTCTAACTCTCATAACTTCTCTGATTCTATCTTTAGTTCCTTTACTTCTTCCTTTCTGTCTTTCTTTCTTTCTTTCTTGATAACTTTCGATCTAGCATTCATATCTTCACTCATTCAATCTTTATTTTTTTTATTACATTATTTCTACTTTGTTCATTTTTTCTTACTTGATATCTTTCATTCTAGCTTTCATACCTTCTCTCTTTCTATCTTTAGTTTCTTTATTACTTTCTTTCTTTCTTTCTTTCTTTCTTTCTTGTTATCTTTCATTCTTGCTTTCATACCTTCTCTCATTCTATCTTTAGTTTCTTTTTTACTTACTTTCATTCCTTGCTTTCTTGATATGTTACATTCTAGCTTTCATACCTTCTCTCATTCTATCTTTAGTTTCTTTATTACTTTCTTTCTTTCTTTCTTTCTTTCTTTCTTTCTTTCTTTCTTTCTTTCTTGATATCTTTCATTCTAGCTTTCATACCTTCTCTGATTTCATCTTTAAATTCTCTATTGATTTCTTTTTTCTTTCTTTCTTGATATCTTTCATTCTTGCTTTCATACCTTCTCTCATTCTATCTTTAGTTCCTTTTTTACTTACTTTCATTCCTTGCTTTCTTGATATGTTACATTCTACATTTCATCCCTTCTCTCATTCTATCTTTAGTTTCTTTATTACTTTCTTTCTTTCTTTCTTTCTTGATATCTTTCATTCTAGCTTTCATACCTTCTTTGATTCTCTCTTTAGTTTCTTTATTAATTAATTTCGTTCTTTCTTTCTTTATTTATTTCTTTTTATCTCATTCTAGCTCTCATAACTACTCTGATTCTATCTTTAGTTTCTTTACTACTTTCTTACTTTCATTTCTTGCTTTCTTGATATGTTAAATTCTAGCTTTCATACCTTCTCTCATTCTATCTTTAGTTTTTTTATTAATTTCTTACTTTCTTTCTTTATTTCTTTCTTGATATCTTTCATTCTAGCTTTCATATCTTCTTTCATTCTATCTATAGTTTCTTTATTAATTACTTTCGTTCTTTTTTTCTTTCTTTCTTCATATCTCATTCTAGCTCTCATAACTTCTCTGATTCTATCTTTAGTTTCTATACTTCTTTCTTTCTTTCCTTCTTGATATCTTTCGATCTAGCATTCATATCTTCACTCATTCATTTTTTATTTTATTTATTACATTATTTCTACTTTGTTCCTTTTTTTCCCCTTGATATCTTTCATTCTAGCTCTCATCCCTTCTCTCATTTCATCTTTTATTTCTCTATTGATTTCTTTTTTCTTTCTTTCTTGTTATCTTTCATTCTTGCTTTCATACCTTCTCTCATTCTATCTTTAGTTTCTTTTTTACTTACTTTCATTCCTTGCTTTGTTGATATGCTACATTCTAGCTTTCATACCTTCTCTAATTTAATCTTTAGTTTCTTTTTTACTTACTTTCATTTCTTTCTTTCTTGATATCTTACATTCTAGCTTTCATACCTTCTCTCATGCTATCTTTAGTTTCTTTATTACTTTCTTTCTTTCTTTCTTTCTTGATATCTTTCATTCTATCTTTCATACCGTCTCTCATTCTATCTTTAGTTTCTTTATTACTTTCTTACTTTCTTTCTTTCTTTCTTGATATCTTTCATTCTAGCTCTCATCCCTTCTATCTTTCTATCTTTAGTTTCTTTATTACTTTCTTTCTTTCTTTCTTTCTTTCTTTCTTTCTTCATAACTTTCATTCTAGCATTCATAACTTCACTCATTCATCCTTTATTTTCTTTCTTACATTATTTCTACTTTGTTCCTTTTTTATTTCTTGATATCTTTCTTTCTATCTTTGAAACCTTCTCTCATTCTATCTTTAGTTTCTTTTTTACTTACTTTCATTTCTTTCTTTCTTCATATCTTGCATTCTAGCTTTCGTACCATCACTCATTCTATCTTTAGTTTGTTTATTACTTTCTTTCTTTCTTGATATCTTTCATTGTAGCTTTCATACCTTCTCTCATTTTATCTTTAGTTTCTTTTTTACTTACTTTCATTTCTTTCTTTCTTGATATCTTACATTCTAGCTTTCATACCTTCTCTCATTCTATCTTTAGTTTCTTTATTACTTTATTTCTTTCTTTCTTTCTTTCTTTCTTGATATCTTTCATTCTAGCTTTCATACCTTCTTTCATTCTATCTTTAGTTTCTTTATTAATTACTTTCGTTCTTTCTTTCTTTCTTTATTTCTTGATATCTCATTCTAGCTATCAGAACTTCTCTGATTCTATCTTTAATTTCTTTACTACTTTCTTTCTTTCTTTCTTTCTTTCTTTCTTGATAACTTTCGATCGAGCATTCATATCTTCACTCATTCAATCTTTATTTTATTTATTACATTATTTCTACTTTGTTCCTTTTTTCTTACTTGATATCTTTCATTCTAGCTTTCATACCTTCTCTCATTCTATCTTTAGTTTCTTTTTTACTTACTTTCATTTCTTTCTTTCTTGATATCTTTCATTCTATCTTTCATACCTTCTCTCATTCTATCTTTAGTTTCTTTATTTCTTTCTTACTTACTTTCTTTCTTTCTTGATATCTTTCATTCAAGCTCTCATCCCTTCTCTCATTCTATCTTTAGTTTCTTTATTACTTTCTTTCTTTCTCTCTTTCTTTCTTGATATCTTTAATTCTAGCTTTCATATCTTCTCTGATTCCATCTTTAATTTCTCTATTGATTTCTTTCTTTCTTTCTTTCTTGATTTCTTTCATTCTAGCTCTCATAACTTCTCTGATTCTATCTTTAGTTTCTTTACTTCTTTCTTTCTTTCTTTCTTTCTTGATAACTTTCGATCTAGCATTCATATCTTCACTCATTCAATCTTTATTTTATTTCTTACATTATTTCTACTTTGTTCCTTTTTTCTTACTTGATATCTTTCATTCTAGCTTTCATACCTTCTCTCATTCTATCTTTAGTTTCTTTTTTACTTACTTTCATTTCTTTCTTTCTTGATATCTTTCATTCTTGCTTTCATACCTTCTCTCATTCTATCTTTAGTTTCTTTTTTACTTACTTTCATTCCTTGCTTTCTTGATATGTTACATTCTAGCTTTCATACCTTCTCTCATTTTATCTTTAGTTTCTTTTCTACTTACTTTCATTTCTTTCTTTCTTGATATCTTACATTCTAGCTCTCATCCCTTCTCTCTTTCTATCTTTAGTTTCTTTATTACTTTCTTTCTTTCTTTCTTTCTTATCTTTCATTCTTGCTTTCATACCTTCTCTCATTCTATCTTTAGTTTCTTTTTTACTTCCTTTCATTCCTTGCTTTCTTGATATGTTACATTCTAGCTTTCATACCTTCTCTCATTTTATCTTTAGTTTCTTTTTTACTTACTTTCATTTCTTTCTTTCTTGATATCTTACATTCTAGCTTTCATACCTTCTCTCATTCTATCTTTAGTTTCTTTATTACTTTATTTTTTTCTTTCTTTCTTTCTTTCTTTCTTGATATCTTTCATTCTAGCTTTCATACCTTCTCTGATTTCATCTTTAATTTCTTTATTGATTTCTTTCTTTCTTTCTTTCTTGATTTCTTTCATTCTAGCTCTCATAACTTCTCTGATTCTGTCTTTAGTTTCTTTACTTCTTTCTTTCTTTCTTTCTTTCTTGATAACTTTCGATCTAGCATTCATATCTTCACTCATTCAATCTTTATTTTATTTCTTACATTATTTCTACTTTGTTCCTTTTTTCTTACTTGATATCTTTCATTCTAGCTTTCATACCTTCTCTCATTCTGTCTTTAGTTTCTTTTTTACTTACTTTCATTTCTTTCTTTCTTGATATCTTTCATTCTAGCTTTCATACCTTCTCTCATTTTATCTTTAGTTTCTTTTTTACTTACTTTCATTTCTTTCTTTCTTGATATCTTACATTCTAGCTCTCATCCCTTCTCTCTTTCTATCTTTAGTTTCTTTATTACTTTCTTTCTTTCTTTCTTGTTATCTTTCATTCTTGCTTTCATACCTTCTCTCATTCTATCTTTAGTTTCTTTTTTACTTACTTTCATTCCTTGCTTTCTTGATATGTTACATTCTAGCTTCCATACCTTCTCTCATTTTATCTTTAGTTTCTTTTTTACTAACTTTCATTTCTTTCTTTTTTGATATCTTACATTCTAGCTTTCATACCTTCTCTCATTCTATCTTTAGTTTCTTTATTACTTTATTTATTTCTTTCTTTCTTTCTTTCTTGATATCTTTCATTCTAGCTTTCATACCTTCTTTCATTCTATCTTTAGTTTCTTTATTAATTACTTTCGTTCTTTCTTTCTTTCTTTATTTCTTGATATCTCATTCTAGCTATCAGAACTTCTCTGATTCTATCTTTAATTTCTTTACTACTTTCTTTCTTTCTTTCTTTCTTTCTTGATAACTTTCGATCGAGCATTCATATCTTCACTCATTCAATCTTTATTTTATTTATTACATTATTTCTACTTTGTTCCTTTTTTCTTACTTGATATCTTTCATTCTAGCTTTCATACCTTCTCTCATTTTATCTTTAGTTTCTTTTTTACTTACTTTCATTTCTTTCTTTCTTGATATCTTTCATTCTATCTTTCATACCTTCTCTCATTCTATCTTTAGTTTCTTTATTTCTTTCTTACTTACTTACTTACTTTCTTTCTTGATATCTTTCATTCTAGCTCTCATCCCTTCTCTCTTTCTATCTTTAGTTTCTTTATTACTTTCTTTCTTTCTTTCTTTCTTGTTATCTTTCATTCTTGCTTTCATACCTTCTCTCATTCTATCTATAGTTTCTTTTTTACTTACTTTCATTTCTTGCTTTCTTGATATGTTACATTCTAGCTTTCATACCTTCTCTCATTCTATCTTTAGTTTCTTTATTTATTACTTTCGTTCTTTCTTTCCTCTTTCTTTCTTCATAACTTTCATTCTAGCATTCATAACTTCACTCATTCATCCTTTATTTTCTTTCTTACATTAGTTCTACTTTTTTTATTTCTTGATATCTTTCATTCTAGCTTTCAAACCTTCTCTCATTCTATATTTAGTTTCCTTTTTACTTTCTTTCTTTCTTTCTTGATATATTTCATTCTAGCTTTCATACCTTCTCTTATTCTTTCTTTAGTTTCTTTATTAGTTACTTTCTTTCTTTCTTTCATAATATCTTTTATGCCAAATTTCATACCTTCTCTCATTTTATCTTTCGTTTCTTTATTACTTTCTTTCTTTCTTTCTTTCTTTCTTGATATCTTTCATTCTAGCTTTCATACCTTCTTTCATTCTATCTTTTGTTTCTTTATTAATGACTTTCGTTGTTTCTTTCTTTCTTTCTTTCTTCATATCTCATTCTAGCTCACATACCTTCTCTGATTCTATCTTTAATTTCTTTACTACTTTCTTTCTTTCTTTCTTTCTTTCTTTCTTTCTTGATAACTTTCATTCTAGCATTCATATCTTCACTCATTCAATCTTTATTTTCTTTATTACATTATTTCTACTTTGTTCCTTTTTTCTTTCTTCATATCATTCATTCTAGCTTTCATACCTTCTCTCATTTTATCTTTAGTTTCTTTTTTACTTTCTTTTTTTCTTTCTTTCTTTCTTGATAGCTTTCATTCTAGCTCTCATACCTTCTCTCGTTCTTTCTTTATTTTCTCTATTACTTTCTTACTTTCTTTCTTTCTTTCTTGATATCTTTCATTCTAGCTTTCATACCTTCTCTCATTTCATCTTTAATTTCTCTATTGATTTCTTTTTTTCTTTCTTTCTTGTTATCTTTCATTCTTGCTTTCATACCTTCTCTCATTCTATCTTTAGTTTCTTTTTTACTTACTTTCATTCCTTGCTTTCTTGATATGTTACATTCTAGCTTTCATACCTTCTCTCATTTTATCTTTAGTTTCTTTTTTACTTACTTTCATTTCTTTCTTTCTTGATATCTTACATTCTAGCTTTCATACCTTCTCTCATTCTATCTTTAGTTTCTTTATTACTTTATTTTTTTCTTTCTTTCTTTCTTTCTTGATATCTTTCATTCTAGCTTTCATACCTTCTCTCATTCTATCTTTAGATTCTTTCTTACTTTCTCACTTTTTTTCTTTCCTTCTTGATATCTTTCATTCTAGCTCTCATCCCTTCTATCTTTCTCTCTTTAGTTTCTTTATTACTTTCTTTCTTTCTTTCTTTCTTTCTTGTTATCTTTCATTCTTGCTTTCATACCTTCTCTCATTCTATCTTTAGTTTCTTTTTTACTTCCTTTCATTCCTTGCTTTCTTGATATGTTACATTCTAGCTTTCATACCTTCTCTCATTTTATCTTTAGTTTCTTTTTTACTTACTTTCATTTCTTTCTTTCTTGATATCTTACATTCTAGCTTTCATACCTTCTCTCATTCTATCTTTAGTTTCTTTATTACTTTATTTTTTTCTTTCTTTCTTTCTGTCTTTCTTGATATCTTTCATTCTAGCTTTCATATCTTCTCTGATTCCATCTTTAATTTCTCTATTGATTTCTTTCTTTCTTTCTTTCTTGATTTCTTTCATTCTAGCTCTCATAACTTCTCTGATTCTATCTTTAGTTTCTTTATTACTTTATTTTTTTCTTTCTTTCTTTCTTTCTTTCTTGATATCTTTCATTCTAGCTTTCATACCTTCTCTGATTTCATCTTTAATTTCTCTATTGATTTCTTCTTTCTTTCTTTCTTGATACCTTTCATTCTTGCTTTCATACCTTTTCTCATTCTATCTTTAGTTTATTTTTTACTTACTTTCATTTTTTGCTTTCTTGATATGTTACATTCTAGCTTTCATACCTTCTCTCATTCTATCTTTAGTTTCTTTATTACTTTCTTTCTTTCTTTCTTTCTTGATATCTTTCATTCTAGCTTTCATACGTTCTTTGATTCTCTCTTTAGTTTCTTTATTAATTAATTTCGTTCTTTCTTTCTTTCTTTATTTCTTGATATCTCATTCTAGCTCTCATAACTTCTCTGATTCTATCTTTAGTTCCTTTACTTCTTCCTTTCTTACTTTCTTTCTTTCTTGATAACTTTCGATCTAGCATTCATATCTTCACTCATTCAATCTTTATTTTATTTATTACATTATTTCTACTTTGTTCCTTTTTTCTTACTTGATATCTTTCATTCTAGCTTTCATACCTTCTCTATTTCTATCTTTAGTTTCTTTATTAATTTCTTTCTTTCTTTCTTTCTTTCTTTCTTGTTATCTTTCATTCTTCCTTTCATACCTTCTCTCATTCTATCTTTAGTTTCTTTTTTACTTCCTTTCATTCCTTGCTTTCTTGATATGTTACATTCTAGCTTTCATACCTTCTCTCATTTTATCTTTAGTTTCTTTTTTACTTACTTTCATTTCTTTCTTTCTTGATATCTTACATTCTAGCTTTCATACCTTCTCTCATTCTATCTTTAGTTTCTTTATTACTTTATTTTTTTCTTTCTTTCTTTCTGTCTTTCTTGATATCTTTCATTCTAGCTTTCATACCTTCTCTGATTTCATCTTTAATTTCTCTATTGATTTCTTTCTTTCTTTCTTTCTTGATTTCTTTCATTCTAGCTCTCATAACTTCTCTGATTCTATCTTTAGTTTCTTTACTTCTTTCTTTCTTTCTTTCTTGATAACTTTCGATCTAGCATTCATATCTTCACTCATTCAATCTTTATTTTATTTCTTACATTATTTCTACTTTGTTCCTTTTGACTTACTTGATATCTTTCATTCTAGCTTTCATAACTTCTCTCATTCTATCTTTAGTTTCTTTTTTACTTACTTTCATTTCTTTCTTTCTTGATATCTTTCATTCTTGCTTTCATACCTTCTCTCATTCTATCTTTAGTTTCTTTTTTACTTACTTTCATTCCTTGCTTTCTTGATATGTTACATTCTAGCTTTCATACCTTCTCTCATTTTATCTTTAGTTTCTTTTTTACTTACTTTCATTTCTTTCTTTCTTGATATCTTACATTCTAGCTCTCATCCCTTCTCTCTTTCTATCTTTAGTTTCTTTATTACTTTCTTTCTTTCTTTCTTGTTATCTTTCATTCTTGCTTTCATACCTTCTCTCATTCTATCTTTAGTTTCTTTTTTACTTCCTTTCATTCCTTGCTTTCTTGATATGTTACATTCTAGCTTTCATACCTTCTCTCATTTTATCTTTAGTTTCTTTTTTACTTACTTTCATTTCTTCCTTTCTTGATATCATACATTCTAGCTTTCATACCTTCTCTCATTCTATCTTTAGTTTCTTTATTACTTTCTTTCTTTCTTTCTTTCTTTCTTTCTTTCTTGATATCTTTCATTCTAGCTTTCATACCTTCTCTGATTTCATCTTTAATTTCTCTATTGATTTCTTTCTTTCTTTCTTTCTTGATTTCTTTCATTCTAGCTCTCATAACTTCTCTGATTCTGTCTTTAGTTTCTTTACTTCTTTCTTTCTTTCTTTCTTTCTTGATAACTTTCGATCTAGCATTCATATCTTCACTCATTCAATCTTTATTTTATTTCTTACATTATTTCTACTTTGTTCCTTTTTTCTTACTTGATATCTTTCATTCTAGCTTTCATACCTTCTCTCATTCTGTCTTTAGTTTCTTTTTTACTTACTTTCATTTCTTTCTTTCTTGATATCTTTCATTCTTGCTTTCATACCTTCTCTCATTCTATCTTTAGTTTCTTTTTTACTTACTTTCATTCCTTGCTTTCTTGATATGTTACATTCTAGCTTTCATACCTTCTCTCATTTTATCTTTAGTTTCTTTTTTACTTACTTTCATTTCTTTCTTTCTTGATATCTTACATTCTAGCTCTCATCCCTTCTCTCTTTCTATCTTTAGTTTCTTTATTACTTTCTTTCTTTCTTTCTTTCTTTCTTTCTTGATATCTTTCATTCTAGCTTTCATACCTTCTCTGATTTCATCTTTAATTTCTCTATTGATTTCTTTTTTCTTTCTTTCTTGATATCTTTCATTCTTGCTTTCATACCTTCTCTCATTCTATCTTTAGTTCCTTTTTTACTTACTTTCATTCCTTGCTTTCTTGATATGTTACATTCTAGATTTCATCCCTTCTCTCATTCTATCTTTAGTTTCTTTATTACTTTCTTTCTTTCTTTCTTTCTTGATATCTTTCATTCTAGCTTTCATACCATCTTTGATTCTCTCTTTAGTTTCTTTATTAATTAATTTCGTTCTTTCTTTCTTTTTTTATTTCTTTTTATCTCATTCTAGCTCTCATAACTTCTCTGATTCTATCTTTAGTTTCTTTACTACTTTCTTACTTTCATTTCTTGCTTTCTTGATATGTTAAATTCTAGCTTTCATACCTTCTCTCATTCTATCTTTAGTTTTTTTATTAATTTCTTACTTTCTTTCTTTATTTCTTTCTTGATATCTTTCATTCTAGCTTTCATATCTTCTTTCATTTTATCTATAGTTTCTTTATTAATTACTTTCGTTCTTTCTTTCTTTCTTTCTTCATATCTCATTCTAGCTCTCATAACTTCTCTGATTCTATCTTTAGTTTCTATACTTCTTTCTTTCTTTCCTTCTTGATATCTTTCGATCTAGCATTCATATCTTCACTCATTCATTTTTTATTTTATTTATTACATTATTTCTACTTTGTTCCTTTTTTTTTCCCTTGATATCTTTCATTCTAGCTTTCATACCTTCTCTCATTTTATCTTAATTTCTTTTTTACTTACTTTCATTTCTTTCTTTCTTGATATCTTTCATTCTATCTTTCATACCTTCTCTCATTCTATCTTTAGATTCTTTATTTATTTCTTACTTACTTACTTTCTTTCTTTCTTGATATCTTTCATTCTAGCTCTCATCCCTTCTCTCATTTCATCTTTAATTTCTCTATTGATTTCTTTTTTCTTTCTTTCTTGTTATCTTTCATTCTTGCTTTCATACCTTCTCTCATTCTATCTTTAGTTTCTTTTTTACTTACTTTCATTCCTTGCTTTCTTGATATGCTACATTCTAGCTTTCATACCTTCTCTAATTTAATCTTTAGTTTCTTTTTTACTTACTTTCATTTCTTTCTTTCTTGATATCTTACATTCTAGCTTTCATACCGTCTCTCATTCTATCTTTAGTTTCTTTATTACTTTCTTACTTTCTTTCTTTCTTTCTTGATATCTTTCATTCTAGCTCTCATCCCTTCTATCTTTCTATCTTTAGTTTCTTTATTACTTTCTTACTATCTTTCTTTCTTTCTTGATATCTTTCATTCTAGCTTTCATACCTTCT
Organism: Intellagama lesueurii; assembly: GCA_037013535.1. Taxonomy (NCBI): domain Eukaryota; kingdom Metazoa; phylum Chordata; class Lepidosauria; order Squamata; family Agamidae; genus Intellagama; species Intellagama lesueurii. The sequence goes on from JBAJHW010000002.1 coordinate 95,793,617, forward strand.
CTCATTTCATCTTTAATTTCTCTATTGATTTCTTTTTTTCTTTCTTTCTTCATATCCTTCATTCTTGCTTTCATACCTTCTCTTATTCTATCTTTAGTTTCTTTTTTACTTACTTTCATTTCTTGCTTTCTTGATATGTTACATTCTAGGTTTCATACCTTCTCTCATTCTTTCTTTAGTTTCTTTATTAATTTCTTTCTTTCTTTCTCTATTTCTTCCTTGATATCTTTCATTCTGGCTTTCATACCTTCTTTCATTCTATCTTTAGTTTCTTTATTAATTACTTTTGTTCTTTCTTTCTTTCTTGATATCTCATTCTAGCTCTCATACCTTCTCTGATTCTATCATTAGTTTCTTTACTACTTTCTTTGTTTCTTTCTTTCTTTCTTTCTTCATAACTTTCATTCTAGCATTCATAACTTCACTCATTCATCCTTTATTTTCTTTCTTACATTATTTCTACTTTGTTCCTTTTTTATTTCTTGATATCTTTCATTCTAGCTTTCAAACCTTCTCTCATTCTCTGTTAGCTTTCTTTTTTACTTACTTTCATTTCTTTCTTTCTTCATATCTTGCATTCTAGCTTTCATACCATCACTCATTCCATCTTTAGTTTGTTTATTACTTTCTTTCTTTCTTGATATCTTTCATTGTAGCTTTCATACCTTCTCTCATTCTATCTTTAGTTTCTTTATTAGTTACTTTCTTTCTTTCTTTCATGATATCTTTCATTCTAGATTTCATACCTTCTCTCATTTTATCTTTCGTTTCTTTATTACTTTCTTTCTTTCTTTCTTTCTTTCTTTCTTGATATCTTTCATTCTAGCTTTCATACCTTCTCTCATTCTATCTTTAGTTTCTTTATTACTTTATTTTTTTCTTTCTTTCTTTCTTTCTTTCTTGATATCTTTCATTCTAGCTTTCATACCTTCTCTGATTTCATCTTTAATTTCTCTATTGATTTCTTCTTTCTTTCTTTCTTGATACCTTTCATTCTTGCTTTCATACCTTTTCTCATTCTATCTTTAGTTTATTTTTTACTTACTTTCATTTTTTGCTTTCTTGATATGTTACATTCTAGCTTTCATACCTTCTCTCATTCTATCTTTAGTTTCTTTATTACTTTCTTTCTTTCTTTCTTTCTTGATATCTTTCATTCTAGCTTTCATACGTTCTTTGATTCTCTCTTTAGTTTCTTTATTAATTAATTTCGTTCTTTCTTTCTTTCTTTATTTCTTGATATCTCATTCTAGCTCTCATAACTTCTCTGATTCTATCTTTAGTTCCTTTACTTCTTCCTTTCTTACTTTCTTTCTTTCTTGATAACTTTCGATCTAGCATTCATATCTTCACTCATTCAATCTTTATTTTATTTATTACATTATTTCTACTTTGTTCCTTTTTTCTTACTTGATATCTTTCATTCTAGCTTTCATAACTTCTCTATTTCTATCTTTAGTTTCTTTATTAATTTCTTTCTTTCTTTCTTTCTTTCTTTCTTTCTTGTTATCTTTCATTCTTCCTTTCATACCTTCTCTCATTCTATCTTTAGTTTCTTTTTTACTTCCTTTCATTCCTTGCTTTCTTGATATGTTACATTCTAGCTTTCATACCTTCTCTCATTTTATCTTTAGTTTCTTTTTTACTTACTTTCATTTCTTTCTTTCTTGATATCTTACATTCTAGCTTTCATACCTTCTCTCATTCTATCTTTAGTTTCTTTATTACTTTATTTTTTTCTTTCTTTCTTTCTGTCTTTCTTGATATCTTTCATTCTAGCTTTCATACCTTCTCTGATTTCATCTTTAATTTCTCTATTGATTTCTTTCTTTCTTTCTTTCTTGATTTCTTTCATTCTAGCTCTCATAACTTCTCTGATTCTATCTTTAGTTTCTTTACTTCTTTCTTTCTTTCTTTCTTGATAACTTTCGATCTAGCATTCATATCTTCACTCATTCAATCTTTATTTTATTTCTTACATTATTTCTACTTTGTTCCTTTTGACTTACTTGATATCTTTCATTCTAGCTTTCATACCTTCTCTCATTCTATCTTTAGTTTCTTTTTTACTTACTTTCATTCCTTGCTTTCTTGATATGTTACATTCTAGCTTTCATACCTTCTCTCATTTTATCTTTAGTTTCTTTTTTACTTACTTTCATTTCTTTCTTTCTTGATATCTTACATTCTAGCTCTCATCCCTTCTCTCTTTCTATCTTTAGTTTCTTTATTACTTTCTTTCTTTCTTTCTTGTTATCTTTCATTCTTGCTTTCATACCTTCTCTCATTCTATCTTTAGTTTCTTTTTTACTTCCTTTCATTCCTTGCTTTCTTGATATGTTACATTCTAGCTTTCATACCTTCTCTCATTTTATCTTTAGTTTCTTTTTTACTTACTTTCATTTCTTCCTTTCTTGATATCATACATTCTAGCTTTCATACCTTCTCTCATTCTATCTTTAGTTTCTTTATTACTTTCTTTCTTTCTTTCTTTCTTTCTTTCTTTCTTTCTTGATATCTTTCATTCTAGCTTTCATACCTTCTCTGATTTCATCTTTAATTTCTCTATTGATTTCTTTCTTTCTTTCTTTCTTGATTTCTTTCATTCAAGCTCTCATAACTTCTCTGATTCTGTCTTTAGTTTCTTTACTTCTTTCTTTCTTTCTTTCTTTCTTGATAACTTTCGATCTAGCATTCATATCTTCACTCATTCAATCTTTATTTTATTTCTTACATTATTTCTACTTTGTTCCTTTTTTCTTACTTGATATCTTTCATTCTAGCTTTCATACCTTCTCTCATTCTGTCTTTAGTTTCTTTTTTACTTACTTTCATTTCTTTCTTTCTTGATATCTTTCATTCTTGCTTTCATACCTTCTCTCATTCTATCTTTAGTTTCTTTTTTACTTACTTTCATTCCTTGCTTTCTTGATATGTTACATTCTAGCTTTCATACCTTCTCTCATTTTATCTTTAGTTTCTTTTTTACTTACTTTCATTTCTTTCTTTCTTGATATCTTACATTCTAGCTCTCATCCCTTCTCTCTTTCTATCTTTAGTTTCTTTATTACTTTCTTTCTTTCTTTCTTGTTATCTTTCATTCTTGCTTTCATACCTTCTCTAATTTAATCTTTAGTTTCTTTTTTACTTACTTTCATTTCTTGCTTTCTTGATATGTTACATTCTAGCTTTCATACCTTCTCTCATTCTATCTTTAGTTTCTTTATTAATTTCTTTCTCACTTTCTCTATTTCTTTCTTGATATCTTTCATTCTGGTTTTCATACCTTCCTCCTTTCTATCTTTAGTTTCTTTATTAATTTCTTTCTTTCTTTCTTTCTTTCTTTCTTCATAACTTTCATTCTAGCATTCATAACTTCACTCATTCATCCTTTATTTTCTTTCTTACATTATTTCTACTTTGTTCCTTTTTTATTTCTTGATATCTTTCTTTCTATCTTTGAAACCTTCTCTCATTCTATCTTTAGTTTCTTTTTTACTTACTTTCATTTCTTTCTTTCTTCATATCTTGCATTCTAGCTTTCGTACCATCACTCATTCTATCTTTAGTTTGTTTATTACTTTCTTTCTTTCTTGATATCTTTCATTGTAGCTTTCATACCTTCTCTCATTTTATCTTTAGTTTCTTTTTTACTTACTTTCATTTCTTTCTTTCTTGATATCTTACATTCTAGCTTTCATACCTTCTCTCATTCTATCTTTAGTTTCTTTATTACTTTATTTCTTTCTTTCTTTCTTTCTTTCTTGATATCTTTCATTCTAGCTTTCATACCTTCTTTCATTCTATCTTTAGTTTCTTTATTAATTACTTTCGTTCTTTCTTTCTTTCTTTATTTCTTGATATCTCATTCTAGCTATCAGAACTTCTCTGATTCTATCTTTAATTTCTTTACTACTTTCTTTCTTTCTTTCTTTCTTTCTTGATAACTTTCGATCGAGCATTCATATCTTCACTCATTCAATCTTTATTTTATTTATTACATTATTTCTACTTTGTTCCTTTTTTCTTACTTGATATCTTTCATTCTAGCTTTCATACCTTCTCTCATTCTATCTTTAGTTTCTTTTTTACTTACTTTCATTTCTTTCTTTCTTGATATCTTTCATTCTATCTTTCATACCTTCTCTCATTCTATCTTTAGTTTCTTTATTTCTTTCTTACTTACTTACTTTCTTTCTTTCTTGATATCTTTCATTCAAGCTCTCATCCCTTCTCTCTTTCTATCTTTAGTTTCTTTATTACTTTCTTTCTTTCTCTCTTTCTTTCTTGATATCTTTCATTCTAGCTTTCATATCTTCTCTGATTCCATCTTTAATTTCTCTATTGATTTCTTTCTTTCTTTCTTTCTTGATTTCTTTCATTCTAGCTCTCATAACTTCTCTGATTCTATCTTTAGTTTCTTTACTTCTTTCTTTCTTTCTTTCTTTCTTGATAACTTTCGATCTAGCATTCATATCTTCACTCATTCAATCTTTATTTTATTTCTTACATTATTTCTACTTTGTTCCTTTTTTCTTACTTGATATCTTTCATTCTAGCTTTCATACCTTCTCTCATTCTATCTTTAGTTTCTTTTTTACTTACTTTCATTTCTTTCTTTCTTGATATCTTTCATTCTTGCTTTCATACCTTCTCTCATTCTATCTTTAGTTTCTTTTTTACTTACTTTCATTCCTTGCTTTCTTGATATGTTACATTCTAGCTTTCATACCTTCTCTCATTTTATCTTTAGTTTCTTTTCTACTTACTTTCATTTCTTTCTTTCTTGATATCTTACATTCTAGCTCTCATCCCTTCTCTCTTTCTATCTTTAGTTTCTTTATTACTTTCTTTCTTTCTTTCTTTCTTATCTTTCATTCTTGCTTTCATACCTTCTCTCATTCTATCTTTAGTTTCTTTTTTACTTCCTTTCATTCCTTGCTTTCTTGATATGTTACATTCTAGCTTTCATACCTTCTCTCATTTTATCTTTAGTTTCTTTTTTACTTACTTTCATTTCTTTCTTTCTTGATATCTTACATTCTAGCTTTCATACCTTCTCTCATTCTATCTTTAGTTTCTTTATTACTTTATTTTTTTCTTTCTTTCTTTCTTTCTTTCTTGATATCTTTCATTCTAGCTTTCATACCTTCTCTGATTTCATCTTTAATTTCTTTATTGATTTCTTTCTTTCTTTCTTTCTTGATTTCTTTCATTCTAGCTCTCATAACTTCTCTGATTCTGTCTTTAGTTTCTTTACTTCTTTCTTTCTTTCTTGATAACTTTCGATCTAGCATTCATATCTTCACTCATTCAATCTTTATTTTATTTCTTACATTATTTCTACTTTGTTCCTTTTTTCTTACTTGATATCTTTCATTCTAGCTTTCATACCTTCTCTCATTCTGTCTTTAGTTTCTTTTTTACTTACTTTCATTTCTTTCTTTCTTGATATCTTTCATTCTAGCTTTCATACCTTCTCTCATTTTATCTTTAGTTTCTTTTTTACTTACTTTCATTTCTTTCTTTCTTGATATCTTACATTCTAGCTCTCATCCCTTCTCTCTTTCTATCTTTAGTTTCTTTATTACTTTCTTTCTTTCTTTCTTGTTATCTTTCATTCTTGCTTTCATACCTTCTCTCATTCTATCTTTAGTTTCTTTTTTACTTACTTTCATTCCTTGCTTTCTTGATATGTTACATTCTAGCTTCCATACCTTCTCTCATTTTATCTTTAGTTTCTTTTTTACTTACTTTCATTTCTTTCTTTTTTGATATCTTACATTCTAGCTTTCATACCTTCTCTCATTCTATCTTTAGTTTCTTTATTACTTTATTTATTTCTTTCTTTCTTTCTTTCTTGATATCTTTCATTCTAGCTTTCATACCTTCTTTCATTCTATCTTTAGTTTCTTTATTAATTACTTTCGTTCTTTCTTTCTTTCTTTATTTCTTGATATCTCATTCTAGCTATCAGAACTTCTCTGATTCTATCTTTAATTTCTTTACTACTTTCTTTCTTTCTTTCTTTCTTTCTTGATAACTTTCGATCGAGCATTCATATCTTCACTCATTCAATCTTTATTTTATTTATTACATTATTTCTACTTTGTTCCATTTTTCTTACTTGATATCTTTCATTCTAGCTTTCATACCTTCTCTCATTTTATCTTTAGTTTCTTTTTTACTTACTTTCATTTCTTTCTTTCTTGATATCTTTCATTCTATCTTTCATACCTTCTCTCATTCTATCTTTAGTTTCTTTATTTCTTTCTTACTTACTTACTTACTTTCTTTCTTGATATCTTTCATTCTAGCTCTCATCCCTTCTCTCTTTCTATCTTTAGTTTCTTTATTACTTTCTTTCTTTCTTTCTTTCTTGTTATCTTTCATTCTTGCTTTCATACCTTCTCTCATTCTATCTATAGTTTCTTTTTTACTTACTTTCATTTCTTGCTTTCTTGATATGTTACATTCTAGCTTTCATACCTTCTCTCTTTCTATCTTTAGTTTCTTTATTACTTTCTTTCTTTCTTTCTTGTTATCTTTCATTCTTGCTTTCATACCTTCTCTCATTCTATCTTTAGTTTCTTTTTTACTTACTTTCATTCCTTGCTTTCTTGATATGTTACATTCTAGCTTCCATACCTTCTCTCATTTTATCTTTAGTTTCTTTTTTACTTACTTTCATTTCTTTCTTTTATGATATCTTACATTCTAGCTTTCATACCTTCTCTCATTCTATCTTTAGTTTCTTTATTACTTTATTTATTTCTTTCTTTCTTTCTTTCTTGATATCTTTCATTCTAGCTTTCATACCTTCTTTCATTCTATCTTTAGTTTCTTTATTAATTACTTTCGTTCTTTCTTTCTTTCTTTATTTCTTGATATCTCATTCTAGCTATCAGAACTTCTCTGATTCTATCTTTAATTTCTTTACTACTTTCTTTCTTTCTTTCTTTCTTTCTTGATAACTTTCGATCGAGCATTCATATCTTCACTCATTCAATCTTTATTTTATTTATTACATTATTTCTACTTTGTTCCTTTTTTCTTACTTGATATCTTTCATTCTAGCTTTCATACCTTCTCTCATTTTATCTTTAGTTTCTTTTTTACTTACTTTCATTTCTTTCTTTCTTGATATCTTTCATTCTATCTTTCATACCTTCTCTCATTCTATCTTTAGTTTCTTTATTTCTTTCTTACTTACTTACTTACTTTCTTTCTTGATATCTTTCATTCTAGCTCTCATCCCTTCTCTCTTTCTATCTTTAGTTTCTTTATTACTTTCTTTCTTTCTTTCTTTCTTGTTATCTTTCATTCTTGCTTTCATACCTTCTCTCATTCTATCTATAGTTTCTTTTTTACTTACTTTCATTTCTTGCTTTCTTGATATGTTACATTCTAGCTTTCATACCTTCTCTCATTCTATCTTTAGTTTCTTTATTTATTACTTTCGTTCTTTCTTTCCTCTTTCTTTCTTCATAACTTTCATTCTAGCATTCATAACTTCACTCATTCATCCTTTATTTTCTTTCTTACATTAGTTCTACTTTTTTTATTTCTTGATATCTTTCATTCTAGCTTTCAAACCTTCTCTCATTCTATATTTAGTTTCCTTTTTACTTTCTTTCTTTCTTTCTTGATATATTTCATTCTAGCTTTCATACCTTCTCTTATTCTTTCTTTAGTTTCTTTATTAGTTACTTTCTTTCTTTCTTTCATAATATCTTTTATGCCAAATTTCATACCTTCTCTCATTTTATCTTTCGTTTCTTTATTACTTTCTTTCTTTCTTTCTTTCTTTCTTGATATCTTTCATTCTAGCTTTCATACCTTCTTTCATTCTATCTTTTGTTTCTTTATTAATGACTTTCGTTGTTTCTTTCTTTCTTTCTTTCTTCATATCTCATTCTAGCTCACATACCTTCTCTGATTCTATCTTTAATTTCTTTACTACTTTCTTTCTTTCTTTCTTTCTTTCTTTCTTGATAACTTTCATTCTAGCATTCATATCTTCACTCATTCAATCTTTATTTTCTTTATTACATTATTTCTACTTTGTTCCTTTTTTCTTTCTTCATATCATTCATTCTAGCTTTCATACCTTCTCTCATTTTATCTTTAGTTTCTTTTTTACTTTCTTTTTTTCTTTCTTTCTTTCTTGATAGCTTTCATTCTAGCTCTCATACCTTCTCTCGTTCTTTCTTTATTTTCTCTATTACTTTCTTACTTTCTTTCTTTCTTTCTTGATATCTTTCATTCTAGCTTTCATACCTTCTCTCATTTCATCTTTAATTTCTCTATTGATTTCTTTTTTTCTTTCTTTCTTGTTATCTTTCATTCTTGCTTTCATACCTTCTCTCATTCTATCTTTAGTTTCTTTTTTACTTACTTTCATTCCTTGCTTTCTTGATATGTTACATTCTAGCTTTCATACCTTCTCTCATTTTATCTTTAGTTTCTTTTTTACTTACTTTCATTTCTTTCTTTCTTGATATCTTACATTCTAGCTTTCATACCTTCTCTCATTCTATCTTTAGTTTCTTTATTACTTTATTTCTTTCTTTCTTTCTTTCTTTCTTGATATCTTTCATTCTAGCTTTCATACCTTCTCTCATTCTATCTTTAGATTCTTTCTTACTTTCTCACTTTTTTTCTTTCCTTCTTGATATCTTTCATTCTAGCTCTCATCCCTTCTATCTTTCTCTCTTTAGTTTCTTTATTACTTTCTTTCTTTCTTTCTTTCTTTCTTGTTATCTTTCATTCTTGCTTTCATACCTTCTCTCATTCTATCTTTAGTTTCTTTTTTACTTCCTTTCATTCCTTGCTTTCTTGATATGTTACATTCTAGCTTTCATACCTTCTCTCATTTTATCTTTAGTTTCTTTTTTACTTACTTTCATTTCTTTCTTTCTTGATATCTTACATTCTAGCTTTCATACCTTCTCTCATTCTATCTTTAGTTTCTTTATTACTTTATTTTTTTCTTTCTTTCTTTCTGTCTTTCTTGATATCTTTCATTCTAGCTTTCATATCTTCTCTGATTCCATCTTTAATTTCTCTATTGATTTCTTTCTTTCTTTCTTTCTTGATTTCTTTCATTCTAGCTCTCATAACTTCTCTGATTCTATCTTTAGTTTCTTTATTACTTTATTTTTTTCTTTCTTTCTTTCTTTCTTTCTTGATATCTTTCATTCTAGCTTTCATACCTTCTCTGATTTCATCTTTAATTTCTCTATTGATTTCTTCTTTCTTTCTTTCTTGATACCTTTCATTCTTGCTTTCATACCTTTTCTCATTCTATCTTTAGTTTATTTTTTACTTACTTTCATTTTTTGCTTTCTTGATATGTTACATTCTAGCTTTCATACCTTCTCTCATTCTATCTTTAGTTTCTTTATTACTTTCTTTCTTTCTTTCTTTCTTGATATCTTTCATTCTAGCTTTCATACGTTCTTTGATTCTCTCTTTAGTTTCTTTATTAATTAATTTCGTTCTTTCTTTCTTTCTTTATTTCTTGATATCTCATTCTAGCTCTCATAACTTCTCTGATTCTATCTTTAGTTCCTTTACTTCTTCCTTTCTTACTTACTTTCTTTCTTGATAACTTTCGATCTAGCATTCATATCTTCACTCATTCAATCTTTATTTTATTTATTACATTATTTCTACTTTGTTCCTTTTTTCTTACTTGATATCTTTCATTCTAGCTTTCATACCTTCTCTATTTCTATCTTTAGTTTCTTTATTAATTTCTTTCTTTCTTTCTTTCTTTCTTTCTTGTTATCTTTCATTCTTCCTTTCATACCTTCTCTCATTCTATCTTTAGTTTCTTTTTTACTTCCTTTCATTCCTTGCTTTCTTGATATGTTACATTCTAGCTTTCATACCTTCTCTCATTTTATCTTTAGTTTCTTTTTTACTTACTTTCATTTCTTTCTTTCTTGATATCTTACATTCTAGCTTTCATACCTTCTCTCATTCTATCTTTAGTTTCTTTATTACTTTATTTTTTTCTTTCTTTCTTTCTGTCTTTCTTGATATCTTTCATTCTAGCTTTCATACCTTCTCTGATTTCATCTTTAATTTCTCTATTGATTTCTTTCTTTCTTTCTTTCTTGATTTCTTTCATTCTAGCTCTCATAACTTCTCTGATTCTATCTTTAGTTTCTTTACTTCTTTCTTTCTTTCTTTCTTGATAACTTTCGATCTAGCATTCATATCTTCACTCATTCAATCTTTATTTTATTTCTTACATTATTTCTACTTTGTTCCTTTTGACTTACTTGATATCTTTCATTCTAGCTTTCATAACTTCTCTCATTCTATCTTTAGTTTCTTTTTTACTTACTTTCATTTCTTTCTTTCTTGATATCTTTCATTCTTGCTTTCATACCTTCTCTCATTCTATCTTTAGTTTCTTTTTTACTTACTTTCATTCCTTGCTTTCTTGATATGTTACATTCTAGCTTTCATACCTTCTCTCATTTTATCTTTAGTTTCTTTTTTACTTACTTTCATTTCTTTCTTTCTTGATATCTTACATTCTAGCTCTCATCCCTTCTCTCTTTCTATCTTTAGTTTCTTTATTACTTTCTTTCTTTCTTTCTTGTTATCTTTCATTCTTGCTTTCATACCTTCTCTCATTCTATCTTTAGTTTCTTTTTTACTTCCTTTCATTCCTTGCTTTCTTGATATGTTACATTCTAGCTTTCATACCTTCTCTCATTTTATCTTTAGTTTCTTTTTTACTTACTTTCATTTCTTCCTTTCTTGATATCATACATTCTAGCTTTCATACCTTCTCTCATTCTATCTTTAGTTTCTTTATTACTTTCTTTCTTTCTTTCTTTCTTTCTTTCTTTCTTGATATCTTTCATTCTAGCTTTCATACCTTCTCTGATTTCATCTTTAATTTCTCTATTGATTTCTTTCTTTCTTTCTTTCTTGATTTCTTTCATTCTAGCTCTCATAACTTCTCTGATTCTGTCTTTAGTTTCTTTACTTCTTTCTTTCTTTCTTTCTTTCTTGATAACTTTCGATCTAGCATTCATATCTTCACTCATTCAATCTTTATTTTATTTCTTACATTATTTCTACTTTGTTCCTTTTTTCTTACTTGATATCTTTCATTCTAGCTTTCATACCTTCTCTCATTCTGTCTTTAGTTTCTTTTTTACTTACTTTCATTTCTTTCTTTCTTGATATCTTTCATTCTTGCTTTCATACCTTCTCTCATTCTATCTTTAGTTTCTTTTTTACTTACTTTCATTCCTTGCTTTCTTGATATGTTACATTCTAGCTTTCATACCTTCTCTCATTTTATCTTTAGTTTCTTTTTTACTTACTTTCATTTCTTTCTTTCTTGATATCTTACATTCTAGCTCTCATCCCTTCTCTCTTTCTATCTTTAGTTTCTTTATTACTTTCTTTCTTTCTTTCTTTCTTTCTTTCTTGATATCTTTCATTCTAGCTTTCATACCTTCTCTGATTTCATCTTTAATTTCTCTATTGATTTCTTTTTTCTTTCTTTCTTGATATCTTTCATTCTTGCTTTCATACCTTCTCTCATTCTATCTTTAGTTCCTTTTTTACTTACTTTCATTCCTTGCTTTCTTGATATGTTACATTCTAGATTTCATCCCTTCTCTCATTCTATCTTTAGTTTCTTTATTACTTTCTTTCTTTCTTTCTTTCTTGATATCTTTCATTCTAGCTTTCATACCATCTTTGATTCTCTCTTTAGTTTCTTTATTAATTAATTTCGTTCTTTCTTTCTTTTTTTATTTCTTTTTATCTCATTCTAGCTCTCATAACTTCTCTGATTCTATCTTTAGTTTCTTTACTACTTTCTTACTTTCATTTCTTGCTTTCTTGATATGTTAAATTCTAGCTTTCATACCTTCTCTCATTCTATCTTTAGTTTTTTTATTAATTTCTTACTTTCTTTCTTTATTTCTTTCTTGATATCTTTCATTCTAGCTTTCATATCTTCTTTCATTTTATCTATAGTTTCTTTATTAATTACTTTCGTTCTTTCTTTCTTTCTTTCTTCATATCTCATTCTAGCTCTCATAACTTCTCTGATTCTATCTTTAGTTTCTATACTTCTTTCTTTCTTTCCTTCTTGATATCTTTCGATCTAGCATTCATATCTTCACTCATTCATTTTTTATTTTATTTATTACATTATTTCTACTTTGTTCCTTTTTTTTTCCCTTGATATCTTTCATTCTAGCTTTCATACCTTCTCTCATTTTATCTTAATTTCTTTTTTACTTACTTTCATTTCTTTCTTTCTTGATATCTTTCATTCTATCTTTCATACCTTCTCTCATTCTATCTTTAGATTCTTTATTTATTTCTTACTTACTTACTTTCTTTCTTTCTTGATATCTTTCATTCTAGCTCTCATCCCTTCTCTCATTTCATCTTTAATTTCTCTAATGATTTCTTTTTTCTTTCTTTCTTGTTATCTTTCATTCTTGCTTTCATACCTTCTCTCATTCTATCTTTAGTTTCTTTTTTACTTACTTTCATTCCTTGCTTTCTTGATATGCTACATTCTAGCTTTCATACCTTCTCTAATTTAATCTTTAGTTTCTTTTTTACTTACTTTCATTTCTTTCTTTCTTGATATCTTACATTCTAGCTTTCATACCGTCTCTCATTCTATCTTTAGTTTCTTTATTACTTTCTTACTTTCTTTCTTTCTTTCTTGATATCTTTCATTCTAGCTCTCATCCCTTCTATCTTTCTATCTTTAGTTTCTTTATTACTTTCTTACTATCTTTCTTTCTTTCTTGATATCTTTCATTCTAGCTTTCATACCTTCTCTCATTTCATCTTTAATTTCTCTATTGATTTCTTTTTTTCTTTCTTTCTTCATATCCTTCATTCTTGCTTTCATACCTTCTCTTATTCTATCTTTAGTTTCTTTTTTACTTACTTTCATTTCTTGCTTTCTTGATATGTTACATTCTAGGTTTCATACCTTCTCTCATTCTTTCTTTAGTTTCTTTATTAATTTCTTTCTTTCTTTCTCTATTTCTTCCTTGATATCTTTCATTCTGGCTTTCATACCTTCTTTCATTCTATCTTTAGTTTCTTTATTAATTACTTTTGTTCTTTCTTTCTTTCTTGATATCTCATTCTAGCTCTCATACCTTCTCTGATTCTATCATTAGTTTCTTTACTACTTTCTTTGTTTCTTTCTTTCTTTCTTTCTTCATAACTTTCATTCTAGCATTCATAACTTCACTCATTCATCCTTTATTTTCTTTCTTACATTATTTCTACTTTGTTCCTTTTTTATTTCTTGATATCTTTCATTCTAGCTTTCAAACCTTCTCTCATTCTCTGTTAGCTTTCTTTTTTACTTACTTTCATTTCTTTCTTTCTTCATATCTTGCATTCTAGCTTTCATACCATCACTCATTCCATCTTTAGTTTGTTTATTACTTTCTTTCTTTCTTGATATCTTTCATTGTAGCTTTCATACCTTCTCTCATTCTATCTTTAGTTTCTTTATTAGTTACTTTCTTTCTTTCTTTCATGATATCTTTCATTCTAGATTTCATACCTTCTCTCATTTTATCTTTCGTTTCTTTATTACTTTCTTTCTTTCTTTCTTTCTTTCTTTCTTGATATCTTTCATTCTAGCTTTCATACCTTCTCTCATTCTATCTTTAGTTTCTTTATTACTTTATTTTTTTCTTTCTTTCTTTCTTTCTTTCTTGATATCTTTCATTCTAGCTTTCATACCTTCTCTGATTTCATCTTTAATTTCTCTATTGATTTCTTCTTTCTTTCTTTCTTGATACCTTTCATTCTTGCTTTCATACCTTTTCTCATTCTATCTTTAGTTTATTTTTTACTTACTTTCATTTTTTGCTTTCTTGATATGTTACATTCTAGCTTTCATACCTTCTCTCATTCTATCTTTAGTTTCTTTATTACTTTCTTTCTTTCTTTCTTTCTTGATATCTTTCATTCTAGCTTTCATACGTTCTTTGATTCTCTCTTTAGTTTCTTTATTAATTAATTTCGTTCTTTCTTTCTTTCTTTATTTCTTGATATCTCATTCTAGCTCTCATAACTTCTCTGATTCTATCTTTAGTTCCTTTACTTCTTCCTTTCTTACTTTCTTTCTTTCTTGATAACTTTCGATCTAGCATTCATATCTTCACTCATTCAATCTTTATTTTATTTATTACATTATTTCTACTTTGTTCCTTTTTTCTTACTTGATATCTTTCATTCTAGCTTTCATAACTTCTCTATTTCTATCTTTAGTTTCTTTATTAATTTCTTTCTTTCTTTCTTTCTTTCTTTCTTTCTTGTTATCTTTCATTCTTCCTTTCATACCTTCTCTCATTCTATCTTTAGTTTCTTTTTTACTTCCTTTCATTCCTTGCTTTCTTGATATGTTACATTCTAGCTTTCATACCTTCTCTCATTTTATCTTTAGTTTCTTTTTTACTTACTTTCATTTCTTTCTTTCTTGATATCTTACATTCTAGCTTTCATACCTTCTCTCATTCTATCTTTAGTTTCTTTATTACTTTATTTTTTTCTTTCTTTCTTTCTGTCTTTCTTGATATCTTTCATTCTAGCTTTCATACCTTCTCTGATTTCATCTTTAATTTCTCTATTGATTTCTTTCTTTCTTTCTTTCTTGATTTCTTTCATTCTAGCTCTCATAACTTCTCTGATTCTATCTTTAGTTTCTTTACTTCTTTCTTTCTTTCTTTCTTGATAACTTTCGATCTAGCATTCATATCTTCACTCATTCAATCTTTATTTTATTTCTTACATTATTTCTACTTTGTTCCTTTTGACTTACTTGATATCTTTCATTCTAGCTTTCATACCTTCTCTCATTCTATCTTTAGTTTCTTTTTTACTTACTTTCATTTCTTTCTTTCTTGATATCTTTCATTCTTGCTTTCATACCTTCTCTCATTCTATCTTTAGTTTCTTTTTTACTTACTTTCATTCCTTGCTTTCTTGATATGTTACATTCTAGCTTTCATACCTTCTCTCATTTTATCTTTAGTTTCTTTTTTACTTACTTTCATTTCTTTCTTTCTTGATATCTTACATTCTAGCTCTCATCCCTTCTCTCTTTCTATCTTTAGTTTCTTTATTACTTTCTTTCTTTCTTTCTTGTTATCTTTCATTCTTGCTTTCATACCTTCTCTCATTCTATCTTTAGTTTCTTTTTTACTTCCTTTCATTCCTTGCTTTCTTGATATGTTACATTCTAGCTTTCATACCTTCTCTCATTTTATCTTTAGTTTCTTTTTTACTTACTTTCATTTCTTCCTTTCTTGATATCATACATTCTAGCTTTCATACCTTCTCTCATTCTATCTTTAGTTTCTTTATTACTTTCTTTCTTTCTTTCTTTCTTTCTTTCTTTCTTTCTTTCTTTCTTGATATCTTTCATTCTAGCTTTCATACCTTCTCTGATTTCATCTTTAATTTCTCTATTGATTTCTTTCTTTCTTTCTTTCTTGATTTCTTTCATTCAAGCTCTCATAACTTCTCTGATTCTGTCTTTAGTTTCTTTACTTCTTTCTTTCTTTCTTTCTTTCTTGATAACTTTCGATCTAGCATTCATATCTTCACTCATTCAATCTTTATTTTATTTCTTACATTATTTCTACTTTGTTCCTTTTTTCTTACTTGATATCTTTCATTCTAGCTTTCATACCTTCTCTCATTCTGTCTTTAGTTTCTTTTTTACTTACTTTCATTTCTTTCTTTCTTGATATCTTTCATTCTTGCTTTCATACCTTCTCTCATTCTATCTTTAGTTTCTTTTTTACTTACTTTCATTCCTTGCTTTCTTGATATGTTACATTCTAGCTTTCATACCTTCTCTCATTTTATCTTTAGTTTCTTTTTTACTTACTTTCATTTCTTTCTTTCTTGATATCTTACATTCTAGCTCTCATCCCTTCTCTCTTTCTATCTTTAGTTTCTTTATTACTTTCTTTCTTTCTTTCTTGTTATCTTTCATTCTTGCTTTCATACCTTCTCTAATTTAATCTTTAGTTTCTTTTTTACTTACTTTCATTTCTTGCTTTCTTGATATGTTACATTCTAGCTTTCATACCTTCTCTCATTCTATCTTTAGTTTCTTTATTAATTTCTTTCTCACTTTCTCTATTTCTTTCTTGATATCTTTCATTCTGGTTTTCATACCTTCCTCCTTTCTATCTTTAGTTTCTTTATTAATTTCTTTCTTTCTTTCTTTCTTTCTTTCTTCATAACTTTCATTCTAGCATTCATAACTTCACTCATTCATCCTTTATTTTCTTTCTTACATTATTTCTACTTTGTTCCTTTTTTATTTCTTGATATCTTTCTTTCTATCTTTGAAACCTTCTCTCATTCTATCTTTAGTTTCTTTTTTACTTACTTTCATTTCTTTCTTTCTTCATATCTTGCATTCTAGCTTTCGTACCATCACTCATTCTATCTTTAGTTTGTTTATTACTTTCTTTCTTTCTTGATATCTTTCATTGTAGCTTTCATACCTTCTCTCATTTTATCTTTAGTTTCTTTTTTACTTACTTTCATTTCTTTCTTTCTTGATATCTTACATTCTAGCTTTCATACCTTCTCTCATTCTATCTTTAGTTTCTTTATTACTTTCTTTCTTTCTTTCTTTCTTTCTTTCTTGATATCTTTCATTCTAGCTTTCATACCTTCTTTCATTCTATCTTTAGTTTCTTTATTAATTACTTTCGTTCTTTCTTTCTTTCTTTATTTCTTGATATCTCATTCTAGCTATCAGAACTTCTCTGATTCTATCTTTAATTTCTTTACTACTTTCTTTCTTTCTTTCTTTCTTTCTTGTTATCTTTCATTCTTGCTTTCATACCTTCTCTAATTTAATCTTTAGTTTCTTTTTTACTTACTTTCATTCCTTGCTTTCTTGATATGTTACATTCTAGCTTTCATACCTTCTCTCATTTTATCTTTAGTTTCTTTTTTACTTACTTTCATTTCTTTCTTTCTTGATATCTTACATTCTAGCTCTCATCCCTTCTCTCTTTCTATCTTTAGTTTCTTTATTACTTTCTTTCTTTCTTTCTTGTTATCTTTCATTCTAGCTTTCATACCTTCTCTCATTCTGTCTTTAGTTTCTTTTTTACTTACTTTCATTTCTTTCTTTCTTGATATCTTTCATTCTTGCTTTCATACCTTCTCTCATTCTATCTTTAGTTTCTTTTTTACTTACTTTCATTCCTTGCTTTCTTGATATGTTACATTCTAGCTTTCATACCTTCTCTCATTTTATCTTTAGTTTCTTTTTTACTTACTTTCATTTCTTTCTTTCTTGATATCTTACATTCTAGCTCTCATCCCTTCTCTCTTTCTATCTTTAGTTTCTTTATTACTTTCTTTCTTTCTTTCTTGTTATCTTTCATTCTTGCTTTCATACCTTCTCTAATTTAATCTTTAGTTTCTTTTTTACTTACTTTCATTTCTTGCTTTCTTGATATGTTACATTCTAGCTTTCATACCTTCTCTCATTCTATCTTTAGTTTCTTTATTAATTTCTTTCTCACTTTCTCTATTTCTTTCTTGATATCTTTCATTCTGGTTTTCATACCTTCCTCCTTTCTATCTTTAGTTTCTTTATTAATTTCTTTCTTTCTTTCTTTCTTTCTTTCTTCATAACTTTCATTCTAGCATTCATAACTTCACTCATTCATCCTTTATTTTCTTTCTTACATTATTTCTACTTTGTTCCTTTTTTATTTCTTGATATCTTTCTTTCTATCTTTGAAACCTTCTCTCATTCTATCTTTAGTTTCTTTTTTACTTACTTTCATTTCTTTCTTTCTTCATATCTTGCATTCTAGCTTTCGTACCATCACTCATTCTATCTTTAGTTTGTTTATTACTTTCTTTCTTTCTTGATATCTTTCATTGTAGCTTTCATACCTTCTCTCATTTTATCTTTAGTTTCTTTTTTACTTACTTTCATTTCTTTCTTTCTTGATATCTTACATTCTAGCTTTCATACCTTCTCTCATTCTATCTTTAGTTTCTTTATTACTTTCTTTCTTTCTTTCTTTCTTTCTTTCTTGATATCTTTCATTCTAGCTTTCATACCTTCTTTCATTCTATCTTTAGTTTCTTTATTAATTACTTTCGTTCTTTCTTTCTTTCTTTATTTCTTGATATCTCATTCTAGCTATCAGAACTTCTCTGATTCTATCTTTAATTTCTTTACTACTTTCTTTCTTTCTTTCTTTCTTTCTTGATAACTTTCGATCGAGCATTCATATCTTCACTCATTCAATCTTTATTTTATTTATTACATTATTTCTACTTTGTTCCTTTTTTCTTACTTGATATCTTTCATTCTAGCTTTCATACCTTCTCTCATTCTATCTTTAGTTTCTTTTTTACTTACTTTCATTTCTTTCTTTCTTGATATCTTTCATTCTATCTTTCATACCTTCTCTCATTCTATCTTTAGTTTCTTTATTTCTTTCTTACTTACTTACTTTCTTTCTTTCTTGATATCTTTCATTCAAGCTCTCATCCCTTCTCTCTTTCTATCTTTAGTTTCTTTATTACTTTCTTTCTTTCTCTCTTTCTTTCTTGATATCTTTCATTCTAGCTTTCATATCTTCTCTGATTCCATCTTTAATTTCTCTATTGATTTCTTTCTTTCTTTCTTTCTTGATTTCTTTCATTCTAGCTCTCATAACTTCTCTGATTCTATCTTTAGTTTCTTTACTTCTTTCTTTCTTTCTTTCTTTCTTGATAACTTTCGATCTAGCATTCATATCTTCACTCATTCATTCTTTATTTTATTTCTTACATTATTTCTACTTTGTTCCTTTTTTCTTACTTGATATCTTTCATTCTAGCTTTCATACCTTCTCTCATTCTATCTTTAGTTTCTTTTTTACTTACTTTCATTTCTTTCTTTCTTGATATCTTTCATTCTTGCTTTCATACCTTCTCTCATTCTATCTTTAGTTTCTTTTTTACTTACTTTCATTCCTTGCTTTCTTGATATGTTACATTCTAGCTTTCATACTTTCTCTCATTTTATCTTTAGTTTCTTTTCTACTTACTTTCATTTCTTTCTTTCTTGATATCTTACATTCTAGCTCTCATCCCTTCTCTCTTTCTATCTTTAGTTTCTTTATTACTTTCTTTCTTTCTTTCTTTCTTATCTTTCATTCTTGC
This sequence comes from Intellagama lesueurii, assembly GCA_037013535.1. Lineage (NCBI taxonomy): Eukaryota > Metazoa > Chordata > Lepidosauria > Squamata > Agamidae > Intellagama > Intellagama lesueurii. Next base: position 95,812,850 of record JBAJHW010000002.1, read on the forward strand.
TTTCATACCTTCTCTCATTCTATCTTTAGTTTCTTTTTTACTTCCTTTCATTCCTTGCTTTCTTGATATGTTACATTCTAGCTTTCATACCTTCTCTCATTTTATCTTTAGTTTCTTTTTTACTTACTTTCATTTCTTTCTTTCTTGATATCTTACATTCTAGCTTTCATACCTTCTCTCATTCTATCTTTAGTTTCTTTATTACTTTATTTTTTTCTTTCTTTCTTTCTTTCTTTCTTGATATCTTTCATTCTAGCTTTCATACCTTCTCTGATTTCATCTTTAATTTCTTTATTGATTTCTTTCTTTCTTTCTTTCTTGATTTCTTTCATTCTAGCTCTCATAACTTCTCTGATTCTGTCTTTAGTTTCTTTACTTCTTTCTTTCTTTCTTGATAACTTTCGATCTAGCATTCATATCTTCACTCATTCAATCTTTATTTTATTTCTTACATTATTTCTACTTTGTTCCTTTTTTCTTACTTGATATCTTTCATTCTAGCTTTCATACCTTCTCTCATTCTGTCTTTAGTTTCTTTTTTACTTACTTTCATTTCTTTCTTTCTTGATATCTTTCATTCTAGCTTTCATACCTTCTCTCATTTTATCTTTAGTTTCTTTTTTACTTACTTTCATTTCTTTCTTTCTTGATATCTTACATTCTAGCTCTCATCCCTTCTCTCTTTCTATCTTTAGTTTCTTTATTACTTTCTTTCTTTCTTTCTTGTTATCTTTCATTCTTGCTTTCATACCTTCTCTCATTCTATCTTTAGTTTCTTTTTTACTTACTTTCATTCCTTGCTTTCTTGATATGTTACATTCTAGCTTCCATACCTTCTCTCATTTTATCTTTAGTTTCTTTTTTACTTACTTTCATTTCTTTCTTTTTTGATATCTTACATTCTAGCTTTCATACCTTCTCTCATTCTATCTTTAGTTTCTTTATTACTTTATTTATTTCTTTCTTTCTTTCTTTCTTGATATCTTTCATTCTAGCTTTCATACCTTCTTTCATTCTATCTTTAGTTTCTTTATTAATTACTTTCGTTCTTTCTTTCTTTCTTTATTTCTTGATATCTCATTCTAGCTATCAGAACTTCTCTGATTCTATCTTTAATTTCTTTACTACTTTCTTTCTTTCTTTCTTTCTTTCTTGATAACTTTCGATCGAGCATTCATATCTTCACTCATTCAATCTTTATTTTATTTATTACATTATTTCTACTTTGTTCCATTTTTCTTACTTGATATCTTTCATTCTAGCTTTCATACCTTCTCTCATTTTATCTTTAGTTTCTTTTTTACTTACTTTCATTTCTTTCTTTCTTGATATCTTTCATTCTATCTTTCATACCTTCTCTCATTCTATCTTTAGTTTCTTTATTTCTTTCTTACTTACTTACTTACTTTCTTTCTTGATATCTTTCATTCTAGCTCTCATCCCTTCTCTCTTTCTATCTTTAGTTTCTTTATTACTTTCTTTCTTTCTTTCTTTCTTGTTATCTTTCATTCTTGCTTTCATACCTTCTCTCATTCTATCTATAGTTTCTTTTTTACTTACTTTCATTTCTTGCTTTCTTGATATGTTACATTCTAGCTTTCATACCTTCTCTCATTCTATCTTTAGTTTCTTTATTTATTACTTTCGTTCTTTCTTTCCTCTTTCTTTCTTCATAACTTTCATTCTAGCATTCATAACTTCACTCATTCATCCTTTATTTTCTTTCTTACATTAGTTCTACTTTTTTTATTTCTTGATATCTTTCATTCTAGCTTTCAAACCTTCTCTCATTCTATATTTAGTTTCCTTTTTACTTTCTTTCTTTCTTTCTTGATATATTTCATTCTAGCTTTCATACCTTCTCTTATTCTTTCTTTAGTTTCTTTATTAGTTACTTTCTTTCTTTCTTTCATAATATCTTTTATGCCAGATTTCATACCTTCTCTCATTTTATCTTTCGTTTCTTTATTACTTTCTTTCTTTCTTTCTTTCTTTCTTGATATCTTTCATTCTAGCTTTCATACCTTCTTTCATTCTATCTTTTGTTTCTTTATTAATGACTTTCTTTGTTTCTTTCTTTCTTTCTTTCTTCATATCTCATTCTTGCTCACATACCTTCTCTGATTCTATCTTTAATTTCTTTACTACTTTCTTTCTTTCTTTCTTTCTTTCTTTCTTGATAACTTTCATTCTAGCATTCATATCTTCACTCATTCAATCTTTATTTTCTTTATTACATTATTTCTACTTTGTTCCTTTTTTCTTTCTTCATATCATTCATTCTAGCTTTCATACCTTCTCTCATTTTATCTTTAGTTTCTTTTTTACTTTCTTTTTTTCTTTCTTTCTTTCTTGATAGCTTTCATTCTAGCTCTCATACCTTCTCTCGTTCTTTCTTTATTTTCTCTATTACTTTCTTACTTTCTTTCTTTCTTTCTTTCTTGATATCTTTCATTCTAGCTTTCATACCTTCTCTCATTTCATCTTTAATTTCTCTATTGATTTCTTTTTTTCTTTCTTTCTTGTTATCTTTCATTCTTGCTTTCATACCTTCTCTCATTCTATCTTTAGTTTCTTTTTTACTTACTTTCATTCCTTGCTTTCTTGATATGTTACATTCTAGCTTTCATACCTTCTCTCATTTTATCTTTAGTTTCTTTTTTACTTTCATTTCTTTCTTTCTTTTTATCTTACATTCTAGCTTTCATACCTTCTCTCATTCTATCTTTAGTTTCTTTCTTACTTTCTTTTTTTCTTTCTTTCTTTCTTTCTTGATATGTTACATTCTAGCTTTCATACCTTCTCTCATTCTATCTTTAGTTTCTTTATTACTTTCTTTCTTTCTTTCTTTCTTGATATCTTTCATTCTAGCTTTCATACCTTCTTTCATTCTCTCTTTAGTTTCTTTATTAATTACTTTCGTTCTTTCTTTCTTTCTTTCTTTCTTTCTTGATATCTCATTCTAGCTCTCATAACTTCTCTGATTCTATCCTTAGTTTCTTTACTTCTTTCTTTCTTTCTTTCTTGATATCTTTCGATCTAGCATTCATATCTTCACTCATTCAATCTTTATTTTATTTATTACATTATTTCTACTTTGTTCCTTTTTTCTTACTTGATATCTTTCATTCTATCTTTCATACCTTCTCTCATTTTATCTGTAGTTTCTTTTTTACTTACTTTCATTTTTTTTCTTTCTTTATATCTTTCATTGTATCTTTCATACCTTCTCTCATTCTATCTTTAGTTTCTTTATTTCTTTCTTACTTTCTTTCTTTCTTTCTTTCTTGATATCTTTCATTCTAGCTCTCATCCCTTCTCTCATTTCATCTTTAATTTCTCTATTGATTTCTTTTTTCTTTCTTTCTTGTTATCTTTCATTCTTGCTTTCATACCTTCTCTCATTCTATCTTTAGTTTCTTTTTTACTTACTTTCATTCCTTGCTTTCTTGATATGTTACATTCTAGCTTTCATACCTTCTCTCATTTTATCTTTAGTTTCTTTTTTACTTACTTTCATTTCTTTCTTTCTTGATATCTTACATTCTAGCTTTCATACCTTCTCTCATTCTATCTTTAGTTTCTTTATTACTTTATTTTTTTCTTTCTTTCTTTCTTTCTTTCTTGATATCTTTCATTCTAGCTTTCATACCTTCTCTCATTCTATCTTTAGTTTCTTTCTTACTTTCTCACTTTTTTTCTTTCCTTCTTGATATCTTTCATTCTAGCTCTCATCCCTTCTATCTTTCTCTCTTTAGTTTCTTTATTACTTTCTTACTTTCTTTCTTTCTTTCTTGATATCGTTCATTCTAGCTCTCATCCCTTCTCTCTTTCTATCTTTAGTTTCTTTATTACTTTCTTACTTTCTTTCTTTCTTTCTTGATATCTTTCATTCTAGCTTTCAAACCTTCTCTCATTTCATCTTTAATTTCCCTATTGAGTTCTTTTTTCTTTCTTTCTTGTTATCTTTCATTCTTGCTTTCATACCTTCTCTCATTCTATCTTTAGTTTCTTTTTTACTTACTTTCATTCCTTGCTTTCTTTATATCTTACATTCTAGCTTTCATACCTTCTCTCATTCTGTCTTTTGTTTCTTTATTACTTTATTTTTTTCTTTCTTTCTTTCTTTCTTTCTTTCTTCATATCTTTCATTATAGCTTTCATACCTTCTCACATTCTATCTTTAGTTTCTTTATTTCTTTCTTACTTTCTTTCTTTCTTTCTTTCTTGATATCTTTTATTCTAGCTATCATATCTTCTTTCATTCTATCTTTAGTTTCTTTATTTATTTATTTCGTTCGTTCTTTCTTTCTTTCTTTCTTGATATCTCATTCTAGCTCTCATACCTTCTCTGATTCTATCTTTAGCTTCTTTACTACTTTCTTTCTTTCTTTCTTGATAACTTTCATTCTAGCATTCATATCTTCACTCATTCAATCTTTCTTTTCTTGGAGACCGGCTTGACGCCGCGACGAGACAGCAGCAGGAGGACGGAGCTCTGTCCTCTGGGCTGAATTCTGACCTGTTTGGGACACCCCAGGGTGTCGAAATCACCCCGAAGAGGTGGTGAACTGGGGGGGAAGCCTGTTGATCACGGGGGGGACGGCGGTCATCCCCGTTTGATCCAGGAAACTCCCCAATCAGCCAACGGGCAGAAACAAGCAGCTAGGAAGCTTGCTTGCAAGTCGTCGGCAGCCGGCAATAAGAGAAGCAACAATCAGCTATTAAACACCAGTGTTATTATCGGGTGAGATATATTTTTACAACTAATTGCTTATGATTATCCCTGGAGAAGACAATTCCTATATACAGAAAAAAGAATCTTCTATCATCTCATCATTATAGAGCGGCGGAAAATCTGGAGAGAGGGATAGTTGATGCAAAGAAAATAATTTAAAGATTAATGGGACATTAACTACTCATTTAAATACATTTAAAATATATTTTAAGAATATTATAATTTGGCGTTATAAATCTTAAGAAACTTTTCTCGTAAGCTATTATCAGTTAAGCAGCAAGTCTGGAGTTATCTTCTTATGTTTTGGCTACCTGAAGTCTTTTGGCAGAATGCCCAGAACAGTGACCTTGAGCACTCTACCGTTGTTTAAAGCTTGGAAACCTGTTTTTTATTTCCTTTTGATTTTTTCATGACTGGCTGGAACACAGACAAATTAACCCTAAAGTGGATTTTTTTTTTAAACTGTACTTTGGGAATCAGTATATTGGGCCAAAGTGAACTTTTTGGAACCACTTCCAGGGACTTGGAATTTTGGTTTTAGCCGATGCAGAATTGCGGGAACTAGGCTACCAGGACATGGATACAAACACTGAATTGGACTGTGAAATTTGGGGGTTTTGAACCTCGGTTCAGGCCTATTTGGCCAAAGTAGATCCTTTGAAACTGCCCCGGGAGCTGGAAGTGTTTGTGTTTGACTAGCTGGCGTAAACCTGTGGGAATTAGGCCATCAGGCCATGGATACAACCATTGAATTGTACCTTGGTACTTTGGAGGCTTAAATTTTGGTTCAGGTCTATTTAGCCAAAGCGGACTCTTTGAACTGACTCTGGAGACTTGGAATATCTGTTTGGCTGGCATCAATTTGCCAGGGATCAATCAGGCCACGGATACAATCATCGAACTGGACTGTGATACTTGGGGGTTTCGAATCTTGGCTTAAGCTCTTGGCAACTGGAACAGAATGGCACAACAAGGACAATTTTGGGATGAAACAAAATCTACCCTTCAAACAATCCTAGAAATAGTGAGAGCCCACTACCAAGAGGCAAAATTATTCAACGAACATCTGAAGAAGAATTATAGTCAACAAGAGACAGAGAATAACAAAAAAGGAAATGAGAGTGTGCCAGATGATGTATGCCAATCAAAAGAGGAGCTGGAGGAAATTAATGGGGAAAACCTAAGAGAAACAACTTCAATCTTGGATCCAAGGAGAGTATTAAGGGAAGACAAAGGGAGAAAATCAGCAAAATTAATTTTAAAAAGCCCGAAAGATCTATTGAAGATAGACCAAGTGCATAAAGATCTAGTGGAGATAAATCAGATGCACAAAATGGTTTCAGAGGGCACGAAAGATGGCAGAATGCTTAGAGAGACAGAAACAAAAAGTGAAAAAAGAGAAATAAGAGAGGGAATTACTTAGAAAGATGAAAAAGGGAAAAATAGGAAGGGGGCCCTTAATGTTGAAAAGCATGTATATATCTAACTTCGGGAATTGTAAAGGAGCATATCCTTTATATTAAAAAGGAGAATTAAATTGAAATAAGGGAGCACTAACCAGGGTAAAGACGTAATATGGTGGGTTTTCTTTTTAGGTAAATTAAACTAGATATAAGGTTGGGGCATGGATCTGGAATTACTTTTATTAAGTATGTTATTAGAAGGTCTTGAGAATATTGTACACTATGAAAGTAATACTATGATAGTAGCCAATATTATATACTAAAATACGTACATGAATGGTTTGAATGTTTGAAAGATGTCTGGAATTTGGGGGGACAACTGGGAAGACACTGAGATGTAAAAAAACAAATAATTGTAAGCAAATCATGTAACACGATGTTTGACAAGCACAAATCGAATGTAGATAGAGTGAAAAACTAATAAAATGTATTTTAAAAAAAATCTTTCTTTTCTTTATTACATTATTTCTACTTTGTTCCTTTTTCTTTCTTGATATCTTTCATTCTAGCTTTCATACCTTCTCTCCTTCTATCTTTAGTTTCTTTTTTACTTACTTTCATTTCTTTCTTTCCTGATATCTTACATTCTAGCTTTCATACCATCTCTCATTCTATCTTTAGTTTCTTTATTACTTTCTTTCTTTCTTTCTTTCTTGATATCTTTCATTCTAGCTCTCATCCCTTTTCTCTTTCTATCTTTAGTTTATTTATTTATTTATTTGTTTATTTATTTATTTCTTGATATCTTTCAATCTTGCTCTCATCCCTTCTCTCTTTCTTTCTTTAGTTTCTTTATTACTTTCTTACTTTCTTTCTATCTTTCTTGATATCTTTCATTCTAGCTTTCATACATTCTCTCATTTCATCTTTAATTTCCCTATTGATTTCTTTTTTCTTTCTTTCTTGATATCTTTCATTCTTGCTTTCATACCTTCTCTCATTCTATCTTTAGTTTCTTTATTACTTTATTTTTTCTTTCTTTCTTTCTTTCTTTCTTCATATCTTTCATTATATCTTTCATAACTTCTCTCATTCTATCTTTAGTTTCTTTATTTCTTTCTTACTTTCTTTCTTTATTTCTTTCTTGATATCTTTCATTCTAGCTATCATATCTTCTTTCATTCTATCTTTAGTTTCTTTATTTATTTATTTCGTTCGTTCTTTCTTTCTTTCTTTCTTTCTTGATATCTCATTCTAGCTCTCATACCTTCTCTGATTCTATCTTTAGCTTCTTTACTACTTTCTTTCTTTCTTTCTTGATAACTTTCATTCTAGCATTCATATCTTCACTCATTCAATCTTTCTTTTCTTTATTACATTATTTCTACTTTGTTCCTTTTTCTTTCTTGATATCTTTCATTCTAGCTTTCATACCTTCTCTCCTTCTATCTTTAGTTTCTTTTTTACTTACTTTCATTTCTTTCTTTCCTGATATCTTACATTCTAGCTTTCATACCATCTCTCATTCTATCTTTAGTTTCTTAATTACTTTCTTTCTTTCTTTCTTTCTTTCTTTCTTGATATCTTTCATTCTAGCTCTCATCCCTTTTCTCTTTCTATCTTTAGTTTATTTATTTATTTATTTATTTATTTCTTGATATCTTTCAATCTTGCTCTCATCACTTCTCTCTTTCTTTCTTTAGTTTCTTTATTACTTTCTTACTTTCTTTCTATCTTTCTTGATTTCTTTCATTCTAGCTTTCATACCTTCTCTCATTTCATCTTTAATTTCCCTATTGATTTCTTTTTTCTTTCTTTCTTGGTATCTTTCATTCTTGCTTTCATACCTTCTCTCATTCTATCTTTAGTTTCTTTTTTACTTACTTTCATTTCTTCCTTTCTTGATATGTTACATTCTAGCTTTCATACCTTCTCTTATTCTATCTTTAGTTTCTTTATTACTTTCTTTCCCTCTTTATTTCTTGATATCTTTCATACTAGCTTTCATACCTTCTTTCATTCTCTCTTTAGTTTCTTTATTAATTACTTTCTTTCTCTCTTTCTTACTTTCTTCATATCTCATTCTAGCTCTCATAACTTCTCTAATTCTATCTTTAGTTTCTTTACTACTTTCTAACTTTCATTTCTTGCTTTCTTGATATGTTACATTCTAGCTTTCATACCTTCTCTCATCCTATCTTTAGTTTTTTTATTAATTTCTTACTTTCTTTCTTTATTTCTTTCTTGATATCTTTCATTCTAGCTTTCATATCTTCTTTCATTCTATCTTTAGTTTCTTTATTAATTACTTTCGTTCTTTCTTTCTTTCTTTCTTTCTTCATATCTCATTCTAGCTCTCATAACTTCTCTGATTCTATCTTTAGTTTCTTTGCTTCTTTCTTTCTTTCTTTCTTGATATCTCATTCTTGCTCTCATAACTTCTCTGATTCTATCTTTAGTTTCTTTACTTCTTTCTTTCTTTCTTTCTTGATATCTCTCGATCTAGCATTCATATCTTCACTCATTCAATCTTTATTTTATTTATTACATTATTTCTACTTTGTTCCTTTTTTCTTCCTTGATATCTTTCATTCTAGCTTTCATACCTTCTCTCATTTTATCTTTAGTTTCTTTTTTACTTACTTTCATTTCTTTCTTTCTTGATATATTTCATTCTATCTTTCATACCTTCTCTCATTCTATCTTTACTTTCTTTATTTCTTTCTTACTTACTTTCGTTTTTTCTTGATATCTTTCATTCTAGCTCTCATCCCTTCTATCTTTCTATCTTTATTTTCTTTATTACTTTCTTTCTTTCTTTCTTTCTTTCTTTCTTGATATCTTTCATTCTAGCTTTCATACCTTCTCTCATTTCATCTTTAATTTCTCTATTGATTTCTTTTTTCTTTCTTTCTTGTTATCTTTCATTCTTGCTTTCATACCTTCTCTCATTCTATCTTTAGTTTCTTTTTTACTTACTTTCATTCCTTGCTTTCTTGATATGCTACATTCTAGCTTTCATACCTTCTCTAATTTAATCTTTAGTTTCTTTTTTACTTACTTTCATTTCTTTCTTTCTTGATATCTTACATTCTAGCTTTCATTCCTTCTCTCATTCTATCTTTAGTTTCTTTATTACTTTATTTTTTTCTTTCTTTCTTTCTTTCTTTCTTGATATCTTTCATTCTATCTTTCATCCCTTCTATCTTTCTATCTTTAGTTTCTTTATTACTTTCTTACTTTCTTTCTTTCTTTCTTGATATCTTTCATTCTAGCTTTCATACCTTCTCTCATTTCATATTTAATTTCTCTATTTATTTCTTTTTTCTTTCTTTCTTGATATCTTTCATTCTTGCTTTCATACCTTCTCTGATTCTATCTTTAGTTTCTTGACTTTTCTCTTTCTTTCTTTCTTTCTTTCTTTCTTGATATCTTTCATTCTTGCTTTCATAACTTCTCTCATTCTATCTTTAGTTTCTTTTTTACTTACTTTCATTTCATTCTTTCTTGATATCTTACATTCTAGATTTCATACCTTCTCTCATTCTATCTTTAGTTTCTTTATTACTTTCTTTCTTTCTTTCTTTCTTTATTTCTTGATATCTTTCATTCTATCTTTCATACCTTCTCTCGTTCTATCTTTAGTTTCTTTACTACTTTCTTTTTTTCTTTCTTTCTTTCTTGAAAGCTTTCATTCTAGCTCTCATACCTTCTCTCGGTCTATCTTTATTTTCTCTATTACTTTCTTACTTTCTTTCTTTCATTCTTGATATCTTTCATTCTTGCTTTCATACCTTCTCTCATTTCATCTTTAATTTCTTTATTGATTTCTATTTTTCTTTCTTTCTTGATATCTTTCATTCTAGCTTTCATACCTTCTCTCATTCTATCTTTAGTTTCTTTATTACTTTCTTTCTTTCTTTCTTGATATCTTTCATTCTAGCTTTCATACCTTCTCTCATTCTATCTTTAGTTTCTTTTTTACATACTTTCATTTCTTTCTTTCTTGATATCTTTCATTCAAGCTTTCATACCTTCTCTCATTCTATCTTTCGTTTCTATATTAGTTACTTTCTTTCTTTCTTGATATCTTTCATTCTAGATTTCATACCTTCTCTCATTTTATCTTTAGTTTCTATATTGATTTCTTTCTTTCTTTCTTTCTTGATATCTTTCATTCTAGCTTTCATACCTTCTTTCATTCTATCTTTAGTTTCTTCATTAATTACTTTCGTTCTTTCTTTCTTTCTTCATATCTCATTCTAGCTCACATACCTTCTCTGATTCTATCTTTAGTTTTTTTACTACTTTCTTTCTTTCTTTCTTTCTTTCTTGATATCTTTCATTCTATCTTTCATACCTTCTCTCATTTCATCTTTAATTTCTTTAATGATTTCTTTTTTCTTTCTTTCTTGATATCTTTCATTCTTGCTTTCATACCTTCTCTCATTCTATCTTTAGTTTCTTTTTTACTTACTTTAATTTCTTGCTTTCTTGATATGTTACATTCTAGCTTTCATACCTTCTCTCATTCTATCTTTAGTTTCTTTATTACTTACTTTCTTTCTCTCTTTCTTTCTTGATATCGTTCATTCTAGCTTTCATACCTTCTTTCATTCTATCTTTAGTTTCTTTATTAAGTACATTCGTTCTTTCTTTCTTTCTTTCTTTCTTTCTTTCTTTCTTTCTTTCTTTCTTTCTTCATATCTCATTCTAGCTCTCATACCTTCTCTGATTCTATCTTTAGTTTCTTGACTTTTTTCTTTCTTTCTTTCTTTCTTTCTTTCTTTCTTTCTTGATAACTTTCATTCTAGCATTCATATCTTCACTCATTCAATCTTTATTTTCTTTATTACATTATTTCTACGTTGTTCCTTTTTTCTTCCTTGATATCTTTCATTCTTGCTTTCATAACTTCTCTCATTCTATTTTTAGTTTCTTTATTACTTTCTTTCTTTCTTTCTTTCTTTATTTCTTGATATCTTTCATTCTAGCTTTCATACCTTCTTTCATTCTATCTTTAGTTTCTTTATTAAGTACATTCGTTCTTTCTTTCTTTCTTTCTTTCTTTCTTTCTTCATATCTCATTCTAGCTCTCATACCTTCTCTGATTCTATCTTTAGTTTCTTGACTTTTTTCTTTCTTTCTTTCTTTCTTTCTTTCTTTCTTTCTTTCTTTCTTGATAACTTTCATTCTAGCATTCATATCTTCACTCATTCAATCTTTATTTTCTTTATTACATTATTTCTACGTTGTTCCTTTTTTCTTCCTTGATATCTTTCATTCTTGCTTTCATAACTTCTCTCATTCTATCTTTAGATTCTTTATTACTTTCTTTCTTTCTTTCTTTCTTTATTTCTTGATATCTTTCATTCTATCTTTCATACCTTCTCTCGTTCTATCTTCAGTTTCTTTACTACTTTCTTTTTTTCTTTCTTTCTTTCTTGATAGCTTTCATTCTAGCTCTCATACCTTCTCTCGGTCTATCTTTATTTTCTCTATTACTTTCTTACTTTCTTTCTTTCTCTCTTGATATCTTTCATTCTTGCTTTCATACCTTCTCTCATTTCATCTTTAATTTCTTTATTGATTTCTATTTTTCTTTCTTTCTTGATATCTTTCATTCTAGCTTTCATACCATCTCTCATTCTATCTTTAGTTTCTTTATTACTTTCTTTCTTTCTTTCTTGATATCTTTCATTCTAGCTTTCATACCTTCTCTCATTCTATCTTTAGTTTCTTTTTTACTTACTTTCATTTCTTTCTTTCTTGATATCTTTCATTCAAGCTTTAATACCTTCTCTCATTCTATCTTTAGTTTCTATATTAGTTACTTTCTTTTTTCTTGATATCTTTCATTCTAGCTTTCATACCTTCTCTCATTCTATCTTTAGTTTCTTTATTACTTTCTTTCTTTCTTTCTTTCTTCTTATCTTTCATTCTAGCTTTCATACCTTCTCTCATTTCATCTTTAATTTTCCTATTGATTTATTTTTCTTTCTTTCTTGTTATCTTTCATTCTTGCTTTCATACCTTCTCTATTCTATCTTTAGTTTCTTTTTTACTTACTTTCATTTCTTTCTTTCTTTATATCTTACATTCTAGCTTTCATACCTTCTCTCATTCTATCTTTAGTTTCTATATTACTTTATTTTTTTCTTTCTTTCTTTCTTTCTTTCTTTCTAAATATCTTTCATTATATCTTTCATACCTTCTCTCATTCTATCTTTAGTTTCTTTATTTCTTTCTTACTTTCTTTTTTTATTTCTTTATTGATATCTTTCATTCTAGCTATCATATCTTCTTTCATTCTATCTTTAGTTTCTTTATTTATTTATTTCGTTCTTTCTTTCTTTCTTTCTTTCTTGATATCTCATTCTAGCTCTCATACCTTCTCTGATTCTATCTTTAGCTTCTTTACTACTTTCTTTCTCTCTTTCTTGATAACTTTCATTCTAGCATTCATATCTTCACTCATTCAATCTTTCTTTTCTTTATTACATTATTTCTACTTTATTCCTTTTTCTTTCTTGATATCTTTCATTCTAGCTTTCATACCTTCTCTCCTTCTATCTTTAGTTTCTTTTTTACTTACTTTCATTTCTTTCTTTCCTGATATCTTACATTCTATCTTTCATACCTTCTCTCATTTCATCTTTAATTTCTTTATTGATTTCTATTTTTCTTTCTTTCTTGATATCTTTCATTCTAGCTTTCATACCTTCTCTCATTCTATCTTTAGTTTCTTTATTACTTTCTTTCTTTCTTTCTTGATATCTTTCATTCTAGCTTTCATACCTTCTCTCATTCTATCTTTAGTTTCTTTTTTACTTACTTTCATTTCTTGCTTTCTTGATATGTTACATTCTAGCTTTCATAACTTCTCTCATTCTATCTTTAGTTTCTTTATTACTTTCTTTCTTTCTTTCTCTCTCTCTTTCCTTCTTTCTTTCTTTCTTTCTTTCTTCATATCTCATTCTAGCTCTCATACCTTCTCTGATTCTATCTTTAGTTTCTTGACTTTTCTCTTTCTTTCTTTCTTTCTTTCTTTCTTTCTTTCTTTCTTGATAACTTTCATTCTAGCATTCATATCTTCACTCATTCAATCTTTATTTTCTTTATTACATTATTTCTACTTTGTTCCTTTTTTCTTTCTTGATATCTTTCATTCTTGCTATCATAACTTCTCTCATTCTATCTTTAGTTTCTTTTTTACTTACTTTCATTTCATTCTTTCTTGATATCTTACATTCTAGATTTCATACCTTCTCTCATTCTATCTTTAGTTTCTTTACTACTTTCTTTTTTTCTTTCTTTCTTTCTTGATAGCTTTCATTCTAGCTCTCATACCTTCTCTCGGTCTATCTTTATTTTCACTATTACTTTCTTACTTTCTTTCTTTCTTTCTTGATATCTTTCATTCTTGCTTTCATACCTTCTCTCATTTCATCTTTAATTTCTTTATTGATTTCTATTTTTCTTTCTTTCTTGATATCTTTCATTCTAGCTTTCATACCTTCCCTCATTCTATCTTTAGTTTCTTTATTACTTTCTTTCTTTCTTTCTTGATATCTTTCATTCTTGCTTTCATACCTTCTCTCATTCTATCTTTAGTTTCTTTTTTACTTACTTTCATTTCTTTCTTTCTTGATATCTTTCATTCCAGCTCTCATCCCTTCTCTCTTTCTATCTTTAGTTTCTTTCTTTCTTTCTTTCTTTCTTTCTTTCTTGATATCTTTCATTCTATCTTTCATACCTTCTCTCATTTTATCTTTAATTTCTTTATTGATTTCTTTTTTCTTTCTTTCTTGATATCTTTCATTCTTTCTTTCATACCTTCTCTCATTCTATCTTTAGTTTCTTTTTTACTTACTTTCATTTCTTGCTTTCTTGATATGTTACATTCTAGCTTTCATACCTTCTCTCATTCTATCTTTAGTTTCTTTATTAATTACTTTCGTTCTTTCTTTCCTCTTTCTTTCTTCATAACTTTCATTCTAGCATTCATAACTTCACTCATTCATCCTTTATTTTCTTTCTTACATTAGTTCTACTTTTTTTTATTTCTTGATATCTTTCATTCTAGCTTTCAAACCTTCTCTCATTCTATCTTTAGTTTCCTTTTTACTTTCTTTCTTTCTTTCTTGATATATTTCATTCTATCTTTCATACCTTCTCTTATTCTTTCTTTAGTTTCTTTATTAGTTACTTTCTTTCTTTCTTTCATATCTTTTATGCTAGATTTCATACCTTCTCTCATTTTATTTTTCGTTTCCTTATTACTTTCTTTCTTTCTTTCTTTCTTTCTTGATATCTTTCATTCTAGCTTTCATACCTTCTTTCATTCTATCTTTTGTTTCTTTATTAATGACTTTCATTCTTTCTTTCTTTCTTTCTTTCTTCATATCTCATTCTAGCTCACATACCTTCTCTGATTCTATCTTTAATTTCTTTACTACTTTCTTTCTTTCTTTCTTTCTTGATAACTTTCCTTCTAGCATTCATATCTTCACACATTCAATCTTTATTTTCTTTATTACATTATTTCTACTTTGTTCCTTTTTTCTTTCTTCATATCATTCATTCTAGCTTTCATACCTTCTCTCATTTTATCTTTAGTTTCTTTTTTACTTACTTTCATTTCTTTCTTTCTTGATATCTTACATTCTAGCTTTTATACCTTCTCTCATTCTATCTTTAGTTTCTTTATTACTTTCTTTCTTTCTCTCTTTCTTTCTTGATATCTTTCATTCTATCTTTCATACCTTCTCTCATTTCATCTTTAATTTCTCTATTGATTTCTTTTTTCTTTCTTTCTTGTTATCTTTCATTCTTGATTTCATACCTTCTCTCGTTCTATCTTTAGTTTCTTTTTTACTTACTTTCATTCCTTGCTTTCTTGATATGTTACATTCTAGCTTTCATACTGTCTCTCATTTTATCTTTAGTTTCTTTTTTACTTACTTTCATTTCTTTCTTTCTTTTTATCTTACATTCTAGGTTTCATACCTTCTCTCATTCTATCTTTAGTTTCTTTATTACTTTATTTTTTCTTTCTTTCTTTCTTTCTTGATATCTTTCATTCTATCTTTCATACCTTCTCTCATTCTATCTTTAGTTTCTTTATTTCTTTCTTACTTTCTTTCTTTATTTCTTTCTTGATATCTTTCATTCTAGCTTTCATATCTTCTTTCATTCTATCTTTAGTTTCTTTATTAATTACTTTCGTTCTTTCTTTCTTTCTTTCTTTCTTGATATCTCATTCTAGCTCTCATTCCTTCTCTGATTCTATCTTTAGCTTCTTTACTACTTTCTTTCTTTCTTTCTTGATAACTTTCATTCTAGCATTCATATCTTCACTCATTCAATCTTTCTTTCCTTTATTACATTATTTCTACTTTCTTCCTTTTTCTTTCTTGATATCTTTCATTCTAGCTTTCATACCTTCTCTCCTACCTTAATTTTCTTTTTTACTTACTTTCATTTCTTTCTTTCCTGATATCTTACATTCTAGCTTTCATACCTTCTCTCATTCTATCTTTAGTTTCTTTATTACTTTCTTTCTTTCTCTCTTTCTTTCTTTCTTTCTTTCTTTCTTTCTTGGTATCTTTCATTCTAGCTCTCATCCCTTCTCTCTTTCTATCTTTAGTTTCTTTATTACTTTCTTACTTTCTTTCTTTCTTGATATCTTTCATTCTAGCTTTCATACCTTCTCTCATTTCATCTTTAATTTCTCTATTGATTTCTTTTTTCTTTCTTTCTTGATATCTTTCATTCTTCCTTTCATACCTTCTCTCATTCTATCTTTAGTTTCTTTTTTACTTACTTTCATTTCTTCCTTTCTTGATATGTTACATTCTAGCTTTCATACCTTCTCTCATTCTATCTTTAGTTTCTTTATTACTTTCTTTCTTTCTTTCTTTCTTGATATCTTTCATTCTAGCTTTCATACCTTCTTTCATTCTCTCTTTAGTTTCTTTATTAATTACTTTCGTTCTTTCTTTCTTTCTTTCTTTCTTGATATCTCATTCTAGCTCTCATAACTTCTCTGATTCTATCCTTAGTTTCTTTACTTCTTTCTTTCTTTCTTTCTTGATATCTTTCGATCTAACATTCATATCTTCACTCATTCAATCTTTATTTTATTTATTACATTATTTCTACTTTGTTCCTTTTTTCTTACTTGATACCTTTCATTCTATCTTTCATACCTTCTCTCATTTTATCTGTAGTTTCTTTTTTACTTACTTTCATTTTTTTCTTTCTTTATATCTTTCATTCTATCTTTCATACCTTCTCTCATTCTATCTTTAGTTTCTTTATTTCTTTCTTACTTTCTTTCTTTCTTTCTTTCTTGATATCTTTCATTCTAGCTCTCATCCCTTCTCTCATTTCATCTTTAATTTCTCTATTGATTTCTTTTTTCTTTCTTTCTTGTTATCTTTCATTCTTGCTTTCATACCTTCTCTCATTCTATGTTTAGTTTCTTTTTTACTTAGTTTCATTCCTTCCTTTCTTGATATGTTACATTCTAGCTTTCATACCTTCTCTCATTCTATCTTTAGTTTCTTTATTACTTTATTTTTTTCTTTCTTTCTTTCTTTCTTGATATCTTTCATTCTATATTTCATACCTTCTCTCATTCTATCTTTAGTTTCTTTATTACTTTCTTACTTTCTTTCTTTCTTTCTTGATATCTTTCATTCTAGCTCTCATCCCTTCTATCTTTCTATCTTTATTTTCTTTATTACTTTCTTTCTTTCTTTCTTTCTTTCTTTCTTGATATCTTTCATTCTAGCTTTCATACCTTCTCTCATTTCATCTTTAATTTCTCTATTGATTTCTTTTTTCTTTCTTTCTTGTTATCTTTCATTCTTGCTTTCATACCTTCTCTCATTCTATCTTTAGTTTCTTTTTTACTTACTTTCATTCCTTGCTTTCTTGATATGCTACATTCTAGCTTTCATACCTTCTCTAATTTAATCTTTAGTTTTTTTTTTACTTACTTTCTTTTCTTTCTTTCTTGATATCTTACATTCTAGCTTTCATTCCTTCTCTCATTCTATCTTTAGTTTCTTTATTACTTTATTTTTTTCTTTCTTTCTTTCTTTCTTTCTTGATATCTTTCATTCTATCTTTCATCCCTTCTATCTTTCTATCTTTAGTTTCTTTATTACTTTCTTACTTTCTTTCTTTCTTTCTTGATATCTTTCATTCTAGCTTTCATACCTTCTCTCATTTCATATTTAATTTCTCTATTTATTTCTTTTTTCTTTCTTTCTTGATATCTTTCATTCTTGCTTTCATACCTTCTCTGATTCTATCTTTAGTTTCTTGACTTTTCTCTTTCTTTCTTTCTTTCTTTCTTTCTTGATATCTTTCATTCTTGCTTTCATAACTTCTCTCATTCTATCTTTAGTTTCTTTTTTACTTACTTTCATTTCATTCTTTCTTGATATCTTACATTCTAGATTTCATACCTTCTCTCATTCTATCTTTAGTTTCTTTATTACTTTCTTTCTTTCTTTCTTTCTTCATTTCTTGATATCTTTCATTCTATCTTTCATACCTTCTCTCGTTCTATCTTTAGTTTCTTTACTACTTTCTTTTTTTCTTTCTTTCTTTCTTGAAAGCTTTCATTCTAACTCTCATACCTTCTCTCGGTCTATCTTTATTTTCTCTATTACTTTCTTACTTTCTTTCTTTCATTCTTGATATCTTTCATTCTTGCTTTCATACCTTCTCTCATTTCATCTTTAATTTCTTTATTGATTTCTATTTTTCTTTCTTTCTTGATATCTTTCATTCTAGCTTTCATACCTTCTCTCATTCTATCTTTAGTTTCTTTATTACTTTCTTTCTTTCTTTCTTGATATCTTTCATTCTAGCTTTCATACCTTCTCTCATTCTATCTTTAGTTTCTTTTTTACATACTTTCATTTCTTTCTTTCTTGATATCTTTCATTCAAGCTTTCATACCTTCTCTCATTCTATCTTTCGTTTCTATATTAGTTACTTTCTTTCTTTCTTGATATCTTTCATTCTAGATTTCATACCTTCTCTCATTTTATCTTTAGTTTCTATATTGATTTCTTTCTTTCTTTCTTTCTTGATATCTTTCATTCTAGCTTTCATACCTTCTTTCATTCTATCTTTAGTTTCTTCATTAATTACTTTCGTTCTTTCTTTCTTTCTTCATATCTCATTCTAGCTCACATACCTTCTCTGATTCTATCTTTAGTTTTTTTACTACTTTCTTTCTTTCTTTCTTTCTTTCTTGATATCTTTCATTCTATCTTTCATACCTTCTCTCATTTCATCTTTAATTTCTTTAATGATTTCTTTTTTCTTTCTTTGTTGATATCTTTCATTCTTGCTTTCATACCTTCTCTCATTCTATCTTTAGTTTCTTTTTTACTTACTTTAATTTCTTGCTTTCTTGATATGTTACATTCTAGCTTTCATACCTTCTCTCATTCTATCTTTAGTTTCTTTATTACTTACTTTCTTTCTCTCTTTCTTTCTTGATATCTTTCATTCTAGCTTTCATACCTTCTTTCATTCTATCTTTAGTTTCTTTATTAAGTACATTCGTTCTTTCTTTCTTTCTTTCTTTCTTTCTTTCTTTCTTTCTTTCTTTCTTCATATCTCATTCTAGCTCTCATACCTTCTCTGATTCTATCTTTAGTTTCTTGACTTTTTTCTTTCTTTCTTTCTTTCTTTCTTTCTTTCTTGATAACTTTCATTCTAGCATTCATATCTTCACTCATTCAATCTTTATTTTCTTTATTACATTATTTCTACGTTGTTCCTTTTTTCTTCCTTGATATCTTTCATTCTTGCTTTCATAACTTCTCTCATTCTATCTTTAGTTTCTTTATTACTTTCTTTCTTTCTTTCTTTCTTTATTTCTTGATATCTTTCATTCCAGCTTTCATACCTTCTTTCATTCTATCTTTAGTTTCTTTATTAAGTACATTCGTTCTTTCTTTCTTTCTTTCTTTCTTTCTTTCTTTCTTTCTTTCTTTCTTCATATCTCATTCTAGCTCTCATACCTTCTCTGATTCTATCTTTAGTTTCTTGACTTTTTTCTTTCTTTCTTTTTTTTCTTTCTTTCTTTCTTTCTTTCTTTCTTTCTTTCTTTCTTTCTTGATAACTTTCATTCTAGCATTCATATCTTCACACATTCAATCTTTATTTTCTTTATTACATTATTTCTACGTTGTTCCTTTTTTCTTCCTTGATATCTTTCATTCTTGCTTTCATAACTTCTCTCATTCTATCTTTAGTTTCATTATTACTTTCTTTCTTTCTTTCTTTCTTTATTTCTTGATATCTTTCATTCTATCTTTCATACCTTCTCTCGTTCTATCTTCAGTTTCTTTACTACTTTCTTTTTTTCTTTCTTTCTTTCTTGATAGCTTTGATTCTAGCTCTCATACCTTCTCTCGGTCTATCTTTATTTTCTCTATTACTTTCTTTCTTTCTTTCTTTCTCTCTTGATATCTTTCATTCTTGCTTTCATACCTTCTCTCATTTCATCTTTAATTTCTTTATTGATTTCTATTTTTCTTTCTTTCTTGATATCTTTCATTCTAGCTTTCATACCTTCTCTCATTCTATCTTTAGTTTCTTTATTACTTTCTTTCTTTCTTGATATCTTTCATTCTAGCTTTCATACCTTCTCTCATTCTATCTTTAGTTTCTTTTTTACTTACTTTCATTTCTTTCTTTCTTGATATCTTTCATTCAAGCTTTAATACCTTCTCTCATTCTATCTTTAGTTTCTATATTAGTTACTTTCTTTTTTCTTGATATCTTTCACTCTAGATTTCATACCTTTTCTCATTTTATCTTTAGTTTCTATATTGATTTCTATTTTTCTTTCTTTCTTGATATCTTTCATTCTAGCTTTCATACCTTCTCTCATTCTATCTTTAGTTTCTTTATTACTTTCTTTCTTTCTTTCTTTCTTCTTATCTTTCATTCTAGCTTTCATACCTTCTCTCATTTCATCTTTAATTTTCCTATTGATTTATTTTTCTTTCTTTCTTGTTATCTTTCATTCTTGCTTTCATACCTTCTCTCATTCTATCTTTAGTTTCTTTTTTACTTACTTTCATTTCTTTCTTTCTTTATATCTTACATTCTAGCTTTCATACCTTCTCTCATTCTATCTTTAGTTTCTATATTACTTTATTTTTTTCTTTCTTTCTTTCTTTCTTTCTTTCTAAATATCTTTCATTATATCTTTCATACCTTCTCTCATTCTATCTTTAGTTTCTTTATTTCTTTCTTACTTTCTTTCTTTATTTCTTTATTGATATCTTTCATTCTAGCTATCATATCTTTTTTGATTCTATCTTTAGTTTCTTTATTTATTTATTTCGTTCTTTCTTTCTTTCTTTCTTTCTTCATATCTCATTCTAGCTCTCATACCTTCTCTGATTCTATCTTTAGCTTCTTTACTACTTTCTTTCTCTCTTTCTTGATAACTTTCATTCTAGCATTCATATCTTCACTCATTCAATCTTTCTTTTCTTTATTACATTATTTCTACTTTATTCCTTTTTCTTTCTTGATATCTTTCATTCTAGCTTTCATACCTTCTCTCCTTCTATCTTTAGTTTCTTTTTTACTTACTTTCATTTCTTTCTTTCCTGATATCTTACATTCTATCTTTCATACCTTCTCTCATTTCATCTTTAATTTCTTTATTGATTTCTATTTTTCTTTCTTTCTTGATATCTTTCATTCTAGCTCTCATACCTTCTCTCGGTCTATCTTTATTTTCTCTATTACTTTCTTACTTTCTTTCTTTTATTCTTGATATCTTTCATTCTTGCTTTCATACCTTCTCTCATTTCATCTTTAATTTCTTTATTGATTTCTATTTTTCTTTCTTTCTTGATATCTTTCATTCTAGCTTTCATACCTTCTCTCATTCTATCTTTAGTTTCTTTATTACTTTCTTTCTTTCTTTCTTGATATCTTTCATTCTAGCTTTCATACCTTCTCTCATTCTATCTTTAGTTTCTTTTTTACATACTTTCATTTCTTTCTTTCTTGATATCTTTCATTCAAGCTTTCATACCTTCTCTCATTCTATCTTTCGTTTCTATATTAGTTACTTTCTTTCTTTCTTGATATCTTTCATTCTAGATTTCATACCTTCTCTCATTTTATCTTTAGTTTCTATATTGATTTCTTTCTTTCTTTCTTTCTTGATATCTTTCATTCTAGCTTTCATACCTTCTTTCATTCTATCTTTAGTTTCTTCATTAATTACTTTCGTTCTTTCTTTCTTTCTTCATATCTCATTCTAGCTCACATACCTTCTCTGATTCTATCTTAAGTTTTTTTACTACTTTCTTTCTTTCTTTCTTTCTTTCTTGATATCTTTCATTCTATCTTTCATACCTTCTCTCATTCTATCTTTAGTTTCTTTTTTACTTACTTTAATTTCTTGCTTTCTTGATATGTTACATTCTAGCTTTCATACCTTCTCTCATTCTATCTTTAGTTTCTTTATTACTTACTTTCTTTCTCTCTTTCTTTCTTGATATCTTTCATTCTAGCTTTCATACCTTCTTTCATTCTATCTTTAGTTTCTTTATTAAGTACATTCGTTCTTTCTTTCTTTCTTTCTTTCTTTCTTTCTTTCTTCATATCTCATTCTAGCTCTCATACCTTCTCTGATTCTATCTTTAGTTTCTTGACTTTTTTCTTTCTTTCTTTCTTTCTTTCTTGATAACTTTCATTCTAGCATTCATATCTTCACTCATTCAATCTTTATTTTCTTTATTACATTATTTCTACGTTGTTCCTTTTTTCTTCCTTGATATCTTTCATTCTTGCTTTCATAACTTCTCTCATTCTATCTTTAGTTTCTTTATTACTTTCTTTCTTTCTTTCTTTCTTTATTTCTTGATATCTTTCATTCTAGCTTTCATACCTTCTTTCATTCTATCTTTAGTTTCTTTATTAAGTACATTCGTTCTTTCTTTCTTTCTTTCTTTCTTTCTTTCTTTCTTTCTTTCTTTCTTTCTTCATATCTCATTCTAGCTCTCATACCTTCTCTGATTCTATCTTTAGTTTCTTGACTTTTTTCTTTCTTTCTTTCTTTCTTTCTTTCTTTCTTTCTTTCTTTCTTTCTTTCTTTCTTTCTTTCTTGATAACTTTCATTCTAGCATTCATATCTTCACACATTCAATCTTTATTTTCTTTATTACATTATTTCTACGTTGTTCCTTTTTTCTTCCTTGATATCTTTCATTCTTGCTTTCATAACTTCTCTCATTCTATCTTTAGTTTCTTTATTACTTTTTTTCTTTCTTTCTTTCTTTATTTCTTGATATCTTTCATTCTATCTTTCATACCTTCTCTCGTTCTATCTTCAGGTTCTTTACTACTTTCTTTTTTTCTTTCTTTCTTTCTTGATAGCTTTCATTCTAGCTCTCATACCTTCTCTCGGTCTATCTTTATTTTCTCTATTACTTTCTTACTTTCTTTCTTTCTCTCTTGATATCTTTCATTCTTGCTTTCATACCTTCTCTCATTTCATCTTTAATTTCTTTATTGATTTCTATTTTTCTTTCTTTCTTGATATCTTTCATTCTAGCTTTCATACCTTCTCTCATTCTATCTTTAGTTTCTTTATTACTTTCTTTCTTTCTTGATATCTTTCATTCTAGCTTTCATACCTTCTCTCATTCTATCTTTAGTTTCTTTTTTACTTACTTTCATTTCTTTCTTTCTTGATATCTTTCATTCAAGCTTAAATACCTTCTCTCATTCTATCTTTAGTTTCTATATTAGTTACTTTCTTTTTTCTTGATATCTTTCACTCTAGATTTCATACCTTTTCTCATTTTATCTTTAGTTTCTATATTGATTTCTATTTTTCTTTCTTTCTTGATATCTTTCATTCTAGCTTTCATACCTTCTCTCATTCTATCTTTAGTTTCTTTATTACTTTCTTTCTTTCTTTCTTTCTTCTTATCTTTCATTCTAGCTTTCATACCTTCTCTCATTTCATCTTTAATTTTCCTATTGATTTATTTTTCTTTCTTTCTTGTTATCTTTCATTCTTGCTTTCATACCTTCTCTCATTCTATCTTTAGTTTCTTTTTTACTTACTTTCATTTCTTTCTTTCTTTATATCTTACATTCTAGCTTTCATACCTTCTCTCATTCTATCTTTAGTTTCTATATTACTTTATTTTTTTCTTTCTTTCTTTCTTTCTTTCTTTCTAAATATCTTTCATTATATCTTTCATACCTTCTCTCATTCTATCTTTAGTTTCTTTATTTCTTTCTTACTTTCTTTCTTTATTTCTTTATTGATATCTTTCATTCTAGCTATCATATCTTTTTTGATTCTATCTTTAGTTTCTTTATTTATTTATTTCGTTCTTTCTTTCTTTCTTTCTTTCTTCATATCTCATTCTAGCTCTCATACCTTCTCTGATTCTATCTTTAGCTTCTTTACTACTTTCTTTCTCTCTTTCTTGATAACTTTCATTCTAGCATTCATATCTTCACTCATTCAATCTTTCTTTTCTTTATTACATTATTTCTACTTTATTCCTTTTTCTTTCTTGATATCTTTCATTCTAGCTTTCATACCTTCTCTCCTTCTATCTTTAGTTTCTTTTTTACTTACTTTCATTTCTTTCTTTCCTGATATCTTACATTCTATCTTTCATACCTTCTCTCATTTCATCTTTAATTTCTTTATTGATTTCTATTTTTCTTTCTTTCTTGATATCTTTCATTCTAGCTCTCATACCTTCTCTCGGTCTATCTTTATTTTCTCTATTACTTTCTTACTTTCTTTCTTTCATTCTTGATATCTTTCATTCTTGCTTTCATACCTTCTCTCATTTCATCTTTAATTTCTTTATTGATTTCTATTTTTCTTTCTTTCTTGATATCTTTCATTCTAGCTTTCATACCTTCTCTCATTCTATCTTTAGTTTCTTTATTACTTTCTTTCTTTCTTTCTTGATATCTTTCATTCTAGCTTTCATACCTTCTCTCATTCTATCTTTAGTTTCTTTTTTACATACTTTCATTTCTTTCTTTCTTGATATCTTTCATTCAAGCTTTCATACCTTCTCTCATTCTATCTTTCGTTTCTATATTAGTTACTTTCTTTCTTTCTTGATATCTTTCATTCTAGATTTCATACCTTCTCTCATTTTATCTTTAGTTTCTATATTGATTTCTTTCTTTCTTTCTTTCTTGATATCTTTCATTCTAGCTTTCATACCTTCTTTCATTCTATCTTTAGTTTCTTCATTAATTACTTTCGTTCTTTCTTTCTTTCTTCATATCTCATTCTAGCTCACATACCTTCTCTGATTCTATCTTAAGTTTTTTTACTACTTTCTTTCTTTCTTTCTTTCTTTCTTGATATCTTTCATTCTATCTTTCATACCTTCTCTCATTCTATCTTTAGTTTCTTTTTTACTTACTTTAATTTCTTGCTTTCTTGATATGTTACATTCTAGCTTTCATACCTTCTCTCATTCTATCTTTAGTTTCTTTATTACTTACTTTCTTTCTCTCTTTCTTTCTTGATATCTTTCATTCTAGCTTTCATACCTTCTTTCATTCTATCTTTAGTTTCTTTATTAAGTACATTCGTTCTTTCTTTCTTTCTTTCTTTCTTTCTTTCTTCACATCTCATTCTAGCTCTCATACCTTCTCTGATTCTATCTTTAGTTTCTTGACTTTTTTCTTTCTTTCTTTCTTTCTTTCTTGATAACTTTCATTCTAGCATTCATATCTTCACTCATTCAATCTTTATTTTCTTTATTACATTATTTCTACGTTGTTCCTTTTTTCTTCCTTGATATCTTTCATTCTTGCTTTCATAACTTCTCTCATTCTATCTTTAGTTTCTTTATTACTTTCTTTCTTTCTTTCTTTCTTTATTTCTTGATATCTTTCATTCTAGCTTTCATACCTTCTTTCATTCTATCTTTAGTTTCTTTATTAAGTACATTCGTTCTTTCTTTCTTTCTTTCTTTCTTTCTTTCTTTCTTTCTTTCTTTCTTTCTTTCTTCATATCTCATTCTAGCTCTCATACCTTCTCTGATTCTATCTTTAGTTTCTTGACTTTTTTCTTTCTTTCTTTCTTTCTTTCTTTCTTTCTTTCTTTCTTTCTTTCTTTCTTTCTTGATAACTTTCATTCTAGCATTCATATCTTCACACATTCAATCTTTATTTTCTTTATTACATTATTTCTACGTTGTTCCTTTTTTCTTCCTTGATATCTTTCATTCTTGCTTTCATAACTTCTCTCATTCTATCTTTAGTTTCTTTATTACTTTCTTTCTTTCTTTCTTTCTTTATTTCTTGATATCTTTCATTCTATCTTTCATACCTTCTCTCGTTCTATCTTCAGTTTCTTTACTACTTTCTTTTTTTCTTTCTTTCTTTCTTGATAGCTTTCATTCTAGCTCTCATACCTTCTCTCGGTCTATCTTTATTTTCTCTATTACTTTCTTACTTTCTTTCTTTCTCTCTTGATATCTTTCATTCTTGCTTTCATACCTTCTCTCATTTCATCTTTAATTTCTTTATTGATTTCTATTTTTCTTTCTTTCTTGATATCTTTCATTCTAGCTTTCATACCTTCTCTCATTCTATCTTTAGTTTCTTTATTACTTTCTTTCTTTCTTGATATCTTTCATTCTAGCTTTCATACCTTCTCTCATTCTATCTTTAGTTTCTTTTTTACTTACTTTCATTTCTTTCTTTCTTGATATCTTTCATTCAAGCTTTAATACCTTCTCTCATTCTATCTTTAGTTTCTATATTAGTTACTTTCTTTTTTCTTGATATCTTTCACTCTAGATTTCATACCTTTTCTCATTTTATCTTTAGTTTCTATATTGATTTCTATTTTTCTTTCTTTCTTGATATCTTTCATTCTAGCTTTCATACCTTCTCTCATTCTATCTTTAGTTTCTTTATTACTTTCTTTCTTTCTTTCTTTCTTCTTATCTTTCATTCTAGCTTTCATACCTTCTCTCATTTCATCTTTAATTTTCCTATTGATTTATTTTTCTTTCTTTCTTGTTATCTTTCATTCTTGCTTTCATACCTTCTCTCATTCTATCTTTAGTTTCTTTTTTACTTACTTTCATTTCTTTCTTTCTTTATATCTTACATTCTAGCTTTCATACCTTCTCTCATTCTATCTTTAGTTTCTATATTACTTTATTTTTTTCTTTCTTTCTTTCTTTCTTTCTTTCTAAATATCTTTCATTATATCTTTCATACCTTCTCTCATTCTATCTTTAGTTTCTTTATTTCTTTCTTACTTTCTTTCTTTATTTCTTTATTGATATCTTTCATTCTAGCTATCATATCTTTTTTGATTCTATCTTTAGTTTCTTTATTTATTTATTTCGTTCTTTCTTTCTTTCTTTCTTTCTTCATATCTCATTCTAGCTCTCATACCTTCTCTGATTCTATCTTTAGCTTCTTTACTACTTTCTTTCTCTCTTTCTTGATAACTTTCATTCTAGCATTCATATCTTCACTCATTCAATCTTTCTTTTCTTTATTACATTATTTCTACTTTATTCCTTTTTCTTTCTTGATATCTTTCATTCTAGCTTTCATACCTTCTCTCCTTCTATCTTTAGTTTCTTTTTTACTTACTTTCATTTCTTTCTTTCCTGATATCTTACATTCTATCTTTCATACCTTCTCTCATTTCATCTTTAATTTCTTTATTGATTTCTATTTTTCTTTCTTTCTTGATATCTTTCATTCTAGCTTTCATACCTTCTCTCATTCTATCTTTAGTTTCTTTATTACTTTCTTTCTTTCTTTCTTGATATCTTTCATTCTAGCTTTCATACCTTCTCTCATTCTATCTTTAGTTTCTTTTTTACTTACTTTCATTTCTTGCTTTCTTGATATGTTACATTCTAGCTTTCATAACTTCTCTCATTCTATCTTTAGTTTCTTTATTACTTTCTTTCTTTCTTTCTCTCTCTCTTTCTTTCTTTCTTTCTTTCTTTCTTTCTTTCTTTCTTTCTTGATATCTTTCATTCTAGCTCTCATCCCTTTTCTCTTTCTATCTTTAGTTTATTTATTTATTTATTTATTTATTTATTTATTGATATCTTTCAATCTTGCTCTCATCACTTCTCTCTTTCTTTCTTTAGTTTCTTTATTACTTTCTTACTTTCTTTCTATCTTTCTTGATTTCTTTCATTCTAGCTTTCATACCTTCTCTCATTTCATCTTTAATTTCCCTATTGATTTCTTTTTTCTTTCTTTCTTGGTATCTTTCATTCTTGCTTTCATACCTTCTCTCATTCTATCTTTAGTTTCTTTATTACTTTCTTTCCCTCTTTATTTCTTGATATCTTTCATACTAGCTTTCATACCTTCTTTCATTCTCTCTTTAGTTTCTTTATTAATTACTTTCTTTCTCTCTTTCTTACTTTCTTCATATCTCATTCTAGCTCTCATAACTTCTCTAATTCTATCTTTAGTTTCTTTACTACTTTCTAACTTTCATTTCTTGCTTTCTTGATATGTTACATTCTAGCTTTCATACCTTCTCTCATCCTATCTTTAGTTTTTTTATTAATTTCTTACTTTCTTTCTTTATTTCTTTCTTGATATCTTTCATTCTAGCTTTCATATCTTCTTTCATTCTATCTTTAGTTTCTTTATTAATTACTTTCGTTCTTTCTTTCTTTCTTTCTTTCTTCATATCTCATTCTAGCTCTCATAACTTCTCTGATTCTATCTTTAGTTTCTTTGCTTCTTTCTTTCTTTCTTTCTTGATATCTCATTCTTGCTCTCATAACTTCTCTGATTCTATCTTTAGTTTCTTTGCTTCTTTCTTTCTTTCTTTCTTGATATCTCTCGATCTAGCATTCATATCTTCACTCATTCAATCTTTATTTTATTTATTACATTATTTCTACTTTGTTCCTTTTTTCTTCCTTGATATCTTTCATTCTAGCTTTCATACCTTCTCTCATTTTATCTTTAGTTTCTTTTTTACTTACTTTCATTTCTTTCTTTCTTGATATATTTCATTCTATCTTTCATACCTTCTCTCATTCTATCTTTACTTTCTTTATTTCTTTCTTACTTACTTTCTTTCGTTTTTTCTTGATATCTTTCATTCTAGCTCTCATCCCTTCTATCTTTCTATCTTTATTTTCTTTATTACTTTCTTTCTTTCTTTCTTTCTTTCTTGATATCTTACATTCTAGCTTTCATTCCTTCTCTCATTCTATCTTTAGTTTCTTTATTACTTTATTTTTTTCTTTCTTTCTTTCTTTCTTTCTTGATATCTTTCATTCTATCTTTCATCCCTTCTATCTTTCTATCTTTAGTTTCTTTATTACTTTCTTACTTTCTTTCTTTCTTTCCTGATATCTTTCATTCTAGCTTTCATACCTTCTCTCATTTCATATTTAATTTCTCTATTTATTTCTTTTTTCTTTCTTTCTTGATATCTTTCATTCTTGCTTTCATACCTTCTCTGATTCTATCTTTAGTTTCTTGACTTTTCTCTTTCTTTCTTTCTTTCTTTCTTTCTTGATATCTTTCATTCTTGCTTTCATAACTTCTCTCATTCTATCTTTAGTTTCTTTTTTACTTACTTTCATTTCATTCTTTCTTGATATCTTACATTCTAGATTTCATACCTTCTCTCATTCTATCTTTAGTTTCTTTATTA
Source organism: Intellagama lesueurii (assembly GCA_037013535.1). Taxonomy (NCBI): domain Eukaryota; kingdom Metazoa; phylum Chordata; class Lepidosauria; order Squamata; family Agamidae; genus Intellagama; species Intellagama lesueurii. Next base: position 95,841,720 of record JBAJHW010000002.1, read on the forward strand.
CTTTCTTTCTTTCTTTCTTTCTTTATTTCTTGATATCTTTCATTCTATCTTTCATACCTTCTCTCGTTCTATCTTTAGTTTCTTTACTACTTTCTTTTTTTCTTTATTTCTTTCTTGAAAGCTTTCATTCTAGCTCTCATACCTTCTCTCGGTCTATCTTTATTTTCTCTATTACTTTCTTACTTTCTTTCTTTCTTTCTTGATATCTTTCATTCTTGCTTTCATACCTTCTCTCATTTCATCTTTAATTTCTTTATTGATTTCTATTTTTCTTTCTTTCTTGATATCTTTCATTCTAGCTTTCATACCTTCTCTCATTCTATCTTTAGTTTCTTTATTACTTTCTTTCTTTCTTTCCTGATATCTTTCATTCTAGCTTTCATACCTTCTCTCATTCTATCTTTAGTTTCTTTTTTACATACTTTCATTTCTTTCTTTCTTGATATCTTTCATTCAAGCTTTCATACCTTCTCTCATTCTATCTTTCGTATCTATATTAGTTACTTTCTTTCTTTCTTGATATCTTTCATTCTAGATTTCATACCTTCTCTCATTTTATCTTTAGTTTCTATATTGATTTCTTTCTTTCTTTCTTTCTTGATATCTTTCATTCTAGCTTTCATACCTTCTTTCATTCTATCTTTAGTTTCTTCATTAATTACTTTCGTTCTTTCTTTCTTTCTTCATATCTCATTCTAGCTCACATACCTTCTCTGATTCTATCTTTAGTTTTTTTACTACTTTCTTTCTTTCTTTCTTTCTTTCTTGATATCTTTCATTCTATCTTTCATACCTTCTCTCATTTCATCTTTAATTTCTTTAATGATTTCTTTTTTCTTTCTTTCTTGATATCTTTCATTCTTGCTTTCATACCTTCTCTCATTCTATCTTTAGTTTCTTTTTTACTTACTTTAATTTCTTGCTTTCTTGATATGTTACATTCTAGCTTTCATACCTTCTCTCATTCTATCTTTAGTTTCTTTATTACTTACTTTCTTTCTCTCTTTCTTTCTTGATATCTTTCATTCTAGCTTTCATACCTTCTTTCATTCTATCTTTAGTTTCTTCATTAAGTACATTCGTTCTTTCTTTCTTTCTTTCTTTCTTTCTTTCTTCATATCTCATTCTAGCTCTCATACCTTCTCTGATTCTATCTTTAGTTTCTTGACTTTTTTCTTTCTTTCTTTCTTTCTTTCTTTCTTTCTTTCTTGATAACTTTCATTCTAGCATTCATATCTTCACTCATTCAATCTTTATTTTCTTTATTACATTATTTCTACGTTGTTCCTTTTTTCTTCCTTGATATCTTTCATTCTTGCTTTCATAACTTCTCTCATTCTATCTTTAGTTTCTTTATTACTTTCTTTCTTTCTTTCTTTCTTTATTTCTTGATATCTTTCATTCTAGCTTTCATACCTTCTTTCATTCTATCTTTAGTTTCTTTATTAAGTACATTCGTTCTTTCTTTCTTTCTTTCTTTCTTTCTTCATATCTCATTCTAGCTCTCATACCTTCTCTGATTCTATCTTTAGTTTCTTGACTTTTTTCTTTCTTTCTTTCTTTCTTTCTTTCTTTCTTTCTTTCTTTCTTTCTTTCTTGATAACTTTCATTCTAGCATTCATATCTTCACTCATTCAATCTTTATTTTCTTTATTACATTATTTCTACGTTGTTCCTTTTTTCTTCCTTGATATCTTTCATTCTTGCTTTCATAACTTCTCTCATTCTATCTTTAGATTCTTTATTACTTTCTTTCTTTCTTTCTTTCTTTCTTTATTTCTTGATATCTTTCATTCTATCTTTCATACCTTCTCTCGTTCTATCTTCAGTTTCTTTACTACTTTCTTTTTTTCTTTCTTTCTTTCTTGATAGCTTTCATTCTAGCTCTCATACCTTCTCTCGGTCTATCTTTATTTTCTCTATTACTTTCTTACTTTCTTTCTTTCTCTCTTGATATCTTTCATTCTTGCTTTCATACCTTCTCTCATTTCATCTTTAATTTCTTTATTGATTTCTATTTTTCTTTCTTTCTTGATATCTTTCATTCTAGCTTTCATACCTTCTCTCATTCTATCTTTAGTTTCTTTATTACTTTCTTTCTTTCTTTCTTGATATCTTTCATTCTAGCTTTCATACCTTCTCTCCTTCTATCTTTAGTTTCTTTTTTACTTACTTTCATTTCTTTCTTTCCTGATATCTTACATTCTAGCTTTCATACCATCTCTCATTCTATCTTTAGTTTCTTTATTACTTTCTTTCTTTCTTTCTTTCTTGATATCTTTCATTCTAGCTCTCATCCCTTTTCTCTTTCTATCTTTAGTTTATTTATTTATTTATTTGTTTATTTATTTATTTCTTGATATCTTTCAATCTTGCTCTCATCCCTTCTCTCTTTCTTTCTTTAGTTTCTTTATTACTTTCTTACTTTCTTTCTATCTTTCTTGATATCTTTCATTCTAGCTTTCATACATTCTCTCATTTCATCTTTAATTTCCCTATTGATTTCTTTTTTCTTTCTTTCTTGATATCTTTCATTCTTGCTTTCATACCTTCTCTCATTCTATCTTTAGTTTCTTTATTACTTTATTTTTTCTTTCTTTCTTTCTTTCTTTCTTCATATCTTTCATTATATCTTTCATAACTTCTCTCATTCTATCTTTAGTTTCTTTATTTCTTTCTTACTTTCTTTCTTTATTTCTTTCTTGATATCTTTCATTCTAGCTATCATATCTTCTTTCATTCTATCTTTAGTTTCTTTATTTATTTATTTCGTTCGTTCTTTCTTTCTTTCTTTCTTTCTTGATATCTCATTCTAGCTCTCATACCTTCTCTGATTCTATCTTTAGCTTCTTTACTACTTTCTTTCTTTCTTTCTTGATAACTTTCATTCTAGCATTCATATCTTCACTCATTCAATCTTTCTTTTCTTTATTACATTATTTCTACTTTGTTCCTTTTTCTTTCTTGATATCTTTCATTCTAGCTTTCATACCTTCTCTCCTTCTATCTTTAGTTTCTTTTTTACTTACTTTCATTTCTTTCTTTCCTGATATCTTACATTCTAGCTTTCATACCATCTCTCATTCTATCTTTAGTTTCTTAATTACTTTCTTTCTTTCTTTCTTTCTTTCTTTCTTGATATCTTTCATTCTAGCTCTCATCCCTTTTCTCTTTCTATCTTTAGTTTATTTATTTATTTATTTATTTATTTCTTGATATCTTTCAATCTTGCTCTCATCACTTCTCTCTTTCTTTCTTTAGTTTCTTTATTACTTTCTTACTTTCTTTCTATCTTTCTTGATTTCTTTCATTCTAGCTTTCATACCTTCTCTCATTTCATCTTTAATTTCCCTATTGATTTCTTTTTTCTTTCTTTCTTGGTATCTTTCATTCTTGCTTTCATACCTTCTCTCATTCTATCTTTAGTTTCTTTTTTACTTACTTTCATTTCTTCCTTTCTTGATATGTTACATTCTAGCTTTCATACCTTCTCTTATTCTATCTTTAGTTTCTTTATTACTTTCTTTCCCTCTTTATTTCTTGATATCTTTCATACTAGCTTTCATACCTTCTTTCATTCTCTCTTTAGTTTCTTTATTAATTACTTTCTTTCTCTCTTTCTTACTTTCTTCATATCTCATTCTAGCTCTCATAACTTCTCTAATTCTATCTTTAGTTTCTTTACTACTTTCTAACTTTCATTTCTTGCTTTCTTGATATGTTACATTCTAGCTTTCATACCTTCTCTCCTTCTATCTTTAGTTTCTTTTTTACTTACTTTCATTTCTTTCTTTCCTGATATCTTACATTCTATCTTTCATACCTTCTCTCATTTCATCTTTAATTTCTTTATTGATTTCTATTTTTCTTTCTTTCTTGATATCTTTCATTCTAGCTTTCATACCTTCTCTCATTCTATCTTTAGTTTCTTTATTACTTTCTTTCTTTCTTTCTTGATATCTTTCATTCTAGCTTTCATACCTTCTCTCATTCTATCTTTAGTTTCTTTTTTACTTACTTTCATTTCTTGCTTTCTTGATATGTTACATTCTAGCTTTCATAACTTCTCTCATTCTATCTTTAGTTTCTTTATTACTTTCTTTCTTTCTTTCTCTCTCTCTTTCCTTCTTTCTTTCTTTCTTTCTTTCTTCATATCTCATTCTAGCTCTCATACCTTCTCTGATTCTATCTTTAGTTTCTTGACTTTTCTCTTTCTTTCTTTCTTTCTTTCTTTCTTTCTTTCTTTCTTGATAACTTTCATTCTAGCATTCATATCTTCACTCATTCAATCTTTATTTTCTTTATTACATTATTTCTACTTTGTTCCTTTTTTCTTTCTTGATATCTTTCATTCTTGCTATCATAACTTCTCTCATTCTATCTTTAGTTTCTTTTTTACTTACTTTCATTTCATTCTTTCTTGATATCTTACATTCTAGATTTCATACCTTCTCTCATTCTATCTTTAGTTTCTTTACTACTTTCTTTTTTTCTTTCTTTCTTTCTTGATAGCTTTCATTCTAGCTCTCATACCTTCTCTCGGTCTATCTTTATTTTCACTATTACTTTCTTACTTTCTTTCTTTCTTTCTTGATATCTTTCATTCTTGCTTTCATACCTTCTCTCATTTCATCTTTAATTTCTTTATTGATTTCTATTTTTCTTTCTTTCTTGATATCTTTCATTCTAGCTTTCATACCTTCCCTCATTCTATCTTTAGTTTCTTTATTACTTTCTTTCTTTCTTTCTTGATATCTTTCATTCTTGCTTTCATACCTTCTCTCATTCTATCTTTAGTTTCTTTTTTACTTACTTTCATTTCTTTCTTTCTTGATATCTTTCATTCCAGCTCTCATCCCTTCTCTCTTTCTATCTTTAGTTTCTTTCTTTCTTTCTTTCTTTCTTTCTTTCTTGATATCTTTCATTCTATCTTTCATACCTTCTCTCATTTTATCTTTAATTTCTTTATTGATTTCTTTTTTCTTTCTTTCTTGATATCTTTCATTCTTTCTTTCATACCTTCTCTCATTCTATCTTTAGTTTCTTTTTTACTTACTTTCATTTCTTGCTTTCTTGATATGTTACATTCTAGCTTTCATACCTTCTCTCATTCTATCTTTAGTTTCTTTATTAATTACTTTCGTTCTTTCTTTCCTCTTTCTTTCTTCATAACTTTCATTCTAGCATTCATAACTTCACTCATTCATCCTTTATTTTCTTTCTTACATTAGTTCTACTTTTTTTTATTTCTTGATATCTTTCATTCTAGCTTTCAAACCTTCTCTCATTCTATCTTTAGTTTCCTTTTTACTTTCTTTCTTTCTTTCTTGATATATTTCATTCTATCTTTCATACCTTCTCTTATTCTTTCTTTAGTTTCTTTATTAGTTACTTTCTTTCTTTCTTTCATATCTTTTATGCTAGATTTCATACCTTCTCTCATTTTATTTTTCGTTTCCTTATTACTTTCTTTCTTTCTTTCTTTCTTTCTTGATATCTTTCATTCTAGCTTTCATACCTTCTTTCATTCTATCTTTTGTTTCTTTATTAATGACTTTCATTCTTTCTTTCTTTCTTTCTTTCTTCATATCTCATTCTAGCTCACATACCTTCTCTGATTCTATCTTTAATTTCTTTACTACTTTCTTTCTTTCTTTCTTTCTTGATAACTTTCCTTCTAGCATTCATATCTTCACACATTCAATCTTTATTTTCTTTATTACATTATTTCTACTTTGTTCCTTTTTTCTTTCTTCATATCATTCATTCTAGCTTTCATACCTTCTCTCATTTTATCTTTAGTTTCTTTTTTACTTACTTTCATTTCTTTCTTTCTTGATATCTTACATTCTAGCTTTTATACCTTCTCTCATTCTATCTTTAGTTTCTTTATTACTTTCTTTCTTTCTCTCTTTCTTTCTTGATATCTTTCATTCTATCTTTCATACCTTCTCTCATTTCATCTTTAATTTCTCTATTGATTTCTTTTTTCTTTCTTTCTTGTTATCTTTCATTCTTGATTTCATACCTTCTCTCGTTCTATCTTTAGTTTCTTTTTTACTTACTTTCATTCCTTGCTTTCTTGATATGTTACATTCTAGCTTTCATACTGTCTCTCATTTTATCTTTAGTTTCTTTTTTACTTACTTTCATTTCTTTCTTTCTTTTTATCTTACATTCTAGGTTTCATACCTTCTCTCATTCTATCTTTAGTTTCTTTATTACTTTATTTTTTCTTTCTTTCTTTCTTTCTTGATATCTTTCATTCTATCTTTCATACCTTCTCTCATTCTATCTTTAGTTTCTTTATTTCTTTCTTACTTTCTTTCTTTATTTCTTTCTTGATATCTTTCATTCTAGCTTTCATATCTTCTTTCATTCTATCTTTAGTTTCTTTATTAATTACTTTCGTTCTTTCTTTCTTTCTTTCTTTCTTGATATCTCATTCTAGCTCTCATTCCTTCTCTGATTCTATCTTTAGCTTCTTTACTACTTTCTTTCTTTCTTTCTTGATAACTTTCATTCTAGCATTCATATCTTCACTCATTCAATCTTTCTTTCCTTTATTACATTATTTCTACTTTCTTCCTTTTTCTTTCTTGATATCTTTCATTCTAGCTTTCATACCTTCTCTCCTACCTTAATTTTCTTTTTTACTTACTTTCATTTCTTTCTTTCCTGATATCTTACATTCTAGCTTTCATACCTTCTCTCATTCTATCTTTAGTTTCTTTATTACTTTCTTTCTTTCTCTCTTTCTTTCTTTCTTTCTTTCTTTCTTTCTTGGTATCTTTCATTCTAGCTCTCATCCCTTCTCTCTTTCTATCTTTAGTTTCTTTATTACTTTCTTACTTTCTTTCTTTCTTGATATCTTTCATTCTAGCTTTCATACCTTCTCTCATTTCATCTTTAATTTCTCTATTGATTTCTTTTTTCTTTCTTTCTTGATATCTTTCATTCTTCCTTTCATACCTTCTCTCATTCTATCTTTAGTTTCTTTTTTACTTACTTTCATTTCTTCCTTTCTTGATATGTTACATTCTAGCTTTCATACCTTCTCTCATTCTATCTTTAGTTTCTTTATTACTTTCTTTCTTTCTTTCTTTCTTGATATCTTTCATTCTAGCTTTCATACCTTCTTTCATTCTCTCTTTAGTTTCTTTATTAATTACTTTCGTTCTTTCTTTCTTTCTTTCTTTCTTGATATCTCATTCTAGCTCTCATAACTTCTCTGATTCTATCCTTAGTTTCTTTACTTCTTTCTTTCTTTCTTTCTTGATATCTTTCGATCTAACATTCATATCTTCACTCATTCAATCTTTATTTTATTTATTACATTATTTCTACTTTGTTCCTTTTTTCTTACTTGATACCTTTCATTCTATCTTTCATACCTTCTCTCATTTTATCTGTAGTTTCTTTTTTACTTACTTTCATTTTTTTCTTTCTTTATATCTTTCATTCTATCTTTCATACCTTCTCTCATTCTATCTTTAGTTTCTTTATTTCTTTCTTACTTTCTTTCTTTCTTTCTTTCTTGATATCTTTCATTCTAGCTCTCATCCCTTCTCTCATTTCATCTTTAATTTCTCTATTGATTTCTTTTTTCTTTCTTTCTTGTTATCTTTCATTCTTGCTTTCATACCTTCTCTCATTCTATGTTTAGTTTCTTTTTTACTTAGTTTCATTCCTTCCTTTCTTGATATGTTACATTCTAGCTTTCATACCTTCTCTCATTCTATCTTTAGTTTCTTTATTACTTTATTTTTTTCTTTCTTTCTTTCTTTCTTGATATCTTTCATTCTATATTTCATACCTTCTCTCATTCTATCTTTAGTTTCTTTATTACTTTCTTACTTTCTTTCTTTCTTTCTTGATATCTTTCATTCTAGCTCTCATCCCTTCTATCTTTCTATCTTTATTTTCTTTATTACTTTCTTTCTTTCTTTCTTTCTTTCTTTCTTGATATCTTTCATTCTAGCTTTCATACCTTCTCTCATTTCATCTTTAATTTCTCTATTGATTTCTTTTTTCTTTCTTTCTTGTTATCTTTCATTCTTGCTTTCATACCTTCTCTCATTCTATCTTTAGTTTCTTTTTTACTTACTTTCATTCCTTGCTTTCTTGATATGCTACATTCTAGCTTTCATACCTTCTCTAATTTAATCTTTAGTTTTTTTTTTACTTACTTTCTTTTCTTTCTTTCTTGATATCTTACATTCTAGCTTTCATTCCTTCTCTCATTCTATCTTTAGTTTCTTTATTACTTTATTTTTTTCTTTCTTTCTTTCTTTCTTTCTTGATATCTTTCATTCTATCTTTCATCCCTTCTATCTTTCTATCTTTAGTTTCTTTATTACTTTCTTACTTTCTTTCTTTCTTTCTTGATATCTTTCATTCTAGCTTTCATACCTTCTCTCATTTCATATTTAATTTCTCTATTTATTTCTTTTTTCTTTCTTTCTTGATATCTTTCATTCTTGCTTTCATACCTTCTCTGATTCTATCTTTAGTTTCTTGACTTTTCTCTTTCTTTCTTTCTTTCTTTCTTTCTTGATATCTTTCATTCTTGCTTTCATAACTTCTCTCATTCTATCTTTAGTTTCTTTTTTACTTACTTTCATTTCATTCTTTCTTGATATCTTACATTCTAGATTTCATACCTTCTCTCATTCTATCTTTAGTTTCTTTATTACTTTCTTTCTTTCTTTCTTTCTTCATTTCTTGATATCTTTCATTCTATCTTTCATACCTTCTCTCGTTCTATCTTTAGTTTCTTTACTACTTTCTTTTTTTCTTTCTTTCTTTCTTGAAAGCTTTCATTCTAACTCTCATACCTTCTCTCGGTCTATCTTTATTTTCTCTATTACTTTCTTACTTTCTTTCTTTCATTCTTGATATCTTTCATTCTTGCTTTCATACCTTCTCTCATTTCATCTTTAATTTCTTTATTGATTTCTATTTTTCTTTCTTTCTTGATATCTTTCATTCTAGCTTTCATACCTTCTCTCATTCTATCTTTAGTTTCTTTATTACTTTCTTTCTTTCTTTCTTGATATCTTTCATTCTAGCTTTCATACCTTCTCTCATTCTATCTTTAGTTTCTTTTTTACATACTTTCATTTCTTTCTTTCTTGATATCTTTCATTCAAGCTTTCATACCTTCTCTCATTCTATCTTTCGTTTCTATATTAGTTACTTTCTTTCTTTCTTGATATCTTTCATTCTAGATTTCATACCTTCTCTCATTTTATCTTTAGTTTCTATATTGATTTCTTTCTTTCTTTCTTTCTTGATATCTTTCATTCTAGCTTTCATACCTTCTTTCATTCTATCTTTAGTTTCTTCATTAATTACTTTCGTTCTTTCTTTCTTTCTTCATATCTCATTCTAGCTCACATACCTTCTCTGATTCTATCTTTAGTTTTTTTACTACTTTCTTTCTTTCTTTCTTTCTTTCTTGATATCTTTCATTCTATCTTTCATACCTTCTCTCATTTCATCTTTAATTTCTTTAATGATTTCTTTTTTCTTTCTTTGTTGATATCTTTCATTCTTGCTTTCATACCTTCTCTCATTCTATCTTTAGTTTCTTTTTTACTTACTTTAATTTCTTGCTTTCTTGATATGTTACATTCTAGCTTTCATACCTTCTCTCATTCTATCTTTAGTTTCTTTATTACTTACTTTCTTTCTCTCTTTCTTTCTTGATATCTTTCATTCTAGCTTTCATACCTTCTTTCATTCTATCTTTAGTTTCTTTATTAAGTACATTCGTTCTTTCTTTCTTTCTTTCTTTCTTTCTTTCTTTCTTTCTTTCTTCATATCTCATTCTAGCTCTCATACCTTCTCTGATTCTATCTTTAGTTTCTTGACTTTTTTCTTTCTTTCTTTCTTTCTTTCTTTCTTTCTTGATAACTTTCATTCTAGCATTCATATCTTCACTCATTCAATCTTTATTTTCTTTATTACATTATTTCTACGTTGTTCCTTTTTTCTTCCTTGATATCTTTCATTCTTGCTTTCATAACTTCTCTCATTCTATCTTTAGTTTCTTTATTACTTTCTTTCTTTCTTTCTTTCTTTATTTCTTGATATCTTTCATTCCAGCTTTCATACCTTCTTTCATTCTATCTTTAGTTTCTTTATTAAGTACATTCGTTCTTTCTTTCTTTCTTTCTTTCTTTCTTTCTTTCTTTCTTTCTTTCTTTCTTCATATCTCATTCTAGCTCTCATACCTTCTCTGATTCTATCTTTAGTTTCTTGACTTTTTTCTTTCTTTCTTTTTTTTCTTTCTTTCTTTCTTTCTTTCTTTCTTTCTTTCTTTCTTTCTTGATAACTTTCATTCTAGCATTCATATCTTCACACATTCAATCTTTATTTTCTTTATTACATTATTTCTACGTTGTTCCTTTTTTCTTCCTTGATATCTTTCATTCTTGCTTTCATAACTTCTCTCATTCTATCTTTAGTTTCATTATTACTTTCTTTCTTTCTTTCTTTCTTTATTTCTTGATATCTTTCATTCTATCTTTCATACCTTCTCTCGTTCTATCTTCAGTTTCTTTACTACTTTCTTTTTTTCTTTCTTTCTTTCTTGATAGCTTTGATTCTAGCTCTCATACCTTCTCTCGGTCTATCTTTATTTTCTCTATTACTTTCTTTCTTTCTTTCTTTCTCTCTTGATATCTTTCATTCTTGCTTTCATACCTTCTCTCATTTCATCTTTAATTTCTTTATTGATTTCTATTTTTCTTTCTTTCTTGATATCTTTCATTCTAGCTTTCATACCTTCTCTCATTCTATCTTTAGTTTCTTTATTACTTTCTTTCTTTCTTGATATCTTTCATTCTAGCTTTCATACCTTCTCTCATTCTATCTTTAGTTTCTTTTTTACTTACTTTCATTTCTTTCTTTCTTGATATCTTTCATTCAAGCTTTAATACCTTCTCTCATTCTATCTTTAGTTTCTATATTAGTTACTTTCTTTTTTCTTGATATCTTTCACTCTAGATTTCATACCTTTTCTCATTTTATCTTTAGTTTCTATATTGATTTCTATTTTTCTTTCTTTCTTGATATCTTTCATTCTAGCTTTCATACCTTCTCTCATTCTATCTTTAGTTTCTTTATTACTTTCTTTCTTTCTTTCTTTCTTCTTATCTTTCATTCTAGCTTTCATACCTTCTCTCATTTCATCTTTAATTTTCCTATTGATTTATTTTTCTTTCTTTCTTGTTATCTTTCATTCTTGCTTTCATACCTTCTCTCATTCTATCTTTAGTTTCTTTTTTACTTACTTTCATTTCTTTCTTTCTTTATATCTTACATTCTAGCTTTCATACCTTCTCTCATTCTATCTTTAGTTTCTATATTACTTTATTTTTTTCTTTCTTTCTTTCTTTCTTTCTTTCTAAATATCTTTCATTATATCTTTCATACCTTCTCTCATTCTATCTTTAGTTTCTTTATTTCTTTCTTACTTTCTTTCTTTATTTCTTTATTGATATCTTTCATTCTAGCTATCATATCTTTTTTGATTCTATCTTTAGTTTCTTTATTTATTTATTTCGTTCTTTCTTTCTTTCTTTCTTTCTTCATATCTCATTCTAGCTCTCATACCTTCTCTGATTCTATCTTTAGCTTCTTTACTACTTTCTTTCTCTCTTTCTTGATAACTTTCATTCTAGCATTCATATCTTCACTCATTCAATCTTTCTTTTCTTTATTACATTATTTCTACTTTATTCCTTTTTCTTTCTTGATATCTTTCATTCTAGCTTTCATACCTTCTCTCCTTCTATCTTTAGTTTCTTTTTTACTTACTTTCATTTCTTTCTTTCCTGATATCTTACATTCTATCTTTCATACCTTCTCTCATTTCATCTTTAATTTCTTTATTGATTTCTATTTTTCTTTCTTTCTTGATATCTTTCATTCTAGCTCTCATACCTTCTCTCGGTCTATCTTTATTTTCTCTATTACTTTCTTACTTTCTTTCTTTTATTCTTGATATCTTTCATTCTTGCTTTCATACCTTCTCTCATTTCATCTTTAATTTCTTTATTGATTTCTATTTTTCTTTCTTTCTTGATATCTTTCATTCTAGCTTTCATACCTTCTCTCATTCTATCTTTAGTTTCTTTATTACTTTCTTTCTTTCTTTCTTGATATCTTTCATTCTAGCTTTCATACCTTCTCTCATTCTATCTTTAGTTTCTTTTTTACATACTTTCATTTCTTTCTTTCTTGATATCTTTCATTCAAGCTTTCATACCTTCTCTCATTCTATCTTTCGTTTCTATATTAGTTACTTTCTTTCTTTCTTGATATCTTTCATTCTAGATTTCATACCTTCTCTCATTTTATCTTTAGTTTCTATATTGATTTCTTTCTTTCTTTCTTTCTTGATATCTTTCATTCTAGCTTTCATACCTTCTTTCATTCTATCTTTAGTTTCTTCATTAATTACTTTCGTTCTTTCTTTCTTTCTTCATATCTCATTCTAGCTCACATACCTTCTCTGATTCTATCTTAAGTTTTTTTACTACTTTCTTTCTTTCTTTCTTTCTTTCTTGATATCTTTCATTCTATCTTTCATACCTTCTCTCATTCTATCTTTAGTTTCTTTTTTACTTACTTTAATTTCTTGCTTTCTTGATATGTTACATTCTAGCTTTCATACCTTCTCTCATTCTATCTTTAGTTTCTTTATTACTTACTTTCTTTCTCTCTTTCTTTCTTGATATCTTTCATTCTAGCTTTCATACCTTCTTTCATTCTATCTTTAGTTTCTTTATTAAGTACATTCGTTCTTTCTTTCTTTCTTTCTTTCTTTCTTTCTTCATATCTCATTCTAGCTCTCATACCTTCTCTGATTCTATCTTTAGTTTCTTGACTTTTTTCTTTCTTTCTTTCTTTCTTTCTTGATAACTTTCATTCTAGCATTCATATCTTCACTCATTCAATCTTTATTTTCTTTATTACATTATTTCTACGTTGTTCCTTTTTTCTTCCTTGATATCTTTCATTCTTGCTTTCATAACTTCTCTCATTCTATCTTTAGTTTCTTTATTACTTTCTTTCTTTCTTTCTTTCTTTATTTCTTGATATCTTTCATTCTAGCTTTCATACCTTCTTTCATTCTATCTTTAGTTTCTTTATTAAGTACATTCGTTCTTTCTTTCTTTCTTTCTTTCTTTCTTTCTTTCTTTCTTTCTTTCTTCATATCTCATTCTAGCTCTCATACCTTCTCTGATTCTATCTTTAGTTTCTTGACTTTTTTCTTTCTTTCTTTCTTTCTTTCTTTCTTTCTTTCTTTCTTTCTTTCTTTCTTTCTTTCTTTCTTGATAACTTTCATTCTAGCATTCATATCTTCACACATTCAATCTTTATTTTCTTTATTACATTATTTCTACGTTGTTCCTTTTTTCTTCCTTGATATCTTTCATTCTTGCTTTCATAACTTCTCTCATTCTATCTTTAGTTTCTTTATTACTTTTTTTCTTTCTTTCTTTCTTTATTTCTTGATATCTTTCATTCTATCTTTCATACCTTCTCTCGTTCTATCTTCAGGTTCTTTACTACTTTCTTTTTTTCTTTCTTTCTTTCTTGATAGCTTTCATTCTAGCTCTCATACCTTCTCTCGGTCTATCTTTATTTTCTCTATTACTTTCTTACTTTCTTTCTTTCTCTCTTGATATCTTTCATTCTTGCTTTCATACCTTCTCTCATTTCATCTTTAATTTCTTTATTGATTTCTATTTTTCTTTCTTTCTTGATATCTTTCATTCTAGCTTTCATACCTTCTCTCATTCTATCTTTAGTTTCTTTATTACTTTCTTTCTTTCTTGATATCTTTCATTCTAGCTTTCATACCTTCTCTCATTCTATCTTTAGTTTCTTTTTTACTTACTTTCATTTCTTTCTTTCTTGATATCTTTCATTCAAGCTTAAATACCTTCTCTCATTCTATCTTTAGTTTCTATATTAGTTAATTTCTTTTTTCTTGATATCTTTCACTCTAGATTTCATACCTTTTCTAATTTTATCTTTAGTTTCTATATTGATTTCTATTTTTCTTTCTTTCTTGATATCTTTCATTCTAGCTTTCATACCTTCTCTCATTCTATCTTTAGTTTCTTTATTACTTTCTTTCTTTCTTTCTTTCTTCTTATCTTTCATTCTAGCTTTCATACCTTCTCTCATTTCATCTTTAATTTTCCTATTGATTTATTTTTCTTTCTTTCTTGTTATCTTTCATTCTTGCTTTCATACCTTCTCTCATTCTATCTTTAGTTTCTTTTTTACTTACTTTCATTTCTTTCTTTCTTTATATCTTACATTCTAGCTTTCATACCTTCTCTCATTCTATCTTTAGTTTCTATATTACTTTATTTTTTTCTTTCTTTCTTTCTTTCTTTCTTTCTAAATATCTTTCATTATATCTTTCATACCTTCTCTCATTCTATCTTTAGTTTCTTTATTTCTTTCTTACTTTCTTTCTTTATTTCTTTATTGATATCTTTCATTCTAGCTATCATATCTTTTTTGATTCTATCTTTAGTTTCTTTATTTATTTATTTCGTTCTTTCTTTCTTTCTTTCTTTCTTCATATCTCATTCTAGCTCTCATACCTTCTCTGATTCTATCTTTAGCTTCTTTACTACTTTCTTTCTCTCTTTCTTGATAACTTTCATTCTAGCATTCATATCTTCACTCATTCAATCTTTCTTTTCTTTATTACATTATTTCTACTTTATTCCTTTTTCTTTCTTGATATCTTTCATTCTAGCTTTCATACCTTCTCTCCTTCTATCTTTAGTTTCTTTTTTACTTACTTTCATTTCTTTCTTTCCTGATATCTTACATTCTATCTTTCATACCTTCTCTCATTTCATCTTTAATTTCTTTATTGATTTCTATTTTTCTTTCTTTCTTGATATCTTTCATTCTAGCTCTCATACCTTCTCTCGGTCTATCTTTATTTTCTCTATTACTTTCTTACTTTCTTTCTTTCATTCTTGATATCTTTCATTCTTGCTTTCATACCTTCTCTCATTTCATCTTTAATTTCTTTATTGATTTCTATTTTTCTTTCTTTCTTGATATCTTTCATTCTAGCTTTCATACCTTCTCTCATTCTATCTTTAGTTTCTTTATTACTTTCTTTCTTTCTTTCTTGATATCTTTCATTCTAGCTTTCATACCTTCTCTCATTCTATCTTTAGTTTCTTTTTTACATACTTTCATTTCTTTCTTTCTTGATATCTTTCATTCAAGCTTTCATACCTTCTCTCATTCTATCTTTCGTTTCTATATTAGTTACTTTCTTTCTTTCTTGATATCTTTCATTCTAGATTTCATACCTTCTCTCATTTTATCTTTAGTTTCTATATTGATTTCTTTCTTTCTTTCTTTCTTGATATCTTTCATTCTAGCTTTCATACCTTCTTTCATTCTATCTTTAGTTTCTTCATTAATTACTTTCGTTCTTTCTTTCTTTCTTCATATCTCATTCTAGCTCACATACCTTCTCTGATTCTATCTTAAGTTTTTTTACTACTTTCTTTCTTTCTTTCTTTCTTTCTTGATATCTTTCATTCTATCTTTCATACCTTCTCTCATTCTATCTTTAGTTTCTTTTTTACTTACTTTAATTTCTTGCTTTCTTGATATGTTACATTCTAGCTTTCATACCTTCTCTCATTCTATCTTTAGTTTCTTTATTACTTACTTTCTTTCTCTCTTTCTTTCTTGATATCTTTCATTCTAGCTTTCATACCTTCTTTCATTCTATCTTTAGTTTCTTTATTAAGTACATTCGTTCTTTCTTTCTTTCTTTCTTTCTTTCTTTCTTCACATCTCATTCTAGCTCTCATACCTTCTCTGATTCTATCTTTAGTTTCTTGACTTTTTTCTTTCTTTCTTTCTTTCTTTCTTGATAACTTTCATTCTAGCATTCATATCTTCACTCATTCAATCTTTATTTTCTTTATTACATTATTTCTACGTTGTTCCTTTTTTCTTCCTTGATATCTTTCATTCTTGCTTTCATAACTTCTCTCATTCTATCTTTAGTTTCTTTATTACTTTCTTTCTTTCTTTCTTTCTTTATTTCTTGATATCTTTCATTCTAGCTTTCATACCTTCTTTCATTCTATCTTTAGTTTCTTTATTAAGTACATTCGTTCTTTCTTTCTTTCTTTCTTTCTTTCTTTCTTTCTTTCTTTCTTTCTTTCTTTCTTTCTTCATATCTCATTCTAGCTCTCATACCTTCTCTGATTCTATCTTTAGTTTCTTGACTTTTTTCTTTCTTTCTTTCTTTCTTTCTTTCTTTCTTTCTTTCTTTCTTTCTTTCTTTCTTGATAACTTTCATTCTAGCATTCATATCTTCACACATTCAATCTTTATTTTCTTTATTACATTATTTCTACGTTGTTCCTTTTTTCTTCCTTGATATCTTTCATTCTTGCTTTCATAACTTCTCTCATTCTATCTTTAGTTTCTTTATTACTTTCTTTCTTTCTTTCTTTCTTTATTTCTTGATATCTTTCATTCTGTCTTTCATACCTTCTCTCGTTCTATCTTCAGTTTCTTTACTACTTTCTTTTTTTCTTTCTTTCTTTCTTGATAGCTTTCATTCTAGCTCTCATACCTTCTCTCGGTCTATCTTTATTTTCTCTATTACTTTCTTACTTTCTTTCTTTCTCTCTTGATATCTTTCATTCTTGCTTTCATACCTTCTCTCATTTCATCTTTAATTTCTTTATTGATTTCTATTTTTCTTTCTTTCTTGATATCTTTCATTCTAGCTTTCATACCTTCTCTCATTCTATCTTTAGTTTCTTTATTACTTTCTTTCTTTCTTGATATCTTTCATTCTAGCTTTCATACCTTCTCTCATTCTATCTTTAGTTTCTTTTTTACTTACTTTCATTTCTTTCTTTCTTGATATCTTTCATTCAAGCTTTAATACCTTCTCTCATTCTATCTTTAGTTTCTATATTAGTTACTTTCTTTTTTCTTGATATCTTTCACTCTAGATTTCATACCTTTTCTCATTTTATCTTTAGTTTCTATATTGATTTCTATTTTTCTTTCTTTCTTGATATCTTTCATTCTAGCTTTCATACCTTCTCTCATTCTATCTTTAGTTTCTTTATTACTTTCTTTCTTTCTTTCTTTCTTCTTATCTTTCATTCTAGCTTTCATACCTTCTCTCATTTCATCTTTAATTTTCCTATTGATTTATTTTTCTTTCTTTCTTGTTATCTTTCATTCTTGCTTTCATACCTTCTCTCATTCTATCTTTAGTTTCTTTTTTACTTACTTTCATTTCTTTCTTTCTTTATATCTTACATTCTAGCTTTCATACCTTCTCTCATTCTATCTTTAGTTTCTATATTACTTTATTTTTTTCTTTCTTTCTTTCTTTCTTTCTTTCTAAATATCTTTCATTATATCTTTCATACCTTCTCTCATTCTATCTTTAGTTTCTTTATTTCTTTCTTACTTTCTTTCTTTATTTCTTTATTGATATCTTTCATTCTAGCTATCATATCTTTTTTGATTCTATCTTTAGTTTCTTTATTTATTTATTTCGTTCTTTCTTTCTTTCTTTCTTTCTTCATATCTCATTCTAGCTCTCATACCTTCTCTGATTCTATCTTTAGCTTCTTTACTACTTTCTTTCTCTCTTTCTTGATAACTTTCATTCTAGCATTCATATCTTCACTCATTCAATCTTTCTTTTCTTTATTACATTATTTCTACTTTATTCCTTTTTCTTTCTTGATATCTTTCATTCTAGCTTTCATACCTTCTCTCCTTCTATCTTTAGTTTCTTTTTTACTTACTTTCATTTCTTTCTTTCCTGATATCTTACATTCTATCTTTCATACCTTCTCTCATTTCATCTTTAATTTCTTTATTGATTTCTATTTTTCTTTCTTTCTTGATATCTTTCATTCTAGCTTTCATACCTTCTCTCATTCTATCTTTAGTTTCTTTATTACTTTCTTTCTTTCTTTCTTGATATCTTTCATTCTAGCTTTCATACCTTCTCTCATTCTATCTTTAGTTTCTTTTTTACTTACTTTCATTTCTTGCTTTCTTGATATGTTACATTCTAGCTTTCATAACTTCTCTCATTCTATCTTTAGTTTCTTTATTACTTTCTTTCTTTCTTTCTCTCTCTCTTTCTTTCTTTCTTTCTTTCTTTCTTTCTTTCTTTCTTTCTTGATATCTTTCATTCTAGCTCTCATCCCTTTTCTCTTTCTATCTTTAGTTTATTTATTTATTTATTTATTTATTTATTTATTGATATCTTTCAATCTTGCTCTCATCACTTCTCTCTTTCTTTCTTTAGTTTCTTTATTACTTTCTTACTTTCTTTCTATCTTTCTTGATTTCTTTCATTCTAGCTTTCATACCTTCTCTCATTTCATCTTTAATTTCCCTATTGATTTCTTTTTTCTTTCTTTCTTGGTATCTTTCATTCTTGCTTTCATACCTTCTCTCATTCTATCTTTAGTTTCTTTATTACTTTCTTTCCCTCTTTATTTCTTGATATCTTTCATACTAGCTTTCATACCTTCTTTCATTCTCTCTTTAGTTTCTTTATTAATTACTTTCTTTCTCTCTTTCTTACTTTCTTCATATCTCATTCTAGCTCTCATAACTTCTCTAATTCTATCTTTAGTTTCTTTACTACTTTCTAACTTTCATTTCTTGCTTTCTTGATATGTTACATTCTAGCTTTCATACCTTCTCTCATCCTATCTTTAGTTTTTTTATTAATTTCTTACTTTCTTTCTTTATTTCTTTCTTGATATCTTTCATTCTAGCTTTCATATCTTCTTTCATTCTATCTTTAGTTTCTTTATTAATTACTTTCGTTCTTTCTTTCTTTCTTTCTTTCTTCATATCTCATTCTAGCTCTCATAACTTCTCTGATTCTATCTTTAGTTTCTTTGCTTCTTTCTTTCTTTCTTTCTTGATATCTCATTCTTGCTCTCATAACTTCTCTGATTCTATCTTTAGTTTCTTTGCTTCTTTCTTTCTTTCTTTCTTGATATCTCTCGATCTAGCATTCATATCTTCACTCATTCAATCTTTATTTTATTTATTACATTATTTCTACTTTGTTCCTTTTTTCTTCCTTGATATCTTTCATTCTAGCTTTCATACCTTCTCTCATTTTATCTTTAGTTTCTTTTTTACTTACTTTCATTTCTTTCTTTCTTGATATATTTCATTCTATCTTTCATACCTTCTCTCATTCTATCTTTACTTTCTTTATTTCTTTCTTACTTACTTTCTTTCGTTTTTTCTTGATATCTTTCATTCTAGCTCTCATCCCTTCTATCTTTCTATCTTTATTTTCTTTATTACTTTCTTTCTTTCTTTCTTTCTTTCTTGATATCTTACATTCTAGCTTTCATTCCTTCTCTCATTCTATCTTTAGTTTCTTTATTACTTTATTTTTTTCTTTCTTTCTTTCTTTCTTTCTTGATATCTTTCATTCTATCTTTCATCCCTTCTATCTTTCTATCTTTAGTTTCTTTATTACTTTCTTACTTTCTTTCTTTCTTTCCTGATATCTTTCATTCTAGCTTTCATACCTTCTCTCATTTCATATTTAATTTCTCTATTTATTTCTTTTTTCTTTCTTTCTTGATATCTTTCATTCTTGCTTTCATACCTTCTCTGATTCTATCTTTAGTTTCTTGACTTTTCTCTTTCTTTCTTTCTTTCTTTCTTTCTTGATATCTTTCATTCTTGCTTTCATAACTTCTCTCATTCTATCTTTAGTTTCTTTTTTACTTACTTTCATTTCATTCTTTCTTGATATCTTACATTCTAGATTTCATACCTTCTCTCATTCTATCTTTAGTTTCTTTATTACTTTCTTTCTTTCTTTCTTTCTTTATTTCTTGATATCTTTCATTCTATCTTTCATACCTTCTCTCGTTCTATCTTTAGTTTCTTTACTACTTTCTTTTTTTCTTTATTTCTTTCTTGAAAGCTTTCATTCTAGCTCTCATACCTTCTCTCGGTCTATCTTTATTTTCTCTATTACTTTCTTACTTTCTTTCTTTCTTTCTTGATATCTTTCATTCTTGCTTTCATACCTTCTCTCATTTCATCTTTAATTTCTTTATTGATTTCTATTTTTCTTTCTTTCTTGATATCTTTCATTCTAGCTTTCATACCTTCTCTCATTCTATCTTTAGTTTCTTTATTACTTTCTTTCTTTCTTTCCTGATATCTTTCATTCTAGCTTTCATACCTTCTCTCATTCTATCTTTAGTTTCTTTTTTACATACTTTCATTTCTTTCTTTCTTGATATCTTTCATTCAAGCTTTCATACCTTCTCTCATTCTATCTTTCGTATCTATATTAGTTACTTTCTTTCTTTCTTGATATCTTTCATTCTAGATTTCATACCTTCTCTCATTTTATCTTTAGTTTCTATATTGATTTCTTTCTTTCTTTCTTTCTTGATATCTTTCATTCTAGCTTTCATACCTTCTTTCATTCTATCTTTAGTTTCTTCATTAATTACTTTCGTTCTTTCTTTCTTTCTTCATATCTCATTCTAGCTCACATACCTTCTCTGATTCTATCTTTAGTTTTTTTACTACTTTCTTTCTTTCTTTCTTTCTTTCTTGATATCTTTCATTCTATCTTTCATACCTTCTCTCATTTCATCTTTAATTTCTTTAATGATTTCTTTTTTCTTTCTTTCTTGATATCTTTCATTCTTGCTTTCATACCTTCTCTCATTCTATCTTTAGTTTCTTTTTTACTTACTTTAATTTCTTGCTTTCTTGATATGTTACATTCTAGCTTTCATACCTTCTCTCATTCTATCTTTAGTTTCTTTATTACTTACTTTCTTTCTCTCTTTCTTTCTTGATATCTTTCATTCTAGCTTTCATACCTTCTTTCATTCTATCTTTAGTTTCTTCATTAAGTACATTCGTTCTTTCTTTCTTTCTTTCTTTCTTTCTTTCTTTCTTCATATCTCATTCTAGCTCTCATACCTTCTCTGATTCTATCTTTAGTTTCTTGACTTTTTTCTTTCTTTCTTTCTTTCTTTCTTTCTTTCTTTCTTGATAACTTTCATTCTAGCATTCATATCTTCACTCATTCAATCTTTATTTTCTTTATTACATTATTTCTACGTTGTTCCTTTTTTCTTCCTTGATATCTTTCATTCTTGCTTTCATAACTTCTCTCATTCTATCTTTAGTTTCTTTATTACTTTCTTTCTTTCTTTCTTTCTTTATTTCTTGATATCTTTCATTCTAGCTTTCATACCTTCTTTCATTCTATCTTTAGTTTCTTTATTAAGTACATTCGTTCTTTCTTTCTTTCTTTCTTTCTTTCTTCATATCTCATTCTAGCTCTCATACCTTCTCTGATTCTATCTTTAGTTTCTTGACTTTTTTCTTTCTTTCTTTCTTTCTTTCTTTCTTTCTTTCTTTCTTTCTTTCTTTCTTGATAACTTTCATTCTAGCATTCATATCTTCACTCATTCAATCTTTATTTTCTTTATTACATTATTTCTACGTTGTTCCTTTTTTCTTCCTTGATATCTTTCATTCTTGCTTTCATAACTTCTCTCATTCTATCTTTAGATTCTTTATTACTTTCTTTCTTTCTTTCTTTCTTTCTTTATTTCTTGATATCTTTCATTCTATCTTTCATACCTTCTCTCGTTCTATCTTCAGTTTCTTTACTACTTTCTTTTTTTCTTTCTTTCTTTCTTGATAGCTTTCATTCTAGCTCTCATACCTTCTCTCGGTCTATCTTTATTTTCTCTATTACTTTCTTACTTTCTTTCTTTCTCTCTTGATATCTTTCATTCTTGCTTTCATACCTTCTCTCATTTCATCTTTAATTTCTTTATTGATTTCTATTTTTCTTTCTTTCTTGATATCTTTCATTCTAGCTTTCATACCTTCTCTCATTCTATCTTTAGTTTCTTTATTACTTTCTTTCTTTCTTTCTTGATATCTTTCATTCTAGCTTTCATACCTTCTCTCCTTCTATCTTTAGTTTCTTTTTTACTTACTTTCATTTCTTTCTTTCCTGATATCTTACATTCTAGCTTTCATACCATCTCTCATTCTATCTTTAGTTTCTTTATTACTTTCTTTCTTTCTTTCTTTCTTGATATCTTTCATTCTAGCTCTCATCCCTTTTCTCTTTCTATCTTTAGTTTATTTATTTATTTATTTGTTTATTTATTTATTTCTTGATATCTTTCAATCTTGCTCTCATCCCTTCTCTCTTTCTTTCTTTAGTTTCTTTATTACTTTCTTACTTTCTTTCTATCTTTCTTGATATCTTTCATTCTAGCTTTCATACATTCTCTCATTTCATCTTTAATTTCCCTATTGATTTCTTTTTTCTTTCTTTCTTGATATCTTTCATTCTTGCTTTCATACCTTCTCTCATTCTATCTTTAGTTTCTTTATTACTTTATTTTTTCTTTCTTTCTTTCTTTCTTTCTTCATATCTTTCATTATATCTTTCATAACTTCTCTCATTCTATCTTTAGTTTCTTTATTTCTTTCTTACTTTCTTTCTTTATTTCTTTCTTGATATCTTTCATTCTAGCTATCATATCTTCTTTCATTCTATCTTTAGTTTCTTTATTTATTTATTTCGTTCGTTCTTTCTTTCTTTCTTTCTTTCTTGATATCTCATTCTAGCTCTCATACCTTCTCTGATTCTATCTTTAGCTTCTTTACTACTTTCTTTCTTTCTTTCTTGATAACTTTCATTCTAGCATTCATATCTTCACTCATTCAATCTTTCTTTTCTTTATTACATTATTTCTACTTTGTTCCTTTTTCTTTCTTGATATCTTTCATTCTAGCTTTCATACCTTCTCTCCTTCTATCTTTAGTTTCTTTTTTACTTACTTTCATTTCTTTCTTTCCTGATATCTTACATTCTAGCTTTCATACCATCTCTCATTCTATCTTTAGTTTCTTAATTACTTTCTTTCTTTCTTTCTTTCTTTCTTTCTTGATATCTTTCATTCTAGCTCTCATCCCTTTTCTCTTTCTATCTTTAGTTTATTTATTTATTTATTTATTTATTTCTTGATATCTTTCAATCTTGCTCTCATCACTTCTCTCTTTCTTTCTTTAGTTTCTTTATTACTTTCTTACTTTCTTTCTATCTTTCTTGATTTCTTTCATTCTAGCTTTCATACCTTCTCTCATTTCATCTTTAATTTCCCTATTGATTTCTTTTTTCTTTCTTTCTTGGTATCTTTCATTCTTGCTTTCATACCTTCTCTCATTCTATCTTTAGTTTCTTTTTTACTTACTTTCATTTCTTCCTTTCTTGATATGTTACATTCTAGCTTTCATACCTTCTCTTATTCTATCTTTAGTTTCTTTATTACTTTCTTTCCCTCTTTATTTCTTGATATCTTTCATACTAGCTTTCATACCTTCTTTCATTCTCTCTTTAGTTTCTTTATTAATTACTTTCTTTCTCTCTTTCTTACTTTCTTCATATCTCATTCTAGCTCTCATAACTTCTCTAATTCTATCTTTAGTTTCTTTACTACTTTCTAACTTTCATTTCTTGCTTTCTTGATATGTTACATTCTAGCTTTCATACCTTCTCTCATCCTATCTTTAGTTTTTTTATTAATTTCTTACTTTCTTTCTTTATTTCTTTCTTGATATCTTTCATTCTAGCTTTCATATCTTCTTTCATTCTATCTTTAGTTTCTTTATTAATTACTTTCGTTCTTTCTTTCTTTCTTTCTTTCTTCATATCTCATTCTAGCTCTCATAACTTCTCTGATTCTATCTTTAGTTTCTTTGCTTCTTTCTTTCTTTCTTTCTTGATATCTCATTCTTGCTCTCATAACTTCTCTGATTCTATCTTTAGTTTCTTTACTTCTTTCTTTCTTTCTTTCTTGATATCTCTCGATCTAGCATTCATATCTTCACTCATTCAATCTTTATTTTATTTATTACATTATTTCTACTTTGTTCCTTTTTTCTTCCTTGATATCTTTCATTCTAGCTTTCATACCTTCTCTCATTTTATCTTTAGTTTCTTTTTTACTTACTTTCATTTCTTTCTTTCTTGATATATTTCATTCTATCTTTCATACCTTCTCTCATTCTATCTTTACTTTCTTTATTTCTTTCTTACTTACTTTCGTTTTTTCTTGATATCTTTCATTCTAGCTCTCATCCCTTCTATCTTTCTATCTTTATTTTCTTTATTACTTTCTTTCTTTCTTTCTTTCTTTCTTTCTTGATATCTTTCATTCTAGCTTTCATACCTTCTCTCATTTCATCTTTAATTTCTCTATTGATTTCTTTTTTCTTTCTTTCTTGTTATCTTTCATTCTTGCTTTCATACCTTCTCTCATTCTATCTTTAGTTTCTTTTTTACTTACTTTCATTCCTTGCTTTCTTGATATGCTACATTCTAGCTTTCATACCTTCTCTAATTTAATCTTTAGTTTCTTTTTTACTTACTTTCATTTCTTTCTTTCTTGATATCTTACATTCTAGCTTTCATTCCTTCTCTCATTCTATCTTTAGTTTCTTTATTACTTTATTTTTTTCTTTCTTTCTTTCTTTCTTTCTTGATATCTTTCATTCTATCTTTCATCCCTTCTATCTTTCTATCTTTAGTTTCTTTATTACTTTCTTACTTTCTTTCTTTCTTTCTTGATATCTTTCATTCTAGCTTTCATACCTTCTCTCATTTCATATTTAATTTCTCTATTTATTTCTTTTTTCTTTCTTTCTTGATATCTTTCATTCTTGCTTTCATACCTTCTCTGATTCTATCTTTAGTTTCTTGACTTTTCTCTTTCTTTCTTTCTTTCTTTCTTTCTTGATATCTTTCATTCTTGCTTTCATAACTTCTCTCATTCTATCTTTAGTTTCTTTTTTACTTACTTTCATTTCATTCTTTCTTGATATCTTACATTCTAGATTTCATACCTTCTCTCATTCTATCTTTAGTTTCTTTATTACTTTCTTTCTTTCTTTCTTTCTTTATTTCTTGATATCTTTCATTCTATCTTTCATACCTTCTCTCGTTCTATCTTTAGTTTCTTTACTACTTTCTTTTTTTCTTTCTTTCTTTCTTGAAAGCTTTCATTCTAGCTCTCATACCTTCTCTCGGTCTATCTTTATTTTCTCTATTACTTTCTTACTTTCTTTCTTTCATTCTTGATATCTTTCATTCTTGCTTTCATACCTTCTCTCATTTCATCTTTAATTTCTTTATTGATTTCTATTTTTCTTTCTTTCTTGATATCTTTCATTCTAGCTTTCATACCTTCTCTCATTCTATCTTTAGTTTCTTTATTACTTTCTTTCTTTCTTTCTTGATATCTTTCATTCTAGCTTTCATACCTTCTCTCATTCTATCTTTAGTTTCTTTTTTACATACTTTCATTTCTTTCTTTCTTGATATCTTTCATTCAAGCTTTCATACCTTCTCTCATTCTATCTTTCGTTTCTATATTAGTTACTTTCTTTCTTTCTTGATATCTTTCATTCTAGATTTCATACCTTCTCTCATTTTATCTTTAGTTTCTATATTGATTTCTTTCTTTCTTTCTTTCTTGATATCTTTCATTCTAGCTTTCATACCTTCTTTCATTCTATCTTTAGTTTCTTCATTAATTACTTTCGTTCTTTCTTTCTTTCTTCATATCTCATTCTAGCTCACATACCTTCTCTGATTCTATCTTTAGTTTTTTTACTACTTTCTTTCTTTCTTTCTTTCTTTCTTGATATCTTTCATTCTATCTTTCATACCTTCTCTCATTTCATCTTTAATTTCTTTAATGATTTCTTTTTTCTTTCTTTCTTGATATCTTTCATTCTTGCTTTCATACCTTCTCTCATTCTATCTTTAGTTTCTTTTTTACTTACTTTAATTTCTTGCTTTCTTGATATGTTACATTCTAGCTTTCATACCTTCTCTCATTCTATCTTTAGTTTCTTTATTACTTACTTTCTTTCTCTCTTTCTTTCTTGATATCGTTCATTCTAGCTTTCATACCTTCTTTCATTCTATCTTTAGTTTCTTTATTAAGTACATTCGTTCTTTCTTTCTTTCTTTCTTTCTTTCTTTCTTTCTTTCTTTCTTTCTTTCTTCATATCTCATTCTAGCTCTCATACCTTCTCTGATTCTATCTTTAGTTTCTTGACTTTTTTCTTTCTTTCTTTCTTTCTTTCTTTCTTTCTTTCTTGATAACTTTCATTCTAGCATTCATATCTTCACTCATTCAATCTTTATTTTCTTTATTACATTATTTCTACGTTGTTCCTTTTTTCTTCCTTGATATCTTTCATTCTTGCTTTCATAACTTCTCTCATTCTATTTTTAGTTTCTTTATTACTTTCTTTCTTTCTTTCTTTCTTTATTTCTTGATATCTTTCATTCTAGCTTTCATACCTTCTTTCATTCTATCTTTAGTTTCTTTATTAAGTACATTCGTTCTTTCTTTCTTTCTTTCTTTCTTTCTTTCTTCATATCTCATTCTAGCTCTCATACCTTCTCTGATTCTATCTTTAGTTTCTTGACTTTTTTCTTTCTTTCTTTCTTTCTTTCTTTCTTTCTTTCTTTCTTTCTTGATAACTTTCATTCTAGCATTCATATCTTCACTCATTCAATCTTTATTTTCTTTATTACATTATTTCTACGTTGTTCCTTTTTTCTTCCTTGATATCTTTCATTCTTGCTTTCATAACTTCTCTCATTCTATCTTTAGATTCTTTATTACTTTCTTTCTTTCTTTCTTTCTTTATTTCTTGATATCTTTCATTCTATCTTTCATACCTTCTCTCGTTCTATCTTCAGTTTCTTTACTACTTTCTTTTTTTCTTTCTTTCTTTCTTGATAGCTTTCATTCTAGCTCTCATACCTTCTCTCGGTCTATCTTTATTTTCTCTATTACTTTCTTACTTTCTTTCTTTCTCTCTTGATATCTTTCATTCTTGCTTTCATACCTTCTCTCATTTCATCTTTAATTTCTTTATTGATTTCTATTTTTCTTTCTTTCTTGATATCTTTCATTCTAGCTTTCATACCATCTCTCATTCTATCTTTAGTTTCTTTATTACTTTCTTTCTTTCTTTCTTGATATCTTTCATTCTAGCTTTCATACCTTCTCTCATTCTATCTTTAGTTTCTTTTTTACTTACTTTCATTTCTTTCTTTCTTGATATCTTTCATTCAAGCTTTAATACCTTCTCTCATTCTATCTTTAGTTTCTATATTAGTTACTTTCTTTTTTCTTGATATCTTTCATTCTAGCTTTCATACCTTCTCTCATTCTATCTTTAGTTTCTTTATTACTTTCTTTCTTTCTTTCTTTCTTCTTATCTTTCATTCTAGCTTTCATACCTTCTCTCATTTCATCTTTAATTTTCCTATTGATTTATTTTTCTTTCTTTCTTGTTATCTTTCATTCTTGCTTTCATACCTTCTCTATTCTATCTTTAGTTTCTTTTTTACTTACTTTCATTTCTTTCTTTCTTTATATCTTACATTCTAGCTTTCATACCTTCTCTCATTCTATCTTTAGTTTCTATATTACTTTATTTTTTTCTTTCTTTCTTTCTTTCTTTCTTTCTAAATATCTTTCATTATATCTTTCATACCTTCTCTCATTCTATCTTTAGTTTCTTTATTTCTTTCTTACTTTCTTTTTTTATTTCTTTATTGATATCTTTCATTCTAGCTATCATATCTTCTTTCATTCTATCTTTAGTTTCTTTATTTATTTATTTCGTTCTTTCTTTCTTTCTTTCTTTCTTGATATCTCATTCTAGCTCTCATACCTTCTCTGATTCTATCTTTAGCTTCTTTACTACTTTCTTTCTCTCTTTCTTGATAACTTTCATTCTAGCATTCATATCTTCACTCATTCAATCTTTCTTTTCTTTATTACATTATTTCTACTTTATTCCTTTTTCTTTCTTGATATCTTTCATTCTAGCTTTCATACCTTCTCTCCTTCTATCTTTAGTTTCTTTTTTACTTACTTTCATTTCTTTCTTTCCTGATATCTTACATTCTATCTTTCATACCTTCTCTCATTTCATCTTTAATTTCTTTATTGATTTCTATTTTTCTTTCTTTCTTGATATCTTTCATTCTAGCTTTCATACCTTCTCTCATTCTATCTTTAGTTTCTTTATTACTTTCTTTCTTTCTTTCTTGATATCTTTCATTCTAGCTTTCATACCTTCTCTCATTCTATCTTTAGTTTCTTTTTTACTTACTTTCATTTCTTGCTTTCTTGATATGTTACATTCTAGCTTTCATAACTTCTCTCATTCTATCTTTAGTTTCTTTATTACTTTCTTTCTTTCTTTCTCTCTCTCTTTCCTTCTTTCTTTCTTTCTTTCTTTCTTCATATCTCATTCTAGCTCTCATACCTTCTCTGATTCTATCTTTAGTTTCTTGACTTTTCTCTTTCTTTCTTTCTTTCTTTCTTTCTTTCTTTCTTTCTTGATAACTTTCATTCTAGCATTCATATCTTCACTCATTCAATCTTTATTTTCTTTATTACATTATTTCTACTTTGTTCCTTTTTTCTTTCTTGATATCTTTCATTCTTGCTATCATAACTTCTCTCATTCTATCTTTAGTTTCTTTTTTACTTACTTTCATTTCATTCTTTCTTGATATCTTACATTCTAGATTTCATACCTTCTCTCATTCTATCTTTAGTTTCTTTACTACTTTCTTTTTTTCTTTCTTTCTTTCTTGATAGCTTTCATTCTAGCTCTCATACCTTCTCTCGGTCTATCTTTATTTTCACTATTACTTTCTTACTTTCTTTCTTTCTTTCTTGATATCTTTCATTCTTGCTTTCATACCTTCTCTCATTTCATCTTTAATTTCTTTATTGATTTCTATTTTTCTTTCTTTCTTGATATCTTTCATTCTAGCTTTCATACCTTCCCTCATTCTATCTTTAGTTTCTTTATTACTTTCTTTCTTTCTTTCTTGATATCTTTCATTCTTGCTTTCATACCTTCTCTCATTCTATCTTTAGTTTCTTTTTTACTTACTTTCATTTCTTTCTTTCTTGATATCTTTCATTCCAGCTCTCATCCCTTCTCTCTTTCTATCTTTAGTTTCTTTCTTTCTTTCTTTCTTTCTTTCTTTCTTGATATCTTTCATTCTATCTTTCATACCTTCTCTCATTTTATCTTTAATTTCTTTATTGATTTCTTTTTTCTTTCTTTCTTGATATCTTTCATTCTTTCTTTCATACCTTCTCTCATTCTATCTTTAGTTTCTTTTTTACTTACTTTCATTTCTTGCTTTCTTGATATGTTACATTCTAGCTTTCATACCTTCTCTCATTCTATCTTTAGTTTCTTTATTAATTACTTTCGTTCTTTCTTTCCTCTTTCTTTCTTCATAACTTTCATTCTAGCATTCATAACTTCACTCATTCATCCTTTATTTTCTTTCTTACATTAGTTCTACTTTTTTTTATTTCTTGATATCTTTCATTCTAGCTTTCAAACCTTCTCTCATTCTATCTTTAGTTTCCTTTTTACTTTCTTTCTTTCTTTCTTGATATATTTCATTCTATCTTTCATACCTTCTCTTATTCTTTCTTTAGTTTCTTTATTAGTTACTTTCTTTCTTTCTTTCATATCTTTTATGCTAGATTTCATACCTTCTCTCATTTTATTTTTCGTTTCCTTATTACTTTCTTTCTTTCTTTCTTTCTTTCTTGATATCTTTCATTCTAGCTTTCATACCTTCTTTCATTCTATCTTTTGTTTCTTTATTAATGACTTTCATTCTTTCTTTCTTTCTTTCTTTCTTCATATCTCATTCTAGCTCACATACCTTCTCTGATTCTATCTTTAATTTCTTTACTACTTTCTTTCTTTCTTTCTTTCTTGATAACTTTCCTTCTAGCATTCATATCTTCACACATTCAATCTTTATTTTCTTTATTACATTATTTCTACTTTGTTCCTTTTTTCTTTCTTCATATCATTCATTCTAGCTTTCATACCTTCTCTCATTTTATCTTTAGTTTCTTTTTTACTTACTTTCATTTCTTTCTTTCTTGATATCTTACATTCTAGCTTTTATACCTTCTCTCATTCTATCTTTAGTTTCTTTATTACTTTCTTTCTTTCTCTCTTTCTTTCTTGATATCTTTCATTCTATCTTTCATACCTTCTCTCATTTCATCTTTAATTTCTCTATTGATTTCTTTTTTCTTTCTTTCTTGTTATCTTTCATTCTTGATTTCATACCTTCTCTCGTTCTATCTTTAGTTTCTTTTTTACTTACTTTCATTCCTTGCTTTCTTGATATGTTACATTCTAGCTTTCATACTGTCTCTCATTTTATCTTTAGTTTCTTTTTTACTTACTTTCATTTCTTTCTTTCTTTTTATCTTACATTCTAGGTTTCATACCTTCTCTCATTCTATCTTTAGTTTCTTTATTACTTTATTTTTTCTTTCTTTCTTTCTTTCTTGATATCTTTCATTCTATCTTTCATACCTTCTCTCATTCTATCTTTAGTTTCTTTATTTCTTTCTTACTTTCTTTCTTTATTTCTTTCTTGATATCTTTCATTCTAGCTTTCATATCTTCTTTCATTCTATCTTTAGTTTCTTTATTAATTACTTTCGTTCTTTCTTTCTTTCTTTCTTTCTTGATATCTCATTCTAGCTCTCATTCCTTCTCTGATTCTATCTTTAGCTTCTTTACTACTTTCTTTCTTTCTTTCTTGATAACTTTCATTCTAGCATTCATATCTTCACTCATTCAATCTTTCTTTCCTTTATTACATTATTTCTACTTTCTTCCTTTTTCTTTCTTGATATCTTTCATTCTAGCTTTCATACCTTCTCTCCTACCTTAATTTTCTTTTTTACTTACTTTCATTTCTTTCTTTCCTGATATCTTACATTCTAGCTTTCATACCTTCTCTCATTCTATCTTTAGTTTCTTTATTACTTTCTTTCTTTCTCTCTTTCTTTCTTTCTTTCTTTCTTTCTTTCTTGGTATCTTTCATTCTAGCTCTCATCCCTTCTCTCTTTCTATCTTTAGTTTCTTTATTACTTTCTTACTTTCTTTCTTTCTTGATATCTTTCATTCTAGCTTTCATACCTTCTCTCATTTCATCTTTAATTTCTCTATTGATTTCTTTTTTCTTTCTTTCTTGATATCTTTCATTCTTCCTTTCATACCTTCTCTCATTCTATCTTTAGTTTCTTTTTTACTTACTTTCATTTCTTCCTTTCTTGATATGTTACATTCTAGCTTTCATACCTTCTCTCATTCTATCTTTAGTTTCTTTATTACTTTCTTTCTTTCTTTCTTTCTTGATATCTTTCATTCTAGCTTTCATACCTTCTTTCATTCTCTCTTTAGTTTCTTTATTAATTACTTTCGTTCTTTCTTTCTTTCTTTCTTTCTTGATATCTCATTCTAGCTCTCATAACTTCTCTGATTCTATCCTTAGTTTCTTTACTTCTTTCTTTCTTTCTTTCTTGATATCTTTCGATCTAACATTCATATCTTCACTCATTCAATCTTTATTTTATTTATTACATTATTTCTACTTTGTTCCTTTTTTCTTACTTGATACCTTTCATTCTATCTTTCATACCTTCTCTCATTTTATCTGTAGTTTCTTTTTTACTTACTTTCATTTTTTTCTTTCTTTATATCTTTCATTCTATCTTTCATACCTTCTCTCATTCTATCTTTAGTTTCTTTATTTCTTTCTTACTTTCTTTCTTTCTTTCTTTCTTGATATCTTTCATTCTAGCTCTCATCCCTTCTCTCATTTCATCTTTAATTTCTCTATTGATTTCTTTTTTCTTTCTTTCTTGTTATCTTTCATTCTTGCTTTCATACCTTCTCTCATTCTATGTTTAGTTTCTTTTTTACTTAGTTTCATTCCTTCCTTTCTTGATATGTTACATTCTAGCTTTCATACCTTCTCTCATTCTATCTTTAGTTTCTTTATTACTTTATTTTTTTCTTTCTTTCTTTCTTTCTTGATATCTTTCATTCTATATTTCATACCTTCTCTCATTCTATCTTTAGTTTCTTTATTACTTTCTTACTTTCTTTCTTTCTTTCTTGATATCTTTCATTCTAGCTCTCATCCCTTCTATCTTTCTATCTTTATTTTCTTTATTACTTTCTTTCTTTCTTTCTTTCTTTCTTTCTTGATATCTTTCATTCTAGCTTTCATACCTTCTCTCATTTCATCTTTAATTTCTCTATTGATTTCTTTTTTCTTTCTTTCTTGTTATCTTTCATTCTTGCTTTCATACCTTCTCTCATTCTATCTTTAGTTTCTTTTTTACTTACTTTCATTCCTTGCTTTCTTGATATGCTACATTCTAGCTTTCATACCTTCTCTAATTTAATCTTTAGTTTTTTTTTTACTTACTTTCTTTTCTTTCTTTCTTGATATCTTACATTCTAGCTTTCATTCCTTCTCTCATTCTATCTTTAGTTTCTTTATTACTTTATTTTTTTCTTTCTTTCTTTCTTTCTTTCTTGATATCTTTCATTCTATCTTTCATCCCTTCTATCTTTCTATCTTTAGTTTCTTTATTACTTTCTTACTTTCTTTCTTTCTTTCTTGATATCTTTCATTCTAGCTTTCATACCTTCTCTCATTTCATATTTAATTTCTCTATTTATTTCTTTTTTCTTTCTTTCTTGATATCTTTCATTCTTGCTTTCATACCTTCTCTGATTCTATCTTTAGTTTCTTGACTTTTCTCTTTCTTTCTTTCTTTCTTTCTTTCTTGATATCTTTCATTCTTGCTTTCATAACTTCTCTCATTCTATCTTTAGTTTCTTTTTTACTTACTTTCATTTCATTCTTTCTTGATATCTTACATTCTAGATTTCATACCTTCTCTCATTCTATCTTTAGTTTCTTTATTACTTTCTTTCTTTCTTTCTTTCTTCATTTCTTGATATCTTTCATTCTATCTTTCATACCTTCTCTCGTTCTATCTTTAGTTTCTTTACTACTTTCTTTTTTTCTTTCTTTCTTTCTTGAAAGCTTTCATTCTAACTCTCATACCTTCTCTCGGTCTATCTTTATTTTCTCTATTACTTTCTTACTTTCTTTCTTTCATTCTTGATATCTTTCATTCTTGCTTTCATACCTTCTCTCATTTCATCTTTAATTTCTTTATTGATTTCTATTTTTCTTTCTTTCTTGATATCTTTCATTCTAGCTTTCATACCTTCTCTCATTCTATCTTTAGTTTCTTTATTACTTTCTTTCTTTCTTTCTTGATATCTTTCATTCTAGCTTTCATACCTTCTCTCATTCTATCTTTAGTTTCTTTTTTACATACTTTCATTTCTTTCTTTCTTGATATCTTTCATTCAAGCTTTCATACCTTCTCTCATTCTATCTTTCGTTTCTATATTAGTTACTTTCTTTCTTTCTTGATATCTTTCATTCTAGATTTCATACCTTCTCTCATTTTATCTTTAGTTTCTATATTGATTTCTTTCTTTCTTTCTTTCTTGATATCTTTCATTCTAGCTTTCATACCTTCTTTCATTCTATCTTTAGTTTCTTCATTAATTACTTTCGTTCTTTCTTTCTTTCTTCATATCTCATTCTAGCTCACATACCTTCTCTGATTCTATCTTTAGTTTTTTTACTACTTTCTTTCTTTCTTTCTTTCTTTCTTGATATCTTTCATTCTATCTTTCATACCTTCTCTCATTTCATCTTTAATTTCTTTAATGATTTCTTTTTTCTTTCTTTGTTGATATCTTTCATTCTTGCTTTCATACCTTCTCTCATTCTATCTTTAGTTTCTTTTTTACTTACTTTAATTTCTTGCTTTCTTGATATGTTACATTCTAGCTTTCATACCTTCTCTCATTCTATCTTTAGTTTCTTTATTACTTACTTTCTTTCTCTCTTTCTTTCTTGATATCTTTCATTCTAGCTTTCATACCTTCTTTCATTCTATCTTTAGTTTCTTTATTAAGTACATTCGTTCTTTCTTTCTTTCTTTCTTTCTTTCTTTCTTTCTTTCTTTCTTTCTTCATATCTCATTCTAGCTCTCATACCTTCTCTGATTCTATCTTTAGTTTCTTGACTTTTTTCTTTCTTTCTTTCTTTCTTTCTTTCTTTCTTGATAACTTTCATTCTAGCATTCATATCTTCACTCATTCAATCTTTATTTTCTTTATTACATTATTTCTACGTTGTTCCTTTTTTCTTCCTTGATATCTTTCATTCTTGCTTTCATAACTTCTCTCATTCTATCTTTAGTTTCTTTATTACTTTCTTTCTTTCTTTCTTTCTTTATTTCTTGATATCTTTCATTCCAGCTTTCATACCTTCTTTCATTCTATCTTTAGTTTCTTTATTAAGTACATTCGTTCTTTCTTTCTTTCTTTCTTTCTTTCTTTCTTTCTTTCTTTCTTTCTTCATATCTCATTCTAGCTCTCATACCTTCTCTGATTCTATCTTTAGTTTCTTGACTTTTTTCTTTCTTTCTTTTTTTTCTTTCTTTCTTTCTTTCTTTCTTTCTTTCTTTCTTTCTTTCTTGATAACTTTCATTCTAGCATTCATATCTTCACACATTCAATCTTTATTTTCTTTATTACATTATTTCTACGTTGTTCCTTTTTTCTTCCTTGATATCTTTCATTCTTGCTTTCATAACTTCTCTCATTCTATCTTTAGTTTCATTATTACTTTCTTTCTTTCTTTCTTTCTTTATTTCTTGATATCTTTCATTCTATCTTTCATACCTTCTCTCGTTCTATCTTCAGTTTCTTTACTACTTTCTTTTTTTCTTTCTTTCTTTCTTGATAGCTTTGATTCTAGCTCTCATACCTTCTCTCGGTCTATCTTTATTTTCTCTATTACTTTCTTTCTTTCTTTCTTTCTCTCTTGATATCTTTCATTCTTGCTTTCATACCTTCTCTCATTTCATCTTTAATTTCTTTATTGATTTCTATTTTTCTTTCTTTCTTGATATCTTTCATTCTAGCTTTCATACCTTCTCTCATTCTATCTTTAGTTTCTTTATTACTTTCTTTCTTTCTTGATATCTTTCATTCTAGCTTTCATACCTTCTCTCATTCTATCTTTAGTTTCTTTTTTACTTACTTTCATTTCTTTCTTTCTTGATATCTTTCATTCAAGCTTTAATACCTTCTCTCATTCTATCTTTAGTTTCTATATTAGTTACTTTCTTTTTTCTTGATATCTTTCACTCTAGATTTCATACCTTTTCTCATTTTATCTTTAGTTTCTATATTGATTTCTATTTTTCTTTCTTTCTTGATATCTTTCATTCTAGCTTTCATACCTTCTCTCATTCTATCTTTAGTTTCTTTATTACTTTCTTTCTTTCTTTCTTTCTTCTTATCTTTCATTCTAGCTTTCATACCTTCTCTCATTTCATCTTTAATTTTCCTATTGATTTATTTTTCTTTCTTTCTTGTTATCTTTCATTCTTGCTTTCATACCTTCTCTCATTCTATCTTTAGTTTCTTTTTTACTTACTTTCATTTCTTTCTTTCTTTATATCTTACATTCTAGCTTTCATACCTTCTCTCATTCTATCTTTAGTTTCTATATTACTTTATTTTTTTCTTTCTTTCTTTCTTTCTTTCTTTCTAAATATCTTTCATTATATCTTTCATACCTTCTCTCATTCTATCTTTAGTTTCTTTATTTCTTTCTTACTTTCTTTCTTTATTTCTTTATTGATATCTTTCATTCTAGCTATCATATCTTTTTTGATTCTATCTTTAGTTTCTTTATTTATTTATTTCGTTCTTTCTTTCTTTCTTTCTTTCTTCATATCTCATTCTAGCTCTCATACCTTCTCTGATTCTATCTTTAGCTTCTTTACTACTTTCTTTCTCTCTTTCTTGATAACTTTCATTCTAGCATTCATATCTTCACTCATTCAATCTTTCTTTTCTTTATTACATTATTTCTACTTTATTCCTTTTTCTTTCTTGATATCTTTCATTCTAGCTTTCATACCTTCTCTCCTTCTATCTTTAGTTTCTTTTTTACTTACTTTCATTTCTTTCTTTCCTGATATCTTACATTCTATCTTTCATACCTTCTCTCATTTCATCTTTAATTTCTTTATTGATTTCTATTTTTCTTTCTTTCTTGATATCTTTCATTCTAGCTCTCATACCTTCTCTCGGTCTATCTTTATTTTCTCTATTACTTTCTTACTTTCTTTCTTTTATTCTTGATATCTTTCATTCTTGCTTTCATACCTTCTCTCATTTCATCTTTAATTTCTTTATTGATTTCTATTTTTCTTTCTTTCTTGATATCTTTCATTCTAGCTTTCATACCTTCTCTCATTCTATCTTTAGTTTCTTTATTACTTTCTTTCTTTCTTTCTTGATATCTTTCATTCTAGCTTTCATACCTTCTCTCATTCTATCTTTAGTTTCTTTTTTACATACTTTCATTTCTTTCTTTCTTGATATCTTTCATTCAAGCTTTCATACCTTCTCTCATTCTATCTTTCGTTTCTATATTAGTTACTTTCTTTCTTTCTTGATATCTTTCATTCTAGATTTCATACCTTCTCTCATTTTATCTTTAGTTTCTATATTGATTTCTTTCTTTCTTTCTTTCTTGATATCTTTCATTCTAGCTTTCATACCTTCTTTCATTCTATCTTTAGTTTCTTCATTAATTACTTTCGTTCTTTCTTTCTTTCTTCATATCTCATTCTAGCTCACATACCTTCTCTGATTCTATCTTAAGTTTTTTTACTACTTTCTTTCTTTCTTTCTTTCTTTCTTGATATCTTTCATTCTATCTTTCATACCTTCTCTCATTCTATCTTTAGTTTCTTTTTTACTTACTTTAATTTCTTGCTTTCTTGATATGTTACATTCTAGCTTTCATACCTTCTCTCATTCTATCTTTAGTTTCTTTATTACTTACTTTCTTTCTCTCTTTCTTTCTTGATATCTTTCATTCTAGCTTTCATACCTTCTTTCATTCTATCTTTAGTTTCTTTATTAAGTACATTCGTTCTTTCTTTCTTTCTTTCTTTCTTTCTTTCTTTCTTCATATCTCATTCTAGCTCTCATACCTTCTCTGATTCTATCTTTAGTTTCTTGACTTTTTTCTTTCTTTCTTTCTTTCTTTCTTGATAACTTTCATTCTAGCATTCATATCTTCACTCATTCAATCTTTATTTTCTTTATTACATTATTTCTACGTTGTTCCTTTTTTCTTCCTTGATATCTTTCATTCTTGCTTTCATAACTTCTCTCATTCTATCTTTAGTTTCTTTATTACTTTCTTTCTTTCTTTCTTTCTTTATTTCTTGATATCTTTCATTCTAGCTTTCATACCTTCTTTCATTCTATCTTTAGTTTCTTTATTAAGTACATTCGTTCTTTCTTTCTTTCTTTCTTTCTTTCTTTCTTTCTTTCTTTCTTTCTTTCTTCATATCTCATTCTAGCTCTCATACCTTCTCTGATTCTATCTTTAGTTTCTTGACTTTTTTCTTTCTTTCTTTCTTTCTTTCTTTCTTTCTTTCTTTCTTTCTTTCTTTCTTTCTTTCTTTCTTGATAACTTTCATTCTAGCATTCATATCTTCACACATTCAATCTTTATTTTCTTTATTACATTATTTCTACGTTGTTCCTTTTTTCTTCCTTGATATCTTTCATTCTTGCTTTCATAACTTCTCTCATTCTATCTTTAGTTTCTTTATTACTTTTTTTCTTTCTTTCTTTCTTTATTTCTTGATATCTTTCATTCTATCTTTCATACCTTCTCTCGTTCTATCTTCAGGTTCTTTACTACTTTCTTTTTTTCTTTCTTTCTTTCTTGATAGCTTTCATTCTAGCTCTCATACCTTCTCTCGGTCTATCTTTATTTTCTCTATTACTTTCTTACTTTCTTTCTTTCTCTCTTGATATCTTTCATTCTTGCTTTCATACCTTCTCTCATTTCATCTTTAATTTCTTTATTGATTTCTATTTTTCTTTCTTTCTTGATATCTTTCATTCTAGCTTTCATACCTTCTCTCATTCTATCTTTAGTTTCTTTATTACTTTCTTTCTTTCTTGATATCTTTCATTCTAGCTTTCATACCTTCTCTCATTCTATCTTTAGTTTCTTTTTTACTTACTTTCATTTCTTTCTTTCTTGATATCTTTCATTCAAGCTTAAATACCTTCTCTCATTCTATCTTTAGTTTCTATATTAGTTACTTTCTTTTTTCTTGATATCTTTCACTCTAGATTTCATACCTTTTCTCATTTTATCTTTAGTTTCTATATTGATTTCTATTTTTCTTTCTTTCTTGATATCTTTCATTCTAGCTTTCATACCTTCTCTCATTCTATCTTTAGTTTCTTTATTACTTTCTTTCTTTCTTTCTTTCTTCTTATCTTTCATTCTAGCTTTCATACCTTCTCTCATTTCATCTTTAATTTTCCTATTGATTTATTTTTCTTTCTTTCTTGTTATCTTTCATTCTTGCTTTCATACCTTCTCTCATTCTATCTTTAGTTTCTTTTTTACTTACTTTCATTTCTTTCTTTCTTTATATCTTACATTCTAGCTTTCATACCTTCTCTCATTCTATCTTTAGTTTCTATATTACTTTATTTTTTTCTTTCTTTCTTTCTTTCTTTCTTTCTAAATATCTTTCATTATATCTTTCATACCTTCTCTCATTCTATCTTTAGTTTCTTTATTTCTTTCTTACTTTCTTTCTTTATTTCTTTATTGATATCTTTCATTCTAGCTATCATATCTTTTTTGATTCTATCTTTAGTTTCTTTATTTATTTATTTCGTTCTTTCTTTCTTTCTTTCTTTCTTCATATCTCATTCTAGCTCTCATACCTTCTCTGATTCTATCTTTAGCTTCTTTACTACTTTCTTTCTCTCTTTCTTGATAACTTTCATTCTAGCATTCATATCTTCACTCATTCAATCTTTCTTTTCTTTATTACATTATTTCTACTTTATTCCTTTTTCTTTCTTGATATCTTTCATTCTAGCTTTCATACCTTCTCTCCTTCTATCTTTAGTTTCTTTTTTACTTACTTTCATTTCTTTCTTTCCTGATATCTTACATTCTATCTTTCATACCTTCTCTCATTTCATCTTTAATTTCTTTATTGATTTCTATTTTTCTTTCTTTCTTGATATCTTTCATTCTAGCTCTCATACCTTCTCTCGGTCTATCTTTATTTTCTCTATTACTTTCTTACTTTCTTTCTTTCATTCTTGATATCTTTCATTCTTGCTTTCATACCTTCTCTCATTTCATCTTTAATTTCTTTATTGATTTCTATTTTTCTTTCTTTCTTGATATCTTTCATTCTAGCTTTCATACCTTCTCTCATTCTATCTTTAGTTTCTTTATTACTTTCTTTCTTTCTTTCTTGATATCTTTCATTCTAGCTTTCATACCTTCTCTCATTCTATCTTTAGTTTCTTTTTTACATACTTTCATTTCTTTCTTTCTTGATATCTTTCATTCAAGCTTTCATACCTTCTCTCATTCTATCTTTCGTTTCTATATTAGTTACTTTCTTTCTTTCTTGATATCTTTCATTCTAGATTTCATACCTTCTCTCATTTTATCTTTAGTTTCTATATTGATTTCTTTCTTTCTTTCTTTCTTGATATCTTTCATTCTAGCTTTCATACCTTCTTTCATTCTATCTTTAGTTTCTTCATTAATTACTTTCGTTCTTTCTTTCTTTCTTCATATCTCATTCTAGCTCACATACCTTCTCTGATTCTATCTTAAGTTTTTTTACTACTTTCTTTCTTTCTTTCTTTCTTTCTTGATATCTTTCATTCTATCTTTCATACCTTCTCTCATTCTATCTTTAGTTTCTTTTTTACTTACTTTAATTTCTTGCTTTCTTGATATGTTACATTCTAGCTTTCATACCTTCTCTCATTCTATCTTTAGTTTCTTTATTACTTACTTTCTTTCTCTCTTTCTTTCTTGATATCTTTCATTCTAGCTTTCATACCTTCTTTCATTCTATCTTTAGTTTCTTTATTAAGTACATTCGTTCTTTCTTTCTTTCTTTCTTTCTTTCTTTCTTCACATCTCATTCTAGCTCTCATACCTTCTCTGATTCTATCTTTAGTTTCTTGACTTTTTTCTTTCTTTCTTTCTTTCTTTCTTGATAACTTTCATTCTAGCATTCATATCTTCACTCATTCAATCTTTATTTTCTTTATTACATTATTTCTACGTTGTTCCTTTTTTCTTCCTTGATATCTTTCATTCTTGCTTTCATAACTTCTCTCATTCTATCTTTAGTTTCTTTATTACTTTCTTTCTTTCTTTCTTTCTTTATTTCTTGATATCTTTCATTCTAGCTTTCATACCTTCTTTCATTCTATCTTTAGTTTCTTTATTAAGTACATTCGTTCTTTCTTTCTTTCTTTCTTTCTTTCTTTCTTTCTTTCTTTCTTTCTTTCTTTCTTCATATCTCATTCTAGCTCTCATACCTTCTCTGATTCTATCTTTAGTTTCTTGACTTTTTTCTTTCTTTCTTTCTTTCTTTCTTTCTTTCTTTCTTTCTTTCTTTCTTTCTTTCTTGATAACTTTCATTCTAGCATTCATATCTTCACACATTCAATCTTTATTTTCTTTATTACATTATTTCTACGTTGTTCCTTTTTTCTTCCTTGATATCTTTCATTCTTGCTTTCATAACTTCTCTCATTCTATCTTTAGTTTCTTTATTACTTTCTTTCTTTCTTTCTTTCTTTATTTCTTGATATCTTTCATTCTATCTTTCATACCTTCTCTCGTTCTATCTTCAGTTTCTTTACTACTTTCTTTTTTTCTTTCTTTCTTTCTTGATAGCTTTCATTCTAGCTCTCATACCTTCTCTCGGTCTATCTTTATTTTCTCTATTACTTTCTTACTTTCTTTCTTTCTCTCTTGATATCTTTCATTCTTGCTTTCATACCTTCTCTCATTTCATCTTTAATTTCTTTATTGATTTCTATTTTTCTTTCTTTCTTGATATCTTTCATTCTAGCTTTCATACCTTCTCTCATTCTATCTTTAGTTTCTTTATTACTTTCTTTCTTTCTTGATATCTTTCATTCTAGCTTTCATACCTTCTCTCATTCTATCTTTAGTTTCTTTTTTACTTACTTTCATTTCTTTCTTTCTTGATATCTTTCATTCAAGCTTTAATACCTTCTCTCATTCTATCTTTAGTTTCTATATTAGTTACTTTCTTTTTTCTTGATATCTTTCACTCTAGATTTCATACCTTTTCTCATTTTATCTTTAGTTTCTATATTGATTTCTATTTTTCTTTCTTTCTTGATATCTTTCATTCTAGCTTTCATACCTTCTCTCATTCTATCTTTAGTTTCTTTATTACTTTCTTTCTTTCTTTCTTTCTTCTTATCTTTCATTCTAGCTTTCATACCTTCTCTCATTTCATCTTTAATTTTCCTATTGATTTATTTTTCTTTCTTTCTTGTTATCTTTCATTCTTGCTTTCATACCTTCTCTCATTCTATCTTTAGTTTCTTTTTTACTTACTTTCATTTCTTTCTTTCTTTATATCTTACATTCTAGCTTTCATACCTTCTCTCATTCTATCTTTAGTTTCTATATTACTTTATTTTTTTCTTTCTTTCTTTCTTTCTTTCTTTCTAAATATCTTTCATTATATCTTTCATACCTTCTCTCATTCTATCTTTAGTTTCTTTATTTCTTTCTTACTTTCTTTCTTTATTTCTTTATTGATATCTTTCATTCTAGCTATCATATCTTTTTTGATTCTATCTTTAGTTTCTTTATTTATTTATTTCGTTCTTTCTTTCTTTCTTTCTTTCTTCATATCTCATTCTAGCTCTCATACCTTCTCTGATTCTATCTTTAGCTTCTTTACTACTTTCTTTCTCTCTTTCTTGATAACTTTCATTCTAGCATTCATATCTTCACTCATTCAATCTTTCTTTTCTTTATTACATTATTTCTACTTTATTCCTTTTTCTTTCTTGATATCTTTCATTCTAGCTTTCATACCTTCTCTCCTTCTATCTTTAGTTTCTTTTTTACTTACTTTCATTTCTTTCTTTCCTGATATCTTACATTCTATCTTTCATACCTTCTCTCATTTCATCTTTAATTTCTTTATTGATTTCTATTTTTCTTTCTTTCTTGATATCTTTCATTCTAGCTTTCATACCTTCTCTCATTCTATCTTTAGTTTCTTTATTACTTTCTTTCTTTCTTTCTTGATATCTTTCATTCTAGCTTTCATACCTTCTCTCATTCTATCTTTAGTTTCTTTTTTACTTACTTTCATTTCTTGCTTTCTTGATATGTTACATTCTAGCTTTCATAACTTCTCTCATTCTATCTTTAGTTTCTTTATTACTTTCTTTCTTTCTTTCTCTCTCTCTTTCTTTCTTTCTTTCTTTCTTTCTTTCTTTCTTTCTTTCTTTCTTGATATCTTTCATTCTAGCTCTCATCCCTTTTCTCTTTCTATCTTTAGTTTATTTATTTATTTATTTATTTATTTATTTATTGATATCTTTCAATCTTGCTCTCATCACTTCTCTCTTTCTTTCTTTAGTTTCTTTATTACTTTCTTACTTTCTTTCTATCTTTCTTGATTTCTTTCATTCTAGCTTTCATACCTTCTCTCATTTCATCTTTAATTTCCCTATTGATTTCTTTTTTCTTTCTTTCTTGGTATCTTTCATTCTTGCTTTCATACCTTCTCTCATTCTATCTTTAGTTTCTTTATTACTTTCTTTCCCTCTTTATTTCTTGATATCTTTCATACTAGCTTTCATACCTTCTTTCATTCTCTCTTTAGTTTCTTTATTAATTACTTTCTTTCTCTCTTTCTTACTTTCTTCATATCTCATTCTAGCTCTCATAACTTCTCTAATTCTATCTTTAGTTTCTTTACTACTTTCTAACTTTCATTTCTTGCTTTCTTGATATGTTACATTCTAGCTTTCATACCTTCTCTCATCCTATCTTTAGTTTTTTTATTAATTTCTTACTTTCTTTCTTTATTTCTTTCTTGATATCTTTCATTCTAGCTTTCATATCTTCTTTCATTCTATCTTTAGTTTCTTTATTAATTACTTTCGTTCTTTCTTTCTTTCTTTCTTTCTTCATATCTCATTCTAGCTCTCATAACTTCTCTGATTCTATCTTTAGTTTCTTTGCTTCTTTCTTTCTTTCTTTCTTGATATCTCATTCTTGCTCTCATAACTTCTCTGATTCTATCTTTAGTTTCTTTGCTTCTTTCTTTCTTTCTTTCTTGATATCTCTCGATCTAGCATTCATATCTTCACTCATTCAATCTTTATTTTATTTATTACATTATTTCTACTTTGTTCCTTTTTTCTTCCTTGATATCTTTCATTCTAGCTTTCATACCTTCTCTCATTTTATCTTTAGTTTCTTTTTTACTTACTTTCATTTCTTTCTTTCTTGATATATTTCATTCTATCTTTCATACCTTCTCTCATTCTATCTTTACTTTCTTTATTTCTTTCTTACTTACTTTCTTTCGTTTTTTCTTGATATCTTTCATTCTAGCTCTCATCCCTTCTATCTTTCTATCTTTATTTTCTTTATTACTTTCTTTCTTTCTTTCTTTCTTTCTTGATATCTTACATTCTAGCTTTCATTCCTTCTCTCATTCTATCTTTAGTTTCTTTATTACTTTATTTTTTTCTTTCTTTCTTTCTTTCTTTCTTGATATCTTTCATTCTATCTTTCATCCCTTCTATCTTTCTATCTTTAGTTTCTTTATTACTTTCTTACTTTCTTTCTTTCTTTCCTGATATCTTTCATTCTAGCTTTCATACCTTCTCTCATTTCATATTTAATTTCTCTATTTATTTCTTTTTTCTTTCTTTCTTGATATCTTTCATTCTTGCTTTCATACCTTCTCTGATTCTATCTTTAGTTTCTTGACTTTTCTCTTTCTTTCTTTCTTTCTTTCTTTCTTGATATCTTTCATTCTTGCTTTCATAACTTCTCTCATTCTATCTTTAGTTTCTTTTTTACTTACTTTCATTTCATTCTTTCTTGATATCTTACATTCTAGATTTCATACCTTCTCTCATTCTATCTTTAGTTTCTTTATTACTTTCTTTCTTTCTTTCTTTCTTTATTTCTTGATATCTTTCATTCTATCTTTCATACCTTCTCTCGTTCTATCTTTAGTTTCTTTACTACTTTCTTTTTTTCTTTATTTCTTTCTTGAAAGCTTTCATTCTAGCTCTCATACCTTCTCTCGGTCTATCTTTATTTTCTCTATTACTTTCTTACTTTCTTTCTTTCTTTCTTGATATCTTTCATTCTTGCTTTCATACCTTCTCTCATTTCATCTTTAATTTCTTTATTGATTTCTATTTTTCTTTCTTTCTTGATATCTTTCATTCTAGCTTTCATACCTTCTCTCATTCTATCTTTAGTTTCTTTATTACTTTCTTTCTTTCTTTCCTGATATCTTTCATTCTAGCTTTCATACCTTCTCTCATTCTATCTTTAGTTTCTTTTTTACATACTTTCATTTCTTTCTTTCTTGATATCTTTCATTCAAGCTTTCATACCTTCTCTCATTCTATCTTTCGTATCTATATTAGTTACTTTCTTTCTTTCTTGATATCTTTCATTCTAGATTTCATACCTTCTCTCAT
The DNA here is from genome assembly GCA_037013535.1 of Intellagama lesueurii. Lineage (NCBI taxonomy): Eukaryota > Metazoa > Chordata > Lepidosauria > Squamata > Agamidae > Intellagama > Intellagama lesueurii. The sequence continues at coordinate 95,886,477 of JBAJHW010000002.1, forward strand.
TTTATCTTTAGTTTCTATATTGATTTCTTTCTTTCTTTCTTTCTTGATATCTTTCATTCTAGCTTTCATACCTTCTTTCATTCTATCTTTAGTTTCTTCATTAATTACTTTCGTTCTTTCTTTCTTTCTTCATATCTCATTCTAGCTCACATACCTTCTCTGATTCTATCTTTAGTTTTTTTACTACTTTCTTTCTTTCTTTCTTTCTTTCTTGATATCTTTCATTCTATCTTTCATACCTTCTCTCATTTCATCTTTAATTTCTTTAATGATTTCTTTTTTCTTTCTTTCTTGATATCTTTCATTCTTGCTTTCATACCTTCTCTCATTCTATCTTTAGTTTCTTTTTTACTTACTTTAATTTCTTGCTTTCTTGATATGTTACATTCTAGCTTTCATACCTTCTCTCATTCTATCTTTAGTTTCTTTATTACTTACTTTCTTTCTCTCTTTCTTTCTTGATATCTTTCATTCTAGCTTTCATACCTTCTTTCATTCTATCTTTAGTTTCTTCATTAAGTACATTCGTTCTTTCTTTCTTTCTTTCTTTCTTTCTTTCTTTCTTCATATCTCATTCTAGCTCTCATACCTTCTCTGATTCTATCTTTAGTTTCTTGACTTTTTTCTTTCTTTCTTTCTTTCTTTCTTTCTTTCTTTCTTGATAACTTTCATTCTAGCATTCATATCTTCACTCATTCAATCTTTATTTTCTTTATTACATTATTTCTACGTTGTTCCTTTTTTCTTCCTTGATATCTTTCATTCTTGCTTTCATAACTTCTCTCATTCTATCTTTAGTTTCTTTATTACTTTCTTTCTTTCTTTCTTTCTTTATTTCTTGATATCTTTCATTCTAGCTTTCATACCTTCTTTCATTCTATCTTTAGTTTCTTTATTAAGTACATTCGTTCTTTCTTTCTTTCTTTCTTTCTTTCTTCATATCTCATTCTAGCTCTCATACCTTCTCTGATTCTATCTTTAGTTTCTTGACTTTTTTCTTTCTTTCTTTCTTTCTTTCTTTCTTTCTTTCTTTCTTTCTTTCTTTCTTGATAACTTTCATTCTAGCATTCATATCTTCACTCATTCAATCTTTATTTTCTTTATTACATTATTTCTACGTTGTTCCTTTTTTCTTCCTTGATATCTTTCATTCTTGCTTTCATAACTTCTCTCATTCTATCTTTAGATTCTTTATTACTTTCTTTCTTTCTTTCTTTCTTTCTTTATTTCTTGATATCTTTCATTCTATCTTTCATACCTTCTCTCGTTCTATCTTCAGTTTCTTTACTACTTTCTTTTTTTCTTTCTTTCTTTCTTGATAGCTTTCATTCTAGCTCTCATACCTTCTCTCGGTCTATCTTTATTTTCTCTATTACTTTCTTACTTTCTTTCTTTCTCTCTTGATATCTTTCATTCTTGCTTTCATACCTTCTCTCATTTCATCTTTAATTTCTTTATTGATTTCTATTTTTCTTTCTTTCTTGATATCTTTCATTCTAGCTTTCATACCTTCTCTCATTCTATCTTTAGTTTCTTTATTACTTTCTTTCTTTCTTTCTTGATATCTTTCATTCTAGCTTTCATACCTTCTCTCATTCTATCTTTAGTTTCTTTTTTACTTACTTTCATTTCTTTCTTTCTTGATATCTTTCATTCAAGCTTTAATACCTTCTCTCATTCTATCTTTAGTTTCTATATTAGTTACTTTCTTTTTTCTTGATATCTTTCACTCTAGATTTCATACCTTTTCTCATTTTATCTTTAGTTTCTATATTGATTTCTATTTTTCTTTCTTTCTTGATATCTTTCATTCTAGCTTTCATACCTTCTCTCATTCTATCTTTAGTTTCTTTTTTACTTACTTTCATTTCTTGCTTTCTTGATATGTTACATTCTAGCTTTCATAACTTCTCTCATTCTATCTTTAGTTTCTTTATTACTTTCTTTCTTTCTTTCTCTCTCTCTTTCTTTCTTTCTTTCTTTCTTTCTTTCTTTCTTTCTTGATATCTTTCATTCTAGCTCTCATCCCTTTTCTCTTTCTATCTTTAGTTTATTTATTTATTTATTTATTTATTTATTTCTTGATATCTTTCAATCTTGCTCTCATCACTTCTCTCTTTCTTTCTTTAGTTTCTTTATTACTTTCTTACTTTCTTTCTATCTTTCTTGATTTCTTTCATTCTAGCTTTCATACCTTCTCTCATTTCATCTTTAATTTCCCTATTGATTTCTTTTTTCTTTCTTTCTTGGTATCTTTCATTCTTGCTTTCATACCTTCTCTCATTCTATCTTTAGTTTCTTTATTACTTTCGTTCCCTCTTTATTTCTTGATATCTTTCATACTAGCTTTCATACCTTCTTTCATTCTCTCTTTAGTTTCTTTATTAATTACTTTCTTTCTCTCTTTCTTACTTTCTTCATATCTCATTCTAGCTCTCATAACTTCTCTAATTCTATCTTTAGTTTCTTTACTACTTTCTAACTTTCATTTCTTGCTTTCTTGATATGTTACATTCTAGCTTTCATACCTTCTCTCATCCTATCTTTAGTTTTTTTATTAATTTCTTACTTTCTTTCTTTATTTCTTTCTTGATATCTTTCATTCTAGCTTTCATATCTTCTTTCATTCTATCTTTAGTTTCTTTATTAATTACTTTCGTTCTTTCTTTCTTTCTTTCTTTCTTCATATCTCATTCTAGCTCTCATAACTTCTCTGATTCTATCTTTAGTTTCTTTGCTTCTTTCTTTCTTTCTTTCTTGATATCTCATTCTTGCTCTCATAACTTCTCTGATTCTATCTTTAGTTTCTTTACTTCTTTCTTTCTTTCTTTCTTGATATCTCTCGATCTAGCATTCATATCTTCACTCATTCAATCTTTATTTTATTTATTACATTATTTCTACTTTGTTCCTTTTTTCTTCCTTGATATCTTTCATTCTAGCTTTCATACCTTCTCTCATTTTATCTTTAGTTTCTTTTTTACTTACTTTCATTTCTTTCTTTCTTGATATATTTCATTCTATCTTTCATACCTTCTCTCATTCTATCTTTACTTTCTTTATTTCTTTCTTACTTACTTTCTTTCGTTTTTTCTTGATATCTTTCATTCTAGCTCTCATCCCTTCTATCTTTCTATCTTTATTTTCTTTATTACTTTCTTTCTTTCTTTCTTTCTTTCTTGATATCTTACATTCTAGCTTTCATTCCTTCTCTCATTCTATCTTTAGTTTCTTTATTACTTTATTTTTTTCTTTCTTTCTTTCTTTCTTTCTTGATATCTTTCATTCTATCTTTCATCCCTTCTATCTTTCTATCTTTAGTTTCTTTATTACTTTCTTACTTTCTTTCTTTCTTTCCTGATATCTTTCATTCTAGCTTTCATACCTTCTCTCATTTCATATTTAATTTCTCTATTTATTTCTTTTTTCTTTCTTTCTTGATATCTTTCATTCTTGCTTTCATACCTTCTCTGATTCTATCTTTAGTTTCTTGACTTTTCTCTTTCTTTCTTTCTTTCTTTCTTTCTTGATATCTTTCATTCTTGCTTTCATAACTTCTCTCATTCTATCTTTAGTTTCTTTTTTACTTACTTTCATTTCATTCTTTCTTGATATCTTACATTCTAGATTTCATACCTTCTCTCATTCTATCTTTAGTTTCTTTATTACTTTCTTTCTTTCTTTCTTTCTTTATTTCTTGATATCTTTCATTCTATCTTTCATACCTTCTCTCGTTCTATCTTTAGTTTCTTTACTACTTTCTTTTTTTCTTTATTTCTTTCTTGAAAGCTTTCATTCTAGCTCTCATACCTTCTCTCGGTCTATCTTTATTTTCTCTATTACTTTCTTACTTTCTTTCTTTCTTTCTTGATATCTTTCATTCTTGCTTTCATACCTTCTCTCATTTCATCTTTAATTTCTTTATTGATTTCTATTTTTCTTTCTTTCTTGATATCTTTCATTCTAGCTTTCATACCTTCTCTCATTCTATCTTTAGTTTCTTTATTACTTTCTTTCTTTCTTTCCTGATATCTTTCATTCTAGCTTTCATACCTTCTCTCATTCTATCTTTAGTTTCTTTTTTACATACTTTCATTTCTTTCTTTCTTGATATCTTTCATTCAAGCTTTCATACCTTCTCTCATTCTATCTTTCGTATCTATATTAGTTACTTTCTTTCTTTCTTGATATCTTTCATTCTAGATTTCATACCTTCTCTCATTTTATCTTTAGTTTCTATATTGATTTCTTTCTTTCTTTCTTTCTTGATATCTTTCATTCTAGCTTTCATACCTTCTTTCATTCTATCTTTAGTTTCTTCATTAATTACTTTCGTTCTTTCTTTCTTTCTTCATATCTCATTCTAGCTCACATACCTTCTCTGATTCTATCTTTAGTTTTTTTACTACTTTCTTTCTTTCTTTCTTTCTTTCTTGATATCTTTCATTCTATCTTTCATACCTTCTCTCATTTCATCTTTAATTTCTTTAATGATTTCTTTTTTCTTTCTTTCTTGATATCTTTCATTCTTGCTTTCATACCTTCTCTCATTCTATCTTTAGTTTCTTTTTTACTTACTTTAATTTCTTGCTTTCTTGATATGTTACATTCTAGCTTTCATACCTTCTCTAATTCTATCTTTAGTTTCTTTATTACTTACTTTCTTTCTCTCTTTCTTTCTTGATATCTTTCATTCTAGCTTTCATACCTTCTTTCATTCTATCTTTAGTTTCTTCATTAAGTACATTCGTTCTTTCTTTCTTTCTTTCTTTCTTTCTTTCTTCATATCTCATTCTAGCTCTCATACCTTCTCTGATTCTATCTTTAGTTTCTTGACTTTTTTCTTTCTTTCTTTCTTTCTTTCTTTCTTTCTTTCTTGATAACTTTCATTCTAGCATTCATATCTTCACTCATTCAATCTTTATTTTCTTTATTACATTATTTCTACGTTGTTCCTTTTTTCTTCCTTGATATCTTTCATTCTTGCTTTCATAACTTCTCTCATTCTATCTTTAGTTTCTTTATTACTTTCTTTCTTTCTTTCTTTCTTTATTTCTTGATATCTTTCATTCTAGCTTTCATACCTTCTTTCATTCTATCTTTAGTTTCTTTATTAAGTACATTCGTTCTTTCTTTCTTTCTTTCTTTCTTTCTTTTTCATATCTCATTCTAGCTCTCATACCTTCTCTGATTCTATCTTTAGTTTCTTGACTTTTTTCTTTCTTTCTTTCTTTCTTTCTTTCTTTCTTTCTTTCTTTCTTTCTTGATAACTTTCATTCTAGCATTCATATCTTCACTCATTCAATCTTTATTTTCTTTATTACATTATTTCTACGTTGTTCCTTTTTTCTTCCTTGATATCTTTCATTCTTGCTTTCATAACTTCTCTCATTCTATCTTTAGATTCTTTATTACTTTCTTTCTTTCTTTCTTTCTTTCTTTATTTCTTGATATCTTTCATTCTATCTTTCATACCTTCTCTCGTTCTATCTTCAGTTTCTTTACAACTTTCTTTTTTTCTTTCTTTCTTTCTTGATAGCTTTCATTCTAGCTCTCATACCTTCTCTCGGTCTATCTTTATTTTCTCTATTACTTTCTTACTTTCTTTCTTTCTCTCTTGATATCTTTCATTCTTGCTTTCATACCTTCTCTCATTTCATCTTTAATTTCTTTATTGATTTCTATTTTTCTTTCTTTCTTGATATCTTTCATTCTAGCTTTCATACCTTCTCTCATTCTATCTTTAGTTTCTTTATTACTTTCTTTCTTTCTTTCTTGATATCTTTCATTCTAGCTTTCATACCTTCTCTCATTCTATCTTTAGTTTCTTTTTTACTTACTTTCATTTCTTTCTTTCTTGATATCTTTCATTCAAGCTTTAATACCTTCTCTCATTCTATCTTTAGTTTCTATATTAGTTACTTTCTTTTTTCTTGATATCTTTCACTCTAGATTTCATACCTTTTCTCATTTTATCTTTAGTTTCTATATTGATTTCTATTTTTCTTTCTTTCTTGATATCTTTCATTCTAGCTTTCATACCTTCTCTCATTCTATCTTTAGTTTCTTTATTACTTTCTTTCTTTCTTTCTTTCTTTCTTCTTATCTTTCATTCTAGCTTTCATACCTTCTCTGATTTCATCTTTAATTTTCCTATTGATTTATTTTTCTTTCTTTCTTGTTATCTTTCATTCTTGCTTTCATACCTTCTCTCATTCTATCTTTAGTTTCTTTTTTACTTACTTTCATTTCTTTCTTTCTTTATATCTTACATTCTAGCTTTCATACCTTCTCTCATTCTATCTTTAGTTTCTATATTACTTTAATTTTTTCTTTCTTTCTTTCTTTCTTTCTTTCTAAATATCTTTCATTATATCTTTCATACCTTCTCTCATTCTATCTTTAGTTTCTTTATTTCTTTCTTACTTTCTTTCTTTATTTCTTTATTGATATCTTTCATTCTAGCTATCATATCTTCTTTCATTCTATCTTTAGTTTCTTTATTTATTTATTTCGTTCTTTCTTTCTTTCTTTCTTTCTTGATATCTCATTCTAGCTCTCATACCTTCTCTGATTCTATCTTTAGCTTCTTTACTACTTTCTTTCTCTCTTTCTTGATAACTTTCATTCTAGCATTCATATCTTCACTCATTCAATCTTTCTTTTCTTTATTACATTATTTCTACTTTATTCCTTTTTCTTTCTTGATATCTTTCATTCTAGCTTTCATACCTTCTCTCCTTCTATCTTTAGTTTCTTTTTTACTTACTTTCATTTCTTTCTTTCCTGATATCTTACATTCTATCTTTCATACCTTCTCTCATTTCATCTTTAATTTCTTTATTGATTTCTATTTTTCTTTCTTTCTTGATATCTTTCATTCTAGCTTTCATACCTTCTCTCATTCTATCTTTAGTTTCTTTATTACTTTCTTTCTTTCTTTCTTGATATCTTTCATTCTAGCTTTCATACCTTCTCTCATTCTATCTTTAGTTTCTTTTTTACTTACTTTCATTTCTTGCTTTCTTGATATGTTACATTCTAGCTTTCATAACTTCTCTCATTCTATCTTTAGTTTCTTTATTACTTTCTTTCTTTCTTTCTTTCTCTCTCTCTTTCCTTCTTTCTTTCTTTCTTTCTTTCTTCATATCTCATTCTAGCTCTCATACCTTCTCTGATTCTATCTTTAGTTTCTTGACTTTTCTCTTTCTTTCTTTCTTTCTTTCTTTCTTGATAACTTTCATTCTAGCATTCATATCTTCACTCATTCAATCTTTATTTTCTTTATTACATTATTTCTACTTTGTTCCTTTTTTCTTTCTTGATATCTTTCATTCTTGCTATCATAACTTCTCTCATTCTATCTTTAGTTTCTTTTTTACTTACTTTCATTTCATTCTTTCTTGATATCTTACATTCTAGATTTCATACCTTCTCTCATTCTATCTTTAGTTTCTTTACTACTTTCTTTTTTTCTTTCTTTCTTTCTTGATAGCTTTCATCCTAGCTCTCATACCTTCTCTCGGTCTATCTTTATTTTCACTATTACTTTCTTACTTTCTTTCTTTCTTTCTTGATATCTTTCATTCTTGCTTTCATACCTTCTCTCATTTCATCTTTAATTTCTTTATTGATTTCTATTTTTCTTTCTTTCTTGATATCTTTCATTCTAGCTTTCATACCTTCCCTCATTCTATCTTTAGTTTCTTTATTACTTTCTTTCTTTCTTTCTTGATATCTTTCATTCTTGCTTTCATACCTTCTCTCATTCTATCTTTAGTTTCTTTTTTACTTACTTTCATTTCTTTCTTTCTTGATATCTTTCATTCCAGCTCTCATCCCTTCTCTCTTTCTATCTTTAGTTTCTTTCTTTCTTTCTTTCTTTCTTTCTTGATATCTTTCATTCTATCTTTCATACCTTCTCTCATTTTATCTTTAATTTCTTTATTGATTTCTTTTTTCTTTCTTTCTTGATATCTTTCATTCTTTCTTTCATACCTTCTCTCATTCTATCTTTAGTTTCTTTTTTACTTACTTTCATTTCTTGCTTTCTTGATATGTTACATTCTAGCTTTCATACCTTCTCTCATTCTATCTTTAGTTTCTTTATTAATTACTTTCGTTCTTTCTTTCCTCTTTCTTTCTTCATAACTTTCATTCTAGCATTCATAACTTCACTCATTCATCCTTTATTTTCTTTCTTACATTAGTTCTACTTTTTTTTATTTCTTGATATCTTTCATTCTAGCTTTCAAACCTTCTCTCATTCTATCTTTAGTTTCCTTTTTACTTTCTTTCTTTCTTTCTTGATATATTTCATTCTAGCTTTCATACCTTCTCTTATTCTTTCTTTAGTTTCTTTATTAGTTACTTTCTTTCTTTCTTTCATATCTTTTATGCTAGATTTCATACCTTCTCTCATTTTATTTTTCGTTTCTTTATTACTTTCTTTCTTTCTTTCTTTCTTTCTTGATATCTTTCATTCTAGCTTTCATACCTTCTTTCATTCTATCTTTTGTTTCTTTATTAATGACTTTCATTCTTTCTTTCTTTCTTTCTTTCTTCATATCTCATTCTAGCTCACATACCTTCTCTGATTCTATCTTTAATTTCTTTACTACTTTCTTTCTTTCTTTCTTTCTTTCTTTCTTTCCTGATAACTTTCCTTCTAGCATTCATATCTTCACACATTCAATCTTTATTTTCTTTATTACATTATTTCTACTTTGTTCCTTTTTTCTTTCTTCATATCATTCATTCTAGCTTTCATACCTTCTCTCATTTTATCTTTAGTTTCTTTTTTACTTACTTTCATTTCTTTCTTTCTTGATATCTTACATTCTAGCTTTTATACCTTCTCTCATTCTATCTTTAGTTTCTTTATTACTTTCTTTCTTTCTCTCTTTCTTTCTTGATATCTTTCATTCTATCTTTCATACCTTCTCTCATTTCATCTTTAATTTCTCTATTGATTTCTTTTTTCTTTCTTTCTTGTTATCTTTCATTCTTGCTTTCATACCTTCTCTCGTTCTATCTTTAGTTTCTTTTTTACTTACTTTCATTCCTTGCTTTCTTGATATGTTACATTCTAGCTTTCATACCGTCTCTCATTTTATCTTTAGTTTCTTTTTTACTTACTTTCATTTCTTTCTTTCTTTTTATCTTACATTCTAGCTTTCATACCTTCTCTCATTCTATCTTTAGTTTCTTTATTACTTTATTTTTTCTTTCTTTCTTTCTTTCTTGATATCTTTCATTCTATCTTTCATACCTTCTCTCATTCTATCTTTAGTTTCTTTATTTCTTTCTTACTTTCTTTCTTTATTTCTTTCTTGATATCTTTCATTCTAGCTTTCATATCTTCTTTCATTCTATCTTTAGTTTCTTTATTAATTACTTTCGTTCTTTCTTTCTTTCTTTCTTTCTTGATATCTCATTCTAGCTCTCATTCCTTCTCTGATTCTATCTTTAGCTTCTTTACTACTTTCTTTCTTTCTTTCTTGATAACTTTCATTCTAGCATTCATATCTTCACTCATTCAATCTTTCTTTCCTTTATTACATTATTTCTACTTTCTTCCTTTTTCTTTCTTGATATCTTTCATTCTAGCTTTCATACCTTCTCTCCTACCTTAATTTTCTTTTTTACTTACTTTCATTTCTTTCTTTCCTGATATCTTACATTCTAGCTTTCATACCTTCTCTCATTCTATCTTTAGTTTCTTTATTACTTTCTTTCTTTCTTTCTTTCTCTCTCTCTTTCCTTCTTTCTTTCTTTCTTTCTTTCTTCATATCTCATTCTAGCTCTCATACCTTCTCTGATTCTATCTTTAGTTTCTTGACTTTTCTCTTTCTTTCTTTCTTTCTTTCTTTCTTGATAACTTTCATTCTAGCATTCATATCTTCACTCATTCAATCTTTATTTTCTTTATTACATTATTTCTACTTTGTTCCTTTTTTCTTTCTTGATATCTTTCATTCTTGCTATCATAACTTCTCTCATTCTATCTTTAGTTTCTTTTTTACTTACTTTCATTTCATTCTTTCTTGATATCTTACATTCTAGATTTCATACCTTCTCTCATTCTATCTTTAGTTTCTTTACTACTTTCTTTTTTTCTTTCTTTCTTTCTTGATAGCTTTCATTCTAGCTCTCATAACTTCTCTCGGTCTATCTTTATTTTCACTATTACTTTCTTACTTTCTTTCTTTCTTTCTTGATATCTTTCATTCTTGCTTTCATACCTTCTCTCATTTCATCTTTAATTTCTTTATTGATTTCTATTTTTCTTTCTTTCTTGATATCTTTCATTCTAGCTTTCATACCTTCCCTCATTCTATCTTTAGTTTCTTTATTACTTTCTTTCTTTCTTTCTTGATATCTTTCATTCTTGCTTTCATACCTTCTCTCATTCTATCTTTAGTTTCTTTTTTACTTACTTTCATTTCTTTCTTTCTTGATATCTTTCATTCCAGCTCTCATCCCTTCTCTCTTTCTATCTTTAGTTTCTTTCTTTCTTTCTTTCTTTCTTTCTTGATATCTTTCATTCTATCTTTCATACCTTCTCTCATTTTATCTTTAATTTCTTTATTGATTTCTTTTTTCTTTCTTTCTTGATATCTTTCATTCTTTCTTTCATACCTTCTCTCATTCTATCTTTAGTTTCTTTTTTACTTACTTTCATTTCTTCCTTTCTTGATATGTTACATTCTAGCTTTCATACCTTCTCTCATTCTATCTTTAGTTTCTTTATTAATTACTTTCGTTCTTTCTTTCCTCTTTCTTTCTTCATAACTTTCATTCTAGCATTCATAACTTCACTCATTCATCCTTTATTTTCTTTCTTACATTAGTTCTACTTTTTTTTATTTCTTGATATCTTTCATTCTAGCTTTCAAACCTTCTCTCATTCTATCTTTAGTTTCCTTTTTACTTTCTTTCTTTCTTTCTTGATATATTTCATTCTAGCTTTCATACCTTCTCTTATTCTTTCTTTAGTTTCTTTATTAGTTACTTTCTTTCTTTCTTTCATATCTTTTATGCTAGATTTCATACCTTCTCTCATTTTATTTTTCGTTTCTTTATTACTTTCTTTCTTTCTTTCTTTCTTTCTTGATATCTTTCATTCTAGCTTTCATACCTTCTTTCATTCTATCTTTTGTTTCTTTATTAATGACTTTCATTCTTTCTTTCTTTCTTTCTTTCTTCATATCTCATTCTAGCTCACATACCTTCTCTGATTCTATCTTTAATTTCTTTACTACTTTCTTTCTTTCTTTCTTTCTTTCTTTCTTTCCTGATAACTTTCCTTCTAGCATTCATATCTTCACACATTCAATCTTTATTTTCTTTATTACATTATTTCTACTTTGTTCCTTTTTTCTTTCTTCATATCATTCATTCTAGCTTTCATACCTTCTCTCATTTTATCTTTAGTTTCTTTTTTACTTACTTTCATTTCTTTCTTTCTTGATATCTTACATTCTAGCTTTTATACCTTCTCTCATTCTATCTTTAGTTTCTTTATTACTTTCTTTCTTTCTCTCTTTCTTTCTTGATATCTTTCATTCTATCTTTCATACCTTCTCTCATTTCATCTTTAATTTCTCTATTGATTTCTTTTTTCTTTCTTTCTTGTTATCTTTCATTCTTGCTTTCATACCTTCTCTCGTTCTATCTTTAGTTTCTTTTTTACTTACTTTCATTCCTTGCTTTCTTGATATGTTACATTCTAGCTTTCATACCGTCTCTCATTTTATCTTTAGTTTCTTTTTTACTTACTTTCATTTCTTTCTTTCTTTTTATCTTACATTCTAGCTTTCATACCTTCTCTCATTCTATCTTTAGTTTCTTTATTACTTTATTTTTTCTTTCTTTCTTTCTTTCTTGATATCTTTCATTCTATCTTTCATACCTTCTCTCATTCTATCTTTAGTTTCTTTATTTCTTTCTTACTTTCTTTCTTTATTTCTTTCTTGATATCTTTCATTCTAGCTTTCATATCTTCTTTCATTCTATCTTTAGTTTCTTTATTAATTACTTTCGTTCTTTCTTTCTTTCTTTCTTTCTTGATATCTCATTCTAGCTCTCATTCCTTCTCTGATTCTATCTTTAGCTTCTTTACTACTTTCTTTCTTTCTTTCTTGATAACTTTCATTCTAGCATTCATATCTTCACTCATTCAATCTTTCTTTCCTTTATTACATTATTTCTACTTTCTTCCTTTTTCTTTCTTGATATCTTTCATTCTAGCTTTCATACCTTCTCTCCTACCTTAATTTTCTTTTTTACTTACTTTCATTTCTTTCTTTCCTGATATCTTACATTCTAGCTTTCATACCTTCTCTCATTCTATCTTTAGTTTCTTTATTACTTTCTTTCTTTCTCTCTTTCTTTCTTTCTTTCTTTCTTGGTATCTTTCATTCTAGCTCTCATCCCTTCTCTCTTTCTATCTTTAGTTTCTTTATTACTTTCTTACTTTCTTTCTTTCTTGATATCTTTCATTCTAGCTTTCATACCTTCTCTCATTTCATCTTTAATTTCTCTATTGATTTCTTTTTTCTTTCTTTCTTGATATCTTTCATTCTTCCTTTCATACCTTCTCTCATTCTATCTTTAGTTTCTTTTTTACTTACTTTCATTTCTTCCTTTCTTGATATGTTACATTCTAGCTTTCATACCTTCTCTCATTCTATCTTTAGTTTCTTTATTACTTTCTTTCTTTCTTTCTTTCTTGATATCTTTCATTCTAGCTTTCATACCTTCTTTCATTCTCTCTTTAGTTTCTTTATTAATTACTTTCGTTCTTTCTTTCTTTCTTTCTTTCTTGATATCTCATTCTAGCTCTCATAACTTCTCTGATTCTATCCATAGTTTCTTTACTTCTTTCTTTCTTTCTTTCTTGATATCTTTCGATCTAGCATTCATATCTTCACTCATTCAATCTTTATTTTATTTATTACATTATTTCTACTTTGTTCCTTTTTTTTTACTTGATACCTTTCATTCTATCTTTCATACCTTCTCTCATTTTATCTGTAGTTTCTTTTTTACTTACTTTCATTTTTTTCTTTCTTTATATCTTTCATTCTATCTTTCATACCTTCTCTCATTCTATCTTTAGTTTCTTTATTTCTTTCTTACTTTCTTTCTTTCTTTCTTTCTTGATATCTTTCATTCTAGCTCTCATCCCTTCTCTCATTTCATCTTTAATTTCTCTATTGATTTCTTTTTTCTTTCTTTCTTGTTATCTTTCATTCTTGCTTTCATACCTTCTCTCATTCTATGTTTAGTTTCTTTTTTACTTAGTTTCATTCCTTCCTTTCTTGATATGTTACATTCTAGCTTTCGTACCTTCTCTCATTTTATCTTTAGTTTCTTTTTTACTTACTTTCATTTCTTTCTTTCTTGATATCTTACATTCTAGCTTTCATACCTTCTCTCATTCTATCTTTAGTTTCTTTATTACTTTATTTTTTTCTTTCTTTCTTTCTTTCTTGATATCTTTCATTCTATATTTCATACCTTCTCTCATTCTATCTTTAGTTTCTTTATTACTTTCTTACTTTCTTTCTTTCTTTCTTGATATCTTTCATTCTAGCTCTCATCCCTTCTATCTTTCTATCTTTAGTTTCTTTATTACTTTCTTACTTTCTTTCTTTCTTTCTTGATATCGTTCATTCTAGCTCTCATCCCTTCTCTCTTTCTATCTTTAGCTTCCTTACTCCTTTCTTTCTTTCTTTCTTGATAACTTTCATTCTAGCATTCATATCTTCACTCCTTCAATCTTTCTTTTGTTTATTACATTATTTCTACTTTGTTCCTTTTTCTTTCTTGATATCTTTCATTCTAGCTTTCATACTTTCTCTCCTTCTATCTTTAGTTTCTTTTTTACTTACTTTCATTTCTTTCTTTCCTGATATCTTACATTCTAGCTTTCATACATTCTCTCATTCTATCTTTATTTTCTTTATTACTTTCTTTCTTTCTTTCTTTCTTTCTTTCTTTCTTTCTTTCTTTCTTTCTTTCTTGATATCTTTCATTCTAGCTCTCCTCCCTTCTCTCTATCTATCTTTAGTTTATTTATTTATTTATTTATTTCTTGATATCTTTAATTCTAGCTCTCATCCCTTCTCTCTTTCTATCTTTAGTTTCTTTATTACTTTCTTACTTTCTTTCTTTCTTTCTTGATATCTTTCATTCTAGCTTTCATACCTTCTCTCATTTCATCTTTAATTTCTCTATTGATTTCTTTTTTCTTTCTTTCTTGATATCTTTCATTCTTGCTTTCATACCTTCTCTCATTCTATCTTTAGTTTCTTTATTACTTTCTTACTTTCTTTCTTTCTTTCTTGATATCTTTCATTCTAGCTCTCATCCCTTCTTTCTTTCTATCTTTAGTTTCTTTATTACTTTCTTACTTTCTTTCTTTCTTTCTTGATATCTTTCATTCTAGCTTTCATACCTTCTCTCATTTCATCTTTAATTTCTCTATTGATTTCTTTTTTTCTTTCTTTCTTCATATCTTTCATTCTTGCTTTCATACCTTCTCTTATTCTATCTTTAGTTTCTTTTTTACTTCCTTTCATTTCTTGCTTTCTTGATATGTTACATTCTAGCTTTCATACCTTCTCTCATTCTATCTTTAGTTTCTTTATTAATTTCTTTCTTTCTTTCTCTATATCTTTCTTGATATCTTTCATTCTGGCTTTCATACCTTCTTTCATTCTATCTTTAGTTCTTTATTAATTACTTTCGTTCTTTCTTTCTTTCTTGATATCTCATTCTAGCTCTCATACCTTCTCTGATTCTATCTTTAGATTCTTTACTACTTTCTTTCTTTCTTTCTTTCTTCATAACTTTCATTCTAGCATTCATAACTTCACTCATTCATCCTTTATTTTCTTTCTTACATTATTTCTACTTTGTTCCTTTTTTATTTCTTGATATCTTTCATTCTAGCTTCCAAACCTTCTCTCATTCTATATTTAGTTTCTTTTTTACTTACTTTCAATTCTTTCTTTCTTCATATCTTTCATTCTAGATTTCATACCATCACTCATTCTATCTTTAGTTTCTTTATTAGTTACTTTCTTTCTCTCTTTCATGATATCTTTCATTCTAGATTTCATACCTTCTCTCATTTTATCTTTCGTTTCTTTATTACTTTCTTTCTTTCTTTCTTTCTTTCTTGATATCTTTCATTCTAGCTTTCATACCTTCTCTCATTCTATCTTTAGTTTCTTTATTTCTTTCTTACTTACTTTCTTTCTTTCTTTCTTGATATCTTTCATTCTAGCTCTCATCCCTTCTCTCTTTCTATCTTTCGTTTCTTTCTTTCTTTCTTTCTTTCTTTCTTTCTTGATAACTTTCCTTCTAGCATTCATATCTTCACTCATTCAATCTTTATTTTCTTTATTACATTATTTCTACTTTGTTCCTTTTTTCTTTCTTCATATCATTCATTCTAGCTTTCATACCTTCTCTCATTCTATCTTTAGTTTCTTTTTTACTTACTTTCATTCCTTGCTTTCTTGATATGTTACATTCTAGCTTTCATACCTTCTCTCATTCTATCTTTAGTTTCTTTATTACTTTATTTTTTTCTTTCTTTCTTGATATCTTTCATTCTAACTTTCATACCATCTTTGATTCTCTCTTTAGTTTCTTTATTAATTAATTTCGTTCTTTCTTTCTTTATTTCTTGATATCTCATTCTAGCTCTCAGAACTTCTCTGATTCTATCTTTAGTTTCTTTACTACTTTCTTTCTTTCTTTCTTTCTTGATAACTTTCGATCTAGCATTCATATCTTCACTCATTCAATCTTTATTTTATTTATTACATTATTTCTACTTTGTTCCTTTTTTCTTACTTGATATCTTTCATTCTAGCTTTCATACCTTCTCTCATTTTATCTTTAGTTTCTTTTTTACTTACTTTCATTTCTTTCTTTCTTTATATCTTACATTCTATCTTTCATACCTTCTCTCATTCTATCTTTAGTTTCTTTATTAATTACTTTCTTTCTTTCTTTCTTTCTTTCTTTCTTGATATCTCATTCTTGCTCTCATACCTTCTCTGATTCTATCTTTAGCTTCTTTACTACTTTCTTTCTTTCTTTCTTGATAACTTTCATTCTAGCATTCATATCTTCACTCATTCAATCTTTCTTTTCTTTATTACATTATTTCTACTTTGTTCCTTTTTCTTTCTTGATATCTTTCATTCTAGCTTTCATACCTTCTCTAATTCTATCTTTAGTTTCTTTTTTACTTTCATTTCTTTCTTTCCTGATATCTTGCATTCTAGCTTTCATACCTTCTCTCATTCTATCTTTAGTTTTTTTATTACTTTCTTTCTTTCTTTCTTTCTTTCTTTCTTTCTTTCTTGATATCTTTCATTCTAGGTCTCATCCCTTTTCTCTTTCTATCTTTAGTTTATTTATTTATTTATTTATTTATTTATTTATTTAGTTATTTATTTATTTATTTATTTCTTGATATCTTTCATTCTAGCTCTCATCCATTCTCTCTTTTTTTCTTTGTTTCTTTATTACTTTCTTACTTTCTTTCTTTCTTTCTTGATATCTTTCATTCTATCTTTCATACCTTCTCTCATTTCATCTTTAATTTCTCTATTGATTTCTTTTTTCTTTCTTTCTTGATATCTTTCATTCTTGCTTTCATACCTTCTCTCATTCTATCTTTAGTTTCTTTTTTACTTACTTTCATTTCTTCCATTCTTGATATGTTACATTCTAGCTTTCATACCTTCTCTCATTCTATCTTTAGTTTCTTTATTACTTTCTTTCCCTCTTTATTTCTTGATATCTTTCATACTAGCTTTCATACCTTCTTTCATTCTCTATTTAGTTTCTTTACTAATTACTTTCGTTCTTTCTTTCTCTTTCTTCATATCTCATTCTAGCTCTCATAACTTCTCTGATTCTATCTTTAGTTTCTTTACTACTTTCTTACTTTCATTTCTTGCTTCCTTGATATGTTACATTCTAGCTTTCATACCTTCTCTCATTCTATCTTTAGTTTTTTTTATTAATTTCTTACTTTCTTTCTTTATTTCTTTCTTGATATCTTTCATTCTAGCTTTCATATCTTCTTTCATTCTATCTTTAGTTTCTTTAATAATTACTTTCGTTCTTTCTTTCTTTCTTTCTTCATATCTCATTCTAGCTTTCATAACTTCTATGATTCTATCTTTAGTTTCTTTACTTCTTTCTTTCTTTCCTTCTTGATATCTTTCGATCTAACATTCATATCTTCACTCATTCAATCTTTATTTTATTTATTACATTATTTCTACTTTGTTCCTTTTTTCTTCCTTGATATCTTTCATTCTACCTTTCATACCTTTTCTCATTTTATCTTTAGTTTCTTTTTTACTTACTTTCATTTCTTTCTTTCTTGATATCTTTCATTCTATCTTTCATACCTTCTCTCATTCTATCTTTAGATTCTTTATTTATTTCTTACTTTCTTTCTTTCTTTCTTGATATCTTTCATTCTAGCTCTCATCCCTTCTCTCATTTCATCTTTAATTTTTCTATTGATTTCTTTTTTCTTTCTTTCTTGTTATCTTTCATTCTTGCTTTCAAACCTTCTCTCATTCTATCTTTAGTTACTTTTTTACTTACTTTCATTCCTTGCTTTCTTGATATGCTACATTCTAGCTTTCATACCTTCTCTAATTTAATCTTTAGTTTCTTTTTTACTTACTTTCATTTCTTTCTTTCTTGATATCTTACATTCTAGCTTTCATACTTTCTCTCATTCTATCTTTAGTTTCTTTATTACTTTATTTTTTTCTTTCTTTCTTTCTTTCTTTCTTGATATCTTTCATTCTAGCTCTCATCCCTTCTATCTTTCTATCTTTAGTTTCTTTATTACTTTCTTACTTTCTTTCTTTCTTTCTTGATATCTTTCATTCTAGCTTTCATACCTTCTCTCATTTCATCTTTAATTTCTCTATTGATTTCTTTTTTTCTTTCTTTCTTCATATCTTTCATTCTTGCTTTCATACCTTCTCTTATTCTATCTTTAGTTTCTTTTTTACTTACTTTCATTTCTTGCTTTCTTGATATGTTACATTCTAGCTTTCATACCTTCTCTCATTCTATCTTTAGTTTCTTTATTAATTTCTTTCTTTCTTTCTCTATTTCTTTCTTGATATCTTTCATTCTGGCTTTCATACCGTCTTTCATTCTATCTTTAGTTTCTTTATTAATTACTTTCGTTCTTTCTTTCTTTCTTGATATCTCATTCTATCTCTCATACCTTCTCTGATTCTATCTTTAGTTTCTTTACTACTTTATTTCTTTCTTTCTTTCTTTCTTCATAACTTTCATTCTAGCATTCATAACTTCACTCATTCATCCTTTATTTTCTTTCTTACATTATTTCTACTTTGTTCCTTTTTTATTTCTTGATATCTTTCTTTCTAGCTTTCAAACCTTCTCTCATTCTATCTTTATTTTCTTTTTTACTTACTTTCATTTCTTTCTTCATATCTTGCATTCTAGCTTTCATACCATCACTCATTCTATCTTTAGTTTGTTTATTACTTTCTTTCTTTCTTGATATCATTCATTGTAGCTTTCATACCTTCTCTCATTCTATCTTTAGTTTCTTTATTAGTTACTTTCTTTCTTTCTTTCATGATATCTTTCATTCTATATTTCATACCTTCTCTCATTTTATCTTTCGTTTCTTTATTACTTTCTTTCTTTCTTTCTTTCTTTCTTGATATCTTTCATTCTTGCTTTCATACCTTCTCTCATTCTGTCTTTAGTTTCTTTATTTCTTTCTTACTTACTTTCTTTCTTTCATTCTTGATATCTTTCATTCTAGCTCTCATCCCTTCTCTCTTTCTATCTTTAGTTTCTTTATTACTTTCTTTCTTTCTTTCTTTCTTGTTATCTTTCATTCTTGCTTTCATACCTTCTCTCATTCCAACTTTAGTTTCTTTTTTACTTATTTTCATTCCTTGCTTTCTTGATATGTTACATTCTAGCTTTCATACCTTCTCTCATTTTATCTTTAGTATCTTTTTTACTTACTTTCATTTCTTTCTTTCTTGATATCTTACATTCTAGCTTTCATACCTACTCTCATTCTATCTTTAGTTTCTTTATTAATTTCTTGCTTTCTTTCTTTATTTCTTTCTTTCTTGTTATCTTTCATTCTTGCTTTCATACCTTCTCTCATTCTATCTTTAGTTTCTTTTTTACTTACTTTCATTCCTTGCTTTCTTGATATGTTACATTCTACCTTTCATACCTTCTCTCATTTTATCTTTAGTATCTTTATTAATTTCTTACTTTCTTTCTTTATTTCTTTCTTGATATCTTTCATTCTAGCTTTCATACCTTCTCTCATTCTATCTTTAGTTTCTTTTTTACTTACTTTCATTCCTTGCTTTCTTGATATGTTACATTCTACCTTTCATACCTTCTCTCATTTTATCTTTAGTATCTTTTTACTTACTTTCATTTCTTTCTTTCTTGATATCTTTCATTCTAGCTTTCATACCTTCTCTCATTCTATCTTTAGTTTCTTTTTTACTTACTTTCATTCCTTGCTTTCTTGATATGTTACATTCTAGCTTTCATACCTTCTCTCATTTTATCTTTAGTATCTTTTTTACTTACTTTCATTTCTTTCTTTCTTGATATCATACATTCTAGCTTTCATACCTTCTCTCATTCTATCTTTAGTTTCTTTTTTACTTACTTTCATTCCTTGCTTTCTTGATATGTTACATTCTAGCTTTCATACCTTCTCTCATTTTATCTTTAGTATCTTTTTTACTTACTTTCATTTCTTTCTTTCTTGATATCTTTCATTCTATCTTTCATACATTCTCTCATTCTATCTTTAGATTCTTTATTTATTTCTTACTTTCTTTCTTTCTTTCTTGATATCTTTCATTCTAGCTCTCATCCCTTCTCTCATTTCATCTTTAATTTTTCTATTGATTTCTTTTTTCTTTCTTTCTTGTTATCTTTCATTCTTGCTTTCATACCTTCTCTCATTCTATCTTTAGTTTCTTTTTTACTTACTTTCATTCCTTGCTTTCTTGATATGCTACATTCTAGCTTTCATACCTTCTCTAATTTAATCTTTAGTTTCTTTTTTACTTACTTTCATTTCTTTCTTTCTTCATATCTTACATTCTAGCTTTCATACCTTCTCTCATTCTATCTTTAGTTTCTTTATTACTTTATTTTTTTCTTTCTTTCTTTCTTTCTTTCTTGATATCTTTCATTCTAGCTCTCATCCATTCTATCTTTCTATCTTTAGTTTCTTTATTACTTTCTTACTTTCTTTCTTTCTTTCTTGATATCTTTCATTCTAGCTTTCATACCTTCTCTCATTTCATCTTTAATTTCTCTATTGATTTCTTTTTTTCTTTCTTTCTTCATATCTTTCATTCTTGGTTTCATACCTTCTCTTATTCTATCTTTAGTTTCTTTTTTACTTACTTTCATTTCTTGCTTTCTTGATATGTTACATTCTAGCTTTCATACCTTCTCTCATTCTATCTTTAGTTTCTTTATTAATTTCTTTCTTTCTTTCTCTATTTCTTTCTTGATATCTTTCATTCTGGCTTTCATACCGTCTTTCATTCTATCTTTAGTTTCTTTATTAATTACTTTCGTTCTTTCTTTCTTTCTTGATATCTCATTCTATCTCTCATACCTTCTCTGATTCTATCTTTAGTTTCTTTACTACTTTCTTTCTTTCTTTCTTTCTTTCATTCTTCATAACTTTCATTCTAGCATTCATAACTTCACTCATTCATCCTTTATTTTCTTTCTTACATTATTTTTACTTTGTTCCTTTTTTATTTCTTGATATCTTTCATTCTAGCTTTCAAACCTTCTCTCATTCTATCTTTAGTTTCTTTTTTACTTACTTTCATTTCTTTCTTCATATCTTGCATTCTAGCTTTCATACCATCACTCATTCTATCTTTAGTTTGTTTATTACTTTCTTTCTTTCTTGATATTTTTCATTGTAGCTTTCATACCTTCTCTCATTCTATCTTTAGTTTCTTTATTAGTTACTTTCTTTCTTTCTTTCATGATATCTTTCATTCTAGATTTCATACCTTCTCTCATTTTATCTTTCGTTTCTTTATTACTTTCTTTCTTTCTTTCTTTCTTTCTTGATATCTTTCATTCTTGCTTTCATACCTTCTCTCATTCTGTCTTTAGTTTCTTTATTTCTTTCTTACTTACTTTCTTTCTTTCATTCTTGATATCTTTCATTCTAGCTCTGATCCCTTCTCTCTTTCTATCTTTAGTTTCTTTATTACTTTCTTTCTTTCTTTCTTTCTTGTTATCTTTCATTCTTGCTTTCATACCTTCTCTCATTCCATCTTTAGTTTCTTTTTTACTTATTTTCATTCCTTGCTTTCTTGATATGTTACATTCTAGCTTTCATACCTTCTCTCATTTTATCTTTAGTATCTTTTTTACTTACTTTCATTTCTTTCTTTCTTGATATCTTACATTCTAGCTTTCATACCTACTCTCATTCTATCTTTAGTTTCTTTATTAATTTCTTACTTTCTTTCTTTATTTCTTTCTTTCTTGTTATCTTTCATTCTTGCTTTCATACCTTCTCTCATTCTATCTTTAGTTTCTTTTTTACTTACTTTCATTCCTTGCTTTCTTGATATGTTACATTCTAGCTTTCATACCTTCTCTCATTTTAT
The DNA here is from genome assembly GCA_037013535.1 of Intellagama lesueurii. NCBI lineage: Eukaryota > Metazoa > Chordata > Lepidosauria > Squamata > Agamidae > Intellagama > Intellagama lesueurii. Next base: position 95,908,214 of record JBAJHW010000002.1, read on the forward strand.
CTTTAGTATCTTTATTAATTTCTTACTTTCTTTCTTTATTTCTTTCTTGATATCTTTCATTCTAGCTTTCATACCTTCTCTCATTCTATCTTTAGTTTCTTTTTTACTTACTTTCATTCCTTGCTTTCTTGATATGTTACATTCTAGCTTTCATACCTTCTCTCATTTTATCTTTAGTATCTTTTTTACTTACTTTCATTTCTTTCTTTCTTGATATCTTTCATTCTAGCTTTCATACCTTCTCTCATTCTATCTTTAGTTTCTTTTTTACTTACTTTCATTCCTTGCTTTCTTGATATGTTACATTCTAGCTTTCATACCTTCTCTCATTTTATCTTTAGTATCTTTTTTACTTACTTTCATTCCTTGATTTCTTGATATGTTACATTCTAGCTTTCATACCTTCTCTCATTTTATCTTTAGTATCTTTTTTACTTACTTTCATTTCTTTCTTTCTTGATATCTTTCATTCTATCTTTCATACATTCTCTCATTCTATCTTAAGTTTCTTTATTACTTTCTTACTTTCTTTCTTTCTTTCTTGATATCTTTCATTCTAGCTCTCATCCCTTCTCTCTTTGTATCTTTAGTTTCTTTATTACTTTCTTACTTTCTTTCTATCTTTCTTGATATCTTTCATTCTAGCTTTCATACCTTCTCTCATTTCATCTTTAATTTCTCTATTGATTTCTTTTTTCTTTCTTTCTTGTTATCTTTCATTCTTGCTTTCATACCTTCTCTCATTCTATCTTTAGTTTCTTTTTTACTTACTTTCATTCCTTGCTTTCTTGATATGTTACATTCTAGCTTTCATACCTTCTCTCATTTTATCTTTAGTTTCTTTTTTACTTACTTTCATTTCTTTCTTTCTTTATATCTTACATTCTAGCTTTCATACCTTCTCTCATTCTATCTTTAGTTTCTTTATTACTTTATTTTTTTCTTTATTTCTTTCTTTCTTTCTTGATATCTTTCATTTCTTTCATACCTTCTCTCATTCTATCTTTAGTTTCTTTATTTCTTTTTTACATTCCTTCTTTATTTCTTTCTTGATATCTTTCATTCTAGCTATCATATCTTCTTTCATTCTATCTTTAGTTTCTTTATTAATTACTTTCGTTCTTTCTTTCTTTCTTTCTTGATATCTCATTCTAGCTCTCATACCTTCTCTGATTCTATCTTTAGCTTCTTTACTACTTTCTTTCTTTCTTTCTTGATAACTTTCATTCTAGCATTCATATCTTCACTCATTCAATCTTTCTTTTCTTTATTACATTATTTCTACTTTGTTCCTTTTTCTTTCTTGATATCTTTCATTCTAGCTTTCATACCTTCTCTAATTCTATCTTTAGTTTCTTTTTTACTTACTTTCATTTCTTTCTTTCCTGATATCTTACATTCTAGCTTTCATACCTTCTCTCATTCTATCTTTAGTTTCTTTATTACTTTCTTTCTTTCTTTCTTTCTTTCTTTCTTTCTTTCTTTCTTTCTTTCTTTCTTTCTTGATATCTTTCATTCTAGCTCTCATCCCTTTTCTCTTTCTATCATTAGTTTATTTATTTATTTATTTATTTATTTATTTATTTATTTATTTATTTATTTCTTGATATCTTTCATTCTAGCTCTCATCCCTTCTCTCTTTCTATCTTTGTTTCTTTATTACTTTCTTTCTTTCTTTCTTGATATCTTTCATTCTATCTTTCATACCTTCTCTCATTTCATCTTTAATTTCTCTATTGATTTCTTTTTTCTTTCTTTCTTGATATCTTTCATTCTTGCTTTCATACCTTCTCTCATTCTATCTTTAGTTTCTTTTTTACTTACTTTCATTTCTTCCATTCTTGATATGTTACATTCTAGCTTTCATACCTTCTCTCATTCTATCTTTAGATTCTTTATTTATTTCTTACTTTCTTTCTTTCTTTCTTGATATCTTTCATTCTAGCTCTCATACCTTCTCTCATTCTATCTTTAGTTTCTTTATTAATTTCTTACTTTCTTTCTTTATTTCTTTCTTTCTTGTTATCTTTCATTCTTGCTTTCATACCTTCTCTCATTCTATCTTTAGTTTCTTTTTTACTTACTTTCATTCCTTGCTTTCTTGATATGTTACATTCTAGCTTTCATACCTTCTCTCATTTTATCTTTAGTTTCTCTATTTCTTTCTTACATTCCTTCTTTATTTCTTTCTTGATATCTTTCATTCTAGCTATCATATCTTCTTTCATTCTATCTTTAGTTTCTTTATTAATTACTTTCGTTCTTTCTTTCTTTCTTTCTTGATATCTCATTCTAGCTCTCATACCTTCTCTGATTCTATCTTTAGCTTCTTTACTACTTTCTTTCTTTCTTTCTTGATAACTTTCATTCTAGCATTCATATCTTCACTCATTCAATCTTTCTTTTCTTTATTACATTATTTCTACTTTGTTCCTTTTTCTTTCTTGATATCTTTCATTCTAGCTTTCATACCTTCTCTAATTCTATCTTTAGTTTCTTTTTTACTTACTTTCATTTCTTTCTTTCCTGATATCTTACATTCTAGCTTTCATACCTTCTCTCATTCTATCTTTAGTTTCTTTATTACTTTCTTTCTTTCTTTCTTTCTTTCTTTCTTTCTTTCTTTCTTTCTTTCTTTCTTGATATCTTTCATTCTAGCTCTCATCCCTTTTCTCTTTCTATCTTTAGTTTATTTATTTATTTATTTATTTATTTATTTATTTATTTATTTATTTATTTCTTGATATCTTTCATTCTAGCTCTCATCCCTTCTCTCTTTCTATCTTTGTTTCTTTATTACTTTCTTACTTTCTTTCTTTCTTTCTTGATATCTTTCATTCTATCTTTCATACCTTCTCTCATTTCATCTTTAATTTCTCTATTGATTTCTTTTTTCTTTCTTTCTTGATATCTTTCATTCTTGCTTTCATACCTTTTCTCATTTTATTTTTAGTTTCTTTTTTACTTACTTTCATTTCTTCCATTCTTGATATGTTACATTCTAGCTTTCATACCTTCTCTCATTCTATCTTTAGTTTCTTTACTAATTACTTTCGTTCTTTCTTTCTTTCTTTCTTTCTTTCTTCATATCTCATTCTAGCTCTCATAACTTCTCTGATTCTATCTTTAGTTTCTTTACTACATTCTTACTTTCATTTCTTGCTTCCTTGATATGTTACATACTAGCTTTCATACCTTCTCTCATTCTATCTTTAGTTTTTTTATTAATTTCTTACTTTCTTTCTTTATTTCTTTCTTGATATCTTTCATTCTAGCTTTCATATCTTCTTTCATTCTATCTTTAGTTTCTTTAATAATTACTTTCGTTCTTTCTTTCTTTCTTTCTTCATATCTCATTCTAGCTTTCATAACTTCTATGATTCTATCTTTCGTTTCTTTACTTCTTTCTTTCATTCCTTCTTGATATCTTTCGATCTAACATTCATATCTTCACTCATTCAATCTTTATTTTATTTATTACATTATTTCTACTTTGTTCCTTTTTTCTTCCTTGTTATCTTTCATTCTTGCTTTCATACCTTCTCTCATTCTATCTTTAGTTTCTTTTTTACTTACTTACTTACTTTCTTTCTTTCTTTCTTTCTTGATATCTTTCATTCTAGCTCTCATCCCTTTTCTCTTTCTATCTTTAGTTTATTTATTTATTTATTTATTTATTTATTTATTTATTCATTTCTTTCTTTCTTTCTTTCTTGATATCTTTCATTCTAGCTCTCATCCCTTCTCTCTTTCTATCTTTGTTTCTTTATTACTTTCTTACTTTCTTTCTTTCTTTCTTGATATCTTTCATTTTAGCTTTCATACCTTCTCTCATTTCATCTTTAATTTCTCTATTGATTTCTTTTTTCTTTCTTTCTTGATATCTTTCATTCTTGCTTTCATACCTTCTCTCATTCTATCTTTAGTTTCTTTTTTACTTACTTTCATTTCTTCCTTTCTTGATATGTTACATTCTAGCTTTCATACCTTCTCTCATTCTATCTTTAGTTTCTTTATTACTTTCTTTCCCTCTTTATTTCTTGATATCTTTCATACTAGCTTTCATACCTTCTTTCATTCTCTATTTAGTTTCTTTACTAATTACTTTCGTTCTTTCTTTCTTTCTTTCTTCATATCTCATTCTAGCTCTCATAACTTCTCTGATTCTATCTTTAGTTTCTTTACTACTTTCTTACTTTCATTTCTTGCTTCCTTGATATGTTACATTCTAGCTTTCATACCTTCTCTCATTCTATCTTTAGTTTTTTATTAATTTCTTACTTTCTTTCTTTATTTCTTTCTTGATATCTTTCATTCTAGCTTTCATATCTTCTTTCATTCTATCTTTAGTTTCTTTATTAATTACTTTCGTTCTTTCTTTCTTTCTTTCTTCATATCTCATTCTAGCTTTCATAACTTCTATGATTCTATCTTTCGTTTCTTTATTTCTTTCTTTCTTTCCTTCTTGATATCTTTCGATCTAACATTCATATCTTCACTCATTCAATCTTTATTTTATTTATTACATTATTTCTACTTTGTTCCTTTTTTCTTCCTTGATATCTTTCATTCTACCTTTCATACCTTCTCTCATTTTATTTTTAGTTTCTTTTTTACTTACTTTCATTTCTTTCTTTCTTGATATCTTTCATTCTATCTTTCATACCTTCTCTCATTCTATCTTTAGATTCTTTATTTATTTCTTACTTACTTTCTTTCTTTCTTTCTTGATATCTTTCATTCTAGCTCTCATCCCTTCTCTCATTTCATCTTTAATTTTTCTATTGATTTCTTTTTTCTTTCTTTCTTGTTATCTTTCATTCTTGCTTTCATACCTTCTATCATTCTATCTTTAGTTTCTTTTTTACTTACTTTCATTCCTTGCTTTCTTGATATGCTACATTCTAGCTTTCATACCTTCTCTAATTTAATCTTTAGTTTCTTTTTTACTTACTTTCATTTCTTGCTTTCTTGATATCTTACATTCTAGCATTCATACCTTCTCTCATTCTATCTTTAGTTTCTTTATTACTTTATTTTTTTCTTTCTTTCTTTCTTTCTTTCTTGATATCTTTCATTCTAGCTCTCATCCCTTCTATCTTTCTATCTTTAGTTTCTTTATTACTTTCTTTCTTTCTTTCTTTCTTTCTTGATATCTTTCATTCTAGCTTTCATACCTTCTCTCATTTCATCTTTAATTTCTCTATTGATTTCTTTTTTTCTTTCTTTCTTCATATCTTTCATTCTTGCTTTCAAACCTTCTCTTATTCTCTCTTTAGTTTCTTTTTTACTTACTTTCATTTCTTGCTTTCTTGATATGTTACATTCTAGCTTTCATACCTTCTCTCATTCTATCTTTAGTTTCTTTATTAATTTCTTTCTTTCTTTCTCTATTTCTTTCTTGATATCTTTCATTCTGGCTTTCATACCGTCTTTCATTCTATCTTTAGTTTCTTTATTAATTACTTTCGTTCTTTCTTTCTTTCTTGATATCTCATTCTATCTCTCATACCTTCTCTGATTCTATCTTTAGTTTCTTTACTACTTTCTTTCTTTCTTTCTTTCTTTCTTCATAACTTTCATATTAGCATTCATAACTTCACTCATTCATCCTTTATTTTCTTTCTTACATTATTTCTACTTTGTTCCTTTTTTATTTCTTGATATCTTTCATTCTAGCTTTCAAGCCTTCTCTCATTCTATCTTTAGTTTCTTTTTTACTTACTTTCATTTCTTTCTTTCTTCATATCTTGCATTCTAGCTTTCATACCATCACTCATTCTATCTTTAGTTTGTTTATTACTTTCTTTCTTTCTTGATATCTTTCATTGTAGCTTTCATACCTTCTCTCATTCTATCTTTAGTTTCTTTATTAGTTACTTTCTTTCTTTCTTTCATGATATCTTTCATTCTAGATTTCATACCTTCTCTCATTTTATCTTTCGTTTCTTTATTACTTTCCTTCTTTCTTTCTTTCTTGATATCTTTCATTCTTGCTTTCATACCTTCTCTCATTCTGTCTTTAGTTTCTTTATTTCTTTCTTACTTACTTTCTTTCTTTCATTCTTGATATCTTTCATTCTAGCTCTCATCCCTTCTCTCTTTCTATCTTTAGTTTCTTTATTACTTTCTTTCTTTCTTTCTTTCTTGTTATCTTTCATTCTTGCTTTCATACCTTCTCTCATTCCATCTTTAGTTTCTTTTTTACTTATTTTCATTCCTTGCTTTCTTGATATGTTACATTCTAGCTTTCATACCTTCTCTCATTTTATCTTTAGTATCTTTTTTACTTACTTTCATTTCTTTCTTTCTTGATATCTTACATTCTAGCTTTCATACCTTCTCTCATTCTATCTTTAGTTTCTTTATTAATTTCTTACTTTCTTAAATTTATTTCTTTCTTTCTTGTTATCTTTCATTCTTGCTTTCATACCTTCTCTCATTCTATCTTTAGTTTCTTTTTTACTTACTTTCATTCCTTGCTTTCTTGATATGTTACATTCTAGCTTTCATACCTTCTCTCATTTTATCTTTAGTATCTTTATTAATTTCTTACTTTCTTTCTTTATTTCTTTCTTGATATCTTTCATTCTAGCTTTCATACCTTCTCTCATTCTATCTTTAGTTTCTTTTTTACTTACTTTCATTCCTTGCTTTCTTGATATGTTACATTCTAGCTTTCATACCTTCTCTCATTTTATCTTTAGTTTCTTTTTTACTTACTTTCATTTCTTTCTTTCTTGATATCTTACATTCAAAGCTTTCATACCTTCTCTCATTCTATCTTTAGTTTCTTTATTAATTTCTTTCTTTCTTTCTTTCTTTCTTTCTTGTTATCTTTCATTCTTGCTTTCATACCTTCTCTCATTCTATCTTTAGTTTCTTTTTTACTTATTTCATTCCTTGCTTTCTTGATATGTTACATTCTAGCTTTAATACCTTCTCTCATTTTATCTTTAGTATCTTTTTTACTTACTTTCATTTCTTTCTTTCTTGATATCTTACATTCTAGCATTCATACCTTCTCTCATTCTATCTTTAGTTTCTTTATTACTTTATTTTTTTCTTTCTTTCTTTCTTTCTTTCTTGATATCTTTAATTCTAGCTCTCATCCCTTCTATCTTTCTATCTTTAGTTTCTTTATTACTTTCTTTCTTTCTTTCTTTCTTGATATCTTTCATTCTAGCTTTCATACCTTCTCTCATTTCATCTTTAATTTCTCTATTGATTTCTTTTTTTCTCTTTCTTCATATCTTTCATTCTTGCTTTCAAACCTTCTCTTATTCTATCTTTAGTTTCTTTATTACTTACTTTCATTTCTTGCTTTCTTGATATGTTACATTCTAGCTTTCATACCTTCTCTCATTCTATCTTTAGTTTGTTTTTTAATTTCTTTCTTTCTTTCTCTATTTCTTTCTTGATATCTTTCATTCTGGCTTTCATACCGTCTTTCAATCTATCTTTAGTTTCTTTATTAATTACTTTCGTTCTTTCTTTCTTTCTTGATATCTCATTCTATCTCTCATACCTTCTCTGATTCTATCTTTAGTTTCTTTACTACTTTTTTTCTTTCTTTCTTCATAACTTTCATTCTAGCATTCATAACTTCACTCATTCATCCTTTATTTTCTTTCTTACATTATTTCTACTTTGTTCCTTTTTTATTTCTTGATATCTTTCATTCTAGCTTTCAAACCTTCTCTCATTCTATCTTTAGTTTCTTTTTTACTTACTTTCATTTCTTTCTTTCTTCATATCTTGCATTCTAGCTTTCATACCATCACTCATTCTATCTTTAGTTTGTTTATTACTTTCTTTCTTTCTTGATATCTTTCATTGTAGCTTTCATACCTTCTCTCATTCTACCTTTAGTTTCTTTATTAGTTACTTTCTTTCTTTCTTTCATGATATCTTTCATTCTAGATTTCATACCTTCTCTCATTTTATCTTTCGTTTCTTTATTACTTTCTTTCTTTCTTTCTTTCTTTCTTGATATCTTTCATTCTAGGTCTCATCCCTTTTCTCTTTCTATCTTTAGTTTATTTATTTATTTATTTATTTATTTATTTATTGATATCTTTCATTCTAGCTCTCATCCCTTCTCTCTTTCTATATTTAGTTTCTTTATTACTTTCTTACTTTCTTTCTTTCTTTCTTGATATCTTTCATTCTAGCTTTCATACCTTCTCTCATTTCATCTTTAATTTCTCTATTAATTTCTTTTATCTTTCTTTCTTGATATCTTTCATTCTTGCTTTCATACCTTCTCTCATTCTATCTTTAGTTTCTTTTTTACTTACTTTCATTTCTTCCTTTCTTGATATGTTACATTCTAGCTTTCTTACCTTCTCTCATTCTATCTTTAGTTTCTTTATTACTTTCTTTCCCTCTTTATTTCTTGATATCTTTCATACTAGCTTTCATACCTTCTCTCATTCTATCTTTATTTTTTTTATTAATTTCTTACTTTCTATCTTTATTTCTTTCTTGATATCTTTCATTCTATCTTTCAAACCTTCTCTCATTCTATCTTTAGATTCTTTATTTATTTCTTACTTTCTTTCTTTCTTTCTTGATATCTTTCATTCTAGCTCTCATCCCTTCTCTCATTTCATCTTTAATTTCTCTATTGATTTCTTTTTTCTTTCTTTGTTGTTATCTTTCATTCTTGCTTTCATACCTTCTCTCATTCTATCTTTAGTTTCTTTTTTACTTACTTTCATTCCTTGCTTTCTTGATATGCTACATTCTAGCTTTCATACCTTCTCTAATTTAATCTTTAGTTTCTTTTTTACTTACTTTCATTTCTTGCTTTCTTGATATGTTACATTCTAGCTTTCATACCTTCTCTCATTCTATCTTTAGTTTCTTTATTAATTTCTTTATCACTTTCTCTATTTCTTTCTTGATATCTTTCATTCTGGTTTTCATACCTTCCTCCTTTCTATCTTTAGTTTCTTTATTAATTACTTTCTTTCTTTCTTTCTTTCTTTCTTCATAACTTTCATTCTAGCATTCATAACTTCACTCATTCATCCTTTATTTTCTTTCTTACATTATTTCTACTTTGTTCCTTTTTTATTTCTTGATATCATTCATTCTAGCTTTCATACCTTCTCTCATTTTATCTTTAGTTTCTTTTTTACTTACTTTCATTTCTTTCTTTCTTGATATCTTTCATTCTTGCTTTCATACCTTCTCTCATTCTATCTTTAGATTCTTTATTTATTTCTTACTTTCTTTCTTTCTTTCTTGATATCTTTCATTCTAGCTCTCATCCCTTCTCTCATTTCATCTTTAATTTCTCTATTGATTTTTTTTTCTTTCTTTCTTTCTTGTTATCTTTCATTCTTGCTTTCATACCTTCTCTCATTCTATCTTTAGTTTCTTTTTTACTTACTTTCATTCCTTGCTTTCTTGATATGCTACATTCTAGCTTTCATACCTTCTCTCATTCAATCTTTAGTTTCTTTATTAATTTATTTCTCTCTTTCTCTATTTCTTTCTTGATATCTTTCATTCTGGCTTTCATACCTTCCTCCTTTCTATCTTTAGTTTCTTTATTAATAACTTTCGTTCTTTCTTTCTTTCTTGATATCTCATTCTAGCTCTCATACCTTCTCTGATTCTATCTTTAGTTTCTTTACTACTTTCTTTCTTTCTTTCTTTCTTCATAACTTTCATTCTAGCATTCATAACTTCACTCATTCATCCTTTATTTTCTTTCTTACATTATTTCTACTTTGTTCCTTTTTTATTTCATGATATCTTTCATTCTAGCTTTGAAACCTTCTCTCATTCTATCTTTAGTTTCTTTTTTACTTACTTTCATTTCTTTCTTTCTTCATATCTTGCATTCTAGCTTTCATACCATCACTTATTCTATCTTTAGTTTGTTTATTACTTTCTTTCTTTCTTGATATCTTTCATTGTAGCTTTCATACCTTCTCTCATTCTATCTTTAGTTTCTTTATTAGTTACTTTCTTTCTTTTTTTCATGATACCTTTCATTCTAGATTTCATACCTTCTCTCATTTTTTCTTTCGTTTCTTTATTACTTTTTTCTTTCTTTCTTTCTTTCTTGATATCTTTCATTCTAGCTTTCATACCTTCTCTCATTCTATCTTTAGTTTCTTTATTTCTTTCTTACTCACTTTCTTTCTTTCTTTCTTTCTTTCTTGATATCTTTCATTCTAGCTCTCATCCCTTCTCTCTTTCTATCTTTAGTTTCTTTATTACTTTCTTTCTTTCTTTCTTTCTTGTTATCTTTCATTCTTGCTTTCATACCTTCTCTCATTCTATCTTTAGTTTCTTTTTTACTTACTTTCATTCCTTGCTTTCTTGATATGTTACATTCTAGCTTTCATACCTTCTCTCATTTTATCTTTAGTTTCTTTTTTACTTACTTTCATTTCTTTCTTTCCTGATATCTTACATTCTAGCTTTCATACCTTCTCTCATTCTCTCTTTAGTTTCTTTATTACTTTATTTTTTTTTCTTTCTTTCTTTCTTTCTTGATATCTTTCATTCTAGTTTTCATACCTTCTCTGATTTCATCTTTAATTTCTCTATTGATTTCTTCTTTCTTTCTTTCTTGATATCTTTCATTTTTGCTTTCATACCTTTTCTCATTCTATCTTTAGTTTGTTTTTTACTTACTTTCATTTTTTGCTTTCTTGATATGTTACATTCTAGCTTTCATACCTTCTCTCATTCTCTCTTTAGTTTCTTTATTACTTTCTTTCTTTCTTTCTTTCTTGATATCTTTCATTCTAGCTTTCATACCTTCTTTGATTCTCTCATTAGTTTCTTTATTAATTAATTTCGTTCTTTCATTCTTTATTTATTTCTTGATATCTCATTCTAACTCTCATAACTTCTCTGATTCTATCTTTAGTTCCTTTACTTCTTCCTTTCTGTCTTTCTTTCTTTCTTTCTTGATAACTTTCGATCTAGCATTCATATCTTCACTCATTCAATCTTTATTTTATTTATAACATTATTTCTACTTTGTTCCTTTTTTCTTACTTGATATCTTTCATTCTAGCTTTCATACCTTCTCTCTTTCTTTCTTTAGTTTCCTTATTACTTTCTTTCTTTCTTTCTTTCTTTCTTTCTTGTTATCTTTCATTCTTGCTTTCATACCTTCTCTCATTCTATCTTTAGTTTCTTTTTTACTTACTTTCATTCCTTGCTTTCTTGATATGTTACATTCTAGCTTTCATACCTTCTCTCATTCTGTCTTTAGTTTCTTTATTACTTTATTTCTTTCTTTCTTTATTTCTTTCTTTCTTGATATCTTTCATTCTAGCTTTCATACCTTCTCTGATTTCATCTTTAATTTCTCTATTGATTTCTTTTTTCTTTCTTTCTTGATATCTTTCATTCTTGCTTTCATACCTTCTCTCATTCTATCTTTAGTTCCTTTTTTACTTACTTTCATTTCTTCCTTTCTTGATATGTTACATTCTAGCTTTCATCCCTTCTTTCATTCTATCTTTAGTTTCTTTATTACTTTCTTTCTTTCTTTCTTTCTTGATATCTTTCATTCTAGCTTTCATACCTTCTTTGATTCTCTCTTTAGTTTCTTTATTAATTAATTTCGTTCTTTCTTTCTTTCTTTCTTTCTTTTTATCTCATTCTAGCTCTCATAACTTCTCTGATTCTATCTTTAGTTTCTTTACTACTTTCTTACTTTCATTTCTTGCTTTCTTGATATGTTACATTCTAGCTTTCATACCTTCTCTCATTCTATCTTTAGTTTCTTTATTAATTACTTTCGTTCTTTCTTTCTTTCTTTCTTGTTATCTTTCGTTCTTGCTTTCATACCTTCTCTCATTCTATCTATAGTTTCTTTTTTACTTACTTTCATTTCTTGCTTTCTTGATATGTTACATTCTAGCTTTCATACCTTCTCTCATTTTATCTTTAGTTTATTTTTTACTTACTTTCATTTGTTGCTTTCTTGATATGTTACATTCTAGCTTTCATACCTTCTCTCATTCTATCTTTAGTTTCTTTATTTATTACTTTCGTTCTTTCTTTCCTCTTTCTTTCTTCATAACTTTCATTCTAGCATTCATAACTTCACTCATTCATCCTTTATTTTCTTTCTTACCTTAGTTCTACTTTTTTTATTTCTTGATATCTTTCATTCTAGCTTTCTAACCTTCTCTCATTCTATATTTAGTTTCCTTTTTACTTTCTTTCTTTCTTTCTTGATATATTTCATTCTAGCTTTCATACCTTCTCTTATTCTTTCTTTAGTTTCTTTATTAGTTACTTTCTTTCTTTCTTTCATAATATCTTTTATGCTAGATTTCATACCTTCTCTCATTTTATCTTTCGTTTCTTTATTACTTTCTTTCTTTCTTTCTTTCTTTCTTGATATCTTTCATTCTAGCTTTCATACCTTCTTTCATTCTATCTTTTGTTTCTTTATTAATGACTTTCGTTGTTTCTTTCTTTCTTTCTTTCTTCATATCTCATTCTAGCTCACATACCTTCTCTGATTCTATCTTTAATTTCTTTATTACTTTCTTCCTTTCTTTCTTTCTTTCTTTCTTGATAACTTTCATTCTAGCATTCATATCTTCACTCATTCAAACTTTATTTTCTTTATTACATTATTTCTACTTTGTTCCTTTTTTCTTTCTTCATATCATTCATTCTAGCTTTCATACCTTCTCTCATTTTATCTTTAGTTTCTTTTTTACTTACTTTCATTTCTTTCTTTCTTGATATCTTACATTCTAGCTTTTATACCTTCTCTCATTCTATCTTTAGTTTCTTTATTACTTTCTTTCTTTCTCTCTTTCTTTCTTGATATCTTTCATTCTAGCTTTCATACCTTCTCTCATTCTATCTTTAGTTTCTTTATTACTTTCTTTTTTTCTTTCTTTCTTCCTTGATAGCTTTCATTCAAGCTCTCATACCTTCTCTCGTTCTATCTTTATTTTCTCTATTACTTTCTTACTTTCTTTCTTTCTTTCTTGATATCTTTCATTCTAGCTTTCATACCTTCTCTCATTTCATCTTTAATTTCACTATTGATTTCTTTTTTCTTTCTTTCTTGTTATCTTTCATTCTTGCTTTCATACCTTCTCTCATTCTATCTTTAGTTTCTTTTTTACTTACTTTCATTCCTTGCTTTCTTGATATGTTACATTCTAGCTTTCATACCTTCTCTCATTTTATCTTTAGTTTCTTTTTTACTTACTTTCATTTCTTTCTTTCTTTTTATCTTACATTCTAGCTTTCATACCTTCTCTCATTCTATCTTTAGTTTCTTTATTACTTTCTTTTTTTCTTTCTTTCTTTCTTTCTTGATTTCTTTCATTCTATCTTTCATACCTTCTCTCATTCTATCTTTAGTTTCTTTATTTCTTTCTTACTTTCTTTCTTTATTTCTTTCTTGATATCTTTCATTCTAGCTTTCATATCTTCTTTCATTCTATCTTTAGTTTCTTTATTAATTACTTTCGTTCTTTCTTTCTTTCTTTCTTTCTTGATATCTTTCTAGCTCTCATACCTTCTCTGATTCTATCTTTAGCTTCCTTACTACTTTCTTTCTTTCTTTCTTGATAACTTTCATTCTAGCATTAATATCTTCACTCATTCAATCTTTCTTTCCTTTATTACATTATTTCTACTTTGTTCCTTTTTCTTTCTTGATATCTTTCATTCTAGCTTTCATACCTTCTCTCCTACCTTAAGTTTCTTTTTTACTTACTTTCATTTTTTCTTTCCTGATATCTTACATTCTAGCTTTCATACCTTCTCTCATTCTATCTTTAGTTTCTTTATTACTTTCTTTCTTTCTTTCTTTCTTTCTTGATATCTTTCATTCTAGCTTTCATACCTTCTTTGATTCTCTCATTAGTTTCTTTATTAATTAATTTCGTTCTTTCATTCTTTATTTATTTCTTGAAATCTCATTCTAACTCTCATAACTTCTCTGATTCTATCTTTAGTTCCCTTACTTCTTCCTTTCTGTCTTTCTTTCTTTCTTTCTTGATAACTTTCGATCTAGCATTCATATCTTCACTCATTCAATCTTTATTTTATTTATTACATTATTTCTACTTTGTTCCTTTTTTCTTACTTGATATCTTTCATTCTAGCTTTCATACCTTCTCTCTTTCTATCTTTAGTTTCCTTATTACTTTCTTTCTTTCTTTCTTTCTTTCTTTCTTTCTTTCTTGTTATCTTTCATTCTTGCTTTCATACCTTCTCTCATTCTATCTTTAGTTTCTTTTTTACTTACTTTCATTCCTTGCTTTCTTTCTTTCTTTCTTTCTTGATATCTTTCATTCTAGCTTTCATACCTTCTCTGATTTCATCTTTAATTTCTCTATTGATTTCTTTTTTCTTTCTTTCTTGATATCTTTCATTCTTGCTTTCATACCTTCTCTCATTCTATCTTTAGTTCCTTTTTTACTTACTTTCATTTCTTCCTTTCTTGATATGTTACATTCTAGCTTTCATCCCTTCTCTCATTCTATCTTTAGTTTCTTTATTACTTTCTTTCTTTCTTTCTTTCTTGATATCTTTCATTCTAGCTTTCATACCTTCTTTGATTCTCTCTTTAGTTTCTTTATTAATTAATTTCGTTCTTTCTTTCTTTCTTTCTTTCTTTTTATCTCATTCTAGCTCTCATAACTTCTCTGATTCTATCTTTAGTTTCTTTACTACTTTCTTACTTTCATTTCTTGCTTTCTTGATATGTTACATTCTAGCTTTCATACCTTCTCTCATTCTATCTTTAGTTTCTTTATTAATTACTTTCGTTCTTTCTTTCTTTCTTTCTTGTTATCTTTCGTTCTTGCTTTCATACCTTCTCTCATTCTATCTATAGTTTCTTTTTTACTTACTTTCATTTCTTGCTTTCTTGATATGTTACATTCTAGCTTTCATACCTTCTCTCATTTTATCTTTAGTTTCTTTTTTACTTACTTTCATTTCTTGCTTTCTTGATATGTTACATTCTAGCTTTCATACCTTCTCTCATTCTATCTTTAGTTTCTTTATTTATTACTTTCGTTCTTTCTTTCCTCTTTCTTTCTTCATAACTTTCATTCTAGCATTCATAACTTCACTCATTCATCCTTTATTTTCTTTCTTACATTAGTTCTACTTTTTTTATTTCTTGATATCTTTCATTCTAGCTTTCTAACCTTCTCTCATTCTATATTTAGTTTCCTTTTTACTTTCTTTCTTTCTTTCTTGATATATTTCATTCTAGCTTTCATACCTTCTCTTATTCTTTCTTTAGTTTCTTTATTAGTTACTTTCTTTCTTTCTTTCATAATATCTTTTATGCTAGATTTCATACCTTCTCTCATTTTATCTTTCGTTTCTTTATTACTTTCTTTCTTTCTTTCTTTCTTTCTTGATATCCTTCATTCTAGCTTTCATAAATTCTTTCATTCTATCTTTTGTTTCTTTATTAATGACTTTCGTTGTTTCTTTCTTTCTTTCTTTCTTCATATCTCATTCTAGCTCACATACCTTCTCTGATTCTATCTTTAATTTCTTTACTACTTTCTTCCTTCCTTTCTTTCTTTCTTTCTTGATAACTTTCATTCTAGCATTCGTATCTTCACTCATTCAATCTTTATTTTCTTTATTACATTATTTCTACTTTGTTCCTTTTTTCTTTCTTCATATCATTCATTCTAGCTTTCATACCTTCTCTCATTTTAACTTTAGTTTCTTTTTTACTTACTTTCATTTCTTTCTTTCTTGATATCTTACATTCTAGCTTTTATACCTTCTCTCATTCTATCTTTAGTTTCTTTATTACTTTCTTTCTTTCTCTCTTTCTTTCTTGATATCTTTCATTCTATCTTTCATACCTTCTCTCGTTCTATCTTAATTTTCTCTATTACTTTCTTACTTTCTTTCTTTCTTTCTTGATATCTTTCATTCTAGCTTTCATACCTTCTCTCATTTCATCTTTAATTTCACTATTGATTTCTTTTTTCTTTCTTTCTTGTTATCTTTCATTCTTGCTTTCATACCTTCTCTCATTCTATCTTTAGTTTCTTTTTTACTTACTTTCATTCCTTGCTTTCTTGATATGTTACATTCTAGCTTTCATACCTTCTCTCATTTTATCTTTAGTTTCTTTTTTACTTACTTTCATTTCTTTCTTTCTTTTTATCTTACATTCTAGCTTTCATACCTTCTCTCATTCTATCTTTAGTTTCTTTATTACTTTCTTTTTTTCTTTCTTTCTTTCTTTCTTGATTTCTTTCATTCTATCTTTCATACCTTCTCTCATTCTATCTTTAGTTTCTTTATTTCTTTCTTACTTTCTTTCTTTATTTCTTTCTTGATATCTTTCATTCTAGCTTTCATATCTTCTTTCATTCTATCTTTAGTTTCTTTATTAATTACTTTCGTTCTTTCTTTCTTTCTTTCTTTCTTGATATCTCATTCTAGCTCTCATACCTTCTCTGATTCTATCTTTAGCTTCCTTACTACTTTCTTTCTTTCTTTCTTGATAACTTTCATTCTAGCATTCATATCTTCACTCATTCAATCTTTCTTTCCTTTATTACATTATTTCTACTTTGTTCCTTTTTCTTTCTTGATATCTTTCATTCTAGCTTTCATACCTTCTCTCCTACCCTAAGTTTCTTTTTTACTTACTTTCATTTTTTCTTTCCTGATATCTTACATTCTAGCTTTCATACCTTCTCTCATTCTATCTTTAGTTTCTTTATTACTTTCTTTCTTTCTTTCTTTCTTTCTTGATATCTTTCATTCTAGCTTTCATACCTTCTCTCATTTCATCTTTAATTTCTCTATTGATTTCTTTTTTCTTTCTTTCTTGATATCTTTCATACTTCCGTTCATACCTACTCTCATTCTATCTTTAGTTTCTTTTTTACTTACTTTCATTTCTTCCTTTCTTGATATGTTACATTCTAGCTATCATACCTTCTCTCATTCTATCTTTAGTTTCTTTATTACTTTCTTTCTTTCTTTCTTTCTTGATATCTTTCATTCTAGCTTTCATACCTTCTTTCATTCTCTCTTTAGTTTCTTTATTAATTACTTTCGTTCTTTCTTTCTTTCTTTCTTTCTTGATATCTCATTCTAGCTCTCATAACTTCTCTGATTCTATCCTTAGTTTCTTTACATCTTTCTTTCTTTATTTCTTGATATCTTTCGATCTAGCATTCATATCTTCACTCATTCAATCTTTATTTTATTTATTACATTATTTCTACTTTGTTCCTTTTTTCTTACTTGATATCTTTCATTCTATCTTTCATACCTTCTCTCATTTTATCTCTAGTTTCTTTTTTACTTACTTTCATTTTTTTTCTTTCTTTATATCTTTCATTCTATCTTTCATACCTTCTCTCATTCTATCTTTAGTTTCTTTATTTCTTTCTTACTTTCTTTCTTTCTTTCATTCTTGATATCTTTCATTCTAGCTCTCATCCCTTCTCTCATTTCATCTTTAATTTCTCTATTGATTTCTTTTTTCTTTCTTTCTTGTTATCTTTCATTCTTGCTTTCATACCTTCTCTCATTCTATGTTTAGTTTCTTTTTTACTTACTTTCATTCCTTGCTTTCTTGATATGTTACATTCTAGCTTTCATACCTTCTCTCATTTTATCTTTAGTTTCTTTTTTACTTACTTTCATTTCTTTCTTTCTTGATATCTTACATTCTAGCTTTCATACCTTCTCTCATTCTATCTTTAGTTTCTTTATTACTTTATTTTTTTCTTTCTTTCTTTCTTTCTTTCTTGATATCTTTCATTCTATCTTTCATACCTTCTCTCATTCTATCTTTAGTTTCTTTCTTACTTTCTCACTTTTTTTCTTTCCTTCTTGATATCTTTCATTCTAGCTCTCATCCCTTCTATCTTTCTATCTTTAGTTTCTTTATTACTTTCTTAATTTCTTTCTTTCTTTCTTGATATCGTTCATTCTAGCTCTCATCCCTTCTCTCTTTCTATCTTTAGTTTCTTTATTACTTTCTTACTTTCTTTCTTTCTTTCTTGATATCTTTCATTCTAGCTTTCAAACCTTCTCTCATTTCATCTTTAATTTCCCTATTGATTTCTTTTTTCTTTCTTTCTTGTTATCTTTCATTCTTGCTTTCATACCTTCTCTCATTCTATCTTTAGTTTCTTTTTTACTTACTTTCATTCCTTCCTTTCTTGATATGTTACATTCTAGCTTTCATACCTTCTCTCATTTTATATTTAGTTTCTTTTTTACTTACTTTCATTTCTTTCTTTCTTTATATCTTACATTCTAGCTTTCATACCTTCTCTCATTCTATCTTTAGTTTCTTTATTACTTTATTTTTTTCTTTCTTTCTTTCTTTCTTTCTTCATATCTTTCATTATATCTTTCATACCTTCTCTCATTCTATCTTTAGTTTCTTTATTTCTTTCTTACTTTCTTTCTTTATTTCTTTCTTGATATCTTTCATTCTAGCTATCATATCTTCTTTCATTCTATCTTTAGTTTCTTTATTTATTTATTTCGTTCGTTCTTTCTTTCTTTCTTTCTTGATATCTCATTCTAGCTCTCATACCTTCTCTGATTCTATCTTTAGCTTCTTTACTACTTTCTTTCTTTCTTTCTTGATAACTTTCATTCTAGCATTCATATCTTCACTCATTCAACCTTTCTTTTCTTTATTACATAATTTCTACTTTGTTCCTTTTTCTTTCTTGATATCTTTCATTCTAGCTTTCATACCTTCTCTCCTTGAATCTTTAGTTTCTTTTTTACTTACTTTCATTTCTTTCTTTCCTGATATCTTACATTCTAGCTTTCATACCATCTCTCATTCTATCTTTAGTTTCTTTATTACTTTCTTTCTTTCTTTCTTTCTTTCTTTCTTGATATCTTTCATTCTAGCTCTCATCCCTTTTCTCTTTCTATCTTTAGTTTATTTATTTATTTATTTATTTATTTATTTATTTCTTGATATCTTGATATCTTTCAATCTTGCTCTCATCCCTTCTCTCTTTCTTTCTTTAGTTTCTTTATTACTTTCTTACTTTCTTTCTATCTTTCTTTATATCTTTCATTCTAGCTTTCATACCTTCTCTCATTTCATCTTTAATTTCCCTATTGATTTCTTTTTTCTTTCTTTCTTGATATCTTTCATTCTTGCTTTCATACCTTCTCTCATTCTATCTTTAGTTTCTTTTTTACTTACTTTCATTTCTTCCTTTCTTGATATGTTACATTCTAGCTTTCATATCTTCTCTTATTCTATCTTTAGTTTCTTTATTACTTTCTTTCCCTCTTTATTTCTTGATATCTTTCATACTAGCTTTCATACCTTCTTTCATTCTCTCTTTAGTATCTTTATTAATTACTTTCTTTCTCTCTTTCTTACTTTCTTCATATCTCATTCTAGCTCTCATAACTTCTCTAATTCTATCTTTAGTTTCTTTACTACTTTCTAACTTTCATTTCTTGCTTTCTTGATATGTTACATTCTAGCTTTCATACCTTCTCTCATCCTATCTTTAGTTTTTTTATTAATTTCTTACTTTCTTTCTTTATTTCTTTCTTGATATCTTTCATTCTAGCTTTCATATCTTCTTTCATTCTATCTTTAGTTTCTTTATTAATTACTTTCGTTCTTTCTTTCTTTCTTTCTTTCTTGATATCTCATTCTAGCTCTCATAACTTCTCTGATTCTATGTTTAGTTTCTTTGCTTCTTTCTTTCTTTCTTTCTTGATATCTCATTCTTGCTCTCATAACTTCTCTGATTCTATCTTTAGTTTCTTTACTTCTTTCTTTCTTTCTTTCTTGATATCTCTCGATCTAGTATTCATATCTTCACTCATTCAATCTTTATTTTATTTATTACAGTATTTCTACTTTGTTCCTTTTTTCTTCCTTGATATCTTTCATTCTAGCTTTCATACCTTCTCTCATTTTATCTTTAGTTTCTTTTTTACTTACTTTCATTTCTTTCTTTCTTGATATCTTTCATTCTATCTTTCATACCTTCTCTCATTCTATCTTTACTTTCTTTATTTCTTTCTTACTTACTTTCTTTCGTTCTTTCTTGATATCTTTCATTCTAGCTCTCATCCCTTCTATCTTTCTATCTTTATTTTCTTTATTACTTTCTTTCTTTCTTTCTTTCTTTCTTTCTTGATATCTTTCATTCTAGCTTTCATACCTTCTCTCATTTCATCTTTAATTTCTCTATTGATTTCTTTTTTCTTTCTTTCTTGTTATCTTTCATTCTTGCTTTCATACCTTCTCTCATTCTATCTTTAGTTTCTTTTTTACTTACTTTCATTCCTTGCTTTCTTGATATGCTACATTCTAGCTTTCATACCTTCTCTAATTTAATCTTTAGTTTCTTTTTTACTTACTTTCATTTCTTTCTTTCTTGATATCTTTCATTCTAGCTTTCATACCTTCTCTCATTTCATCTTTAACTTCTCTATTGATTTCTTTTTTCTTTCTTTCTTGATATCTTTCATTCTTGCTTTCATACCTTCTCTAATTCTATCTTTAGTTTCTTTTTTACTTACTTTCATTTCTTCCTTTCTTCATATGTTACATTCTAGCTTTCATACCTTCTCTAATTCTATCTTTAGTTTCTTTATTACTTTCTTTCCCTCTTTATTTCTTGATATCTTTCATACTAGCTTTCATACCTTCTTTCATTCTCTCTTTAGTTTCTTTATTAATTACTTTCGTTCTTTCTTTCTTTCTTTCTTCATATCTCATTCTAGTTCTCATAACTTCTCTGATTCTATCTATAGTTTCTTTACTTCTTTCTTTCTTTCTTTCTTGATATCTTTCGAGCTAGCATTCATATCTTCACTCATTCAATCTTTATTTTATTTATTACATTATTTCTACTTTGTTCCTTTTTTCTTCCTTGATATCTTTCTTTCTAGCTTTCATACCTTCTCTCATTTTATCTTTAGTTTCTTTTTTACTTACTTTCATTTCTTTCTTTCTTGATATCTTTCATTCTAGCTCTCATCCCTTCTATCTTTCTATCTTTATTTTCTTTATTACTTTCTTTCTTTCTTTCTTTCTTGATATCTTTCATTCTATCTTTCATACCTTCTGTCATTTCATCTTTAATTTCTCTATTGATTTCTTTTATCTTTCTTTCTTGTTATCTTTCATTCTTGCTTTCATACCTTCTCTCATTCTATCTTTAGTTTCTTTTTTACTTACTTTCATTCCTTGCTTTCTTCATATGCTACATTCTAGCTTTCATACCTTCTCTAATTTAATCTTTAGTTTCTTTTTTACTTACTTTCATTTCTTTCTTTCTTGATATCTTACATTCTAGCTTTCATACCTTCGCTCATTCTATCTTTCGTTTATTACTTTATTTCTTTCTTTCTTTCTTTCTTTCTTTCTTGATATCTTTCATTCTATCTTTCATACCGTCTCTCATTCTATCTTTAGTTTCTTTATTACTTTCTTACTTTCTTTCTTTCTTTCTTCATATCTTTCATTCTAGCTCTCATCCCTTCTATCTTTCTATCTTTAGTTTCTTTATTACTTTCTTACTTTCTTTCTTTCTTGATATCTTTCATTCTAGCTTTCATACCTTCTCTCATTTCATCTTTAATTTCTCTATTGATTTCTTTTTTTCTTTCTTTCTTCATATCTTTCATTCTTGCTTTCATACCTTCTCTTATTCTATGTTTAGTTTCTTTTTTACTTACTTTCATTTCTTCCTTTCTTGATATGTTACATTCTAGCTTTCATACCTTCTCTCATTCTATCTTTAGTTTCTTTATTACTTTCTTTCCCTCTTTATTTCTTGATATCTTTCATACTAGCTTTCATACCTTCTTTCATTCTCTCTTTAGTTTCTTTACTACTTTCTTACTTTCATTTCTTGCTTTCTTAACATGTTACATTCTAGCTTTCATACCTTCTCACTTTCTATCTTTAGTTTCTTTATTAATTTCTTTCTTTCTTTCTCTATTTGATATCTTTCATTCTGGCTTTCATACCTTCTTTCATTCTATCTTTAGTTTCTTTATTAATTACTTTCGTTCTTTCTTTCTTTCTTGATATCTCATTCTAGCTCTCATACCTTCTCTCATTCTATCTTTAGTTTCTTTACTACTTTCTTTCTTTCTTTCTTTCTTTCTTCATAACTTTCATTCTAGCATTCATAACTTCACTCATTCATCCTTTATTTTCTTTCTTACATTATTTCTACTATGTTCCTTTTTTATTTCTTGATATCTTTCATTTTAGCTTTCAAACCTTCTCTCATTCTATCTTTAGTTTCTTTTTTACTTACTTTCATTTCTTTCTTTCTTCATATCTTGTATTCTAGCTTTCATACCATCACTCATTCTATCTTTAGTTTCTTTATTATTTTCTTTCTTTCATGATATTTTTCATTCTAGATTTCATACCTTCTCTCATTTTATCTTTCGTTTCTTTATTACTTTCTTTCTTTCTTTCTTTCTTTCTTGATATCTTTCATTCTAGCTTTCATACCTTCTTTCATTCTATCTTTAGTTTCTTTATTAATTACTTTCGTTCTTTCTTTCTTTCTTTCTTCATATCATACTAGCTCACATACCTTCTCTGATTCTATCTTTAATTTCTTTACTACTTTCTTTCTTTCTTTCTTTCTTTCTTTCTTGATTACTTTCATTCTAGCATTCATATCTTCACTCATTCAATCTTTATTTTCTTTATTACATTATTTCTTCTTTGTTCCTTTTTTCTTTCTTCATATCTTTCATTCTAGCTTTCATACCTTCTCTCATTTTATGTTTAGTTTCTTTTGTACTTACTTTCATTTCTTTCTTTCTTGATATCTTACATTCTAGCTTTCATACCTTCTCTCATTCTATCTTTAGTTTCTTTATAACTTTCTTTCTTTCTTTCTTTCTTGATATCTTTCATTCTATCTTTCATTACTTATCTCGTTCTATCTTTAGTTTCTTTATTACTTTCTTTTTTTCTTTCTTTCTTTCTTGATAGCTTTCATTCTAGCTCTCATACCTTCTCTCGTTCTATCTATATTTTCTCTATTATTTTCTTACTTTCTTTCTTTCTTTCTTGATATCTTTCATTCTAGCTTTCATACCTTCTCTCATTTCATCTCTAATTTCTTTATTGATTTCTTTTTTCTTTCTTTCTTGATATCATTCATTCTTGCTTTAATACCTTCTCTCATTCTATCTTTAGTTTCTTTTTTACTTACTTTCATATCTTGCTTTCTTGATATGTTACATTATAGCTTTCATACCTTCTCTCATTCTATCTTTAGTTTCTTTATTACTTTCTTTCTTTCTTTCTTCATATCTTTCATTCTAGCTTTCTTACCTTCTCTCGTTCTATCTTTATTTTCTCTATTACTTTCTTTCTTTCTTTCTCTCTTGATATCTGTTATTCTAGCTTTCATACCTTCTCTCATTCTATCTTTAGTTTCTTTATTACTTTCTTTTTTTCTTCTTTCTTTCTTGATAACTTTCATTCTAGCATTCATATCTTCACTCATTCAATCTTTATTTTCTTTATTACATTTTTTCTACTTTGTTCCTTTTTTCTTTCTTGATATCTTTCATTCTAGCTTTCATACCTTCTCTCATTCTATCTTTAGTTTCTTTTTCACTTACTTTCTTTCTTTCCTGATATCTTTCATTCTAGCTTTCATACCTTCTCTGATTTCATCTTTAATTTCTCTATTGATTTCTTTTTTCTTTCTTTCTTGACATCATTCATTCTAGCTTTCATACCTTCTCTCATTCTATCTTTAGTTTCTTTATTACTTTCTTTCTCTCTTTCTTTCTAGATATCTTTCATTCTAGCTTTCATACCTTCTTTCATTCTCTCTTTAGTTTCTTTATTAATTACTTTCGTTCTTTCTTTCTTTCTTTCTTTCTTGATATCTTTCATTCTAGCCTTAATACCTTCTCTCATTCTATCTTTAGTTTCTTTATTAGTTATTTTCTTTCTTTCTTGATATCTTTCATTCTAGATTGCATACCTTCTCTCATTTTATCTTCAGTTTCTATATTGATTTCTTTCTTTCTTTCTTGATATCTTTCAGTCTTGCTTTCATACCTTCTCTCATTCTATATTTAGTTTCTTTTTTACTTAATTTCATTTCTTGCTTTCTTGATATGTTACATTCTAGCTTTCATACCTTCTCTCATTCTATCTTTAGTTTCTTTATTACTTACTTTCTTTCTTTCTTTCTTGATATCTTTCATTCTAGCTTTCATACCTTCTTTCATTCTATATTTAGTTTCTTTATTAAGTACTTTCGTTCTTTCTTTCTTTCTTTCTTTCTTCATATCTCATTCTAGCTCTCATACCTTCTCTGATTCTATCTTTAGTTTCTTGACTTTTTTCTTTCTTTCTTTCTTTCTTTCTTTCTTGATAACTTTCATTCTAGCATTCATATCTTCACTCATTCAATCTTTATTTTCTTTATTACATTATTTCTACTTTGTTCCTTTTTTCTATCTTAATATCTTTCATTCTATCTTTCATACCGTCTCTCATTCTATCTTTAGTTTCTTTTTTACTTACTTTCATTTCATTCTTTCTTCATATCTTTCATTCTAGCTATCATACCTTCTCTCGTTCTATCTTTATTTTCTCTATTACTTTCTTACTTCCGTTCTTTCTTTCTTGATATCTTTCATTCTTGCGTTCATACCTTCTCTCATTCTATCTTTTGTTTCTTTTTTACTTTCATTTCTTGCTTTCTTGATATGTTACATTCTAGCTCTCATACCTTCTCTGATTCTATCTTTAGTTTCTTTACTACTTTCTTTCTTTCTTTCTTTCTTTATTGATAACTTTCATTCTAGCATTCATATATTCACTCATTCAATCTTTATTTTCTTTATTACATTATTTCTACTTTGTTCCTTTTTTCTTTCTTGATATTTTTCATTCTATCTTTCATACCTTCTCTCGTTCTATCTTTAGTTTCTTTATTACTTTCTTTCTTTCTTTCTTGATATCTTTCATTCTAGCTTTCATACCTTCTCTCATTCTCTCTTTAGTTTCTTTTTTACTTTCTTTCTTTCTTTCTTGATATCTTTCATTCAAGCTTTAATACCTTCTCTCATTCTATCTTTAGTTTCTTTATTAGTTACTTTCATTTCTTTCTTTCTTGATATCTTTAATTCAAGTTTTCATACCTTCTCTCATTTTATCTTTAGTTTCTATATTGATTTCTTTCTTTCTTTCTTTCTTGATATCTTTCATTCTAGCTTTCATACCTTCTTTCTTTCTTTCTTTCTTCATATCTCATTCTAGCTCTCATACCTTCTCTGATTCTATCTTTAGTTTCTTGACATTTCTCTTTCTTTCTTTCTTTCTTTCTTTCTTTCTTGATAACTTTCATTCTAGCATTCATATCTTCACTCATTCAATCTTTCTTTTCTTTATTACATTATTTCTACTTTGTTCCTTTTTCTTTCTTGATATCTTTCATTCTAGCTTTCATACCTTCTCTCCTTCTATCTTTAGTTTCTTTTTTACTTACTTTCATTTCTTTCTTTCCTGATATCTTACATTCTAGCTTTCATACCTTCTCTCATTCTATCTTTAGTTTCTTTATTACTTTCTTTCTTTCTTTCTTTCTTTCTTTCTTTCTTGATATCTTTCATTCTAGCTGTCATCCCTTTTCTCTTTCTATCTTTAGTTCATTTATTTATTTATTTCTTTATTTATTTCTTGATATCTTTCAATCTTGCTCTCATCCCTTCTCTCTTTCTTTCTTTAGTTTCTTTATTACTTTCTTACTTTTTTTCTATCTTTCTTGATATCTTTCATTCTAGCTTTCATACCTTCTCTCATTTCATCTTTAATTTCCCTATTGATTTCTTTTTTCTTTCTTTCTTGATATCTTTCATTCTTGCTTTCATACCTTCTCTCATTCTATCTTTAGTTTCTCTTTTACTTACTTTCATTTTTTCCTTTCTTGATATGTTACATTCTAGCATTCATATCTTCACTCATTCAATCTTTCTTTTCTTTATTACATTATTTCTACTTTATTCCTTTTTCTTTCTTGATATCTTTCATTCTAGCTTTCATACCTTCTCTCCTTCTATCTTTAGTTTCTTTTTTACTTACTTTCATTTCTTTCTTTCCTGATATCTTACATTCTATCTTTCATACCTTTTTTTCATTTCATCTTTAATTTCTTTATTGATTTCTATTTTTCTTTCTTTCTTAATATCTTTCATTCTAGCTTTCATACCTTCTCTCATTCTATCTTTAGTTTCTTTTTCACTTACTTTCTTTCTTTCTTTCTTCATATCTTTCATTCTAGCTCTCATACCTTCTCTCGTTCTATCTTTATTTTCTCTATTGCTTTCTTTCTTTCTTTCTCTCTTGATATCTGTTATTCTAGCTTTCATACCTTCTCTCATTCTATCTTTAGTTTCTTTATTACTTTCTTTTTTTCTTCTTTCTTTCTTGATAACTTTCATTCTAGCATTCATATCTTCACTCATTCAATCTTTATTTTCTTTATTACATTTTTTCTACTTTGTTCCTTTTTTCTTTCTTGATATCTTTCATTCTAGCTTTCATACCTTCTCTCATTCTATCTTTAGTTTCTTTTTCACTTACTTTCTTTCTTTCCTGATATCTTTCATTCTAGCTTTCATACCTTCTCTGATTTCATCTTTAATTTCTCTATTGATTTCTTTTTTCTTTCTTTCTTGACATCATTCATTCTTGCTTTAATACCTTCTCTCATTCTATCCTTAGTTTCTTTTTTACTTACTTTCATTTCTTCCTTTCTTGATATGTTACATTCTAGCTTTCATACCTTCTCTCATTCTATCTTTAGTTTCTTTATTACTTTCTTTCTCTCTTTCTTTCTAGATATCTTTCATTCTAGCTTTCATACCTTCTTTCATTCTCTCTTTAGTTTCTTTATTAATTACTTTCGTTCTTTCTTTCTTTCTTTCTTTCTTGATATCTTTCATTCTAGCCTTAATATCTTCTCTCATTCTATCTTTAGTTTCTTTATTAGTTATTTTCTTTCTTTCTTGATATCTTTCATTCTAGATTGCATACCTTCTCTCATTTTATCTTTAGTTTCTATATTGATTTCTTTCTTTCTTTCTTGATATCTTTCAGTCTTGCTTTCATACCTTCTCTCATTCTATCTTTAGTTTCTTTTTTACTTACTTTCATTTCTTGCTTTCTTGATATGTTACATTCTAGCTTTCATACCTTCTCTCATTCTATCTTTAGTTTCTTTATTACTTACTTTCTTTCTTTCTTTCTTGATATCTTTCATTCTAGCTTTCATACCTTCTTTCATTCTATATTTAGTTTCTTTATTAAGTACTTTCGTTCTTTCTTTCTTTCTTTCTCTCTTTCTTCATATCTCATTCTAGCTCTCATACCTTCTCTGATTCTATCTTTAGTTTCTTGACTTTTTTCTTTCTTTTTTTCTTCTTTCTTTCTTGATAACTTTCATTCTAGCATTCATATCTTCACTCATTCAATCTTTATTTTCTTTATTACATTTTTTCTACTTTGTTCCTTTTTTCTTTCTTGATATCTTTCATTCTAGCTTTCATACCTTCTCTCATTCTATCTTTAGTTTCTTTTTCACTTACTTTCTTTCTTTCTTTCTTGATATCTTTCATTCTAGCTTTCATACCTTCTTTCATTCTCTCTTTAGTTTCTTTATTAATTACTTTCGTTCTTTCTTTCTTTCTTTCTTTCTTGATATCTCATTCTAGCTCTCATAACTTCTCTGATTCTATCTTTAGTTTCTTTACTACTTTCTTTATTTCTTTCTTTCTTTCTTTATAACTTTCGATCTAGGATTCATATCTTCACTCATTCAATCTTTATTTTATTTATTACATTATTTCTACTTTGTTCGTTTTTTCTTACTTGATATCTTTCATTCTAGCTTTCATACCTTCTTTCATTTTATCTTTAGTTTCTTTTTTACTTACTTTCATTTCTTTCTTTCTTGATATCTTTCATTCTTTCTTTCATACCTTCTCTCTTTCTATCTTTATTTTCTTTATTACTTTCTTACTTTCTTTCTTTCTTTCTTGATACCTTTCATTCTAGCTTTCATACCTTCTCTCATTTCATCTTTAATTTCTCTATTGATTTCTTTTTTATTTCTTTCTTGTTATCTTTCATTCTTGCTTTCATACCTTCTCTCATTCTATCTTTAGTTTCTTTTTCACTTACTTTCATTCCTTGCTTTCTTGATATGTTACATTCTAGCTTTCATACCTTCTCTCATTTTATCTTTAGTTTCTTTTTTACTTACTTTCATTTCTTTCTTTCTTGATATCTTACATTCTAGCTTTCATACCTTCTCTCATTCTATCTTTAGTTTCTTTATTACTTTATTTTTTCTTTCTTTCTTTCAATCTTTCTTGATATCTATCTTTAGTTTCTTTATTTCTTTCTTACTTTCTTTCTTTCTTTCTTTCTTGATATCTTTCATATCTTCTTTCATTCTATCTTTAGTTTCTTTATTAATTACTTTCGTTCTTTCTTTCTTTCTTTCTTTCTTGATATCTCATTCTAGCTCTCATACCTTCTCTGATTCTATCTTTAGCTTCTTTACTACTTTCTTTCTTTCTTTCTTGATAACTTTCATTCTAGCATTCATATCTTCACTCATTCAATCTTTATTTTCTTTCTTACATTATTTCTACTTTGTTCCTTTTTCGTTCTTGATATCTTTCATTCTAGCTTTCATACCTTCTCTCATTCTATCTTTAGTTTCTTTTTTACTTACTTTCATTTCTTTCTTTCTTGATATCTTACATTCTAGCTTTCATACCTTCTCTCATTCTTTCTTTAGTTTCTTTATTACTTTCTTTCTTTCTTTCTTTCTTTCTTTCTTTCTTTCTTTCTTTCTTTCTTTCTTGATATCATTCATTCTAGCTCTCATCCCTTCTCTCTTTCTATCTTTAGTTTATTTATTTATTTCTTACTTTAATTCTTTCTTTCTTTCTTTCTTGATATCTTTCATTCTAGCTCTCATCCGTTCTCTCTTTCTATCTTTAGTTTCTTTATTACTTTCTTACTTTCTTTCTTTCTTTCTTGATATCTTTCATTCTAGCTTTCATACCTTCTCTCATTTCATCTTTAATTTCTCTATTGATTTCTTTTTTCTTTCTTTCTTGATATCTTTCATTCTTGCTTTCATACCTTCTCTCATTCTATCTTTAGTTTCTTTTTTACTTACTTTCATTTCTTCCTTTCTTGATATGTTACATTCTAGCTTTCATACCTTCTCTCATTCTATCTTTAGTTTCTTTATTACTTTCTTTCTTTCTTTCTTTCTTGATATCTTTCATACTAGCTTTCATACCTTCTTTCATTCTCTCTTTAGTTTCTTTATTAATTACTTTCGTTCTTTCTTTCTTTCTTTCTTCATATCTCATTCTAGCTCTCATAACTTCTCTGATTCTATCTTTAGTTTCTTTACTACTTTCTTTCTTTCTTTCTTGATATCTTTCGATCTAGCATTCATATCTTCACTCATTCAATCTTTATTTTATTTATTACATTATTTCTACTTTGTTCCTTTTTTCTTACTTGATATCTTTCATTCTAGCTTTCATACCTTCTCTCATTTTATCTTTACTTTCTTTTTTACTTACTTTCATTTCTTTCTTGATATCTTTCATTCTATCTTTCATACCTTCTCTCATTCTATATTTAGTTTCTTTATTTCTTTCTTACTTACTTTCTTCCTTCTTTCTTGATATCTTTCATTCTATCTTTCATACCTCTCATTCTTTCTTTAGTTTCTTTATTACTTTCTTACATTCTTTCTTTCTTTCTTGATATCTTTCATTCTAGCTCTCATCCCTTCTATCTTTCTATCTTTAGTTTCTTTATTACTTTCTTACATTCTTTATTTCTTTCTTGATATCTTTCATTCTAGCTTTCATATCTTCTTTCATTCTATCTTTAGTTTCTTTATTAATTACTTTCGTTCTTTCTTTCTTTCTTTCTTCATATCTCATTCTAGCTCTCATACCTTCTCTGATTCTATCTTCAGCTTCATTACTACTTTCTTTCTTTCTTTCTTGATAACTTTCATTCTAGTATTCATATCTTCACTCATTCAATCTTTATTTTCTTTATTACATTATTTCTACTTTGTTCCTTTTTCGTTCTTGATATCTTTTATTCTAGCTTTCATACCTTCTCTCATTCTATCTTTAGTTTCTTTTTTACTTACTTTCATTTCTTTCTTTCTTGATATCTTACATTCTAGCTTTCATACCTTCTCTCATTCTTTCTTTAGTTTCTTTATTACTTTCTTTCTTTCTTTCTTTCTCTTTTTCTTTCTTTCTTTCTTGATATCATTCATTCTAGCTCTCATCCCTTCTCTCTTTCTATCTTTAGTTTATTTATTTATTTCTTACTTTAATTCTTTCTTTCTTTCTTTCTTGATATCTTTCATTCTAGCTCTCATCCCTTCTCTCTTTCTATCTTTAGTTTCTTTATTACTTTCTTACTTACTTTCTTTCTTTCTTGATATCTTTCATTCTAGCTTTCAT
Organism: Intellagama lesueurii; assembly: GCA_037013535.1. Lineage (NCBI taxonomy): Eukaryota > Metazoa > Chordata > Lepidosauria > Squamata > Agamidae > Intellagama > Intellagama lesueurii. The sequence goes on from JBAJHW010000002.1 coordinate 95,938,760, forward strand.
ACCTTCTCTCATTTCATCTTTAATTTCTTTACTACTTTCTTTCTTTCTTTCTTTCTTGATATCTTTCATTCTTGCTTTCATACCTTCTCTCATTCTATCTTTAGTTTCTTTTTTACTTACTTTCATTTCTTCCTTTCTTGATATGTTACATTCTAGCTTTCATACCTTCTCTCATTCTATATTTAGTTTCTTTATTACTTTCTTTCTTTCTTTCTTTCTTCATATCTCATTCTAGCTATCATAACTTCTCTGATTCTATCTTTAGTTTCTTTACTACTTTCTTTCTTTCTTGATATCTTTCGATCTAGCATTCATATCTTCACTCATTCAATCTTTTTTTTATTTATTACATTATTTCTACTTTGTTCCTTTTTCTTACTTGATATCTTTCATTCTAGCTTTCATACCTTCTCTCATTTTATCTTTAGTTTCTTTTTTACTTACTTTCATTTCTTTCTTTCTTTATATCTTTCATTCTATCTTTCATACCTTCTCTCATTCTATCTTTAGTTTCTTTATTTCTTTCTTACTTACTTTCTTTCTTCTTTCTTGATATCTTTCATTCTATCTTTCATACATTCTCTCATTCTTTCTTTAGTTTCTTTATTACTTTCTTACTTTCTTTCTTTCTTTCTTGATATCTTTCATTCTAGCTCTCATCCCTTCTATCTTTCTATCTTTAGTTTCTTTATTACTTTCTTACTTTCTTTCTTTCTTTCTTGATATCTTTCATTCTAGCTTTCATACCTTCTCTCATTTCATCTTTAATTTCTCTATTGATTTCTTTTTTTCTTTCTACATTTCTTTCATTCTTGCTTTCATACCTTCTCTCATTCTATCTTTAGTTTCTTTTTTACTTACTTTCACTTCTTGCTTTTTTGATATGTTACATTCTAGCTTTCATACCTTCTCTCATTCAATCTTTAGTTTCTTTATTAATTTCTTTCTTTCTTTCTCTATTTCTTTCTTGATATCTTTCATTCTGGCTTTCATACCTTCTTTCATTCTATCTTTAGTTTCTTTTTTACTTTCGTTCTTTCTTTCTTTCTTGATATCTCATTCTAGCTCTCATACCTTCTCTGATTCTATCTTTAGTTTCTTTACTACTTTCTTTCTTTCTTTCTTTCTTCATAACTTTCATTCTAGCATTCATAACTTCACTCATTCATCCTTTATTTTCTTTCTTACATTATTTCTACTTTGTTCCTTTTTTATTTCTTGATATCTTTCATTCTAGATTTCAAACCTTCTCTCATTCTATCTTTAGTTTCTTTATTACTTTCTTTCTTTCATTCTTAATATATTTCATTCTAGCTTTCATACCTTATCTCATTTTATCTTTAATTTCTATATTGATTTCTTTCTTTCTTTCATTCTTGATATCTTTCATTCTAGCTTTCATACCTTCTCTCATTCTATCCTTAGTTTCTTTATTACTTTCTTTCTTTCTTTCTTTCTTTCCTGATATCTTTCATTCTAGCTTTCATACCTTCTTTCATTCTATCTTTAGTTTCTTCATTAATTACTTTCGTTCTTTCTTTCTTTCTTTCTTTCTTCATATCTCATTCTAGCTCACATACCTTATCTTTAGTTTCTTTACTACTTTCTTTCTTTCTTTCTTTCTTGATATCTTTCATTCTACCTTTCATAATTTCTCTCATTTTATTTTTCATTTCTTTATTACTTTCTTTCTTTCTTTCTTTCTTTCTTTCTTGATATCTTTCATTCTAGCTTTCATACCTTCTTTCATTCTATCTTTAGATTCTTTATTAATTACTTTCGTTCTTTTTTTCTTTCTTTCTTAATTCATATCTCATACTAGCTCACATACCTTCTCTGATTCTATCTTTAATTTCTTTACTACTTTCTTTCTTTCTTTCTTTCTTTCTTTCTTGATAACTTTCATTCTAGCATTCATATCTTCACTCCTTCAATCTTTATTTTCTTTATTACATTATTTCTACTTTTCTCCTCTTTTCTTTCTTCATATCTTTCATTCTAGCTTTCATACCTTCTCTCATTTTATCTTTAGTTTCTTTTTTACTTACTTTCATTTCTTTCTTTCTTGATATCTTACATTCTAGCTTTCACACCTTCTCTCATTCTATCTTTAGTTTCTTTATAACTTTCTCTCTTTCTTTCTTGATATCTTTCATTCTATCTTTCATACCTTCTCTCTTTCTATCTTTAGTTTCTTTATTACTTTCTTTTTTCTTTCTTTCTTTCTTGATAGCTTTCATTCTAGCTCTCATACCTTCTCTCGTTCTATCTTTATTTTCTCTATTACATTCTTACTTTCCTTCTTTCTTTCTTGATATCTTTCATTCTAGCTTTCATGCCTTCTCTCATTTCATCTCTAATTTCTTTATTGATTTCTTTTTTCTTTCTTTCTTGATATCTTTCATTCTTGCTTTCATACCTTCTCTCATTCTAACTTTAGTTTCTTTTTTACTTACTTTCATTTCTTGCTTTCTTGATATGTTACTTTCTAGCTTTCATACCTTCTCTCATTCTCTCTTTAGTTTCTTTATTACTTTCTTTCTTTCTTTCTTTCTTGATTTCTTTCATTCTAGCTTTCATACCTTCTCTCATTCTATCTTTAGTTTCTTTATTACTTTCTTTCTTTCTTTCTTTCTTTCTTGATAGCTTTCATTCTAGCTCTCATACCATCTCTCGTTCTATCTTTATTTTCTCTATTACTTTCTTACTTTCTTTCTTTATTTCTTGATATCTTTCATTCTATCTTTCATACCTTCTCTCATTCTATCTTTAGTTTCTTTATTACTTTCTTTCTTTCTTTCTTGATATGTTTCATTCTAGCTTTCACACCTTCTCTCATTTTATCTTTAGTTTCTTTTTTACTTACTTTCATTTCTTTCTTTCTTGATATCTTTCAATCTACTTTAATACCTTCTCTCATTCTATCTTTAGTTTCTTTATTAGTTACTTTCTTTCTTTCTTGATATCTTTCATTCAAGATTTCATACCTTCTCTCATTTTATCTTTAATTTCTATATTGATTTCTTTCTTTCTTTCTTGATATCTTTCATTCTAGCTTTCATATCTTCTTTCATTCTATCTTTAGTTTCTTTATTAATTACTTTCGTTCTTTCTTTCTTTCTTTCTTTCTTCATATCTCATTCTAGCTCTCATACCTTCTCTGATTCTATCTTCAGCTTCTTTACTACTTTCTTTCTTTCTTTCTTGATAACTTTCATTCTAGTATTCATATCTTCACTCATTCAATCTTTATTGTCTTTATTACATTATTTCTACTTTGTTCCTTTTTCGTTCTTGATATCTTTTATTCTAGCTTTCATACCTTCTCTCATTCTGTCTTTAGTTTCTTTTTTACTTACTTTCATTTCTTTCTTTCTTGATATCTTACATTCTAGCTTTCATACCTTCTCTCATTCTTTCTTTAGTTTCTTTATTACTTTCTTTCTTTCTTTCTTTCTTTTTTCTCTTTCTTTCTTTCTTGATATCATTCATTCTAGCTCTCATCCCTTCTCTCTTTCTATCTTTAGTTTCTTTATTACTTTCTTACTTTCTTTCTTTCTTTCTTGATATCTTTCATTCTAGCTTTCATACCTTCTCTCATTTCATCTTTAATTTCTCTATTGATTTCTTTTTTCTTTCTTTCTTGATATCTTTCATTCTTGCTTTCATACCTTCTCTCATTCTATCTTTAGTTTCTTTTTTACTTACTTTCATTTCTTCCTTTCTTGATATGTTACATTCTAGCTTTCATACCTTCTCTCATTCTATCTTTAGTTTCTTTATTACTTTCTTTCTTTCTTTCTTTCTTGATATCTTTCATACTAGCTTTCATACCTTCTTTCATTCTCTCTTTAGTTTCTTTATTAATTACTTTCGTTCTTTCTTTCTTTCTTTCTTTCTTCATATCTCATTCTAGCTATCATAACTTCTCTGATTCTATCTTTAGTTTCTTTACTACTTTCTTTCTTTCTTGATATCTTTCGATCTAGCATTCATATCTTCACTCATTCAATCTTTTTTTATTTATTACATTATTTCTACTTTGTTCCTTTTTTCTTACTTGATATCTTTCATTCTAGCTTTCATACCTTCTCTCATTTTATCTTTAGTTTCTTTTTTACTTACTTTCATTTCTTTCTTTCTTTATATCTTTCATTCTATCTTTCATACCTTCTCTCATTCTATCTTTAGTTTCTTTATTTCTTTCTTACTTACTTTCTTTCTTCTTTCTTGATATCTTTCATTCTATCTTTCATACATTCTCTCATTCTTTCTTTCGTTTCTTTATTACTTTCTTACTTTCTTTCTTTCTTTCTTGATATCTTTCATTCTAGCTCTCATCCCTTCTATCTTTCTATCTTTAGTTTCTTTATTACTTTCTTACTTTCTTTCTTTCTTTCTTGATATCTTTCATTCTAGCTTTCATACCTTCTCTCATTTCATCTTTAATTTCTCTATTGATTTCTTTTTTTCTTTCTACATTTCTTTCATTCTTGCTTTCATACCTTCTCTCATTCTATCTTTAGTTTCTTTTTTACTTACTTTCACTTCTTGCTTTTTTGATATGTTACATTCTAGCTTTCATACCTTCTCTCATTCAATCTTTAGTTTCTTTATTAATTTCTTTCTTTCTTTCTGTATTTCTTTCTTGATATCTTTCATTCTGGCTTTCATACCTTCTTTCATTCTATCTTTAGTTTCTTTTTTACTTTCGTTCTTTCTTTCTTTCTTGATATCTCATTCTAGCTCTCATACCTTCTCTGATTCTATCTTTAGTTTCTTTACTACTTTCTTTCTTTCTTTCTTTCTTTCTTCATAACTTTCATTCTAGCATTCATAACTTCACTCATTCATCCTTTATTTTCTTTCTTACATTATTTCTACTTTGTTCCTTTTTTATTTCTTGATATCTTTCATTCTAGATTTCAAACCTTCTCTCATTCTATCTTTAGTTTCTTTATTACTTTCTTTCTTTCATTCTTAATATATTTCATTCTAGCTTTCATACCTTATCTCATTTTATCTTTAATTTCTATATTGATTTCTTTCTTTCTTTCATTCTTGATATCTTTCATTCTAGCTTTCATACCTTCTCTCATTCTATCCTTAGTTTCTTTATTACTTTCTTTCTTTCTTTCTTTCTTTCCTGATATCTTTCATTCTAGCTTTCATAACTTCTTTCATTCTATCTTTAGTTTCTTCATTAATTACTTTCGTTCTTTCTTTCTTTCTTTCTTTCTTCATATCTCATTCTAGCTCACATACCTTATCTTTAGTTTCTTTACTACTTTCTTTCTTTCTTTCTTTCTTGATATCTTTCATTCTACCTTTCATAATTTCTCTCATTTTATTTTTCATTTCTTTATTACTTTCTTTCTTTCTTTCTTTCTTTATTTCTTGATATCTTTCATTCTAGCTTTCATACCTTCTTTCATTCTATCTTTAGATTCTTTATTAATTACTTTCGTTCTTTCTTTCTTTCTTTCTTAATTCATATCTCATACTAGCTCACATACCTTCTCTGATTCTATCTTTAATTTCTTTACTACTTTCTTTCTTTCTTTCTTTCTTTCTTTCTTGATAACTTTCATTCTAGCATTCATATCTTCACTCCTTCAATCTTTATTTTCTTTATTACATTATTTCTACTTTTTTCCTCTTTTCTTTCTTCATATCTTTCATTCTATCTTTCATACCTTCTCTCTTTCTATCTTTAGTTTCTTTATTACTTTCTTTTTTCTTTCTTTCTTTCTTGATAGCTTTCATTCTAGCTCTCATACCTTCTCTCGTTCTATCTTTATTTTCTCTATTACTTTCTTACTTTCCTTCTTTCTTTCTTGATATCTTTCATTCTAGCTTTCATGCCTTCTCTCATTTCATCTCTAATTTCTTTATTGATTTCTTTTTTCTTTCTTTCTTGATATCTTTCATTCTTGCTTTCATACCTTCTCTCATTCTAACTTTAGTTTCTTTTTTACTTACTTTCATTTCTTGCTTTCTTGATATGTTACTTTCTAGCTTTCATACCTTCTCTCATTCTCTCTTTAGTTTCTTTATTACTTTCTTTCTTTCTTTCTTTCTTGATTTCTTTCATTCTAGCTTTCATACCTTCTCTCATTCTATCTTTAGTTTCTTTATTACTCTCTTTCTTTCTTTCTTTCTTTCTTGATAGCTTTCATTCTAGCTCTCATACCATCTCTCGTTCTATCTTTATTTTCTCTATTACTTTCTTACTTTCTTTCTTTATTTCTTGATATCTTTCATTCTATCTTTCATACCTTCTCTCATTCTATCTTTAGTTTCTTTATTACTTTCTTTCTTTCTTTCTTGATATGTTTCATTCTAGCTTTCACACCTTCTCTCATTTTATCTTTAGTTTCTTTTTTACTTACTTTGATTTCTTTCTTTCTTGATATCTTTCAATCTACTTTAATACCTTCTCTCATTCTATCTTTAGTTTCTTTATTAGTTACTTTCTTTCTTTCTTGATATCTTTCATTCAAGATTTCATACCTTCTCTCATTTTATCTTTAATTTCTATATTGATTTCTTTCTTTCTTTCTTGATATCTTTCATTCTAGCTTTCATACCGTCTTTCATTCTATCTTTAGATTCTTCATTAATTACTTTCGTTCTTTCTTTCTTTCTTTCTTCATATCTCATTCTAGCTCACATACCTTCTCTGATTCTATCTATAGTTTATTTACTACTTTCTTTCTTTCTTTCTTTCTTGATATCTTTCATTCTGTCTTTCATACCTTCTCTCATTTCATCTTTAATTTCTTTATTGATTTCTTTTTTCTTTCTTTCTTGATATCTTTCATTCTTGCTTTCATACCTTCTCTCATTCTATCTTTAGTTTCTTTATTACTTTCTTACTTTCTTTCTTTATATCTTTCATTCTAGCTTTCATACCTTCTCTCATTTTATCTATAGTTTCTTTTTTACTTACTTTCATTTCTTTCTTTCTTGATATCTTAAATTCTAGCTTTCATACCTTCTCTCATTCCATCTTTAATTTCTTTATTACTTTCTTTATTGATTTCTTTTTTTCTTTCTTTCTTGATATATTTCATTCTTGCTTTCATGCCTTCTCTCATTCTATCATTAGTTTCTTTCTTGATATCTTTCATTCTAGCTTTCATACCTTCTTTCATTCTATCTTTAGTTTCTTTATTAATTACTTTCGTTCTTTCTTTTTTCTTTCTTCATATCTCATTCTAGCTCTCATACCTTCTCTGATTCTATCTTTAGTTTCTTTACTTTTTTCTTTCTTCCTTTCTTTCTTGATAACTATCATTCTAGCATTCATATCTTCACTCATTCAATCTTTATTTTCTTTATTACATTATTTCTACTTTGTTCCTTTTTTCTTTCTTTATATCTTTCATTCTAGCTTTCATACCTTCTCTCATTCTATCTTTAGTTTCTTTTTTACTTACTTTCATTTCTTTCTTTCTTTATATCTTACATTCTAGCTCTCATACCTTCTCTGATTCTATCTTTTGTTTCTTTACTTTTTTCTTTCTTTCTTTCTTCCTTTCTTGATAACTTTCATTCAAGCATTCATATCTTCACTCATTCAATCTTTATTTTCTTTATTACATTATTTCTACTTTGTTCCTTTTTCCTTCCTTCATATCTATCATTCTAGCTTTCATACCTTCTCTCGTTCTATCTTTAGTTTCTTTATTACTTTCTTACTTTCTATCTTGATATCTTTCATTCTAGCTTTCATACCTTCTCTCATACTTTCTTTAGTTTCTTTTTTACTTACTTTCATTTCTTTCTATCTTGATATCTTTCATTCTAGCTTTAATCCCTTCTCTCATCATATCTTTACTTTCTTTCTTTCTTGATATCTTTCATTCTAGATTTCATACCTCTCATTTTATCTTTAATTTCTTTATTAATTTCTTTCTTTCTTTCTTCATATCTTTCATTCTAGATTTCATACCTCTCATTTTATCTTTAATTTCTTTATTAATTTCTTTCTTTCTTTCTTGATATCTTTCATTCTATCTTTCATACCTTCTCTCGTTCTATCTTTATTTTCTCTATTACTTTCTTACTTTCTTTCTTTCTTTCTTGATATCTTTCATTCTAGCTTCATTACCTTCTCTCATTCTATCTTTAGTTTCTTTATTACTTTCATTCTTTCTTTCTTGATATCTTTCATTCTATCTTTCATACCTTCTCTCGTTCTATCTTTATTTTCTCTATTACTTTCTTACTTTCTTTCTTTCTTTCTTGATATCTTTCATTCTAGCTTCATTACCTTCTCTCATTTTATCTTTAGTTTCTTTATTGATTTCTTTCTTTCTTTCTTGATATCTATCATAATAGATTTCATACCTTCTCTCATTTTATCTTTAGTTTCTTTATTGATTTCTTTCTTTCTTCCTTTCTTGATATCTTTCATTCTTGCTTTCATACCTTCTCTCATTCTATCTTTAGTTTCTTTTTTACTTACTGTCATTTCTTTCTTTCTTGATATCTTACATTCTAGCTTTCATACCTTCTCTCATTCTATCTTTAGTTTCTTTATTACTTTCTTTCTTTCTTTCTTTCTTGATATCTTTCATTCTATCTTTCATACCTTCTCTCGTTCTATCTTTAGTTTCGTTATTAGTTACTTTCTTTCTTTCTTGATATCTTTCATTCTAGATTTCATATCTTCTCTCATTTTATCTTTAGTTTCTTTATTAATTTCATTCTTTCTTTCTTTCTCCATATCTTTTATTCTAGCTTTCATACCTTCTCTCATTTTATCTTTAGTTTCTTTTTTACTTACTTTCATTTCTTTCTTTCCTGATAGCTTTCATTCTAGCTCTCATACCTTCTCTCGTTCTATCTTTATTTTCTCTATTACTTTCTTACTTACTTTCTTTCTTTCTTGATATCTTTCATTCTAGCTTTCATACCTTCTCTCATTTCATCTCTAATTTCTGTATTGATTTCTTTCTTTCTTTCTTTCTTCATATTTTTCATTCTAGCTTTCATAAATTCTCTCATTCTATCTTTAGTTTCTTTATTACTTTCTTTTTTTCTTTCTTTCTTTCTTGATAGCTTTCATTCTAGCTCTCATACCTTCTCTCGTTCTATCTTTATTTTCTCTATTACTTTCTTTCTTTCTTTCTTTCTTTCTTTCTTTCTTTCTTTCTTTCTTTCTTTCTTGATATATTCCATTCTTGCTTTCATACCTTCTCTCGTTCTATCTTTAGTTTCTTTATTACTTTCTTTTTTTCTTTCTTTTTTTCTTGATAGCTTTCATTCTAGCTCTCATACCTTCTCTCGTTCTATCTTTATTTTCTCTATTACTTTCTTTCTTTCTTTCTTGATATCTTTCATTCTTGCTTTTATACCTTCTCTCATTCTATCTTTAGTTTCTTTTTTAATTACTTTCATTTCTTGCTTTCTTGATATGTTACATTCTAGCTTTCATACCTTCTCTCATTTCATCTCTAATTTCTTTATTGATTTCTTTCTTTCTTTCTTTCTTCATATCTTTCATTCTAGCTTTCATAAATTCTCTCATTCTATCTTTAGTTTCTTTATTACTTTCTTTTTTTCTTTCTTTCTTTCTTGATAGCTTTCATTCTAGCTCTCATACCTTCTCTCGTTCTATCTTTAGTTTCTTTATTACTTTCTTTTTTTCTTTCTTTTTTTCTTGATAGCTTTCATTCTAGCTCTCATACCTTCCCTCGTTCTATCTTTATTTTCTCTATTACTTTCTTTCTTTCTTTCTTGATATCTTTCATTCTTGCTTTTATACCTTCTCTCATTCTATCTTTAGTTTCTTTTTTAATTACTTTCATTTCTTGCTTTCTTGATATGTTACATTCTAGCTTTCATACCTTCTCTCATTTCATCTCTAATTTCTTTATTGATTTCTTTCTTTCTTTCTTTCTTCATATCTTTCATTCTAGCTTTCTTAAATTCTCTCATTCTATCTTTAGTTTCTTTATTACTTTCTTTCTTTCTTTCTTTCTTTCTTGATATATTCCATTCTTGCTTTCATACCTTCTCTCGTTCTATCTTTAGTTTCTTTATTACTTTCTTTTTTTCTTTCTTTTTTTCTTGATAGCTTTCATTCTAGCTCTCATACCTTCTCTCGTTCTATCATTATTTTCTCTATTACTTTCTTTCTTTCTTTCTTTCTTTCTTGATATCTTTCATTCTTGCTTTCATACCTTCTCTCGTTCTATCTTTATTTTCTCTATTACTTACTTTCTTTCTTTCTTTCTTTCTTGATATCTTTCATTCTAGCTTTCATAACTTCTTTCATTCTATCTTTAGTTTCTTTATTAATTACTTTTGTTCTTTCTTTCTTTCTTTCTTCATATCTCATTCTAGCTCTCATACCTTCTCTGATTCTATCTTTTGTTTCTTTACTTTTTTCTTTCTTTCTTCCTTTCTTGATAACTTTCATTCAAGCATTCATATCTTCACTCATTCAATCTTTATTTTCTTTATTACATTATTTCTACTTTGTTCCTTTTTCCTTCCTTCATATCTATCATTCTAGCTTTCATACCTTCTCTCATTCTATCTTTAGTTTCTTTATTACTTTCTTTCTTTCTTTCTTTATTTCTTGATATCTTTCATTCTATCTTTCATACCTTCTCTCGTTCTATCTTTAGTTTCATTATTACTTTCTTACTTTCTTTCTTTATATCTTTCATTCTAGCTTTCATACCTTCTCTCATTTTATCTATAGTTTCTTTTTTACTTACTTTCATTTCTTTCTTTCTTGATATCTTAAATTCTAGCTTTCATACCTTCTCTCATTCCATCTTTAATTTCTTTATTACTTTCTTTATTGATTTCTTTTTTTCTTTCTTTCTTGATATATTTCATTCTTGCTTTCATTCCTTCTCTCATTCTATCATTAGTTTCTTTCTTGATATCTTTCATTCTAGCTTTCATACCTTCTTTCATTCTATCTTTAGTTTCTTTATTAATTACTTTCGTTCTTTCTTTTTTCTTTCTTCATATCTCATTCTAGCTCTCATACCTTCTCTGATTCTATCTTTAGTTTCTTTACTTTTTTCTTTCTTCCTTTCTTTCTTGATAACTATCATTCTAGCATTCATATCTTCACTCATTCAATCTTTATTTTCTTTATTACATTATTTCTACTTTCTTCCTTTTTTCTTTCTTTATATCTTTCATTCTAGCTTTCATACCTTCTCTCATTCTATCTTTAGTTTCTTTTTTACTTACTTTCATTTCTTTCTTTCTTTATATCTTACATTCTAGCTCTCATACCTTCTCTGATTCTATCTTTTGTTTCTTTACTTTTTTCTTTCTTTCTTTCTTCCTTTCTTGATAACTTTCATTCAAGCATTCATATCTTCACTCATTCAATCTTTATTTTCTTTATTACATTATTTCTACTTTGTTCCTTTTTCCTTCCTTCATATCTATCATTCTAGCTTTCATACCTTCTCTCATTCTATCTTTAGTTTCTTTATTACTTACTTTCTTTCTTTCTTTATTTCTTGATATCTTTCATTCTATCTTTCATACCTTCTCTCGTTCTATCTTTAGTTTCTTTATTACTTTCTTACTTTCTATCTTGATATCTTTCATTCTAGCTTTCATACCTTCTCTCATACTTTCTTTAGTTTCTTTTTTACTTACTTTCATTTCTTTCTTTCTTGATATCTTTCATTCTAGCTTTAATCCCTTCTCTCATCATATCTTTACTTTCTTTCTTTCTTGATATCTTTCATTCTAGATTTCATACCTCTCATTTTATCTTTAATTTCTTTATTAATTTCTTTCTTTCTTTCTTTCTTCATATCTTTCATTCTAGCTTTCATACCTTCTCTCATTCTATCTTTAGTTTCTTTATTACTTTCTTACTTGATATAATTCATTCTAGATTTCATACCTTCTCTCATTTTATCTTTAGTTTCTTTATTGATTTCTTTCTTTCTTTCTTGATATCTATCATAATAGATTTCATACCTTCTCTCATTTTATCTTTAGTTTCTTTATTTATTTATTTCTTTCTTCCTTTCTTGATATCTTTCATTCTTGCTTTCATACCTTCTCTCATTCTATCTTTAGTTTCTTTTTTACTTACTTTCATTTCTTTCTTTCTTGATATCTTACATTCTACCTTTCATACCTTCTCTCATTCTATCTTAAGTTTCTTTTTTAATTACTTTCATTTCTTGCTTTCTTGATATGTTACATTCTAGCTTTCATACCTTCTCACATTTCATCTCTAATTTCTTTATTGATTTCTTTCTTTCTTTCTTTCTTCATATCTTTCATTCTAGCTTTCATAAATTCTCTCATTCTATCTTTAGTTTCTTTATGACTTTCTTTTTTTCTTTTTTTCTTTCTTGATAGCTTTCATTCTAGCTCTCATACCTTCTCTCGTTCTATCTTTATTTTCTCTATTTATTTATTTCTTTCTTTCTTTCTTTCTTTCTTTCTTTCTTTCTTTCTTGATATATTCCATTCTTGCTTTCATACCTTCTCTCGTTCTATCTTTAGTTTCTTTATTACTTTCTTACTTTCTATCTTGATATCTTTCATTCTAGCTTTCATACCTTCTCTCATACTTTCTTTAGTTTCTTTTTTACTTACTTTCATTTCTTTCTTTCTTGATATCTTTCATTCTAGCTTTAATCCCTTCTCTCATCATATCTTTACTTTCTTTCTTTCTAGATATCTTTCATTCTAGATTTCATACCTCTCATTTTATCTTTAATTTCTTTATTAATTTCTTTCTTTCTTTCTTTCTTCATATCTTTCATTCTAGCTTTCATACCTTCTCTCATTCTATCTTTAGTTTCTTTATTACTTTCATTCTTTCTTTCTTGATATCTTTCATTCTATCTTTCATACCTTCTCTCGTTCTATCTTTATTTTCTCTATTACTTTCTTACTTTCTTTCTTTCTTTCTTGATATCTTTCATTCTAGCTTCATTACCTTCTCTCATTCTATCTTTAGTTTCTTTATTACTTTCATTCTTTCTTTCTTGATATCTTTCATTCTATCTTTCATACCTTCTCTCGTTCTATCTTTATTTTCTCTATTACTTTCTTACTTTCTTTCTTTCTTTCTTGATATCTTTCATTCTAGCTTCATTACCTTCTCTCATTTTATCTTTAGTTTCTTTATTGATTTCTTTCTTTCTTTCTTGATATCTGTCATAATAGATTTCATACCTTCTCTCATTTTATCTTTAGTTTCTTTATTGATTTCTTTCTTTCTTCCTTTCTTGATATCTTTCATTCTTGCTTTCATACCTTCTCTCATTCTATCTTTAGTTTCTTTTTTACTTACTGTCATTTCTTTCTTTCTTGATATCTTACATTCTAGCTTTCATACCTTCTCTCATTCTATCTTTAGTTTCTTTATTACTTTCTTTCTTTCTTTCTTTCTTTCTTTCTTGATATCTTTCATTCTATCTTTCATACCTTCTCTCGTTCTATCTTTAGTTTCGTTATTAGTTACTTTCTTTCTTTCTTGATATCTTTCATTCTAGATTTCATATCTTCTCTCATTTTATCTTTAGTTTCTTTATTAATTTCATTCTTTCTTTCTTTCTCCATATCTTTTATTCTAGCTTTCATACCTTCTCTCATTTTATCTTTAGTTTCTTTTTTACTTACTTTCATTTCTTTCTTTCCTGATAGCTTTCATTCTAGCTCTCATACCTTCTCTCGTTCTATCTTTATTTTCTCTATTACTTTCTTACTTACTTTCTTTCTTTCTTGATATCTTTCATTCTAGCTTTCATACCTTCTCTCATTTCATCTCTAATTTCTGTATTGATTTCTTTCTTTCTTTCTTTCTTCATATTTTTCATTCTAGCTTTCATAAATTCTCTCATTCTATCTTTAGTTTCTTTATTACTTTCTTTTTTTCTTTCTTTCTTTCTTGATAGCTTTCATTCTAGCTCTCATACCTTCTCTCGTTCTATCTTTATTTTCTCTATTACTTTCTTTCTTTCTTTCTTTCTTTCTTTCTTTCTTTCTTTCTTTCTTTCCTTCTTTCTTTCTTGATATATTCCATTCTTGCTTTCATACCTTCTCTCGTTCTATCTTTAGTTTCTTTATTACTTTCTTTTTTTCTTTCTTTTTTTCTTGATAGCTTTCATTCTAGCTCTCATACCTTCTCTCGTTCTATCTTTATTTTCTCTATTACTTTCTTTCTTTCTTTCTTGATATCTTTCATTCTTGCTTTTATACCTTCTCTCATTCTATCTTTAGTTTCTTTTTTAATTACTTTCATTTCTTGCTTTCTTGATATGTTACATTCTAGCTTTCATACCTTCTCTCATTTCATCTCTAATTTCTTTATTGATTTCTTTCTTTCTTTCTTTCTTCATATCTTTCATTCTAGCTTTCATAAATTCTCTCATTCTATCTTTAGTTTCTTTATTACTTTCTTTTTTTCTTTCTTTCTTTCTTGATAGCTTTCATTCTAGCTCTCATACCTTCTCTCGTTCTATCTTTAGTTTCTTTATTACTTTCTTTTTTTCTTTCTTTTTTTCTTGATAGCTTTCATTCTAGCTCTCATACCTTCCCTCGTTCTATCTTTATTTTCTCTATTACTTTCTTTCTTTCTTTCTTGATATCTTTCATTCTTGCTTTTATACCTTCTCTCATTCTATCTTTAGTTTCTTTTTTAATTACTTTCATTTCTTGCTTTCTTGATATGTTACATTCTAGCTTTCATACCTTCTCTCATTTCATCTCTAATTTCTTTATTGATTTCTTTCTTTCTTTCTTTCTTCATATCTTTCATTCTAGCTTTCATAAATTCTCTCATTCTATCTTTAGTTTCTTTATTACTTTCTTTCTTTCTTTCTTTCTTTCTTTCTTGATATATTCCATTCTTGCTTTCATACCTTCTCTCGTTCTATCTTTAGTTTCTTTATTACTTTCTTTTTTTCTTTCTTTTTTTCTTGATAGCTTTCATTCTAGCTCTCATACCTTCTCTCGTTCTATCTTTATTTTCTCTATTACTTTCTTTCTTTCTTTCTTTCTTTCTTGATATCTTTCATTCTAGATTTCATATCTTCTCTCATTTTATCTTTAGTTTCTTTATTAATTTCATTCTTTCTTTCTTTCTCCATATCTTTTATTCTAGCTTTCATACCTTCTCTCATTTTATCTTTAGTTTCTTTTTTACTTACTTTCATTTCTTTCTTTCCTGATAGCTTTCATTCTAGCTCTCATACCTTCTCTCGTTCTATCTTTATTTTCTCTATTACTTTCTTACTTACTTTCTTTCTTTCTTGATATCTTTCATTCTAGCTTTCATACCTTCTCTCATTTCATCTCTAATTTCTGTATTGATTTCTTTCTTTCTTTCTTTCTTCATATTTTTCATTCTAGCTTTCATAAATTCTCTCATTCTATCTTTAGTTTCTTTATTACTTTCTTTTTTTCTTTCTTTCTTTCTTGATAGCTTTCATTCTAGCTCTCATACCTTCTCTCGTTCTATCTTTATTTTCTCTATTACTTTCTTTCTTTCTTTCTTTCTTTCTTTCTTTCTTTCTTTCTTTCTTTCTTTCTTTCTTTCTTTCTTGATATATTCCATTCTTGCTTTCATACCTTCTCTCGTTCTATCTTTAGTTTCTTTATTACTTTCTTTTTTTCTTTCTTTTTTTCTTGATAGCTTTCATTCTAGCTCTCATACCTTCTCTCGTTCTATCTTTATTTTCTCTATTACTTTCTTTCTTTCTTTCTTGATATCTTTCATTCTTACTTTTATACCTTCTCTCATTCTTTCTTTAGTTTCTTTTTTAATTACTTTCATTTCTTGCTTTCTTGATATGTTACATTCTAGCTTTCATACCTTCTCTCATTTCATCTCTAATTTCTTTATTGATTTCTTTCTTTCTTTCTTTCTTCATATCTTTCATTCTAGCTTTCATAAATTCTCTCATTCTATCTTTAGTTTCTTTATTACTTTCTTTTTTTCTTTCTTTCTTTCTTGATAGCTTTCATTCTAGCTCTCATACCTTCTCTCGTTCTATCTTTAGTTTCTTTATTACTTTCTTTTTTTCTTTCTTTTTTTCTTGATAGCTTTCATTCTAGCTCTCATACCTTCCCTCGTTCTATCTTTATTTTCTCTATTACTTTCTTTCTTTCTTTCTTGATATCTTTCATTCTTGCTTTTATACCTTCTCTCATTCTATCTTTAGTTTCTTTTTTAATTACTTTCATTTCTTGCTTTCTTGATATGTTACATTCTAGCTTTCATACCTTCTCTCATTTCATCTCTAATTTCTTTATTGATTTCTTTCTTTCTTTCTTTCTTCATATCTTTCATTCTAGCTTTCATAAATTCTCTCATTCTATCTTTAGTTTCTTTATTACTTTCTTTCTTTCTTTCTTTCTTTCTTGATATATTCCATTCTTGCTTTCATACCTTCTCTCGTTCTATCTTTAGTTTCTTTATTACTTTCTTTTTTTCTTTCTTTTTTTCTTGATAGCTTTCATTCTAGCTCTCATACCTTCTCTCGTTCTATCTTTATTTTCTCTATTACTTTCTTTCTTTCTTTCTTTCTTTCTTGATATCTTTCATTCTTGCTTTCATACCTTCTCTCGTTCTATCTTTATTTTCTCTATTACTTACTTTCTTTCTTTCTTTCTTTCTTGATATCTTTCATTCTAGCTTTCATAACTTCTTTCATTCTATCTTTAGTTTCTTTATTAATTACTTTTGTTCTTTCTTTCTTTCTTTCTTCATATCTCATTCTAGCTCTCATACCTTCTCTGATTCTATCTTTTGTTTCTTTACTTTTTTCTTTCTTTCTTCCTTTCTTGATAACTTTCATTCAAGCATTCATATCTTCACTCATTCAATCTTTATTTTCTTTATTACATTATTTCTACTTTGTTCCTTTTTCCTTCCTTCATATCTATCATTCTAGCTTTCATACCTTCTCTCATTCTATCTTTAGTTTCTTTATTACTTTCTTTCTTTCTTTCTTTATTTCTTGATATCTTTCATTCTATCTTTCATACCTTCTCTCGTTCTATCTTTAGTTTCATTATTACTTTCTTACTTTCTTTCTTTATATCTTTCATTCTAGCTTTCATACCTTCTCTCATTTTATCTATAGTTTCTTTTTTACTTACTTTCATTTCTTTCTTTCTTGATATCTTAAATTCTAGCTTTCATACCTTCTCTCATTCCATCTTTAATTTCTTTATTACTTTCTTTATTGATTTCTTTTTTTCTTTCTTTCTTGATATATTTCATTCTTGCTTTCATTCCTTCTCTCATTCTATCAGTAGTTTCTTTCTTGATATCTTTCATTCTAGCTTTCATACCTTCTTTCATTCTATCTTTAGTTTCTTTATTAATTACTTTCGTTCTTTCTTTTTTCTTTCTTCATATCTCATTCTAGCTCTCATACCTTCTCTGATTCTATCTTTAGTTTCTTTACTTTTTTCTTTCTTCCTTTCTTTCTTGATAACTATCATTCTAGCATTCATATCTTCACTCATTCAATCTTTATTTTCTTTATTACATTATTTCTACTTTGTTCCTTTTTTCTTTCTTTATATCTTTCATTCTAGCTTTCATACCTTCTCTCATTCTATCTTTAGTTTCTTTTTTACTTACTTTCATTTCTTTCTTTCTTTATATCTTACATTCTAGCTCTCATACCTTCTCTGATTCTATCTTTTGTTTCTTTACTTTTTTCTTTCTTTCTTTCTTCCTTTCTTGATAACTTTCATTCAAGCATTCATATCTTCACTCATTCAATCTTTATTTTCTTTATTACATTATTTCTACTTTGTTCCTTTTTCCTTCCTTCATATCTATCATTCTAGCTTTCATACCTTCTCTCATTCTATCTTTAGTTTCTTTATTACTTACTTTCTTTCTTTCTTTATTTCTTGATATCTTTCATTCTATCTTTCATACCTTCTCTCGTTCTATCTTTAGTTTCTTTATTACTTTCTTACTTTCTATCTTGATATCTTTCATTCTAGCTTTCATACCTTCTCTCATACTTTCTTTAGTTTCTTTTTTACTTACTTTCATTTCTTTCTTTCTTGATATCTTTCATTCTAGCTTTAATCCCTTCTCTCATCATATCTTTACTTTCTTTCTTTCTTGATATCTTTCATTCTAGATTTCATACCTCTCATTTTATCTTTAATTTCTTTATTAATTTCTTTCTTTCTTTCTTTCTTCATATCTTTCATTCTAGCTTTCATACCTTCTCTCATTCTATCTTTAGTTTCTTTATTACTTTCTTACTTGATATAATTCATTCTAGATTTCATACCTTCTCTCATTTTATCTTTAGTTTCTTTATTGATTTCTTTCTTTCTTTCTTGATATCTATCATAATAGATTTCATACCTTCTCTCATTTTATCTTTAGTTTCTTTATTAATTTATTTCTTTCTTCCTTTCTTGATATCTTTCATTCTTGCTTTCATACCTTCTCTCATTCTATCTTTAGTTTCTTTTTTACTTACTTTCATTTCTTTCTTTCTTGATATCTTACATTCTACCTTTCATACCTTCTCTCATTCTATCTTAAGTTTCTTTTTTAATTACTTTCATTTCTTGCTTTCTTGATATGTTACATTCTAGCTTTCATACCTTCTCTCATTTCATCTCTAATTTCTTTATTGATTTCTTTCTTTCTTTCTTTCTTCATATCTTTCATTCTAGCTTTCATAAATTCTCTCATTCTATCTTTAGTTTCTTTATGACTTTCTTTTTTTCTTTTTTTCTTTCTTGATAGCTTTCATTCTAACTCTCATACCTTCTCTCGTTCTATCTTTATTTTCTCTATTTCTTTCTTTCTTTCTTTCTTTCTTTCTTTCTTTCTTTCTTTCTTTCTTTCTTTCTTTCTTTCTTTCTTGATATATTCCATTCTTGCTTTCATACCTTCTCTCGTTCTATCTTTAGTTTCTTTATTACTTTCTTTTTTTCTTTCTTTCTTTCTTGATATCTTTCATTCTAGATTTCATACCTCTCATTTTATCTTTAATTTCTTTATTAATTTCTTTCTTTCTTTCTTTCTTCATATCTTTCATTCTAGCTTTCATACCTTCTCTCATTCTACCTTTAGTTTCTTTATTACTTTCATTCTTTCTTTCTTGATATCTTTCATTCTAGCTTTCATACCTTCTCTCATACTTTCTTTAGTTTCTTTTTTACTTACTTTCATTTCTTTCTTTCTTGATATCTTTCATTCTAGCTTTAATCCCTTCTCTCATCATATCTTTACTTTCTTTCTTTCTTGATATCTTTCATTCTAGATTTCATACCTCTCATTTTATCTTTAATTTCTTTATTAATTTCTTTCTTTCTTTCTTCATAGCTTTCATTCTATCTTTCATACCTTCTCTTGTTCTATCTTTAGTTTCTTTATTACTTTCTTACTTGATATAATTCATTCTAGATTTCATACCTTCTCTCATTTTATCTTTAGTTTCTTTATTGATTTCTTTCTTTCTTTCTTGATATCTATCATAATAGATTTCATACCTTCTCTCATTTTATCTTTAGTTTCTTTATTTATTTATTTCTTTCTTCCTTTCTTGATATCTTTCATTCTTGCTTTCATACCTTCTCTAATTCTATCTTTAGTTTCTTTTTTACTTACTTTCATTTCTTTCTTTCTTGATATCTTACATTCTACCTTTCATACCTTCTCTCATTCTATCTTAAGTTTCTTTTTTAATTACCTTCATTTCTTGCTTTCTTGATATGTTACATTCTAGCTTTCATACCTTCTCTCATTTCATCTCTAATTTCTTTATTGATTTCTTTCTTTCTTTCTTTCTTCATATCTTTCATTCTAGCTTTCATAAATTCTCTCATTCTATCTTTAGTTTCTTTATGACTTTCTTTTTTTCTTTTTTTCTTTCTTGATAGCTTTCATTCTAGCTCTCATACCTTCTCTCGTTCTATCTTTATTTTCTCTATTTCTTTCTTTCTTTCTTTCTTTCTTTCTTTCTTTCTTTCTTGATATATTCCATTCTTGCTTTCATACCTTCTCTCGTTCTATCTTTAGTTTCTTTATTACTTTCTTTTTTTCTTTCTTTTTTTCTTGATAGCTTTCATTCTAGCTCTCATACCTTCTCTCGTTCTATCTTTATTTTCTCTATTACTTACTTTCTTTCTTTCTTTCTTTCTTGATATCTTTCATTCTTGCTTTCATACCTTCTTTCGTTCTATCTTTATTTTCTCTATTACTTACTTTCTTTCTTTCTTTCTTTCTTGATATCTTTCATTCTAGCTTTCATAACTTCTTTCATTCTATCTTTAGTTTCTTTATTAATTACTTTTGTTCTTTCTTTCTTTCTTTCTTTCTTCATATCTCATTCTAGCTCTCATACCTTCTCTGATTCTATCTTTTGTTTCTTTACTTTTTTCTTTCTTTCTTTCTTTCTTCCTTTCTTGATAACTTTCATTCAAGCATTCATATCTTCACTCATTCAATCTTTATTTTCTTTATTACATTATTTCTACTTTGTTCCTTTTTCCTTCCTTCATATCTATCATTCTAGCTTTCATACCTTCTCTCATTCTATCTTTAGTTTCTTTATTACTTTCTTTCTTTCTTTCTTTATTTCTTGATATCTTTCATTCTATCTTTCATACCTTCTCTCGTTCTATCTTTAGTTTCTTTATTACTTTCTTACTTTCTTTCTTTATATCTTTCATTCTAGCTTTCATACCTTCTCTCATTCTATCTATAGTTTCTTTTTTACTTACTTTCATTTCTTTCTTTCTTGATATCTTTAATTCTAGCTTTCATACCTTCTCTCATTCCATCTTTAATTTCTTTATTACTTTCTTTATTGATTTCTTTTTTCTTTTCTTTCTTGATATATTTCATTCTTGCTTTCATGCCTTCTCTCATTCTATCATTAGTTTCTTTCTTGATATCTTTCATTCTAGCTTTCATACCTAATTTCATTCTATCTTTAGTTTATTTATTAATTACTTTCGTTCTTTCTTTTTTCTTTTTTCATATCTCATTCTAGCTCTCATACCTTCTCTGATTCTATCTTTAGTTTCTTTACTTTTTTCTTTCTTCCTTTCTTTCTTGATAACTATCATTCTAGCATTCATATCTTCACTCATTCAATCTTTATTTTCTTTATTACATTATTTCTACTTTGTTCCTTTTTTCTTTCTTTATATCTTTCATTCTAGCTTTCATACCTTCTCTCATTCTATCTTTAGTTTCTTTTTTACTTACTTTCATTTCTTTCTTTCTTTATATCTTACATTCTAGCTCTCATACCTTCTCTGATTCTATCTTTTGTTTCTTTACTTTTTTCTTTCTTTCTTTCTTCCTTTCTTGATAACTTTCATTCAAGCATTCATATCTTCACTCATTCAATCTTTATTTTCTTTATTACATTATTTCTACTTTGTTCCTTTTTCCTTCCTTCATATCTATCATTCTAGCTTTCATACCTTCTCTCATTCTATCTTTAGTTTCTTTATTACTTTCTTTCTTTCTTTCTTTATTTCTTGATATCTTTCATTCTATCTTTCATACCTTCTCTCGTTCTATCTTTAGTTTCTTTATTTCTTTCTTACTTTCTTTCTTTATATCTTTCATTCTAGCTTTCATACCTTCTCTCATTCTATCTATAGTTTCTTTTTTACTTACTTTCATTTCTTTCTTTCTTGATATCTTAAATTCTAGCTTTCATACCTTCTCTCATTCCATCTTTAATTTCTTTATTACTTTCTTTATTGATTTCTTTTTTCTTTTCTTTCTTGATATATTTCATTCTTGCTTTCATGCCTTCTCTCATTCTATCATTAGTTTCTTTCTTGATATCTTTCATTCTAGCTTTCATACCTTCTTTCATTCTATCTTTAGTTTCTTTATTAATTACTTTCGTTCTTTCTTTTTTCTTTTTTCATATCTCATTCTACCTCTCATACCTTCTCTGATTCTATCTTTAGTTTCTTTACTTTTTTCTTTCTTCCTTTCTTTCTTGATAACTATCATTCTAGCATTCATATCTTCACTCATTCAATCTTTATTTTCTTTATTACATTATTTCTACTTTGTTCCTTTTTTCTTTCTTTATATCTTTCATTCTAGCTTTCATACCTTCTCTCATTCTATCTTTAGTTTCTTTTTTACTTACTTTCATTTCTTTCTTTCTTTATATCTTACATTCTAGCTCTCATACCTTCTCTGATTCTATCTTTTGTTTCTTTACTTTTTTCTTTCTTTCTTTCTTCCTTTCTTGATAACTTTCATTCAAGCATTCATATCTTCACTCATTCAATCTTTATTTTCTTTATTACATTATTTCTACTTTGTTCCTTTTTCCTTCCTTCATATCTATCATTCTAGCTTTCATACCTTCTCTCATTCTATCTTTAGTTTCTTTATTACTTTAATTCTTTCTTTCTTTATTTCTTGATATCTTTCATTCTATCTTTCATACCTTCTCTCGTTCTATCTTTAGTTTCTTTATTACTTTCTTTCTTTTTCTTTATTTCTTTCTTGATATCTTTCGTTCTATCTTTCATACCTTCTCTCGTTCTATCTTTAGTTTCTTTATTACTTTCTTACTTTCTATCTTGATATCTTTCATTCTAGCTTTCATACCTTCTCTCATTCTTTCTTTAGTTTCTTTTTTACTTACTTTCATTTCTTTCTTTCTTGATATCTTTCATTCTAGCTTTAATCCCTTCTCTCATCATATCTTTACTTTCTTTCTTTCTTGATATCTTTCATTCTAGATTTCATACCTCTCATTTTATCTTTAATTTCTTTATTAATTTCTTTCTTTCTTTCTTCATAGCTTTCATTCTATCTTTCATACCTTCTCTCGTTCTATCTTTAGTTTCTTTATTACTTTCTTACTTGATATAATTCATTCTAGATTTCATACCTTCTCTCATTTTATCTTTAGTTTCTTTATTGATTTCTTTCTTTCTTTCTTGATATCTATCATAATAGATTTCATACCTTCTCTCATTTTATCTTTAGTTTTTTATTGATTTCTTTCTTTCTTCCTTTCTTGATATCTTTCATTCTAGCTTTCATACCTTCTCTCATTCTATCTTTAGTTTCTTTTTTACTTACTTTCATTTCTTTCTTTTTTAATATCTTACATTCTAGCTTTCATACCTTCTCTCATTCTATCTTTAGTTTCTTTATTACTTTCTTTCTTTCTTTCTTTCTTTCTTGATATCATTCATTCTATCTTTCATACCTTCTCTCGTTCTATCTTTAGTTTCTTTCTTACTTTCTTACTTTCTTTCTTTATATCTTTCATTCTAGCTTTCATACCTTCTCTCATTCTATCTATAGTTTCTTTTTTACTTACTTTCATTTCTTTCTTTCTTGATATCTTAAATTCTAGCTTTCATACCTTCTCTCATTCCATCTTTAATTTCTTTATTACTTTCTTTATTGATTTCTTTTTTTCTTTCTTTCTTGATATATTTCATTCTTGCTTTCATGCCTTCTCTCATTCTCTCATTAGTTTCTTTCTTGATATCTTTCATTCTAGCTTTCATACCTTCTTTCATTCTATCTTTAGTTTCTTTATTAATTACTTTCGTTCTTTCTTTTTTCTTTCTTCATATCTCATTCTAGCTCTCATACCTTCTCTGATTCTATTTTTAGTTTCTTTACTTTTTTCTTTCTTCCTTTCTTTCTTGATAACTATCATTCTAGCATTCATATCTTCACTCATTCTATCTTTAGTTTCTTTATTACTTTCTTTCTTTCTTTCTTTATTTCTTGATATCTTTCATTCTATCTTTCATACCTTCTCTCGTTCTATCTTTAGTTTCTTTATTACTTTCTTACTTTCTATCTTGATATCTTTCATTCTAGCTTTCATACCTTCTCTCATACTATCTTTAGTTTCTTTTTTACTTACTTTCATTTCTTTCTTTCTTGATATCTTTCATTCTAGCTTTAATCCCTTCTCTCATCATATCTTTACTTTCTTTCTTTCTTGATGTCTTTCATTCTAGATTTCATACCTCTCATTTTATCTTTAATTTCTTTATTAATTTCTTTCTTTCTTTCTTTCTTCATATCTTTCATTCTAGCTTTCATACCTTCTCTCATTCTATCTTTAGTTTCTTTATTACTTTCATTCTTTCTTTCTTAATATCTTTCATTCTATCTTTCATACCTTCTCTCGTTCTATCTTTAGTTTCTTTATTACTTTCTTACTTGATATAATTCATTCTAGATTTCATAACTTCTCTCATTTTATCTTTAGTTTCTTTATTGATTTCTTTCTTTCTTTCTTGATATCTATCATAATAGATTTCATACCTTCTCTCATTTTATCTTTAGTTTCTTTATTTATTTAATTCTTTCTTCCTTTCTTGATATCTTTCATTCTTGCTTTCATACCTTCTCTCATTCTATCTTAAGTTTCTTTTTTAATTACTTTCATTTCTTGCTTTCTTGATATGTTACATTCTAGCTTTCATACCTTCTCTCATTTCATCTCTAATTTCTTTATTGATTTCTTTCTTTCTTTCTTTCTTCATATCTTTCATTCTAGCTTTCATAAATTCTCTCATTCTATCTTTAGTTTCTTTATGACTTTCTTTTTTTCTTTTTTTCTTTCTTGATAGCTTTCATTCTAGCTCTCATACCTTCTCTCGTTCTATCTTTATTTTCTCTATTACTTTCTTTCTTTCTTTCTTTCTTTCTTTCTTTCTTTCTTGATATATTCCATTCTTGCTTTCATACCTTCTCTCGTTCTATCTTTAGTTTCTTTATTACTTTCTTTTTTTCTTTCTTTTTTTCTTGATAGCTTTCATTCTAGCTCTCATACCTTCTCTCGTTCTATCTTTATTTTCTCTATTACTTTCTTTCTTTCTTTCTTTCTTGATATCTTTCATTCTTGCTTTCATACCTTCTCTCGTTCTATCTTTATTTTCTCTATTACTTACTTACTTTCTTTCTTTCTTTCTTGATATCTTTCATTCTAGCTTTCATAACTTCTTTCATTCTATCTTTAGTTTCTTTATTAATTACTTTTGTTCTTTCTTTCTTTCTTTCTTTCTTCATATCTCATTCTAGCTCTCATACCTTCTCTGATTCTATCTTTTGTTTCTTTACTTTTTTCTTTCTTTCTTTCTTCCTTTCTTGATAACTTTCATTCAAGCATTCATATCTTCACTCATTCAATCTTTATTTTCTTTATTACATTATTTCTACTTTGTTCCTTTTTCCTTCCTTCATATCTATCATTCTAGCTTTCATACCTTCTCTCATTCTATCTTTAGTTTCTTTATTACTTTCTTTCTTTCTTTCTTTATTTCTTGATATCTTTCATTCTATCTTTCATACCTTCTCTCGTTCTATCTTTAGTTTCTTTATTACTTTCTTACTTTCTTTCTTTATATCTTTCATTCTAGCTTTCATACCTTCTCTCATTCTATCTATAGTTTCTTTTTTACTTACTTTCATTTCTTTCTTTCTTGATATCTTAAATTCTAGCTTTCATACCTTCTCTCATTCCATCTTTAATTTCTTTATTACTTTCTTTATTGATTTCTTTTTTCTTTTCTTTCTTGATATATTTCATTCTTGTTTTCATGCCTTTTCTCATTCTATCATTAGTTTCTTTCTTGATATCTTTCAATCTAGCTTTCATACCTTCTTTCATTCTATCTTTAGTTTCTTTATTAATTACTTTCGTTCTTTCTTTTTTCTTTTTTCATATCTCATTCTACCTCTCATACCTTCTCTGATTCTATCTTTAGTTTCTTTACTTTTTTCTTTCTTCCTTTCTTTCTTGATAACTATCATTCTAGCATTCATATCTTCACTCATTCAATCTTTATTTTCTTTATTACATTATTTCTACTTTGTTCCTTTTTTCTTTCTTTATATCTTTCATTCTAGCTTTCATACCTTCTCTCATTCTATCTTTAGTTTCTTTTTTACTTACTTTCATTTCTTTCTTTCTTTATATCTTACATTCTAGCTTTCATACCTTCTCTCATTCTATCTTTAGTTTCTTTATTACTTTCTTTCTTTCTTTCTTGATTTCTTTCATTCTATCTTTCATACCTTCTCTCGTTCTATCTTTAGTTTCTTTATTACTTTCTTACTTTCTATCTTGATATCTTTCATTCTAGCTTTCATACCTTCTCTCATTCTTTCTTTAGTTTCTTTTTTACTTACTTTCATTTCTTTCTTTCTTGATATCTTTCATTCTAGCTTTAATCCCTTCTCTCATCATATCTTTACTTTCTTTCTTTCTTGATATCTTTCATTCTAGATTTCATACCTCTCATTTTATCTTTAATTTCTTTATTAATTTCTTTCTTTCTTTCTTCATAGCTTTCATTCTATCTTTCATACCTTCTCTTGTTCTATCTTTAGTTTCTTTATTACTTTCTTACTTGATATAATTCATTCTAGATTTCATACCTTCTCTCATTTTATCTTTAGTTTCTTTATTGATTTCTTTCTTTCTTCCTTTCTTGATATCTTTCATAATAGATTTCATACCTTCTCTCATTCTATTTTTAGTTTCTTTTTTACTTACTTTCATTTCTTTCTTTCTTGATATCTTACATTCTAGCTTTCATACCTTCTCTCATTCTATCTTTAGTTTCTTTATTACTTTCTTTCTTTCTTTCTTTCTTTCTTTCTTGATATCATTCATTCTATCTTTCATACCTTCTCTCGTTCTATCTTTAGTTTCTTTATTACTTTCTTCCTTTCTTTCTTGATATCTTTCATTCTAGCTTTCATACCTTCTCTCATTCTTTCTTTAGTTTCTTTTTTACTTACTTTCATTTCTGTCTTTCTTGATATCTTTCATTCTAGCTTTAATCCCTTCTCTAATTCTATCTTTAGTTTCTTTATTAGTTACTTTCCTTCTTTCTTGATATCTTTCATTCTAGATTTCATATCTTCTCTCATTTTATCTTTAGTTTCTTTATTAATTTCATTCTTTCTTTCTTTCTCCATATCTTTTATTCTAGCTTTCATACCTTCTCTCATTTTATCTTTAGTTTCTTTTTTACTTACTTTCATTTCTTTCTTTCTTGATATCTTACATTCTTGCTTTCATACCTTCTCTCGTTCTATCTTTAGTTTCTTTATTACTTTTTTTTTTTCTTTTTTTCTTGATAGCTTTCATTCTAGCTCTCATACCTTCTCTCGTTCTATCTTTATTTTCTCTATTACTTTCTTTCTTTCTTTCTTTCTTGATATCTTTCATTCTTGCTTTTATACCTTCTCTCATTCTATCTTTAGTTTCTTTTTTAATTACTTTCATTTCTTGCTTTCTTGATATGTTACATTCTAGCTTTCATACCTTCTCTCATTTCATCTCTAATTTCTTTATTGATTTCTTTCTTTCTTTCTTTCTTCATATCTTTCATTCTAGCTTTCATAAATTCTCTCGTTCTATCTTTATTTTCTCTATTACTTTCTTTCTTTCTTTCTTTCTTTCTTTCTTTCTTTCTTTCTTTCTTTCTTGATATATTCCATTCTTGCTTTCATACCTTCTCTCATTCTTTCTTTAGTTTCTTTTTTACTTACTTTCATTTCTGTCTTTCTTGATATCTTTCATTCTAGCTTTAATCCCTTCTCTAATTCTATCTTTAGTTTCTTTATTAGTTACTTTCCTTCTTTCTTGATATCTTTCATTCTAGATTTCATATCTTCTCTCATTTTATCTTTAGTTTCTTTATTAATTTCATTCTTTCTTTCTTTCTCCATATCTTTTATTCTAGCTTTCATACCTTCTCTCATTTTATCTTTAGTTTCTTTTTTACTTACTTTCATTTCTTTCTTTCCTGATATCTTACATTCTTGCTTTCATACCTTCTCTCGTTCTATCTTTAGTTTCTTTATTACTTTCTTTTTTTCTTTCTTTCTTTCCTGATAGCTTTCATTCTAGCTCTCATACCTTCTCTCGTTCTATCTTTATTTTCTCTATTACTTTCTTACTTACATTCTTTCTTTCTTGATATGTTACATTCTAGCTTTCATACCTTCTCTCATTTCATCTCTAATTTCTTTATTGATTTCTTTCTTTCTTTCTTTCTTCATATCTTTCATTCTAGCTTTCATAAATTCTCTCATTCTATCTTTAGTTTCTTTATTACTTTCTTACTTTCTATCTTTCTTTCTTGATATCTTTCATTCTATCTTTCATACCTTCTCTCGTTCTATCTTTAGTTTCTTTATTACTTTCTTACTTTCTATCTTGATATCTTTCATTCTAGCTTTCATACCTTCTCTCATTCTTTCTTTAGTTTCTTTTTTACTTACTTTCATTTCTTTCTTTCTTGATATCTTTCATTCTAGCTTTAATCCCTTCTCTCATCAAATCTTTACTTTCTTTCTTTCTTGATATCTTTCATTCTAGATTTCATACCTCTCATTTTATCTTTAATTTCTTTATTAATTTCTTTCTTTCTTTCTTCATAGCTTTCATTCTATCTTTCATACCTTCTCTCGTTCTATCTTTAGTTTCTTTATTACTTTCTTACTTGATATAATTCATTCTAGATTTCATACCTTCTCTCATTTTATCTTTAGTTTCTTTATTGATTTCTTTCTTTCTTCCTTTCTTGATATCTTTCATAATAGATTTCATACCTTCTCTCATTCTATCTTTAGTTTCTTTTTTACTTACTTTCATTTCTTTCTTTCTTGATATCTTACATTCTAGCTTTCATACCTTCTCTCATTCTATCTTTAGTTTCTTTATTACTTTCTTTCTTTCTTTCTTTCTTTCTTTCTTGATATCATTCATTCTATCTTTCATACCTTCTCTCGTTCTATCTTTAGTTTCTTTATTACTTTCTTCCTTTCTTTCTTGATATCTTTCATTCTAGCTTTCATACCTTCTCTCATTCTTTCTTTAGTTTCTTTTTTACTTACTTTCATTTCTGTCTTTCTTGATATCTTTCATTCTAGCTTTAATCCCTTCTCTAATTCTATCTTTAGTTTCTTTATTAGTTACTTTCCTTCTTTCTTGATATCTTTCATTCTAGATTTCATATCTTCTCTCATTTTATCTTTAGTTTCTTTATTAATTTCATTCTTTCTTTCTTTCTCCATATCTTTTATTCTAGCTTTCATACCTTCTCTCATTTTATCTTTAGTTTCTTTTTTACTTACTTTCATTTCTTTCTTTCTTGATATCTTACATTCTAGCTTTCATACCTTCTCTCGTTCTATCTTTAGTTTCTTTATTACTTTCTTTTTTTCTTTCTTTCTTTCCTGATAGCTTTCATTCTAGCTCTCATACCTTCTCTCGTTCTATCTTTATTTTCTCTATTACTTTCTTACTTACTTTCTTTCTTTCTTGATATCTTTCATTCTAGCTTTCATACCTCCTCTCCTTTCATCTCTAATTTCTTTATTGATTTCTTTCTTTCTTTCTTTCTTCATATCTTTCATTCTAGCTTTCATAAATTCTCTCATTCTATCTTTAGTTTCTTTATTACTTTCTTTCTTTCTTTCTTTCTTGATAGCTTTCATTCTAGCTCTCATACCTTCTCTCGTTCTATCTTTATTTTCTCTATTACTATCTTTCTTTCTTTCTTTCTTTCTTGATATATTCCATTCTTGCTTTCATACCTTCTCTCGTTCTATCTTTAGTTTCTTTATTACTTTCTTTTTTTCTTTCTTTTTTTCTTGATAGCTTTCATTCTAGCTCTCATACCTTCTCTCGTTCTATCTTTATTTTCTCTATTACTTTCTTTCTTTCTTTCTTTCTTGATATCTTTCATTCTTGCTTTTATACCTTCTCTCATTCTATCTTTAGTTTCTTTTTTAATTACTTTCATTTCTTGCTTTCTTGATATGTTACATTCTAGCTTTCATACCTTCTCTGATTTCATCTCTAATTTCTTTATTGATTTCTTTCTTTCTTTCTTTCTTCATATCTTTCATTCTAGCTTTCATAAATTCTCTCATTCTATCTTTAGTTTCTTTATTACTTTCTTTTTTTCTTTCTTTCTTTCTTGATAGCTTTCATTCTAGCTCTCATACCTTCTCTCGTTCTATCTTTATTTTCTCTATTACTTTCTTTCTTTCTTTCTTTCTTTCTTTCTTTCTTGATATATTCCATTCTTGCTTTCATACCTTCTCTCATTCTTTCTTTAGTTTCTTTTTTACTTACTTTCATTTCTGTCTTTCTTGATATCTTTCATTCTAGCTTTAATCCCTTCTCTAATTCTATCTTTTGTTTCTTTATTAGTTACTTTCCTTCTTTCTTGATATCTTTCATTCTAGATTTCATATCTTCTCTCATTTTATCTTTAGTTTCTTTATTAATTTCATTCTTTCTTTCTTTCTCCATATCTTTTATTCTAGCTTTCATACCTTCTCTCATTTTATCTTTAGTTTCTTTTTTACTTACTTTCATTTCTTTCTTTCCTGATATCTTACATTCTAGCTTTCATACCTTCTCTCGTTCTATCTTTAGTTTCTTTATTACTTTCTTTTTTTCTTTCTTTCTTTCCTGATAGCTTTCATTCTAGCTCTCATACCTTCTCTCGTTCTATCTTTATTTTCTCTATTACTTTCTTACTTACATTCTTTCTTTCTTGATATGTTACATTCTAGCTTTCATACCTTCTCTCATTTCATCTCTAATTTCTTTATTGATTTCTTTCTTTCTTTCTTTCTTCATATCTTTCATTCTAGCTTTCATAAATTCTCTCATTCTATCTTTAGTTTCTTTATTACTTTCTTACTTTCTATCTTGATATCTTACATTCTAGCTTTCATACCTTCTCTCATTCTATCTTTAGTTTCTTTATTACTTTCTTTCTTTCTTTCTTTCTTTCTTGATATCTTTCATTCTATCTTTCATACCTTCTCTCGTTCTATCTTTAGTTTCTTTATTACTTTCTTACTTTCTATCTTGATATCTTTCATTCTAGCTTTCATACCTTCTCTCATTCTTTCTTTAGTTTCTTTTTTACTTACTTTCATTTCTTTCTTTCTTGATATCTTTCATTCTAGCTTTAATCCCTTCTCTCATCAAATCTTTACTTTCTTTCTTTCTTGATATCTTTCATTCTAGATTTCATACCTCTCATTTTATCTTTAATTTCTTTATTAATTTCTTTCTTTCTTTCTTCATAACTTTCATTCTATCTTTCATACCTTCTCTCGTTCTATCTTTAGTTTCTTTATTACTTTCTTACTTGATATAATTCATTCTAGCTTTCATACCTTCTCTCATTCTATCTTTAGTTTCTTTTTTACTTACTTTCATTTCTTTCTTTCTTGATATCTTACATTCTAGCTTTCATACCTTCTCTCATTCTATCTTTAGTTTCTTTATTACTTTCTTTCTTTCTTTCTTTCTTTCTTTCTTTCTTGATATCATTCATTCTATCTTTCATACCTTCTCTCGTTCTATCTTTAGTTTCTTTATTACTTTCTTACTTTCTTTCTTGATATCTTTCATTCTAGCTTTCATACCTTCTCTCATTCTATCTATAGTTTCTTTTTTACTTACTTTCATTTCTTTCTTTCTTGATATCTTAAATTCTAGCTTTCATACCTTCTCTCATTCCATCTTTAATTTCTTTATTACTTTCTTTATTGATTTCTTTTTTTCTTTCTTTCTTGATATATTTCATTCTTGCTTTCATGCCTTCTCTCATTCTATCATTAGTTTCTTTCTTGATATCTTTCATTCTAGCTTTCATACCTTCTTTCATTCTATCTTTAGTTTCTTTATTAATTACTTTCGTTCTTTCTTTTTTCTTTCTTCATATCTCATTC
Organism: Intellagama lesueurii; assembly: GCA_037013535.1. Taxonomy (NCBI): domain Eukaryota; kingdom Metazoa; phylum Chordata; class Lepidosauria; order Squamata; family Agamidae; genus Intellagama; species Intellagama lesueurii. The sequence continues at coordinate 95,970,510 of JBAJHW010000002.1, forward strand.
TAGCTCTCATACCTTCTCTGATTCTATCTTTAGTTTCTTTACTTTTTTCTTTCTTCCTTTCTTTCTTGATAACTATCATTCTAGCATTCATATCTTCACTCATTCAATCTTTATTTTCTTTATTACATTATTTCTACTTTGTTCCTTTTTTCTTTCTTTATATCTTTCATTCTAGCTTTCATACCTTCTCTCATTCTATCTTTAGTTTCTTTTTTACTTACTTTCATTTCTTTCTTTCTTTATATCTTACATTCTAGCTCTCATACCTTCTCTGATTCTATCTTTTGTTTCTTTACTTTTTTCTTTCTTTCTTTCTTCCTTTCTTGATAACTTTCATTCAAGCATTCATATCTTCACTCATTCAATCTTTATTTTCTTTATTACATTATTTCTACTTTGTTCCTTTTTCCTTCCTTCATATCTATCATTCTAGCTTTCATACCTTCTCTCATTCTATCTTTAGTTTCTTTATTACTTTAATTCTTTCTTTCTTTATTTCTTGATATCTTTCATTCTATCTTTCATACCTTCTCTCGTTCTATCTTTAGTTTCTTTATTACTTTCTTACTTTCTATCTTGATATGTTTCATTCTAGCTTTCATACCTTCTCTCATACTATCTTTAGTTTCTTTTTTACTTACTTTCATTTCTTTCTTTCTTGATATCTTTCATTCTAGCTTTAATCCCTTCTCTCATCATATCTTTACTTTCTTTCTTTCTTGATATCTTTCATTCTAGATTTCATACCTCTCATTTTATCTTTAATTTCTTTATTAATTTCTTTCTTTCTTTCTGTCTTCATATCTTTCATTCTAGCTTTCATACCTTCTCTCATTCTATCTTTAGTTTCTTTATTACTTTCATTCTTTCTTTCTTGATATCTTTCATTCTATCTTTCATACCTTCTCTCATTCTATCTTTAGTTTCTTTTTTACTTACTTTCTTTCTTTCTTGATATCTATCATAATAGATTTCATACCTTCTCTCATTTTATCCTTAGTTTCTTTATTTATTTATTTCTTTCTTCCTTTCTTGATATCTTTCATTCTTGCTTTCATACCTTCTCTCATTCTATCTTTAGTTTCTTTTTTACTTACTTTCATTTCTTTCTTTCTTGATATCTTACATTCTAGCTTTCATACCTTCTCTCATTCTATCTTAAGTTTCTTTTTAAATTACTTTCATTTCTTGCTTTCTTGATATGTTACATTCTAGCTTTCATTCCTTCTCTCATTTCATCTCTAATTTCTTTATTGATTTCTTTCTTTCTTTCTTTCTTCATATCTTTCATTCTAGCTTTCATAAATTCTCTCATTCTATCTTTAGTTTCTTTATGACTTTCTTTTTTTCTTTCTTTCTTTCTTGATAGCTTTCATTCTAGCTCTCATACCTTCTCTCGTTCTATCTTTATTTTCTCTATTACTTTCTTTCTTTCTTTCTTTCTTTCTTTCTTTCTTGATATATTCCATTCTTCCTTTCATACCTTCTCTCGTTCTATCTTTAGTTTCTTTATTACTTTCTTTTTTTCTTTCTTTTTTTCTTGATAGCTTTCATTCTAGCTCTCATACCTTCTCTCGTTCTATCTTTATTTTCTCTATTACTTACTTTCTTTCTTTCTTTCTTTCTTGATATCTTTCATTCTAGCTCTCATACCTTCTCTCGTTCTATCTTTATTTTCTCTATTACTTACTTTCTTTCTTTCTTTCTTTCTTGATATCTTTCATTCTTGCTTTCATACCTTCTCTTGTTCTATCTTTATTTTCTCTATTACTTACTTTCTTTCTTTCTTTCTTTCTTCATATCTCATTCTAGCTCTCATACCTTCTCTGATTCTATCTTTTGTTTCTTTACTTTTTTCTTTCTTTCTTTCTTCCTTTCTTGATAACTTTCATTCAAGCATTCATATCTTTACTCATTCAATCTTTATTTTCTTTATTACATTATTTCTACTTTCTTCCTTTTTCCTTAATTCATATCTATCATTCTAGCTTTCATACCTTCTCTCATTCTATCTTTAGTTTCTTTATTACTTTCTTTCTTTCTTTCTTTCTTTCTTGATATCATTCATTCTATCTTTCATACCTTCTCTCGTTCTATCTTTAGTTTCTTTATTACTTTCTTACTTTCTTTCTTGATATCTTTCATTCTAGCTTTCATACCTTCTCTCATTCTATCTATAGTTTCTTTTTTACTTACTTTCATTTCTTTCTTTCTTGATATCTTAAATTCTAGCTTTCATACCTTCTCTCATTCCATCTTTAATTTCTTTATTACTTTCTTTATTGATTTCTTTTTTCTTTTCTTTCTTGATATATTTCATTCTTGCTTTCATGCCTTCTCTCATTCTATCATTAGTTTCTTTCTTGATATCTTTCATTCTAGCTTTCATACCTTCTTTCATTCTATCTTTAGTTTCTTTATTAATTACTTTCGTTCTTTCTTTTTTCTTTTTTCATATCTCATTCTAGCTCTCATACCTTCTCTGATTCTATCTTTAGTTTCTTTACTTTTTTCTTTCTTCCTTTCTTTCTTGATAACTATCATTCTAGCATTCATATCTTCACTCATTCAATCTTTATTTTCTTTATTACATTATTTCTACTTTGTTCCTTTTTTCTTTCTTTATATCTTTCATTCTAGCTTTCATACCTTCTCTCATTCTATCTTTAGTTTCTTTTTTACTTACTTTCATTTCTTTCTTTCTTTATATCTTACATTCTAGCTTTCATACCTTCTCTCATTCTATCTTTAGTTTCTTTATTACTTTCTTTCTTTCTTTCTTGATATCTTTCATTCTATCTTTCATACCTTCTCTCGTTCTATCTTTAGTTTCTTTATTACTTTCTTACTTTCTATCTTGATATCTTTCATTCTAGCTTTCATACCTTCTCTCATTCTTTCTTTAGTTTCTTTTTTACTTACTTTCATTTCTTTCTTTCTTGATATCTTTCATTCTAGCTTTAATCCCTTCTCTCATCATATCTTTACTTTCTTTCTTTCTTGATATCTTTCATTCTAGATTTCATACCTCTCATTTTATCTTTAATTTCTTTGTTAATTTCTTTCTTTCTTTCTTCATAGCTTTCATTCTATCTTTCATACCTTCTCTCGTTCTATCTTTAGTTTCTTTATTACTTTCTTACTTGATATAATTCATTCTAGATTTCATACCTTCTCTCATTTTATCTTTAGTTTCTTTATTGATTTCTTTCTTTCTTCCTTTCTTGATATCTTTCATAATAGATTTCATACCTTCTCTCATTCTATCTTTAGTTTCTTTTTTACTTACTTTCATTTCTTTCTTTCTTGATATCTTACATTCTAGCTTTCATACCTTCTCTCATTCTATCTTTAGTTTCTTTATTACTTTCTTTCTTTCTTTCTTTCTTTCTTTCTTGATATCATTCATTCTATCTTTCATACCTTCTCTCGTTCTATCTTTAGTTTCTTTATTACTTTCTTCCTTTCTTTCTTGATATCTTTCATTCTAGCTTTCATACCTTCTCTCATTCTTTCTTTAGTTTCTTTTTTACTTACTTTCATTTCTGTCTTTCTTGATATCTTTCATTCTAGCTTTAATCCCTTCTCTAATTCTATCTTTAGTTTCTTTATTAGTTACTTTCCTTCTTTCTTGATATCTTTCATTCTAGATTTCATATCTTCTCTCATTTTATCTTTAGTTTCTTTATTAATTTCATTCTTTCTTTCTTTCTCCATATCTTTTATTCTAGCTTTCATACCTTCTCTCATTTTATCTTTAGTTTCTTTTTTACTTACTTTCATTTCTTTCTTTCTTGATATCTTACATTCTAGCTTTCATACCTTCTCTCGTTCTATCTTTAGTTTCTTTATTACTTTCTTTTTTTCTTTCTTTCTTTCCTGATAGCTTTCATTCTAGCTCTCATACCTTCTCTCGTTCTATCTTTATTTTCTCTATTACTTTCTTACTTACTTTCTTTCTTTCTTGATATCTTTCATTCTAGCTTTCATACCTCCTCTCATTTCATCTCTAATTTCTTTATTGATTTCTTTCTTTCTTTCTTTCTTCATATCTTTCATTCTAGCATTCATAAATTCTCTCATTCTATCTTTAGTTTCTTTATTACTTTCTTTCTTTCTTTCTTTCTTGATAGCTTTCATTCTAGCTCTCATACCTTCTCTCGTTCTATCTTTATTTTCTCTATTACTATCTTTCTTTCTTTCTTTCTTTCTTTCTTGATATATTCCATTCTTGCTTTCATACCTTCTCTCGTTCTATCTTTAGTTTCTTTATTACTTTCTTTTTTTCTTTCTTTTTTTCTTGATAGCTTTCATTCTAGCTCTCATACCTTCTCTCGTTCTATCTTTATTTTCTCTATTACTTTCTTTCTTTCTTTCTTTCTTGATATCTTTCATTCTTGCTTTTATACCTTCTCTCATTCTATCTTTAGTTTCTTTTTTAATTACTTTCATTTCTTGCTTTCTTGATATGTTACATTCTAGCTTTCATACCTTCTCTGATTTCATCTCTAATTTCTTTATTGATTTCTTTCTTTCTTTCTTTCTTCATATCTTTCATTCTAGCTTTCATAAATTCTCTCATTCTATCTTTAGTTTCTTTATTACTTTCTTTTTTTCTTTCTTTCTTTCTTGATAGCTTTCATTCTAGCTCTCATACCTTCTCTCGTTCTATCTTTATTTTCTCTATTACTTTCTTTCTTTCTTTCTTTCTTTCTTTCTTTCTTTCTTTCTTGATATATTCCATTCTTGCTTTCATACCTTCTCTCATTCTTTCTTTAGTTTCTTTTTTACTTACTTTCATTTCTGTCTTTCTTGATATCTTTCATTCTAGCTTTAATCCCTTCTCTAATTCTATCTTTAGTTTCTTTATTAGTTACTTTCCTTCTTTCTTGATATCTTTCATTCTAGATTTCATATCTTCTCTCATTTTATCTTTAGTTTCTTTATTAATTTAATTCTTTCTTTCTTTCTCCATATCTTTTATTCTAGCTTTCATACCTTCTCTCATTTTATCTTTAGTTTCTTTTTTACTTACTTTCATTTCTTTCTTTCCTGATATCTTACATTCTAGCTTTCATACCTTCTCTCGTTCTATCTTTAGTTTCTTTATTACTTTCTTTTTTTCTTTCTTTCTTTCCTGATAGCTTTCATTCTAGCTCTCATACCTTCTCTCGTTCTATCTTTATTTTCTCTATTACTTTCTTACTTACTTTCTTTCTTTCTTGATATCTTTCATTCTAGCTTTCATACCTTCTCTCATTTCATCTCTAATTTCTTTATTGATTTCTTTCTTTCTTTCTTTCTTCATATCTTTCATTCTAGCTTTCATAAATTCTCTCATTCTATCTTTAGTTTCTTTATTACTTTCTTTCTTTCTTTCTTTCTTGATAGCTTTCATTCTAGCTCTCATACCTTCTCTCGTTCTATCTTTATTTTCTCTATTACTATCTTTCTTTCTTTCTTTCTTTCTTTCTTCATATATTCCATTCTTGCTTTCATACCTTCTCTCGTTCTATCTTTATTTTCTCTATTACTTACTTTCTTTCTTTCTTTCTTTCTTTCTTTCTTGATATCTTTCATTCTTGCTTTCATACCTTCTCTCGTTCTATCTTTATTTTCTCTATTACTTACTTTCTTTCTTTCTTTCTTTCTTGATATCTTTCATTCTAGCTTTCATAACTTCTTTCATTCTATCTTTAGTTTCTTTATTAATTACTTTTGTTCTTTCTTTCTTTCTTTCTTTCTTCATATCTCATTCTAGCTCTCATACCTTCTCTGATTCTATCTTTCGTTTCTTTACTTTTTTCTTTCTTCCTTTCTTTCTTGATAACTATCATTCTAGCATTCATATCTTCACTCATTCAATCTTTATTTTCTTTATTACATTATTTCTACTTTGTTCCTTTTTTCTTTCTTTATATCTTTCATTCTAGCTTTCATACCTTCTCTCATTCTATCTTTAGTTTCTTTTTTACTTACTTTCATTTCTTTCTTTCTTTATATCTTACATTCTAGCTTTCATACCTTCTCTCATTCTATCTTTAGTTTCTTTATTACTTTCTTTCTTTCTTTCTTTCTTTCTTGATATCTTTCATTCTATCTTTCATACCTTCTCTCGTTCTATCTTTAGTTTCTTTATTACTTTCTTACTTTCTATCTTGATATCTTTCATTCTAGCTTTCATACCTTCTCTCATTCTTTCTTTAGTTTCTTTTTTACTTACTTTCATTTCTTTCTTTCTTGATATCTTTCATTCTAGCTTTAATCCCTTCTCTCATCATATCTTTACTTTCTTTCTTTCTTGATATCTTTCATTCTAGATTTCATACCTCTCATTTTATCTTTAATTTCTTTATTAATTTCTTTCTTTCTTTCTTCATAGCTTTCATTCTATCTTTCATACCTTCTCTCGTTCTATCTTTAGTTTCTTTATTACTTTCTTACTTGATATAATTCATTCTAGATTTCATACCTTCTCTCATTTTATCTTTAGTTTCTTTATTGATTTCTTTCTTTCTTTCTTGATATCTATCATAATAGATTTCATACCTTCTCTCATTTTATCTTTAGTTTTTTATTGATTTCTTTCTTTCTTCCTTTCTTGATATCTTTCATTCTAGCTTTCATACCTTCTCTCATTCTATCTTTAGTTTCTTTTTTACTTACTTTCATTTCTTTCTTTCTTGATATCTTACATTCTAGCTTTCATACCTTCTCTCAATCTATCTTTAGTTTCTTTATTACTTTCTTTCTTTCTTTCTTTCTTTCTTTCTTGTTATCATTCATTCTATCTTTCATACCTTCCCTCGTTCTATCTTTAGTTTCTTTATTACTTTCTTACTTTCTTTCTTGATATCTTTCATTCTAGCTTTCATACCTTCTCTCATTCTATCTATAGTTTCTTTTTTACTTACTTTCATTTCTTTCTTTCTTGATATCTTAAATTCTAGCTTTCATAGCTTCTCTCATTCCATCTTTAATTTCTTTATTACTTTCTTTATTGATTTCTTTTTTTCTTTCTTTCTTGATATATTTCATTCTTGCTTTCATGCCTTCTCTCATTCTATCATTATTTTCTTTCTTGATATCTTTCATTCTAGCTTTCATACCTTCTTTCATTCTATCTTTAGTTTCTTTATTAATTATTTTCGTTCTTTCTTTTTTCTTTCTTCATATCTCATTCTAGCTCTCATACCTTCTCTGATTCTATCTTTAGTTTCTTTACTTTTTTCTTTCTTCCTTTCTTTCTTGATAACTATCATTCTAGCATTCATATCTTCACTCATTCAATCTTTATTTTCTTTATTACATTATTTCTACTTTGTTCCTTATTTCTTTCTTTATATCTTTCATTCTAGATTTCATTCCTTCTCTCATTCTATCTTTAGTTTCTTTTTTACTTACTTTCATTTCTTTCTTTCTTTATATCTTACATTCTAGCTTTCATACCTTCTCTCATTCTATCTTTAGTTTCTTTATTACTTTCTTTCTTTCTTTCTTTCTTTCTTGATATCTTTCATTCTATCTTTCATACCTTCTCTCGTTCTATCTTTAGTTTCTTTATTACTTTCTTACTTTCTATCTTGATATCTTTCATTCTAGCTTTCATACCTTCTCTCATTCTTTCTTTAGTTTCTTTTTTACTTACTTTCATTTCTTTCTTTCTTGATATCTTTCATTCTAGCTTTAATCCCTTCTCTCATCATATCTTTACTTTCTTTCTTTCTTGATATCTTTCATTCTAGATTTCATACCTCTCATTTTATCTTTAATTTCTTTATTAATTTATTTCTTTCTTTCTTCATAGCTTTCATTCTATCTTTCATACCTTCTCTCGTTCTATCTTTAGTTTCTTTATTACTTTCTTACTTGATATAATTCATTCTAGATTTCATACCTTCTCTCATTTTATCTTTAGTTTCTTTATTGATTTCTTTCTTTCTTTCTTGATATCTATCATAATAGATTTCATACCTTCTCTCATTTTATCTTTAGTTTTTTATTGATTTCTTTCTTTCTTCCTTTCTTGATATCTTTCATTCTAGCTTTCATACCTTCTCTCATTCTATCTTTAGTTTCTTTTTTACTTACTTTCATTTCTTTCTTTCTTGATATCTTACATTCTAGCTTTCATACCTTCTCTCATTCTATCTTTAGTTTCTTTATTACTTTCTTTCTTTCTTTCTTTCTTTCTTTCTTGATATCATTCATTCTATCTTTCATACCTTCTCTCGTTCTATCTTTAGTTTCTTTATTACTTTCTTACTTTCTTTCTTGATATCTTTCATTCTAGCTTTCATACCTTCTCTCATTCTATCTATAGTTTCTTTTTTACTTACTTTCATTTCTTTCTTTCTTGATATCTTAAATTCTAGCTTTCGTAGCTTCTCTCATTCCATCTTTAATTTCTTTATTACTTTCTTTATTGATTTCTTTTTTTCTTTCTTTCTTGATATATTTCATTCTTGCTTTCATGCCTTCTCTCATTCTATCATTATTTTCTTTCTTGATATCTTTCATTCTAGCTTTCATACCTTCTTTCATTCTATCTTTAGTTTCTTTATTAATTATTTTCGTTCTTTCTTTTTTCTTTCTTCATATCTCATTCTAGCTCTCATACCTTCTCTGATTCTATCTTTAGTTTCTTTACTTTTTTCTTTCTTCCTTTCTTTCTTGATAACTATCATTCTAGCATTCATATCTTCACTCATTCAATCTTTATTTTCTTTATTACATTATTTCTACTTTGTTCCTTATTTCTTTCTTTATATCTTTCATTCTAGATTTCATTCCTTCTCTCATTCTATCTTTAGTTTCTTTTTTACTTACTTTCATTTCTTTCTTTCTTTATATCTTACATTCTAGCTCTCATACCTTCTCTGATTCTATCTTTTGTTTCTTTACTTTTTTCTTTCTTTCTTTCTTCCTTTCTTGATAACTTTCATTCAAGCATTCATATCTTCACTCATTCAATCTTTATTTTCTTTATTACATTATTTCTACTTTGTTCCTTTTTCCTTCCTTCATATCTATCATTCTAGCTTTCATACCTTCTCTCATTCTATCTTTAGTTTCTTTATTACTTTCTTTCTTTCTTTCTTTATTTCTTGATATCTTTCATTCTATCTTTCATACCTTCTCTCGTTCTATCTTTAGTTTCTTTATTACTTTCTTACTTTCTATCTTGATATCTTTCATTTTAGCTTTCATACCTTCTCTCATACTATCTTTAGTTTCTTTTTTACTTACTTTCATTTCTTTCTTTCTTGATATCTTTCATTCTAGCTTTAATCCCTTCTCTCATCATATCTTTACTTTCTTTCTTTCTTGATATCTTTCATTCTAGCTTTCATACCTTCTCTCATTCTATCTTTAGTTTCTTTTTTACTTACTTTCATTTCTTTCTTTCTTCATATCTTTCATTCTAGCTTTCATACCTTCTCTCATTCTATCTTTAGTTTCTTTATTACTTTCTTTCTTTCTTTCTTGATATCTTTCATTCTATCTTTCATACCTTCTCTCGTTCTATCTTTAGTTTCTTTATTACTTTCTTACTTGATATAATTCATTCTAGATTTCATACCTTCTCTCATTTTATCTTTAGTTTCTTTATTGATTGATTTCTTTCTTTCTTGATATCTATCATAATAGATTTCATACCTTCTCTCATTTTATCTTTAGTTTCTTTATTTATTTATTTCTTTCTTCCTTTCTTGATATCTTTCATTCTTGCTTTCATACCTTCTCTCATTCTATCTTTAGTTTCTTTTTTACTTACTTTCATTTCTTTCTTTCTTGATATCTTACATTCTAGCTTTCATACCTTCTCTCATTCTATCTTAAGTTTCTTTTTTAATTACTTTCATTTCTTGCTTTCTTGATATGTTACATTCTAGCTTTCATACCTTCTCTCATTTCATCTCTAATTTCTTTATTGATTTCTTTCTTTCTTTCTTTCTTCATATCTTTCATTCTAGCTTTCATAAATTCTCTCATTCTATCTTTAGTTTCTTTATGACTTTCTTTTTTTCTTTCTTTCTTTCTTGATAGCTTTCATTCTAGCTCTCATACCTTCTCTCGTTCTATCTTTATTTTCTCTATTACTTTCTTTCTTTCTTTCTTTCTTTCTTTCTTTCTTGATATATTCCATTCTTGCTTTCATACCTTCTCTCGTTCTATCTTTAGTTTCTTTATTACATTCTTTTTTTCTTTCTTTTTTTCTTGATAGCTTTCATTCTAGCTCTCATACCTTCTCTCGTTCTATCTTTATTTTCTCTATTACTTACTTTCTTTCTTTCTTTCTTTCTTGATATCTTTCATTCTTGCTTTCATACCTTCTCTCGTTCTATCTTTATTTTCTCTATTACTTACTTTCTTTCTTTCTTTCTTTCTTGATATCTTTCATTCTAGCTTTCATAACTTCTTTCATTCTATCTTTAGTTTCTTTATTAATTACTTTTGTTCTTTCTTTCTTTCTTTCTTTCTTCATATCTCATTCTAGCTCTCATACCTTCTCTGATTCTATCTTTTGTTTCTTTACTTTTTTCTTTCTTTCTTTCTTCCTTTCTTGATAACTTTCATTCAAGCATTCATATCTTCACTCATTCAATCTTTATTTTCTTTATTACGTTATTTCTACTTTCTTCCTTTTTCCTTCCTTCATATCTATCATTCTAGCTTTCATACCTTCTCTCATTCTATCTTTAGTTTCTTTATTACTTTCTTTCTTTCTTTATTTATTTCTTGATATCTTTCATTCTATCTTTCATACCTTCTCTCGTTCTATCTTTATTTTCTCTATTACTTTCTTTCTTTCTTTCTTTCTTGATATCTTTCATTCTTGCTTTTATACCTTCTCTCATTCTATCTTTAGTTTCTTTTTTAATTACTTTCATTTCTTGCTTTCTTGATATGTTACATTCTAGCTTTCATACCTTCTCTGATTTCATCTCTAATTTCTTTATTGATTTCTTTCTTTCTTTCTTTCTTCATATCTTTCATTCTAGCTTTCATAAATTCTCTCATTCTATCTTTAGTTTCTTTATTACTTTCTTTTTTTCTTTCTTTCTTTCTTGATAGCTTTCATTCTAGCTCTCATACCTTCTCTCGTTCTATCTTTATTTTCTCTATTACTTTCTTTCTTTCTTTCTTTCTTTCTTTCTTTCTTTCTTTCTTGATATATTCCATTCTTGCTTTCATACCTTCTCTCATTCTTTCTTTAGTTTCTTTTTTACTTACTTTCATTTCTGTCTTTCTTGATATCTTTCATTCTAGCTTTAATCCCTTCTCTAATTCTATCTTTAGTTTCTTTATTAGTTACTTTCCTTCTTTCTTGATATCTTTCATTCTAGATTTCATATCTTCTCTCATTTTATCTTTAGTTTCTTTATTAATTTAATTCTTTCTTTCTTTCTCCATATCTTTTATTCTAGCTTTCATACCTTCTCTCATTTTATCTTTAGTTTCTTTTTTACTTACTTTCATTTCTTTCTTTCCTGATATCTTACATTCTAGCTTTCATACCTTCTCTCGTTCTATCTTTAGTTTCTTTATTACTTTCTTTTTTTCTTTCTTTCTTTCCTGATAGCTTTCATTCTAGCTCTCATACCTTCTCTCGTTCTATCTTTATTTTCTCTATTACTTTCTTACTTACTTTCTTTCTTTCTTGATATCTTTCATTCTAGCTTTCATACCTTCTCTCATTTCATCTCTAATTTCTTTATTGATTTCTTTCTTTCTTTCTTTCTTCATATCTTTCATTCTAGCTTTCATAAATTCTCTCATTCTATCTTTAGTTTCTTTATTACTTTCTTTCTTTCTTTCTTTCTTGATAGCTTTCATTCTAGCTCTCATACCTTCTCTCGTTCTATCTTTATTTTCTCTATTACTATCTTTCTTTCTTTCTTTCTTTCTTTCTTCATATATTCCATTCTTGCTTTCATACCTTCTCTCGTTCTATCTTTATTTTCTCTATTACTTACTTTCTTTCTTTCTTTCTTTCTTTCTTTCTTGATATCTTTCATTCTTGCTTTCATACCTTCTCTCGTTCTATCTTTATTTTCTCTATTACTTACTTTCTTTCTTTCTTTCTTTCTTGATATCTTTCATTCTAGCTTTCATAACTTCTTTCATTCTATCTTTAGTTTCTTTATTAATTACTTTTGTTCTTTCTTTCTTTCTTTCTTTCTTCATATCTCATTCTAGCTCTCATACCTTCTCTGATTCTATCTTTCGTTTCTTTACTTTTTTCTTTCTTCCTTTCTTTCTTGATAACTATCATTCTAGCATTCATATCTTCACTCATTCAATCTTTATTTTCTTTATTACATTATTTCTACTTTGTTCCTTTTTTCTTTCTTTATATCTTTCATTCTAGATTTCATACCTCTCATTTTATCTTTAATTTCTTTATTAATTTCTTTCTTTCTTTCTTTCTTCATATCTTTCATTCTAGCTTTCATACCTTCTCTCATTCTATCTTTAGTTTCTTTATTACTTTCATTCTTTCTTTCTTGATATCTTTCATTCTATCTTTCATACCTTCTCTCGTTCTATCTTTAGTTTCTTTATTACTTTCTTACTTGATATAATTCATTCTAGATTTCATACCTTCTCTCATTTTATCTTTAGTTTCTTTATTGATTGATTTCTTTCTTTCTTGATATCTATCATAATAGATTTCATACCTTCTCTCATTTTATCTTTAGTTTCTTTATTTATTTATTTCTTTCTTCCTTTCTTGATATCTTTCATTCTTGCTTTCATACCTTCTCTCATTCTATCTTTAGTTTCTTTTTTACTTACTTTCATTTCTTTCTTTCTTGATATCTTACATTCTAGCTTTCATACCTTCTCTCATTCTATCTTAAGTTTCTTTTTTAATTACTTTCATTTCTTGCTTTCTTGATATGTTACATTCTAGCTTTCATACCTTCTCTCATTTCATCTCTAATTTCTTTATTGATTTCTTTCTTTCTTTCTTTCTTCATATCTTTCATTCTAGCTTTCATAAATTCTCTCATTCTATCTTTAGTTTCTTTATGACTTTCTTTTTTTCTTTCTTTCTTTCTTGATAGCTTTCATTCTAGCTCTCATACCTTCTCTCGTTCTATCTTTATTTTCTCTATTACTTTCTTTCTTTCTTTCTTTCTTTCTTTCTTTCTTGATATATTCCATTCTTGCTTTCATACCTTCTCTCGTTCTATCTTTAGTTTCTTTATTACATTCTTTTTTTCTTTCTTTTTTTCTTGATAGCTTTCATTCTAGCTCTCATACCTTCTCTCGTTCTATCTTTATTTTCTCTATTACTTACTTTCTTTCTTTCTTTCTTTCTTGATATCTTTCATTCTTGCTTTCATACCTTCTCTCGTTCTATCTTTATTTTCTCTATTACTTACTTTCTTTCTTTCTTTCTTTCTTGATATCTTTCATTCTAGCTTTCATAACTTCTTTCATTCTATCTTTAGTTTCTTTATTAATTACTTTTGTTCTTTCTTTCTTTCTTTCTTTCTTCATATCTCATTCTAGCTCTCATACCTTCTCTGATTCTATCTTTTGTTTCTTTACTTTTTTCTTTCTTTCTTTCTTCCTTTCTTGATAACTTTCATTCAAGCATTCATATCTTCACTCATTCAATCTTTATTTTCTTTATTACGTTATTTCTACTTTCTTCCTTTTTCCTTCCTTCATATCTATCATTCTAGCTTTCATACCTTCTCTCATTCTATCTTTAGTTTCTTTATTACTTTCTTTCTTTCTTTATTTATTTCTTGATATCTTTCATTCTATCTTTCATACCTTCTCTCGTTCTATCTTTAGTTTCTTTATTACTTTCTTACTTTCTTTCTTTATATCTTTCATTCTAGCTTTCATACCTTCTCTCATTCTATCTATAGTTTCTTTTTTACTTACTTTCATTTCTTTCTTTCTAGATATCTTAAATTCTAGCTTTCATACCTTCTCTCATTCCATCTTTAATTTCTTTATTACTTTCTTTATTGATTTCTTTTTTCTTTTCTTTCTTGATATATTTCATTCTTGCTTTCATGCCTTCTCTCATTCTATCATTAGTTTCTTTCTTGATATCTTTCATTCTAGCTTTCATACCTTCTTTCATTCTATCTTTAGTTTCTTTATTAATTACTTTCGTTCTTTCTTTTTTCTTTTTTCATATCTCATTCTAGCTCTCATACCTTCTCTGATTCTATCTTTAGTTTCTTTACTTTTTTCTTTCTTCCTTTCTTTCTTGATAACTATCATTCTAGCATTCATATCTTCACTCAATCAATCTTTATTTTCTTTATTACATTATTTCTACTTTGTTCCTTTTTTCTTTCTTTATATCTTTCATTCTAGCTTTCATACCGTCTCTCATTCTATCTGTAGTTTCTTTTTTACTTACTTTTATTTCTTTCTTTCTTTATATCTTACATTCTAGCTTTCATACCTTCTCTCATTCTATCTTTAGTTTCTTTATTACTTTCTTTCTTTCTTTCTTTCTTTCTTGATATCTTTCATTCTATCTTTCATACCTTCTCTCGTTCTATCTTTAGTTTCTTTATTACTTTCTTACTTTCTATCTTGATATCTTTCATTCTAGCTTTCATACCTTCTCTCATTCTTTCTTTAGTTTCTTTTTTATTTACTTTCATTTCTTTCTTTCTTGATATCTTTCATTCTAGCTTTAATCCCTTCTCTCATCATATCTTTACTTTCTTTCTTTCTTGATATCTTTCATTCTAGATTTCATACCTCTCATTTTATCTTTAATTTCTTTATTAATTTCTTTCTTTCTTTCTTCATATCTTTCATTCCATCTTTCATACCTTCTCTCGTTCTATCTTTAGTTTCTTTATTACTTTCTTACTTGATATAATTCATTCTAGATTTCATACCTTCTCTCATTTTATCTTTAGTTTCTTTATTGATTTCTTTCTTTCTTTCTTGATATCTATCATAATAGATTTCATACCTTCTCTCATTTTATCTTTAGTTTTTTATTGATTTCTTTCTTTCTTCCTTTCTTGATATCTTTCATTCTAGCTTTCATACCTTCTCTCATTCTATCTTTAGTTGCTTTTTTACTTACTTTCATTTCTTTCTTTCTTGATATCTTACATTCTAGCTTTCATACCTTCTCTCATTCTATCTTTAGTTTCTTTATTACTTTCTTTCTTTCTTTCTTTCTTTCTTTCTTGATATCATTCATTCTATCTTTCATACCTTCTCTCATTCTATCTTTAGTTTCTTTATTACTTTCTTACTTTCTTTCTTGATATCTTTCATTCTAGCTTTCATACCTTCTCTCATTCTTTCTTTAGTTTCTTTTTTCCTTACTTTCATTTCTGTCTTTCTTGATATCTTTCATTCTAGCTTTAATCCCTTCTCTAATTCTATCTTTAGTTTCTTTATTAGTTACTTTCCTTCTTTCTTGATATCTTTCATTCTAGATTTCATATCTTCTCTCATTTTATCTTTAGTTTCTTTATTAATTTCATTCTTTCTTTCTTTCTCCATATCTTTTATTCTAGCTTTCATACCTTCTCTCATTTTATCTTTAGTTTCTTTTTTACTTACTTTCATTTCTTTCTTTCTTGATATCTTACATTCTAGCTTTCATACCTTCTCTCGTTCTATCTTTAGTTTCTTTATTACTTTCTTTTTTTCTTTCTTTCTTTCCTGATAGCTTTCATTCTAGCTCTCATACCTTCTCTCGTTCTATCTTTATTTTCTCTATTACTTTCTTACTTACTTTCTTTCTTTCTTGATATCTTTCATTCTAGCTTTCATACCTTCTCTCATTTCATCTCTAATTTCTTTATTGATTTCTTTCTTTCTTTCTTTCTTCATATCTTTCATTCTAGCTTTCATAAATTCTCTCATTCTATCTTTAGTTTCTTTATTACTTTCTTTCTTTCTTTCTTTCTTGATAGCTTTCATTCTAGCTCTCATATATTCTCTAGTTCTATCTTTATTTTCTCTATTACTATCTTTCTTTCTTTCTTTCTTTCTTTCTTGATATATTCCATTCTTGCTTTCATACCTTCTCTCGTTCTATCTTTAGTTTCTTTATTACTTTCTTTTTTTCTTTCTTTTTTTCTTGATAGCTTTCATTCTAGCTCTCATACCTTCTCTCGTTCTATCTTTATTTTCTCTATTACTTTCTTTCTTTCTTTCTTTCTTGATATCTTTCATTCTTGCTTTTATACCTTCTCTCATTCTATCTTTAGTTTCTTTTTTAATTACTTTCATTTCTTGCTTTCTTGATATGTTACATTCTAGCTTTCATACCTTCTCTCATTTCATCTCTAATTTCTTTATTGATTTCTTTCTTTCTTTCTTTCATCATATCTTTCATTCTAGCTTTCATAAATTCTCTCATTCTATCTTTAGTTTCTTTATTACTTTCTTTTTTTCTTTCTTTCTTTCTTGATAGCTTTCATTCTAGCTCTCATACCTTCTCTCGTTCTATCTTTAGTTTCTCTATTACTTTCTTTCTTTCTTTATTTCTTTCTTTCTTGATATATTCCATTCTTGCTTTCATACCTTCTCTCATTCTTTCTTTAGTTTCTTTTTTAACTTACTTTCATTTCTGTCTTTCTTGATATCTTTCATTCTAGCTTTCATAACTTCTTTCATTCTATCTTTAGTTTCTTTATTACTTTCTTTCTTTCTTTCTTTCTTTCTTGATATCTTTCATTCTATCTTTCATACCTTCTCTCGTTCTATCTTTAGTTTCTTTATTACTTTCTTACTTTCTTTCTTTATATCTTTCATTCTAGCTTTCATACCTTCTCTCATTCTATCTTTAGTTTCTTTTTTACTTACTTTCATTTCTTTCTTTCTCAGTATCTTTCATTCTAGTTTTAATACCTTCTCTCATTCTATTTTTAGTTTCTTTATTAGTTATTTTCTTTCTTTCTTGATATCTTTCATTCTAGATTTCATACCTTCTCTCATTCTATCTTTAGTTTCTTTATTACTTTCTTTCTTTCTTTCTTTCTTTCTTGATATCTTTCATTCTATCTTTCATACCTTCTCTCGTTCTATCTTTAGTTTCTTTCTTATTTTCTTTTTTTCTTTCTTTCTTTCTTCATAGCTTTCATTCTATCTCTCATACCTTCTCTCGTTCTATCTTTATTTTCTCTATTATTTTCTTTCTTTCTTTCTTTCTTTCTTGATATCTTTCATTCTAGCTTTCATACCTTCTCTCATTCTATCTTTAGTTTCTTTTTTACTTACTTTCATTTCTTTCTTTCTTGATATCTTACATTCTAGCTTTCATACCTTCTCTCATTCTATCTTTAGTTTCTTTATTACTTTCTTTCTTTCTTTCTTGATATCTTTCATTCTATCTTTCATACCTTCTCTCGTTCTATCTTTAGTTTCTTTATTACTTTCTTACTTTCTATCTTGATATCTTTCATTCTAGCTTTCATGCCTTCTCTCATTCTTTCTTTAGTTTCTTTTTTACTTACTTTCATTTCTTTCTTTCTTGATATCTTTCATTCTAGCTTTAATCCCTTCTCTCATCATATCTTTACTTTCTTTCTTTCTTGATATCTTTCATTCTAGATTTCATACCTCTCATTTTATCTTTAATTTCTTTATTAATTTCTTTCTTTCTTTCTTCATATCTTTCATTCTAGCTTTCATACCTTCTCTCATTCTATCTTTAGTTTCTTTATTACTTTCATTCTTTCTTTCTTGATATCTTTCATTCTATCTTTCATACCTTCTCTCGTTCTATCTTTAGTTTCTTTATTACTTTCTTACTTGATATAATTCATTCTAGATTTCATACCTTCTCTCATTTTATCTTTAGTTTCTTTATTGATTTCTTTCTTTCTTTCTTGATATCTATCATAATAGATTTCATACCTTCTCTCATTTTATCTTTAGTTTCTTTATTGATTTCTTTCTTTCTTCCTTTCTTGATATCTTTCATTCTAGCTTTCATACCTTCTCTCGTTCTATCTTTAGTTTTTTATTACTTTCTTACTTTTTTTCTTGATATCTTTCATTCTAGCTTTCATACCTTCTCTCATTCTTTCTTTAGTTTCTTTTTTACTTCCTTTCATTTCTGTCTTTCTTGATATCTTTCATTCTAGCTTTAATCCCTTCTCTAATTCTATCTTTAGTTTCTTTATTAGTTACTTTCTTTCTTTCTTGATATCTTTCATTCTAGATTTCATATCTTCTCTCATTTTATCTTTAGTTTCTTTATTAATTTCATTCTTTCTTTCTTTCTCCATATCTTTTATTCTAGCTTTCATACCTTCTCTCATTTTATCTTTAGTTTCTTTTTTACTTACTTTCATTTCTTTCTTTCTTGATATCTTACATTCTAGCTTTCATACCTTCTCTCGTTCTATCTTTAGTTTCTTTATTACTTTCTTTTTTTCTTTCTTTCTTTCCTGATAGCTTTCATTCTAGCTCTCATACCTTCTCTCGTTCTATCTTTATTTTCTCTATTACTTTCTTTCTTTCTTTCTTTCTTTCTTTCTTTCTTTCTTTCTTTCTTTCTTTCTTTCTTTCTTTCTTTCTTTCTTTCTTTCTTGATATATTCCATTCTTGCTTTCATACCTTCTCTTGTTCTATCTTTATTTTCTTTATTACTTCCTTTTTTTCTTTCTTTTTTTCTTGATAGCTTTCATTCTAGCTCTCATACCTTCTCTCGTTCTATCTTTATTTTCTCTATTACTTACTTTCTTTCTTTCTTTCTTGATATCTTTCATTCTTGCTTTTATACCTTCTCTCATTCAATCTTTAGTTTCTTTTTTAATTACTTTCATTTCTTGCTTTCTTGATATGTTACATTTTAGCTTTCATACCTTCTCTCATTTCATCTCTAATTTCTTTATTGATTTCTTTCTTTCTTTCTTTCTTCATATCTTTTATTCCAGCTTTCATACTTCTCTCATTTTTTCTTTAGTTTCTTTTTTACTTACTTTCATTTCTTTCTTTCTTGATATCTATCATTCTAGATTTCATACCTTCTCTCATTTTATCTTTAGATTCTTTATTGATTTCTTTCTTTCTTCCTTTCTTGATATCTTTCATTCTAGCTTCATACCTTCTCTCATTCTATCTATAGTTTCTTTTTTACTTACTTTCATTTCTTTCTTTCTTCATATCTCATTCTAGCTCTCATACGTTCTCTCGTTCTATCTTTATTTTCTCTATTACTTACTTTCTTTCTTTCTTTCTTGATATCTTTCATTCTTGCTTTTATACCTTCTCTCATTCTATCTTTAGTTTCTTTTTTAATTACTTTCATTTCTTGCTTTCTTGATATGTTACATTCTAGCTTTCATACCTTCTCTCATTTCATCTCTATTTTCTTTATTGATTTCTTTCTTTCTTTCTTTCTTCATATCTTTCATTCTAGCTTTCATAAATTCTCTCATTCTATCTTTATTTTCTCTATTACTTACTTTCTTTCTTTCTTTCTTTCTTGATATCTTTCATTCTTGCTTTCATACCTTCTCTCGTTCTATCTTTATTTTCTCTATTACTTACTTACTTTCTTTCTTTCTTTCTTGATATCTTTCATTCTAGCTTTCATAACTTCTTTCATTCTATCTTTAGTTTCTTTATTAATTACTTTTGTTCTTTCTTTCTTTCTTTCTTTCTTCATATCTCATTCTAGCTCTCATACCTTCTCTGATTCTAACTTTTGTTTCTTTACTTTTTTCTTTCTTTCTTTCTTCCTTTCTTGATAACTTTCATTCTAGCATTCATATCTTCACTCATTCAGTCTTTATTTTCTTTATTACATTATTTCTACTTTGTTCCTTTTTCCTTTCTTCATATCTATCATTCTAGCTTTCATACCTTCTCTCATTCTATCTTTAGTTTCTTTATTACTTTCTTTCTTTCTTTCTTTATTTCTTGATATCTTTCATTCTATCTTTCATACCTTCTCTCGTTCTATCTTTAGTTTCTTTTTTACTTACTTTCATTTCTTTCTTTCTCAGTATCTTTCATTCTAGCTTTAATACCTTCTCTCATTCTATCTTTAGTTTCTTTATAAGTTACTTTCTTTCATTCTTGATATCTTTCATTCTAGATTTCATTCCTTCTCTCATTCTATCTTTAGTTTCTTTATTACTTTCTTTCTTTCTTTCTTCATATCTTTCATTCTAGCTCTCATACCTTCTCTCGTTCTATCTTTATTTTCTCTATTACTTTCTTACTTTCTTTCTTTCTTGATATCTTTCATTCTCGCGTTCATACCTTCTCTCATTCTATCTTTAGTTTCTTTTTTACTTACTTTTTCTTTTCTTGATATGTTACGTTCTAGCTATCATACCTTCTCTCATTCTATCTTTAGTTTCTTTATTACTTTCTTTCTTTCTTTCTTTCTTTCTTGATATCTTTCATTCTAGCTTTCATACCTTCTTTCGTTCTATCTTTAGTTTCTTTATTACTTTCTTACTTTCTTTCTTGATATCTTTCATTCTAGCTTTCATACCTTCTCTCATTCTTTCTTTAGTTTCTTTTTTACTTACTTTCATTTCTGTCTTTCTTGATATCTTACATTCTAGATTTCATACCTTCTCTCTTTCTATCTTTAGTTTCTTTATTAGTTTCTTTCTTTCTTGATAGCTTTCATTCTAGATTTCATATCTTCTCTCATTTTATCTTTAGTTTCTTTATTAATTTCATTCTTTCTTTCTTGATATCTTTCATTCTAGCTTTCATACCTTCTTTCATTCTATCTTTCGTTTCTTTATTAATTACTTTTGTTCTTTCTTTCTTTCTTTCTTTCTTCATATCTCATTCTAGCTCACATACCTTCTCTGATTCTTTCTTTAGTTTCTTTATAACTTTCTATCTTTCTTTCTTTCCTGATATCTTTCATTCTATCTTTCATACCTTCTCTCATTCTATCTTTAGTTTCTTTTTTACTTACTTTCATTTCTTGCTTTCTTGATATGTTACATTCTAGTTTTCATAGCTTCTCTCATTCTATCTTTAGTTTCTTTATTAATTTCTTTCTTTCTTTCTTCATATCTTTCATTCCAACTTTCATACCTTCTTTCATTCTATCTTTAGTTTCTTTATTAATTACTTTTGTTCTTTCTTTCTTTCTTTCTTTCTTTATATCTCATGCTAGCTCTCATACCTTCTCTGATTCTATCTTTAGTTTCTTTACAACTTTCTTTCTTTCTTTCTTTCTTTCTTGATAACTTTCATTCTAGCATTCATATCTTCACTCATTCAATCTTTATTTTCTTTATTACATTATTTCTACTTTGTTCCTTTTTTCTTCCTTGATATCTTTCATTCTAGCTTTCATACCTTCTCTCTTTTTATCTTTAGTTTCTTTTTTACTTACTTTCATTTCTTTCTTTCTTGATATCTTTCATTCTATCTTTCATACCTTCTCTCATTCTATCTTTTGTTTCTTTATTTCTTTCTTACGTACTTTCTTTCTTTCTTTCTTGATATCTTTCATTCTAGCTCTCATCCCTTCTCTCTTTCTATCTTTATTTTCTTTATTACTTTCTTTCTTTCTTTCTTGATATCTTTCATTCTAGCTTTCATACCTTCTCTCATTTCATCTTTAATTTCTCTATTGATTTCTTTTTTCTTTCTTTCTTGTTATCTTTCATTCTTGCTTTCATACCTTCTCTCATTCTATCGTTAGTTTCTTTTTTACTTACTTTCATTCCTTGCTTTCTTGATATGCTACATTCTAGCTTTCATACCTTCTCTAATTTAATCTTTAGTTTCTTTTTTACTTACTTTCATTTCTTTCTTTCTTGACATCTTACATTCTAGCTTTCATACCTTCTCTCATTCTATCTTTAGTTTCTTTATTACTTTATTTTTTTCTTTCTTTCTTTCTTTCTTTCTTGATATCTTTCATTCTATCTTTCATACCGTCTCTCATTCTATCTTTAGTTTCTTTATTACTTTCTAACTTTCTTTCTTTCTTTCTTGATATCTTTCACTCTAGCTTTCATACCTTCTCTCATTTCATCTTTAATTTCTCTATTGATTTCTTTTTTTCTTTCTTTCTTCATATCTTTCATTCTTGCTTTCATACCTTCTCTTATTCTATCTTTAGTTTCTTTTTTACTAACTTTCATTTCTTGCTTTCTTGATATGTTACATTCTAGCTTTCATACCTTCTCTCATTCTATCTTTAGTTTCTTTATTAATTACTTTCGTTCTTTCTTTCTTTCTTGATATCTTTCATTCTAGCTTTCATACCTTCTTTCCTTCTATCTTTAGTTTCTTCATTAATTACTTTCGTTCTTTTTTTCTTTCTTTCTTCATATCTCATTCTAGCTCACATAGCTTCTGTCATTCTATCTATAGTTTCTTTACTACTTTCTTTCTTTCTTTCTTTCTTTCTTGATATATTACATTCTAGCTTTCATACCTTCTCTCATTCTATCTTTAGTTTCTTTATTACTTTCTTTATTTCTTGATATCTTTCATTCTATCTTTCATACCTTCTCTCGTTCTATCTTTAGTTTCGTTATTAGTTACTTTCTTTCTTTCTTGATATCTTTCATTCAAGATTTCATACCTACTCTCATTTTATCTTAAGTTTCTATATTGATTTCTTTCTTTCTTTCTTGATATCTTTCATTCTAGCTTTCATACCTTCTTTCATTCTATCTTTAGTTTCTTCATTAATTACTTTCGTTCTTTCTTTCTTTCTTTCTTCATATCTCATTCTAGCTCACATACCTTCTCTCATTCTATCTATAGTTTCTTTACTACTTTCTTTCTTTCTTTCTTTCTTGATATCTTACATTCTAGCTTTCATACCTTCTCTCATTCTATCTTTAGTTTCTTTTTTACTTTCTTTATTTCTTGATATCTTTCATTCTATCTTTCATACCTTCTCTCGTTCTATCTTTAGTTTCGTTATTAGTTACTTTCTTTCTTTCTTGATATCTTTCATTCAAGATTTCATACATTCTCTCATTTTATCTTTAGTTTCTATATTGATTTCTTTCTTTCTTTCTTGATATCTTTCATTCTAGCTTTCATACCTTCTTTCATTCTATCTTTAGTTTATTTATTAAGTATTTTCGTTCTTTCTTTCGTTCTTTCTTTCTTTCTTCATTTCTCATTCTAGCTCTCATACCTTCTCTGATTCTATCTTTAGTTTCTTGACTTTTTTCTTTCTTTCTTTCTTTCTTGATAACTTTCATTCTAGCATTCATATCTTCATTCATTCAATCTTTGTTTTCTTTATTACATTATTTCTACTTTGTTCCTTTTTTCTTTCTTGATATCTTTCATTCTATCTTTCATACCTTCTCTCATTCTATCTTTAGTTTCTTTTTTACTTACTTTCATTTCATTCTTTCTTGATATCTTTCATTCTAGATTTCATACCTTCTCTCATTTTATCTTTAGTGTCTTTATTGATTTCTTTCTTTCTTTCTTTATTCATATCTTTCATTCTAGCTTTCATACCTTCTCTCATTCTATCTTTAGTTTCTTTATTACTTTCTTTCTTTTTTCTTTCTTCATATCTTTCATTCTATCTTTCATACCTTCTCTCATTCTATCTTTAGTTTCTTTTTTACTTACTTTCATTTCTTCCTTTCTTGATATGTTACATTCTAGCTATCATACCTTCTCTCATTCTATCTTTAGTTTCTTTATTACTTTCTTTTTTTCTTCTTTCTTTCTTGATAACTTTCATTCTAGCATTCATATCTTCACTCATTCAATCTTTATTTTCTTTATTACATTTTTTCTACTTTGTTCCTTTTTTCTTTCTTGATATCTTTCATTCTTGCTTTCATACCTTCTCTCATTCTATCTTTCGTTTCTTTTTTACTTACTTTCATTTCTTGCTTTCTTGATATGTTACATTCTAGCTTTCATACCTTCTCTCATTGTATCTTTAGTTCCTTTATTACTTTCTTTCTTTCTTTCTTTCTTCATATCTTTCATTCTAGCTTTCAAACCTTCTTTCATTCTGTCTTTAGTTTCTTTATTAATTACTTTTGTTCTTTCTTTCTTTCTTTCTTTCTTTATATCTCATTCTAGCTCTCATACCTTCTCTGATTCTATCTTTAGTTTCTTTACAACTTTCTTTCTTTCCTTCTTTCTTTATTGATAACTTTCATTCTAGCATTCATATATTCACTCATTCAATCTTTATTTTCTTTATTACATGATTTCTACTTTGTTCCTTTTTTCTTTCTTGATATCTTTCATTCTAGCTTTCATACCTTCTCTCATTCTACCTTTAGTTTCTTTTTTACTTTCTTTCATATCTTTCTTTCTTGATATCTTACATTCTAGCTTTTATACATTCTCTCATTCTATCTTTAGTTTCTTTATTACTTTCTTCATTTCTTGATATCTTTCATTCTACTTTAATACCTTCTCTCATTCTATCTTTAGTTTCTTTATAAGTTACTTTCTTTCTTTCTTGATATCTTTCAATCAAGATTTCATACCTTCTCTCATTTTATCTTTAGTTTCTATATTGATTTCTTTCTTTCTTTCTTGATATCTTTCATTCTAGCTTTCATACCTTCTTTCATTCTATCTTTAGTTTCTTCATTAATTACTTTCGTTCTTTCTTTCTTTCTTTCTTCATATCTCATTCTAGCTCACATACCTTCTCTGATTCTATCTATAGTTTCTTTACTACTTTCTTTCTTTCTTTCTTGATATCTCTCTTTCTATCTTTCATACCTTCTCTCATTTCATCTTTAATTTCTTTCCTGATTTCTTTTTTTCTTTCTTTCTTGATATCTTTCATTCTTGCTTTCATACCTTCTCTCATTCTATCTTTAGTTTCTTTTTTACTTACTTTCATTTCTTGCTTTCTTGATATGTTACATTCTAGCTTTCATACCTTCTCTCATTCTATCTTTAGTTTCTTTATTACTTTCTTTCTTTGTTTCTTTCTTTCTTTCTTTCTTCATATCTTTCATTCTAGCTTTCATACCTTCTTTCATTCTATCTTTAGTTTCTTTATTAATTACTTTTGTTCTTTCTTTCTTTCTTTCTTTCTTTCTTTATATCTCATTCTAGCTCTCATACCTTCTCTGATTCTATCTTTAGTTTCTTTACAACTTTCTTTCTTTCTTTCTTTATTGATAACTTTCATTCTAGCATTCATATATTCACTCATTCAATCTTTATTTTCTTTATTACATTATTTCTACTTTGTTCCTTTTTTCTTTCTTGATATCTTTCATTCTAGCTTTCATACCTTCTCTCATTCTACCTTTAGTTTCTTTTTTACTTACTTTCATATCTTTCTTTCTTGATATCTTACATTCTAGCTTTCATACATTCTCTCATTCTATCTTTAGTTTCTATATTCATTTCTTTCTTTCTTTCTTGATATCTTTCATTCTAGCTTTCATACCTTCTTTCATTCTCTCTTTAGTTTCTTTATTAATTACTTTTGTTCTTTCTTTCTTTCTTTCATTCTTCATATCTCATTCTAGCTCACATACCTTCTCTGATTCTATCTTTAGTTTCTTTACTACTTTCTTTCTTTCTTTCTTTCTTTCTTGATATCTTTCATTCTATCTTTCATACCTTCTCCCTTTTCATCTATAATTTCTTTATTGATTTCTTTTTTTCTTTCTTTCTTGATATCTTTCATTCTTGCTTTCATACCTTCTCTCATTCTGTCTTTCGTTTCTTTTTTACTTACTTTCATTTCTTGCTTTCTTGATATGTTACATTCTAGCTTTCATACCTTCTCTCATTCTATCTTTAGTTTCTTTATTACATTATTTCTACTTTGTTCCTTTTTTCTTTCTTGATATCTTTCATTCTATCTTTCATACCTTCTCTCATTCTATCTTTAGTTTCTTTTTTACTTACTTTCATTTCATTCTTTCTCCATATCTTTTATTCTAGCTTTCATACTTCTCTCATTTTATCTTTAGTTTCTTTTTTACTTACTTTCATTTCTTTCTTTCTTGATATCTTTCATTCAAGATTTCATACCTTCTCTCATTTTATCTTTAGTTTCTATATTGATTTCTTTCTTTCTTTCTTGATATCTTTCATTCTAGCTTTCATACCTTCTTTCATTCTATCTTTAGTTTCTTCATTAATTACTTTCGTTCTTTCTTTCTTTCTTTCTTTATATCTCATTCTAGCTCTCATACCTTCTCTGATTCTATCTTTAGTTTCTTTACAACTTTCTTTCTTTCTTTCTTTCTTTATATCTCATTCTAGCTTTCAAACCTTGTCTCATTCTATCTTTAGTTTCTTTTTTACTTACTTTCATTTCTTTCTTTCTTGATATCTTTCATTCTAGCTTTAATACCTTCTCTCATTCTATCTTTAGTTTCGTTATTAGTTACTTTCTTTCTTTCTTGATATCTTTCATTCAAGATTTCATACCTTCTCTCATTTTATCTTTAGTTTCTATATTGATTTCTTTCTTTCTTTCTTGATATCTTTCATTCTAGCTTTCATACCTTCTTTCATTCTATCTTTAGTTTATTTATTAATTACTTTTGTTCTTTCTTTCTTTCTTTCTTTCTTCATATCACATTCTAGCTCACATACCTTCTCTGATTCTATCTTTAGTTTCTTTACTACTTTCTTTCTTTCTTTCTTTCTTGATATCTTTCATTCTATCTTTCATACCTTCTCTCATTCTGTCTTTAGTTTCTTTTTTACTTACTTTCATTTCTTGCTTTCTTGATATGTTACATTCTAGCTTTCATACCTTCTCTCATTCTATCTTTAGTTTCTTTATTACTTACTTTCTTTCTTTCTTTCTTGATATCTTTCACTCTAGCTTTCATAACTTCTCATATTCTATCTTTAGTTTCTTTATTACTTTCTTTCTTTCTTTCTTTCTTTCTTGATATCTTTCATTCTATCTTTCATACCTTCTCTCGTTCTATCTTTAGTTTCTTTATTACTTTCTTACTTTCTATCTTGATATCTTTCATTCTAGCTTTCATACCTTCTCTCATTCTTTCTTTAGTTTCTTTATTAATTACTTTTGTTCTTTCTTTCTTTCTTTCTTTCTTTCTTCATATCTCATTCTAGCTCTCATACCTTCTCTGATTCTATCTTTAGTTTCTTTACTACTTTCTTTCTTTCTTTCTTTTTTCTTGATATCTTTCTTTCTATCTTTCATACCTTCTCTCTTTTCATCTTTAATTTCTTTATTGATTTCTTTTTTTCCTTCTTTCTTGATATCTTTCATTCTTGCTTTCATACCTTCTCTCATTCTGTCTTTAGTTTATTTTTTACTTACTTTCATTTCTTGCTTTCTTGATATGTTACATTCTAGCTTTCATACCTTCTCTGATTCTATCTTTAGTTTCTTTATTACTTACTTTCTTTCTTTCTTTCTTGATATCTTTCATTCTAGCTCTCATACCTTCTCTGATTCTATCTTTAGTTTCTTTACAACTTTCTTTCTTTATTTATTTCTTTCTTGATAACTTTCATTCTAGCATTCATATATTCACTCATTCAATCTTTATTTTCTTTATTACATGATTTCTTCTTTGTTCCTTTTTTCTTTCTTGATATCTTCTATTCTAGCTTTCATACCTTCTCTCGTTCTATTTTTAGTTTTGTTATTAGTTACTTTCTTTCTTTTTTGATATCTTTCATTCTAGCTTTCATACCTTCTCTCATTCTATCTTTAGTTTGTTTTTTACTTACTTTCATATCTTTCTTTCTTGATATCTTACATTCTAGCTTTCATACCTTCTCTCATTCTATCTTTAGTTTCTTTATTACTTTCTTTATTTCTTGATATCTTTCATTCTATCTTTCATACCTTCTCTCGTTCTATCTTTAGTTTCTTTATTACTTTCTTTCTTTCTTTCTTGATATCTCTCATTCTAGATTTCATACCTTCCCTCATTCTATCTTTAGTTTCTTTTTTACTTACTTTCATTTCTTTCTTTCTTGATATCTTTCATTCTACTTTAATACCTTCTCTCATTCTATCTTTAGTTTCTTTATTAGTTACTTTCTTTCGTTCTTGATATCTTTCATTCAAGATTTCATACATTCTCTCATTTTATCTTTAGTTTCTATATTGATTTCTTTCTTTCTTTCTTGATATCTTTCATTCTAGCTTTCATACCTTCTTTCATTCTATCTTTAGTTTCTTCCTTAATTACTTTCGTTCTTTCTTTCTTTCTTCATATCTCATTCTAGCTCACATACCTTCTCTGATTCTATCTATAGTTTCTTTACTACTTTCTTTCTTTCTTTCTTTCTTGATATCTTTCATTCTATCTTTCATACCTTCTCTCTTTTCATCTTTAATTTCTTTATTGATTTCTTTTTTTCTTTCTTTCTTGATATCTTTCATTCTTGCTTTCATACCTTCTCTCATTCTATCTTTAGTTTCTTTTTTACTTACTTTCATTTCTTTCTTTCTTGATATCTTTCATTCTAGCTTTAATACCTTCTCTCATTCTATCTTTAGTTTCTTTATTACTTTCTTTCTTTCTTTCTTGATATCTTTCATTCTAGCTTTCATACCTTCTCTCATTCTATCTTTAGATTCTTTTTAACTTACTTTCATTTCTTTCTTTCTTTATATCTTTCATTCTAGCTTTAATACCTTCTCTCATTCTATCTTTAGTTACGTTATTAGTTACTTTCTTTCTTTCTTGATATCTTTCATTCAAGATTTCATACCTTCTCTCATTTTACCTTTAGTTTCTTTATTACTTTCTTTCTTTCTTTCTTGATATCTTTCATTCTAGCTTTCATACCTTCTCTCATTCTATCTTTAGTTTCTTTTTAACTTACTTTCATTTCTTTCTTTCTTTATATCTTTCATTCTAGCTTTAATACCTTCTCTCATTCTATCTTTAGTTACGTTATTAGTTACTTTCTTTCTTGATATCTTTCATTCAAGATTTCATACCTTCTCTCATTTTACCTTTAGTTTCTATATTGATTTCTTTCGTTCTTTCTTGATATCTTTCATTCTAGCTTTCATACCTTCTTTCATTCTATCTTTAGTTTCTTCATTAATTACTTTCGTTCTTTCTTTCTTTCTTTCTTCATATCTCATTCTAGCTCACATACCTTCTCTGATTCTATCTTTAGTTTCTTTACTACTTTCTTTCTTTTTTTCTTTCTTGATATCTTTCATTCTTGCTTTCATACATTCTCTCATTCTGTCTTTAGTTTCTTTTTTACTTACTTTCATTTCTTGCTTTCTTGATATGTTACATTCTAGCTTTCATACCTTCTCTCATTCTATCTTTAGTTTCTTTATTACTTTCTTTCTTTCTTTCTTTCTTTCTTTCTTTCTTCATATCTTTCACTCTAGCTTTCATACCTTCTTTCATTCTTTCTTTAGTTTCTTTATTAATTACTTTTGTTCTTTCTTTCTTTCTTTCTTTCTTCATATCTCATTCTAGCTCTCATACCTTCTCTGATTCTATCTTTAGTTTCTTTACTACTTTCTTTCTTTTTTTCTTTCTTGATATCTTTCATTCTTGCTTTCATACATTCTCTCATTCTGTCTTTAGTTTCTTTTTTACTTACTTTCATTTCTTGCTTTCTTGATATGTTACATTCTAGCTTTCATACCTTCTCTCATTCTATCTTTAGTTTCTTTATTACTTTCTTTCTTTCTTTCTTTCTTTCTTTCTTCATATCTTTCACTCTAGCTTTCATACCTTCTTTCATTCTATCTTTAGTTTCTTCCTTAATTACTTTCGTTCTTTCTTTCTTTCTTCATATCTCATTCTAGCTCACATACCTTCTCTGATTCTATCTATAGTTTCTTTACTACTTTCTTTCTTTCTTTCTTTCTTGATATCTTTCATTCTATCTTTCATACCTTCTCTCTTTTCATCTTTAATTTCTTTATTGATTTCTTTTTTTCTTTCTTTCTTGATATCTTTCATTCTTGCTTTCATACCTTCTCTCATTCTATCTTTAGTTTCTTTTTTACTTACTTTCATTTCTTTCTTTCTTGATATCTTTCATTCTAGCTTTAATACCTTCTCTCATTCTATCTTTAGTTTCTTTATTACTTTCTTTCTTTCTTTCTTGATATCTTTCATTCTAGCTTTCATACCTTCTCTCATTCTATCTTTAGATTCTTTTTAACTTACTTTCATTTCTTTCTTTCTTTATATCTTTCATTCTAGCTTTAATACCTTCTCTCATTCTATCTTTAGTTACGTTATTAGTTACTTTCTTTCTTTCTTGATATCTTTCATTCAAGATTTCATACCTTCTCTCATTTTACCTTTAGTTTCTTTATTACTTTCTTTCTTTCTTTCTTGATATCTTTCATTCTAGCTTTCATACCTTCTCTCATTCTATCTTTAGTTTCTTTTTAACTTACTTTCATTTCTTTCTTTCTTTATATCTTTCATTCTAGCTTTAATACCTTCTCTCATTCTATCTTTAGTTACGTTATTAGTTACTTTCTTTCTTGATATCTTTCATTCAAGATTTCATACCTTCTCTCATTTTACCTTTAGTTTCTATATTGATTTCTTTCGTTCTTTCTTGATATCTTTCATTCTAGCTTTCATACCTTCTTTCATTCTATCTTTAGTTTCTTCATTAATTACTTTTGTTCTTTCTTTCTTTCTTTCTTTCTTCATATCTCATTCTAGCTCTCATACCTTCTCTGATTCTATCTTTAGTTTCTTTACTACTTTCTTTCTTTCTTTCTGTATTGATAACTTTCATTCTAGCATTCATATATTCACTCATTTAATCTTTATTTTCTTTATTACATGATTTCTACTTTGTTCCTTTTTTCTTTCTTGATATCTTTCATTCTAGCTTTCATACCTTCTCTCATTCTACCTTTAGTTTGTTTTTTACTTACTTTCATATCTTTATTTCTTGATATCTTACATTCTAGCTTTCATACATTCTCTCATTCTATCTTTAGTTTCTTTATTACTTTCTTTATTTCTTGAAATCTTTCATTCTATCTTTCATACCTTCTCTCGTTCTATCTTTAGTTTCTTTATTACTTTCTTTCTTTCTTTCTTGATATCTTTCATTCTAGCTTTCATACCTTCTCTCATTCTATCTTTACTTTCTTTATTACTTTCTTTATTTCTTGATATCTTTCATTCTATCTTTCATACCTTCTCTCGTTCTATCTTTAGTTTCTTTATTACTTTCTTTCTTTCTTTCTTGATATCTTTCATTCTAGCTTTCATACCTTCTTTCATTCTATCTTTAGTTTCTTCATTAATTACTTTCGTTCTTTCTTTCTTTCTTTCTTTCTTCATATCTCATTCTAGCTCACATACCTTCTCTGATTCTATCTTTAGTTTCTTTACTACTTTCTTTCTTTCTTTCTTTCTTTATTGATAACTTTCATTCTAGCATTCATATATTCACTCATTCAATCTTTATTTTCTTTATTACATGATTTCTACTTTGTTCCTTTTTTCTTTCTTGATATTTTCTATTCTAGCTTTCATACCTTCTCTCATTCTACCTTTAGTTTCTTTTTTACTTACTTTCATATCTTTCTTTCTTGATATCTTACATTCTAGCTTTCATACCTTCTCTCATTCTATCTTTAGTTTCTTTATTACTTTCTTTCTTTCTTGATATCTCTCATTCTAGCTTTCATACCTTCTCTCATTCCATCTTTAGTTTCTTTTTTACTTACTTTCATTTCTTTCTTTCTTGATATCTTTCATTCTACTTTAATACCTTCTCTCATTCTATCTTTAGTTTCTTTATTAGTTACTTTCTTTCTATCTTGATATCTTTCATTCAAGATTTCATACATTCTCTCATTTTATCTTTAGTTTCTATATTGATTTCTTTCTTTCTTTCTTGATATCTTTCATTCTAGCTTTCATACCTTCTTTCATTCTATCTTTAGTTTCTTCCTTAATTACTTTCGTTCTTTCTTTCTTTCTTTCTTCATATCTCATTCTAGCTCACATACCTTCTCTGATTCTATCTATAGTTTCTTTACTACTTTCTTTCTTTCTTTCTTTCTTTCTTGATATCTTTCATTCTATCTTTCATACCTTCTCTCTTTTCATCTTTAATTTCTTTATTGATTTCTTATTTTCTTTCTTTCTTGATATCTTTCATTCTAGCTTTCATACCTTCTTTCATTCTATCTTTAGTTTTTTTATTAATTACTTTTGTTCTTTCTTTCTTTCTTTCTTCATATCTCATTCTAGCTCTCATACCTTCTCTGATTCTATCTTTAGTTTCTTTACTACTATCTTTCTTTCTTTCTTTCTTTATTGATAACTTTCATTCTAGCATTCATATATTCACTCATTCAATCTTTATTTTCTTTATTACATGATTTCTACTTTGTTCCTTTTTTCTTTCTTGATATCTTCTATTCTAGCTTTCATACCTTCTCTCATTCTACCTTTAGTTTGTTTTTTACTTACTTTCATATCTTTCTTTCTTGATATCTTACATTCTAGCTTTCATACCTTCTCTCATTCTATCTTTAGTTTCTTTATTTTTTTTTTCTTTCTTGATATCTCTCATTCTAGCTTTCATACCTTCTCTCATTTTATCTTTAGTTTCTATATTGATTTCTTTCTTTCTTTCTTGATATCTTTCATTGTAGCTTTCATACCTTCTTTCATTCTATCTTTAGTTTCTTCCTTAATTCCTTTCGTTCTTTCTTTCTTTCTTTCTTCATATCTCATTCTAGCTCACATACCTTCTCTGATTCTATCTGTAGTTTCTTTACTACTTTCTTTCTTTCTTTCTTTCTTTCTTTCTTTCTTGATATCTTTCATTCTATCTTTCATACCTTCTCTCTTTTCATCTTTAATTTCTTTATTGATTTCTTATTTTCTTTCTTTCTTGATATCTTTCATTCTTGCTTTCATACCTTCTCTCATTCTATCTTTAGTATCTTTTTTACTTACTTTCATTTCTTGCTTTCTTGATATGTTACATTCTAGCTTTCATACCTTCTCTCATTCTATCTTTAGTTTCTTTATTACTTTCTTTCTTTCTTTCTTTCTTTCTTGATATCTTTCATTCTAGCTTTCATACCTTCTTTCATTCTATCTTTAGTTTCTTTATTAATTACTTTTGTACTTTCTTTCTTTCTTTCTTTCTTCATATCTCATTCTAGCTCTCATACCTTCTCTGATTCTATCTTTAGTTTCTTTACAACTTTCTTTCTTTCTTTCTTTCTTTATTGATAACTTTCATTGTAGCATTTATATATTCACTCATTCAATCTTTATTTTCTTTATTACATTATTTCTACTTTGTTCCTTTTTTCTATCTTGATATCTTTCATTTTAGCTTTCATACCTTCTCTCATTCTACATTTAGTTTCTTTTTTACTTACTTTCATATCTTTCTTTCTTGATATCTTACATTCTAGCTTTCATACCTTCTCTCATTCTATCTTTAGTTTCTTTATTACTTTCTTTATTTCTTGATATCTTTCATTCTATCTTTCATACCTTCTCTCGTTCTATCTTTAGTTTCGTTATTAGTTTCTTTCTTTCTTGATATCTTTCATTCTAGCTTTCATACCTTCTCTCATTCCATCTTTAGTTTCTTTTTTACTTACTTTCATTTCTTTCTTTCTTGATATCTTTCATTCTAGCTTTAATACCTTCTCTCATTCTATCTTTAGTTTCGTTATTAGTTACTTTCTTTCTTTCTTGATATTTTTCATTCAAGATTTCATACCTTCTCTCATTTTATCTTTAGTTTCTATATTCATTTCTTTCTTTCTTTCTTGATATCTTTCATTCTAGCTTTCATACCTTCTTTCATTCTATCTTTAGTTTCTTCCTTAATTACTTTTGTTCTTTCTTTCTTTCATTCTTTCTTTCTACATATCTCATTCTAGCTCACATACCTTCTCTGATTCTATCTTTAGTTTCTTTACTACTTTCTTTCTTTCTTTCTTTCTTTCTTGATATCTTTCATTCTATCTTTGATACCTTCTCTCTTTTCATCTTTAATTTCTTTAATGATTTCTTTTTTCTTTCTTTCTTGATATCTTTCACTCTTGCTTTCATACCTTCTCTCATTCTGTCTTTAGTTTCTTTTTTACTTACTTTCATTTCTTGCTTTCTTGATATGTTACATTCTAGCTTTCATACCTTCTCTCATTCTATCTTTAGTTTCTTTATTACTTTCTTTCTTTCTTTCTTTCTTTCTTTCTTTCTTCATATCTCATTCTAGCTCTCATACCTTCTCTGATTCTATCTTTAGTTTCTTTACTACTTTCTTTCTTTCTTTCTTTATTGATAACTTTCATTATAGCATTCATATATTCACTCATTTAATCTTTATTTTCTTTATTACATGATTTCTACTTTGTTCCTTTTTTCTTTCTTGATATCTTTCATTCTAGCTTTCATACCTTCTCTCATTCTACCTTTAGTTTGTTTTTTACTTACTTTCATATCTTTCTTTCTTGATATCTTACATTCTAGCTTTCATACATTCTCTCATTCTATCTTTAGTTTCTTTATTACTTTCTTTATTTCTTGAAATCTTTCATTCTATCTTTCATACCTTCTCTCGTTCTATCTTTAGTTTCTTTATTGCTTTCTTTCTTTCTTTCTTGATATCTTTCATTCTAGCTTTCATACCTTCTCTCATTCTATCTTTACTTTCTTTTTTACTTTCTTTATTTCTTGATATCTTTCATTCTATCTTTCATACCTTCTCTCATTCTATCTTTAGTTTCTTTATTACTTTCTTTCTTTCTTTCTTGATATCTTTCATTCTAGCTTTCATACCTTCTCTCATTCTATCTTTAGTTTCTTTACTACTTTCTTTCTTTCTTTCTTTCTTTATTGATAACTTTCATTCTAGCATTCATATATTCACTCATTCAATCTTTATTTTCTTTATTACATGATTTCTACTTTGTTCCTTTTTCTTTCTTGATATCTTCTATTCTAGCTTTCATACCTTCTCTCATTCTACCTTTAGTTTGTTTTTTACTTACTTTCATATCTTTCTTTCTTGATATCTTACATTCTAGCTTTCATACCTTCTCTCATTCTATCTTTAGTTTCTTTATTACTTTCTTTCTTTCTTGATATCTCTCATTCTAGCTTTCATACCTTCTCTCATTCCATCTTTAGTTTCTTTTTAACTTTTTTCATTTCTTTCTTTCTTGATATCTTTCATTCTACTTTAATACCTTCTCTCATTCTATCTTTAGTTTCTTTATTAGTTACTTTCTTTCTTTCTTGATATCTTTCATTCAAGATTTCATACCTTCTCTCATTTTATCTTTAGTTTCTATATTGATTTCTTTCTTTCTTTCTTGATATCTTTCATTCTAGCTTTCATACCTTCTTTCATTCTATCTTTAGTTTCTTCATTAATTACTTTTGTTCTTTCTTTCTTTCTTTCTTTCTTCATATCTCATTCTAGCTCACATACCTTCTCTGATTCTATCTATAGTTTCTTTACTACTTTCTTTCTTTCTTTCTTTCTTTCTTGATATCTCTCATTCTATCTTTCATACCTTCTCTCATTTCATCTTTAATTTCTTTATTGATTTCTTTTTTTTTTCTTTCTTGATATCTTTCATTCTTGCTTTCATACCTTCTCTCATTCTATCTTTAGTTTCTTTTTTACTTACTTTCATTTCTTGCTTTCTTGATATGTTACATTCTAGCTTTCATACCTTCTCTCATTCTATCTTTAGTTTCTTTATTACTTACTTTCTTTCTTTCTTTCTTGATATCTTTCATTCTAGCTTTCATACCTTCTCTCATTCTACCTTTAGTTTGTTTTTTACTTACTTTCATATCTTTCTTTCTTGATATCTTACATTCTAGCTTTCATACATTCTCTCATTCTATCTTTAGTTTCTTTATTACTTTCTTTATTTCTTGAAATCTTTCATTCTATCTTTCATACCTTCTCTCGTTCTATCTTTAGTTTCTTTATTACTTTCTTTCTTTCTTTCTTGATATCTTTCATTCTAGCTTTCATACCTTCTCTCATTCTATCTTTACTTTCTTTTTTACTTTCTTTATTTCTTGATATCTTTCATTCTATCTTTCATACCTTCTCTCATTCTATCTTTAGTTTCTTTATTACTTTCTTTCTTTCTTTCTTGATATCTTTCATTCTAGCTTTCATACCTTCTCTCATTCTATCTTTAGTTTCTTTACTACTTTCTTTCTTTCTTTCTTTCTTTATTGATAACTTTCATTCTAGCATTCATATATTCACTCATTCAATCTTTATTTTCTTTATTACATGATTTCTACTTTGTTCCTTTTTCTTTCTTGATATCTTCTATTCTAGCTTTCATACCTTCTCTCATTCTACCTTTAGTTTGTTTTTTACTTACTTTCATATCTTTCTTTCTTGATATCTTACATTCTAGCTTTCATACCTTCTCTCATTCTATCTTTAGTTTCTTTATTACTTTCTTTCTTTCTTGATATCTCTCATTCTAGCTTTCATACCTTCTCTCATTCCATCTTTAGTTTCTTTTTAACTTTTTTCATTTCTTTCTTTCTTGATATCTTTCATTCTACTTTAATACCTTCTCTCATTCTATCTTTAGTTTCTTTATTAGTTACTTTCTTTCTTTCTTGATATCTTTCATTCAAGATTTCATACCTTCTCTCATTTTATCTTTAGTTTCTATATTGATTTCTTTCTTTCTTTCTTGATATCTTTCATTCTAGCTTTCATACCTTCTTTCATTCTATCTTTAGTTTCTTCATTAATTACTTTTGTTCTTTCTTTCTTTCTTTCTTTCTTCATATCTCATTCTAGCTCACATACCTTCTCTGATTCTATCTATAGTTTCTTTACTACTTTCTTTCTTTCTTTCTTTCTTTCTTGATATCTCTCATTCTATCTTTCATACCTTCTCTCATTTCATCTTTAATTTCTTTATTGATTTCTTTTTTTTTTCTTTCTTGATATCTTTCATTCTTGCTTTCATACCTTCTCTCATTCTATCTTTAGTTTCTTTTTTACTTACTTTCATTTCTTGCTTTCTTGATATGTTACATTCTAGCTTTCATACCTTCTCTCATTCTATCTTTAGTTTCTTTATTACTTACTTTCTTTCTTTCTTTCTTGATATCTTTCATTCTAGCTTTCATAACTTCTTATATTCTATCTTTAGTTTCTTTATTACTTTCTTTCTTTCTTGATATCTCTCATTCTAGCTTTCATACCTTCTCTCATTCCATCTTTAGTTTCTTTTTTACTTACTTTCATTTCTTTCTTTCTTGATATCTTTCATTCTACTTTAATACCTTCTCTCATTCTATCTTTAGTTTCTTTATTAGTTACTTTCTTTCTTGATATCTTTCATTCAAGATTTCATACATTCTCTCATTTTATCTTTAGTTTCTATATTGATTTCTTTCTTTCTTTCTAGATATCTTTCATTCTAGCTTTCATACCTTCTGTCATTCTATCTTTAGTTTCGTTATTAGTTACTTTCTTTCTTTCTTGATATCTTTCATTCAAGATTTCATTCCTTCTCTCATTTTATCTTTAGTTTCTTTATTACTTTCTTTCTTTCTTGATATCTCTCATTCTAGCTTTCATACCTTCTCTCATTCCATCTTTAGTTTCTTTTTTACTTACTTTCATTTCTTTCTTTCTTGATATCTTTCATTCTACTTTAATACCTTCTCTCATTCTATCTTTAGTTTCTTTATTACTTACTTTCTTTCTTTCTTTCTTGATATCTTTCATTCTAGCTTTCATAACTTCTTATATTCTATCTTTAGTTTCTTTATTACTTTCTTTCTTTCTTGATATCTCTCATTCTAGCTTTCATACCTTCTCTCTTTTCATCTTTAATTTCTTTATTGATTTCTTATTTTCTTTCTTTCTTGATATCTTTCATTCTAGCTTTCATACCTTCTTTCATTCTATCTTTAGTTTTTTTATTAATTACTTTTGTTCTTTCTTTCTTTCTTTCTTCATATCTCATTCTAGCTCTCATACCTTCTCTGATTCTATCTTTAGTTTCTTTACTACTTTCTTTCTTTCTTTCTTTCTTTATTGATAACTTTCATTCTAGCATTCATATATTCACTCATTCAATCTTTATTTTCTTTATTACATGATTTCTACTTTGTTCCTTTTTTCTTTCTTGATATCTTCTATTCTAGCTTTCATACCTTCTCTCATTCTACCTTTAGTTTGTTTTTTACTTACTTTCATATCTTTCTTTCTTGATATCTTACATTCTAGCTTTCATACCTTCTCTCATTCTATCTTTAGTTTCTTTATTACTTTCTTTCTTTCTTGATATCTCTCATTCTAGCTTTCATACCTTCTCTCATTCCATCTTTAGTTTCTTTTTTACTTACTTTCATTTCTTTCTTTCTTGATATCTTTCATTCTACTTTAATACCTTCTCTCATTCTATCTTTAGTTTCTTTATTAGTTACTTTCTTTCTTTCTTGATATCTTTCATTCAAGATTTCATACATTCTCTCATTTTATCTTTAGTTTCTATATTGATTTCTTTCTTTCTTTCTTGATATCTTTCATTCTAGCTTTCATACCTTCTCTCATTCTATCTTTAGTTTCGTTATTAGTTACTTTCTTTCTTTCTTGATATCTTTCATTCAAGATTTCATTCCTTCTCTCATTTTATCTTTAGTTTCTATATTGATTTCTTTCTTTCTTTCTTGATATCTTTCATTCTAGCTTTCATACCTTCTTTCATTCTATATTTAGTTTCTTCCTTAATTACTTTTGTTCTTTCTTTCTTTCTTTCTTTCTTCATATCTCATTCTAGCTCACATACCTTCTCTGATTCTATCTTTAGTTTCTTTACTACTTTCTTTCTTTCTTTCTTTCTTGATATCTTTCATTCTATCTTTGATACCTTCTCTCTTTTCATCTTTAATTTCTTTAATGATTTCTTTTTTCTTTCTTTCTTGATATCTTTCATTCTTGCTTTCATACCTTCTCTCATTCTGTCTTTAGTTTCTTTTTTACTTACTTTCATTTCTTGCTTTCTTGATATGTTACATTCTAGCTTTCATACCTTCTCCCATTCTATCTTTAGTTTCTTTATTACTTTCTTTCTTTCTTTCTTTCTTGATATCTTTCATTCTAGCTTTCATACCTTCTTTCATTCTTTCTTTAGTTTCTTTATTAATTACTTTTGTTCTTTCTTTCTTTCTTTCTTCATATCTCATTCTAGCTCTCATACCTTCTCTGATTCTATCTTTAGTTTCTTTACTACTTTCTTTCTTTCTTTCTTTATTGATAACTTTCATTCTAGCATTCATATATTCACTCATTTAATCTTTATTTTCTTTATTACATGATTTCTACTTTGTTCCTTTTTTCTTTCTTGATATCTTTCATTCTAGCTTTCATACCTTCTCTCATTCTACCTTTAGTTTGTTTTTTACTTACTTTCATATCTTTATTTCTTGATATCTTACATTCTAGCTTTCATACATTCTCTCATTCTATCTTTAGTTTCTTTATTACTTTCTTTATTTCTTGATATCTTTCATTCTAGCTTTCATACCTTCTCTCATTCTATCTTTAC
The DNA here is from genome assembly GCA_037013535.1 of Intellagama lesueurii. Lineage (NCBI taxonomy): Eukaryota > Metazoa > Chordata > Lepidosauria > Squamata > Agamidae > Intellagama > Intellagama lesueurii. The sequence continues at coordinate 96,009,991 of JBAJHW010000002.1, forward strand.
TTTCTTTTTTACTTTCTTTATTTCTTGATATCTTTCATTCTATCTTTCATACCTTCTCTCATTCTATCTTTAGTTTCTTTATTACTTTCTTTCTTTCTTTCTTGATATCTTTCATTCTAGCTTTCATACCTTCTCTCATTCTATCTTTACTTTCTTTTTAACTTTTTTTCATTTCTTGCTTTCTTGATATGTTACATTCTAGCTTTCATACCTTCTCTCATTCTATCTTTAGTTTCTTTATTACTTACTTTCTTTCTTTCTTTCTTGATATCTTTCATTCTAGCTTTCATAACTTCTCATATTCTATCTTTAGTTTCTTTATTACTTTCTTTTTTCTTTCTTTCTTTCTTGATATCTTTCATTCTAGCTTTCATACCTTCTTTCATTCTATCTTTAGTTTCTTTATTAATTACTTTTGTTCTTTCTTTCTTTCTTTCTTTCTTCATATCTCATTCTAGCTCTCATACCTTCTCTGATTCTATCTTTAGTTTCTTTACTACTTTCTTTCATTCTTTCTTTCTTTATTGATAACTTTCATTCTAGCATTCATATATTCACTCATTCAATCTATATTTTCTTTATTACATGATTTCTACTTTGTTCCTTTTTTCTTTCTTGATATCTTCTATTCTAGCTTTCATACCTTCTCTCATTCTACCTTTAGTTTGTTTTTTACTTACTTTCATATCTTTCTTTCTTGATATCTTACATTCTAGCTTTCATACCTTCTCTCATTCTATCTTTAGTTTCTTTATTACTTTCTTTATTTCTTGATATCTTTCATTCTATCTTTCATACCTTCTCTCGTTCTATCTTTAGTTTCTTTATTACTTTCTTTCTTTCTTTCTTGATATCTCTCATTCTAGCTTTCATACCTTCTCTCATTCTATCTTTAGTTTCTTTTTTACTTACTTTCATTTCTTTCTTTCTTGATATCTTTCATTCTACTTTAATACCTTCTCTCATTCTATCTTTAGTTTCTTTATTAGTTACTTTCTTTCTTTCTTGATATCTTTCATTCAAGATTTCATACATTCTCTCATTTTATCTTTAGTTTCTATATTGATTTCTTTCTTTCTTTCTTGATATCTTTCATTCTAGCTTTCATACCTTCTTTCATTCTATCTTTAGTTTCTTCCTTAATTACTTTCGTTCTTTCTTTCTTTCTTTCTTCATATCTCATTCTAGCTCACATACCTTCTCTGATTCTATCTATAGTTTCTTTACTACTTTCTTTCTTTCTTTCTTTCTTTCTTTCTTTCTTTCTTTCTTGATATCTTTCATTCTATCTTTCATACCTTCTCTCTTTTCATCTTTAATTTCTTTATTGATTTCTTTTTTTCTTTCTTTCTTGATATCTTTCATTCTTCCTTTCATACCTTCTCTCATTCTATGTTTAGTTTCTTTTTTACTTACCTTCATTTCTTTCTTTCTTGATGTCTTTCATTCTAGCTTTAATACCTTCTCTCATTCTATCTTTAGTTTCGTTATTAGTTACTTTCTTTCTTTCTTGATATCTTTCATTCTAGCTTTCATACCTTCTCTCATTCTATCTTTAGTTTCTTTTTTATTTACTTTCATTTCTTCCTTTCTTGATATCTTACATTCTAGCTTTCATACCTTCTCTCATTCTATCTTTAGTTTCTTTATTACTTTCTTTCTTTCTTTCTTTCTTTCTTGATATCTTTCATTCTAGCTTTCATACCTTCTTTCATTGTATCTTTAGTTTCTTTATTAATTACTTTTGTTCTTTCTTTCTTTCTTTCTTTCTTTCTTTCTTTCTTCATATCTCATTCTAGCTCTCATACCTTCTCTGATTCTATCTTTAGTTTCTTTACAACTTTCTTTCTTTCTTTCTTTATTGATAACTTTCATTGTAGCATTCATATATTCACTCATTCAATCTTTATTTTCTTTATTACATTATGTCTACTTTGTTCCTTTTTTCTATCTTGATATCTTTCATTCTAGCATTCATACCTTCTCTCATTCTACCTTTAGTTTTTTTTACTTACTTTCATATCTTTCTTTCTTGATATCTTACATTCTAGCTTTCATACCTTCTCTCATTCTATCTTTAGTTTCTTTATTACTTTCTTTATTTCTTGATATCTTTCATTCTATCTTTCATACCTTCTCTCGTTCTATCTTTAGTTTCGTTATTAGTTACTTTCTTTCTTTCTTGATATCTTTCATTCTAGCTTTCATACCTTCTCTCATTCTATCTTTAGTTTCTTTTTTACTTACTTTCATTTCTTTCTTTCTTGATATCTTTCGTTCTCGCTTTAATACCTTCTCTCATTCTATCTTTAGTTTCGTTATTAGTTACTTTCTTTATTTCTTGATATCTTTCATTCAAGATTTCATACCTTCTCTCATTTTATCTTTAGTTTCTATATTGATTTCTTTCTCTCTTTCTTCATATCTTTCATTCTAGCTTTAATAACTTCTTTCATTCTATCTTTAGTTTCTTCATTAATTACTTTCGTTCTTTCTTTCTTTCTTTCTTGATATCTTTCATTCTATCTTTCATACCTTCTCTCTTTTCATCTTTAATTTCTTTATTGATTTCTTTTTTTCTTTCTTTCTTGATATCTTTCATTCTTGCTTTCATACCTTCTCTCATTCTATCTTTAGTTTCTTTTTTACTTACTTTCATTTCTTGCTTTCTTGATATGTTACATTCTAGCTTTCATACCTTCTCTCATTCTATCTTTAGTTTCTTTATTACTTTCTTTCTTTCTTTCTCGATATCTTTCTTCATATCTCATTCTAGCTCTCATACCTTCTCTGATTCTATCTTTAGTTTCATGACTTTTTTCTTTCTTTCTTTCTTTCTTTCTTTTTTGATAACTTTCATTCTAGCATTCATATCTTCACTCATTCAATCTTTATTTTCTTTATTACATTATTTCTACTTTGTTCCTTTTTTCTTTCTTGATATCTTTCATTCTATCTTTCATACCTTCTCTCATTCTACCTTTAGTTTGTTTTTTACTTACTTTCATATCTTTCTTTCTTGATATCTTACATTCTAGCTTTCATACCTTCTCTCATTCTATCTTTAGTTTCTTTATTACTTTCTTTCTTTCTTGATATCTCTCATTCTAGCTTTCATACCTTCTCTCATTCCATCTTTAGTTTCTTTTTTACTTACTTTCATTTCTTTCTTTCTTGATATCTTTCATTCTACTTTAATACCTTCTCTCATTCTATCTTTAGTTTCTTTATTAGTTACTTTCTTTCTTTCTTGATATCTTTCATTCAAGATTTCATACATTCTCTCATTTTATCTTTAGTTTCTATATTGATTTCTTTCTTTCTTTCTTGATATCTTTCATTCTAGCTTTCATACCTTCTCTCATTCTATCTTTAGTTTCGTTATTAGTTACTTTCTTTCTTTCTTGATATCTTTCATTCAAGATTTCATTCCTTCTCTCATTTTATCTTTAGTTTCTATATTGATTTCTTTCTTTCTTTCTTGATATCTTTCATTCTAGCTTTCATACCTTCTTTCATTCTATATTTAGTTTCTTCCTTAATTACTTTTGTTCTTTCTTTCTTTCTTTCTTTCTTCATATCTCATTCTAGCTCACATACCTTCTCTGATTCTATCTTTAGTTTCTTTACTACTTTCTTTCTTTCTTTCTTTCTTGATATCTTTCATTCTATCTTTGATACCTTCTCTCTTTTCATCTTTAATTTCTTTAATGATTTCTTTTTTCTTTCTTTCTTGATATCTTTCATTCTTGCTTTCATACCTTCTCTCATTCTGTCTTTAGTTTCTTTTTTACTTACTTTCATTTCTTGCTTTCTTGATATGTTACATTCTAGCTTTCATACCTTCTCCCATTCTATCTTTAGTTTCTTTATTACTTTCTTTCTTTCTTTCTTTCTTGATATCTTTCATTCTAGCTTTCATACCTTCTTTCATTCTTTCTTTAGTTTCTTTATTAATTACTTTTGTTCTTTCTTTCTTTCTTTCTTCATATCTCATTCTAGCTCTCATACCTTCTCTGATTCTATCTTTAGTTTCTTTACTACTTTCTTTCTTTCTTTCTTTATTGATAACTTTCATTCTAGCATTCATATATTCACTCATTTAATCTTTATTTTCTTTATTACATGATTTCTACTTTGTTCCTTTTTTCTTTCTTGATATCTTTCATTCTAGCTTTCATACCTTCTCTCATTCTACCTTTAGTTTGTTTTTTACTTACTTTCATATCTTTATTTCTTGATATCTTACATTCTAGCTTTCATACATTCTCTCATTCTATCTTTAGTTTCTTTATTACTTTCTTTATTTCTTGATATCTTTCATTCTAGCTTTCATACCTTCTCTCATTCTATCTTTACTTTCTTTTTTACTTTCTTTATTTCTTGATATCTTTCATTCTATCTTTCATACCTTCTCTCATTCTATCTTTAGTTTCTTTATTACTTTCTTTCTTTCTTTCTTGATATCTTTCATTCTAGCTTTCATACCTTCTCTCATTCTATCTTTACTTTCTTTTTAACTTTTTTTCATTTCTTGCTTTCTTGATATGTTACATTCTAGCTTTCATACCTTCTCTCATTCTATCTTTAGTTTCTTTATTACTTACTTTCTTTCTTTCTTTCTTGATATCTTTCATTCTAGCTTTCATAACTTCTCATATTCTATCTTTAGTTTCTTTATTACTTTCTTTTTTCTTTCTTTCTTTCTTGATATCTTTCATTCTAGCTTTCATACCTTCTTTCATTCTATCTTTAGTTTCTTTATTAATTACTTTTGTTCTTTCTTTCTTTCTTTCTTTCTTCATATCTCATTCTAGCTCTCATACCTTCTCTGATTCTATCTTTAGTTTCTTTACTACTTTCTTTCATTCTTTCTTTCTTTATTGATAACTTTCATTCTAGCATTCATATATTCACTCATTCAATCTATATTTTCTTTATTACATGATTTCTACTTTGTTCCTTTTTTCTTTCTTGATATCTTCTATTCTAGCTTTCATACCTTCTCTCATTCTACCTTTAGTTTGTTTTTTACTTACTTTCATATCTTTCTTTCTTGATATCTTACATTCTAGCTTTCATACCTTCTCTCATTCTATCTTTAGTTTCTTTATTACTTTCTTTATTTCTTGATATCTTTCATTCTATCTTTCATACCTTCTCTCGTTCTATCTTTAGTTTCTTTATTACTTTCTTTCTTTCTTTCTTGATATCTCTCATTCTAGCTTTCATACCTTCTCTCATTCTATCTTTAGTTTCTTTTTTACTTACTTTCATTTCTTTCTTTCTTGATATCTTTCATTCTACTTTAATACCTTCTCTCATTCTATCTTTAGTTTCTTTATTAGTTACTTTCTTTCTTTCTTGATATCTTTCATTCAAGATTTCATACATTCTCTCATTTTATCTTTAGTTTCTATATTGATTTCTTTCTTTCTTTCTTCATATCTTTCATTCTAGCTTTCATACCTTCTTTCATTCTATCTTTAGTTTCTTCCTTAATTACTTTCGTTCTTTCTTTCTTTCTTTCTTCATATCTCATTCTAGCTCACATACCTTCTCTGATTCTATCTATAGTTTCTTTACTACTTTCTTTCTTTCTTTCTTTCTTTCTTTCTTTCTTGATATCTTTCATTCTATCTTTCATACCTTCTCTCTTTTCATCTTTAATTTCTTTATTGATTTCTTTTTTTCTTTCTTTCTTGATATCTTTCATTCTTCCTTTCATACCTTCTCTCATTCTATGTTTAGTTTCTTTTTTACTTACCTTCATTTCTTTCTTTCTTGATGTCTTTCATTCTAGCTTTAATACCTTCTCTGATTCTATCTTTAGTTTCGTTATTAGTTACTTTCTTTCTTTCTTGATATCTTTCATTCTAGCTTTCATACCTTCTCTCATTCTATCTTTAGTTTCTTTTTTATTTACTTTCATTTCTTCCTTTCTTGATATCTTACATTCTAGCTTTCATACCTTCTCTCATTCTATCTTTAGTTTCTTTATTACTTTCTTTCTTTCTTTCTTTCTTTCTTGATATCTTTCATTCTAGCTTTCATACCTTCTTTCATTGTATCTTTAGTTTCTTTATTAATTACTTTTGTTCTTTCTTTCTTTCTTTCTTTCTTTCTTTCTTTCTTCATATCTCATTCTAGCTCTCATACCTTCTCTGATTCTATCTTTAGTTTCTTTACAACTTTCTTTCTTTCTTTCTTTATTGATAACTTTCATTGTAGCATTCATATATTCACTCATTCAATCTTTATTTTCTTTATTACATTATGTCTACTTTGTTCCTTTTTTCTATCTTGATATCTTTCATTCTAGCATTCATACCTTCTCTCATTCTACCTTTAGTTTTTTTTACTTACTTTCATATCTTTCTTTCTTGATATCTTACATTCTAGCTTTCATACCTTCTCTCATTCTATCTTTAGTTTCTTTATTACTTTCTTTATTTCTTGATATCTTTCATTCTATCTTTCATACCTTCTCTCGTTCTATCTTTAGTTTCGTTATTAGTTACTTTCTTTCTTTCTTGATATCTTTCATTCTAGCTTTCATACCTTCTCTCATTCTATCTTTAGTTTCTTTTTTACTTACTTTCATTTCTTTCTTTCTTGATATCTTTCGTTCTCGCTTTAATACCTTCTCTCATTCTATCTTTAGTTTCGTTATTAGTTACTTTCTTTATTTCTTGATATCTTTCATTCAAGATTTCATACCTTCTCTCATTTTATCTTTAGTTTCTATATTGATTTCTTTCTCTCTTTCTTCATATCTTTCATTCTAGCTTTAATAACTTCTTTCATTCTATCTTTAGTTTCTTCATTAATTACTTTCGTTCTTTCTTTCTTTCTTTCTTGATATCTTTCATTCTATCTTTCATACCTTCTCTCTTTTCATCTTTAATTTCTTTATTGATTTCTTTTTTTCTTTCTTTCTTGATATCTTTCATTCTTGCTTTCATACCTTCTCTCATTCTATCTTTAGTTTCTTTTTTACTTACTTTCATTTCTTGCTTTCTTGATATGTTACATTCTAGCTTTCATACCTTCTCTCATTCTATCTTTAGTTTCTTTATTACTTTCTTTCTTTCTTTCTCGATATCTTTCTTCATATCTCATTCTAGCTCTCATACCTTCTCTGATTCTATCTTTAGTTTCATGACTTTTTTCTTTCTTTCTTTCTTTCTTTCTTTTTTGATAACTTTCATTCTAGCATTCATATCTTCACTCATTCAATCTTTATTTTCTTTATTACATTATTTCTACTTTGTTCCTTTTTTCTTTCTTGATATCTTTCATTCTATCTTTCATACCTTCTCTCATTCTATCTTTAGTTTCTTTTTTACTTACTTTCATTTCATTCTTTCTTGATATCTTACATTCTAGATTTCATACCTTCTCTCATTCTATCTTTAGTTTCTTTATTACTTTCTTACTTTCTTTCTTGATATCTTTCATTCTAGCTTTCATACCTTCTCACATTCTATCTTTAGTTTCTTTTTTACTTACTTTCATTTCTTTCTTTCTTGATATCTTTCATTCTAGCTTTAATACCTTCTCTCATTCTATCTTTAGTTTCGTTATTAGTTTCTTTCTTTCTTGATATCGTTCATTCAAGATTTCATACCTTCTCTCATTTTATCTTTAGTTTCTATATTGATTTCTTTCTTTCTTTCTTGATATCTTTCATTCTAGCTTTCATACCTTCTCTCATTCTATCTTTAGTTTCTTTTTTACTTACTTTCATTTCTTTCTTTCTTGATATCTTTCGTTCTCGCTTTAATACCTTCTCTCATTCTATCTTTAGTTTCGTTATTAGTTACTTTCTTTATTTCTTGATATCTTTCATTCAAGATTTCATACCTTCTCTCATTTTATCTTTAGTTTCTATATTGATTTCTTTCTCTCTTTCTTGATATCTTTCATTTTAGCTTTAATAACTTCTTTCATTCTATCTTTAGTTTCTTCATTAATTACTTTCGTTCTTTCTTTCTTTCTTTCTTGATATCTTTCATTCTATCTTTCATACCTTCTCTCTTTTCATCTTTAATTTCTTTATTGATTTCTTTTTTTCTTTCTTTCTTGATATCTTTCATTCTTGCTTTCATACCTTCTCTCATTCTATCATTAGTTTCTTTTTTACTTACTTTCATTTCTTGCTTTCTTGATATGTTACATTCTAGCTTTCATACCTTCTCTCATTCTATCTTTAGTATCTTTATTACTTTCTTTCTTTCTTTCTCGATATCTTTCTTCATATCTCATTCTAGCTCTCATACCTTCTCTGATTCTATCTTTAGTTTCATGACTTTTTTCTTTCTTTCTTTCTTTCTTTCTTTTTTGATAACTTTCATTCTAGCATTCATATCTTCACTCATTCAATCTTTATTTTCTTTATTACATTATTTCTACTTTGTTCCTTTTATCTTTCTTGATATCTTTCATTCTATCTTTCATACCTTCTCTCATTCTATCTTTAGTTTCTTTTTCACTTACTTTCATTTCATTCTTTCTTGATATCTTACATTCTAGATTTCATACCTTCTCTCATTCTATCTTTAGTTTCTTTATTACTTTCTTACTTTCTTTCTTGATATCTTTCATTCTAGCTTTCATACCTTCTCACATTCTATCTTTAGTTTCTTTTTTACTTACTTTCATTTCTTTCTTTCTTGATATCTTTCATTCTAGCTTTAATACCTTCTCCCATTCTATCTTTAGTTTCGTTATTAGTTTCTTTCTTTCTTGATATCGTTCATTCAAGATTTCATACCTTCTCTCATTTTATCTTTAGTTTCTATATTGATTTCTTTATTTCTTTCTTGATATCTTTCATTCTAGCTTTCATACCTTCTCTCATTCTGTCTTTAGTTTCTTTTTTACTTACTTTCATTTCTTGCTTTCTTGATATGTTACATTCTAGCTTTCATACCTTCTCTCATTCTATCTTTAGTTTCTTTATTAATTACTTTTGTTCTTTCTTTCTTTCTTTCTTTCTTCATATCTCATTCTAGCTCACATACCTTCTCTGATTCTATCTTTAGTTTCTTTACTACTTTCTTTCTTTCTTTCTTTCTTTCTTGATATCTTTCATTCTATCTTTCATACCTTCTCTCTTTTCATCTTTAATTTCTTTATTGATTTCTTTTTTTCTTTCTTTCTTGATATCTTTCATTCTTGCTTTCATACCTTCTCTCATTCTGTCTTTAGTTTCTTTTTTACTTACTTTCATTTCTTGCTTTCTTGATATGTTACATTCTAGCTTTCATACCTTCTCTCATTCTATCCTTAGTTTCTTTATTACTTTCTTTCTTTCTTTCTTTCTTGATATCTTTCATTCTAGCTTTCATACCTTCTTTCATTCTATATTTAGTTTCTTTATTAATTACTTTTGTTCTTTCTTTCTTTCTTTCTTTCTTCATATCTCATTCTAGCTCTCATACCTTCTCTGATTCTATCTTTAGTTTCTTTACTACTTTCTTTCTTTCTTTCTCTCTTTATTGATAACTTTCATTCTAGCATTCATATATTCACTCATTCAATCTTTATTTTCTTTATTACATGATTTCTACTTTGTTCCTTTTTTCTTTCTTGATATCTTCTATTCTAGCTTTCATACCTTCTCTCATTCTACCTTTAGTTTGTTTTTTACTTACTTTCATTTCTTTCTTTCTTGATATCTTTCATTCTACTTTAATACCTTCTCACATTCTATCTTTAGTTTCTTTATTAGTTACTTTCTTTCTTTCTTGATATCTTTCATTCAAGATTTCATACATTCTCACATTTTATCTTTAGTTTCTATATTGATTTCTTTCTTTCTTTCTTGATATCTTTCATTCTAGCTTTCATACCTTCTTTCATTCTATCTTTAGTTTCTTCCTTAATTACTTTCGTTCTTTCTTTCTTTCTTTCTTCATATCTCATTCTAGCTCACATACCTTCTCTGATTCTATCTATAGTTTCTTTACTACTTTCTTTCTTTCTTTCTTTCTTTCTTTCTTGATATCTTTCATTCTATCTTTCATACCTTCTCTCTTTTCATCATTAATTTCTTTATTGATTTCTTTTTTTCTTTCTTTCTTGATATCTTTCATTCTTGCTTTCATACCTTCACTCATTCTATCTTTAGTTTCTTTTTTACTTACTTTCATTTCTTTCTTTCTTGATATCTTTCATTCTAGCTTTAATACCTTCTCTCATTCTATCTTTAGTTTCGTTATTAGTTACTTTCTTTCTTTCTTGATATCTTTCAATCTAGCTTTCATACCTTCTCTCATTCTATCTTTAGTTTCTTTTTTATTTACTTTCATTTCTTCCTTTCTTGATATCTTTCATTCTAGCTTTCATACCTTCTTTCATTGTATCTTTAGTTCCTTTATTAATTACTTTTGTTCTTTCTTTCTTTCTTTCTTTCTTCATATCTCATTCTAGCTCTCATACCTTCTCTGATTCTATCTTTAGTTTCTTTACAACTTTCTTTCTTTCTTTCTTTATTGATAACTTTCATTGTAGCATTCATATATTCACTCATTCAATCTTTATTTTCTTTATTACATTATGTCTATTTTGTTCCTTTTTTCTATCTTGATATCTTTCATTCTAGCATTCATACCTTCTCTCATTCTACCTTTAGTTTGTTTTTTACTTACTTTCATATCTTTCTTTCTTGATATCTTACATTCTAGCTTTCATACCTTCTCTCATTCTATCTTTAGTTTCTTTATTACTTTCTTTATTTCTTGATATCTTTCATTCAAGATTTCATACCTTCTCTCATTTTATCTTTAGTTTCTATATTGATTTCTTTCTCTCTTTCTTGATATCTTTCATTCTAGCTTTAATAACTTCTTTCATTCTATCTTTAGTTTCTTTTTTACTTACTTTCATTTCTTTCTTTCTTTCTTTCTTGATATCTTTCATTCTATCTTTCATACCTTCTCTCTTTTCATCTTTAATTTCTTTATTGATTTCTTTTTTTCTTTCTTTTTTGATATCTTTCATTCTTGCTTTCATACCTTCTCTCATTCTATCTTTAGTTTCTTTTTTACTTACTTTCATTTCTTGCTTTCTTGATATGTTATATTCTAGCTTTCATACCTTCTCTCATTCTATCTTTAGTTTCGTTATTAGTTACTTTCTTTATTTCTTGATATCTTTCATTCAAGATTTCATACCTTCTCTCATTTTATCTTTAGTTTCTATATTGATTTCTTTCTCTCTTTCTTGATATCTTTCATTCTAGCTTTAATACCTTCTCTCATTCTATCTTTAGTTTCGTTATTAGTTACTTTCTTTATTTCTTGATATCTTTCATTCAAGATTTCATACCTTCTCTCATTTTATCTTTAGTTTCTATATTGATTTCTTTCTCTCTTTCTTGATATCTTTCATTCTAGCTTTAATAACTTCTTTCATTCTATCTTTAGTTTCTTCATTAATTACTTTCGTTCTTTCTTTCTTTCTTTCTTGATATCTTTCATTCTATCTTTCATACCTTCTCTCTTTTCATCTTTAATTTCTTTATTGATTTCTTTTTTTCTTTCTTTTTTGATATCTTTCATTCTTGCTTTCATACCTTCTCTCATTCTATCTTTAGTTTCTTTTTTACTTACTTTCATTTCTTGCTTTCTTGATATGTTATATTCTAGCTTTCATACCTTCTCTCATTCTATCTTTAGTTTCTTTATTACTTTCTGTCTTTCTTTCTCGATATCTTTCATTCTAGCTTTCATACCTCCTTTCATTCTATCTTTAGTTTCTTTATTAAGTACTTTCGTTCTTTCTTTCTTTCTTTTTTCATATCTCATTCTAGCTCTCATACCTTCTCTGATTCTATCTTTAGTTTCATGACTTTTTTCTTTCTTTCTTTCTTTCTTTCTTTTTTGATAACTTTCATTCTAGCATTCATATCTTCACTCATTCAATCTTTATTTTCTTTATTACATTATTTCTACTTTGTTCCTTTTTTCTTTCTTGATATCTTTCATTCTATCTTTCATACCTTCTCTCATTCTATCTTTAGTTTCTTTTTTACTTACTTTCATTTCATTCTTTCTTGATATCTTACATTCTAGATTTCATACCTTCTCTCATTCTATCTTTAGTTTCTTTATTACTTTCTTACTTTCTTTCTTGATATCTTTCATTCTAGCTTTCATACCTTCTCTCATTCTATCTTTAGTTTCTTTTTTACTTACTTTCATTTCTTGACTTTTTGATATCTTTCATTCTAGCTTTAATACCTTCTCTCATTCTATCTTTAGTTTCGTTATTAGTTTCTTTTTTTCTTTCTTTCTTTCTTGATATCTTTCATTCTAGCTTTCATACCTTCTTTCATTCTATCTTTAGTTTCTTTATTAATTACTTTTGTTCTTTCTTTCTTTCTTTCTTTCTTCATATCTCATTCTAGCTCACATACCTTCTCTGATTCTATCTTTAGTTTCTTTACTACTTTCTTTCTTTCTTTCTTTCTTTCTTGATATCTTTCATTCTATATTTCATACCTTCTCTCTTTTCATCTTTAATTTCTTTATTGATTTCTTTTTTTCTTTCTTTCTTGATATCTTTCATTCTTGCTTTCATACCATATCTCATTCTGTCTTTAGTTTCTTTTTTACTTAACTTCATTTCTTGCTTTCTTGATATGTTACATTCTAGCTTTCATACCTTCTCTCATTCTATCTTTAGTTTCTTTATTACTTACTTTCTTTCTTTCTTTCTTTCTTGATATCTTTCATTCTAGCTTTCATACCTTCTTTCATTCTATCTTTAGTTTCTTTATTAATTACTTTTGTTCTTTCTTTCTCTCTTTCTTTCTTCATATCTCATTCTAGCTCTCATACCTTCTCTGATTCTATCTTTAGTTTCTTTACTACTTTCTTTCTTTCTCTCTTTATTGATAACTTTCATTCTAGCATTCATATATTCACTCATTCTATCTTTATTTTCTTTATTACATGATTTCTACTTTGTTCCTTTTTTCTTTCTTGATATCTTCTATTCTAGCTTTCATACCTTCTCTCATTCTACGTTTAGTTTGTTTTTTACTTACTTTCATATCTTTCTTTCTTGATATCTTACATTCTAGCTTTCATACCTTCTCTCATTCTATCTTTAGTTTCTTTATTACTTTCTTACTTTCTTTCTTGAATTCTTTCATTCTAGCTTTCATACCTTCTCTCATTCTATCTTTAGTTTCTTTTTTACTTACTTTCATTTCTTTCTTTCTAGATATCTTTCATTCTAGCTTTAATACCTTCTCTCATTCTATCTTTAGTTTCGTTATTAGTTACTTTCTTTCTTTCTTGATATCTTTCATTCAAGATTTCATACCTTCTCTCATTTTATCTTTAGTTTCTATATTGATTTCTTTCTTTCTTTCTTGATATCTTTCATTCTTGCTTTCATACCTTCTCTCATTCTGTCTTTAGTTTCTTTTTTACTTACTTTCATTTCTTGCTTTCTTGATATGTTACATTCTAGCTTTCATACCTTCTCTCATTCTATCTTTAGTTTCTTTATTACTTACTTTCTTTCTTTCTTTCTTGATATCTTTCATTCTAGCTTTCATAACTTCTCATATTCTATCTTTAGTTTCTTTATTACTTTCTTTTTTTCTTTCTTTCTTTCTTGATATCTTTCATTCTAGCTTTCATACCTTCTTTCATTCTATCTTTAGTTTCTTTATTAATTACTTTTGTTCTTTCTTTCTTTCTTTCTTTCTTCATATCTCATTCTAGCTCTCATACCTTCTCTGATTCTATCTTTAGTTTCTTTACTACTTTCTTTCTTTCTTTCTTTATTGATAACTTTCATTCTAGCATTCATATATTCACTCATTCAATCTTTATTTTCTTTATTACATGATTTCTACTTTGTTCCTTTTTTCTTTCTTGATATCTCCTATTCTAGCTTTCATACCTTCTCTCATTCTACCTTTAGTTTGTTTTTTACTTACTTTCATTTCTTGCTTTCTTGATATGTTACATTCTAGCTTTCATACCTTCTCTCATTCTATCTTTAGTTTCTTTATTACTTTCTTTCTTTCTTTCTTTCTTGATATCTTTCATTCTAGCTTTCATAACTTCTCATATTCTATCTTTAGTTTCTTTATTACTTTCTTTTTTTCTTTCTTTCTTTCTTGATATCTTTCATTCTAGCTTTCATACCTTCTTTCATTCTATCTTTAGTTTCTTTATTAATTACTTTTGTTCTTTCTTTCTTTCTTTCTTTCTTCATATCTGATTCTAGCTCTCATACCTTCTCTGATTCTATCTTTAGTTTCTTTACTACTTTCTTTCTTTCTTTCTTTCTTTATTGATAACTTTCATTCTAGCATTCATATATTCACTCATTCAATCTTTATTATCTTTATTACATGATTTCTACTTTGTTCCTTTTTTCTTTCTTGATATCTCCTATTCTAGCTTTCATACCTTCTCTCATTCTATCTTTAGTTTCTTTATTACTTTCTTTATTTCTTGATATCTTTCATTCTATCTTTCATACCTTCTCTCGTTCTATCTTTAGTTTCTTTATTACTTACTTTCTTTCTTTCTTGATATCTCTCATTCTAGCTTTCATACTTTCTCTCATTCTATCTTTAGTTTCTTTATTACTTTCTTTCTTTCTTTCTTGATATCTTTCATTCTAGCTTTCATACCTTCTCTCATTCTATCTTTAGTTTCTTTTTTACTTACTTTCATTTCTTTCTTTCTTGATATCTTTCATTCTAGCTTTCATACCTTCTTTCATTCTATCTTTAGTTTCTTCATTAATTACTTTCGTTCTTTCTTTCTTTCTTTCTTTCTTCATATCTCATTCTAGCTCACATACCTTCTCTGATTCTATCTTTAGTTTATTTACTACTTTCTTTCTTTTTTTCTTTCTTGATATCTTTCATTCTATCTTTGATACCTTCTCTCTTTTCATCTTTAATTTCTTTATTGATTTCTTTTTTTCTTTCTTTCTTGATATCTTTCATTCTTGCTTTCATACCTTCTCTCATTCTGTCTTTAGTTTCTTTTTTACTTACTTTCATTTCTTGCTTTCTTGATATGTTACATTCTAGCTTTCATACCTTCTCTCATTCTATCTTCAGTTTCATTATTTCTTTCTTTCTTTCTTTCTTTCTTTCTTCATATCTTTCATTCTAGCTTTCATACCTTTTTTCATTCTTTCTTTAGTTTCTTTATTAATTACTTTTGTTCTTTCTTTCTTTCTTTCTTTCTTCATATCTCATTCTAGCTCTCATACCTTCTCTGATTCTATCTTTAGTTTCTTTTTTACTTACTTTCATTTCTTGCTTTCTTGATATCTTTCATTCTAGCTTTAATACCTTCTCTCATTCTATCTTTAGTTTCGTTATTAGTTACTTTCTTTCTTTCTTGATATCTTTCATTCTAGCTTTCATACCTTCTCTCATTCTATCTTTAGTTTCTTTTTTATTTACTTTCATTTCTTTCTTTCTTGATATCTTTCATTCTAGCTTTCATACCTTCTTTCATTCTATCTTTAGTTTCTTTATTAATTACTTTTGTTCTTTCTTTCTTTCTTTCTTTCTTCATATCTCATTCTAGCTCTCATACATTCTCTGATTCTATCTTTAGTTTCTTTACAACGTTCTTTCTTTCTTTCTTTCTTTATTGATAACTTTCATTGTAGCATTCATATATTCACTCATTCAATCTTTATTTTCTTTATTACATTATGTCTACTTTGTTCCTTTTTTCTATCTTGATATCTTTCATTCTAGCTTTCATACCTTCTCTCATTCTATCTTTAGTTTCTTTATTACTTTCTTTATTTCTTGATATCTTTCATTCTATCTTTCATACCTTCTCTCGTTCTATCTTTAGTTTTGTTATTAGTTACTTTCTTTCTTTTTTGATATCTTTCATTCTAGCTTTCATACCTTCTCTCATTCTATCTTTAGTTTCTTTTTTACTTACTTTCATTTCTTTCATTCTTGATATCTTTCATTCTACTTTAATACCTTCTCTCATTCTATCTTTAGTTTCGTTATTAGTTACTTTCTTTATTTCTTGATATCTTTCATTCAAGATTTCATACCTTCTCTCATTTTATCTTTAGTTTCTATATTGATTTCTTTCTCACTTTCTTGATATCTTTCATTCTAGCTTTAATAACTTCTTTCATTCTATCTTTAGTTTCTTCATTAATTACTTTCGTTCTTTCTTTCTTTCTTTCTTCATATCTCATTCTAGCTCACATACCTTCTCTGATTCTATCTATAGTTTCTTTACTACTTTCTTTCTTTCTTTCTTTCTTTCTTTCTTTCTTGATATCTTTCATTCTATCTTTCATACCTTCTCTCTTTTCATCTTTAATTTCTTTATTGATTTCTTTTTTTCTTTCTTTCTTGATATCTTTCATTGTTGCTTTCATACCTTCTCTCATTCTATCTTTAGTTTCTTTTTTACTTACTTTCATTTTTTTCTTTCTTGATATCTTTCATTCTAGCTTTAATACCTTCTCTCATTCTATCTTTAGTTTCGTTATTAGTTACTCTCTTTCTTTCTTGATATCTTTCATTCAAGATTTCATACCTTCTCTCATTTTATCTTTAGTTTCTATATTGATTTCTTTCTTTCTTTCTTGATATCTTTCATTCTTGCTTTCATACCTTCTCTCATTCTGTCTTTAGTTTCTTTTTTACTTACTTTCATTTCTTGCTTTCTTGATATGTTACATTCAAGCTTTCATACCTTCTCTCATTCTATCTTTAGTTTCTTTATTACTTACTTTCTTTCTTTCTTTCTTGATATCTTTCATTCTAGCTTTCATAACTTCTCATATTCTATCTTTAGTTTCTTTATTACTTTCTTTTTTTCTTTCTTTCTTTCTTGATATCTTTCATTCTAGCTTTCATACCTTCTTTCATTCTATCTTTAGTTTCTTTATTAATTACTTTTGTTCTTTCTTTCTTTCTTTCTTTCTTCATATCTCATTCTAGCTCTCATACCTTCTCTGATTCTATCTTTAGATTCTTTACAACTTTCTTTCTTTCTTTCTTTCTTTATTGATAACTTTCATTCTAGCATTCATATATTCACTCATTCAATCTTTATTATCTTCATTACATGATTTCTACTTTGTTCCTTTTTTCTTTCTTGATATCTCCTATTCTAGCTTTCATACCTTCTCTCATTCTACCTTTAGTTTGTTTTTTACTTACTTTCATTTCTTGCTTTCTTGATATGTTACATTCTAGCTTTCATACCTTCTCTCATTCTATCTTTAGTTTCTTTATTACTTTCTTTCTTTCTTTCTTTCTTGATATCTTTCATTCTAGCTTTCATAACTTCTCATATTCTATCTTTAGTTTCTTTATTACTTTCTTTTTTTCTTTCTTTCTTTCTTGATATCTTTCATTCTAGCTTTCATACCTTCTTTCATTCTATCTTTAGTTTCTTTATTAATTACTTTTGTTCTTTCTTTCTTTCTTTCTTTCTTCATATCTCATTCTAGCTCTCATACCTTCTCTGATTCTATCTTTAGTTTCTTTACTACTTTCTTTCTTTCTTTCTTTCTTTATTGATAACTTTCATTCTAGCATTCATATATTCACTCATTCAATCTTTATTATCTTTATTACATGATTTCTACTTTGTTCCTTTTTTCTTTCTTGATATCTCCTATTCTAGCTTTCATACCTTCTCTCATTCTATCTTTAGTTTCTTTATTACTTTCTTTATTTCTTGATATCTTTCATTCTATCTTTCATACCTTCTCTCGTTCTATCTTTAGTTTCTTTATTACTTTCTTTCTTTCTTTCTTGATATCTCTCATTCTAGCTTTCATACCTTCTCTCATTCTATCTTTAGATTCTTTATTACTTTCTTTCTTTCTTTCTTGATATCTTTCATTCTAGCTTTCATACCTTCTCTCATTCTATCTTTAGTTTCTTTTTTACTTACTTTCATTTCTTTCTTTCTTGATATCTTTCATTCTAGCTTTCATACCTTCTTTCATTCTATCTTTAGTTTCTTCATTAATTACTTTCGTTCTTTCTTTCTTTCTTTCTTTCTTCATATCTCATTCTAGCTCACATACCTTCTCTGATTCTATCTTTAGTTTATTTACTACTTTCTTTCTTTTTTCTTTCTTGATATCTTTCATTCTATCTTTGATACCTTCTCTCTTTTCATCTTTAATTTCTTTATTGATTTCTTTTTTTCTTTCTTTCTTGATATCTTTCATTCTTGCTTTCATACCTTCTCTCATTCTGTCTTTAGTTTCTTTTTTACTTACTTTCATTTCTTGCTTTCTTGATATGTTACATTCTAGCTTTCATACCTTCTCTCATTCTATCTTTAGTTTCATTATTTCTTTCTTTCTTTCTTTCTTTCTTTCTTCATATCTTTCATTCTAGCTTTCATACCTTCTTTCATTCTTTCTTTAGTTTCTTTATTAATTACTTTTGTTCTTTCTTTCTTTCTTTCTTTCTTCATATCTCATTCTAGCTCTCATACCTTCTCTGATTCTATCTTTAGTTTCTTTTTTACTTACTTTCATTTCTTGCTTTCTTGATATCTTTCATTCTAGCTTTCATACCTTCTCTCATTCTATCTTTAGTTTCTTTTTTACTTACTTTCATTTCTTTCATTCTTGATATCTTTCATTCTAGCTTTAATACCTTCTCTCATTGTATCTTTAGTTTCGTTATTAGTTACTTTCTTTATTTCTTGATATCTTTCATTCAAGATTTCATACCTTCTCTCATTTTATCTTTAGTTTCTATATTGATTTCTTTCTCACTTTCTTGATATCTTTCATTCTAGCTTTAATAACTTCTTTCATTCTATCTTTAGTTTCTTCATTAATTACTTTCGTTCTTTCTTTCTTTCTTTCTTCATATCTCATTCTAGCTCACATACCTTCTCTGATTCTATCTATAGTTTCTTTACTACTTTCTATCTTTCTTTCTTTCTTTCTTTCTTGATATCTTTCATTCTATCTTTCATACCTTCTCTCTTTTCATCTTTAATTTCTTTATTGATTTCTTTTTTTCTTTCTTTCTTGATATCTTTCATTCTTGCTTTCATACCTTCTCTCATTCTATCTTTAGTTTCTTTTTTACTTACTTTCATTTTTTCTTTCTTGATATCTTTCATTCTAGCTTTAATACCTTCTCTCATTCTATCTTTAGTTTCGTTATTAGTTACTTTCTTTCTTTCTTGATATCTTTCATATCTTTCATTCTAGCTTTCATACCTTCTTTCATTCTTTCTTTAGTTTCTTTATTAATTACTTTTGTTATTTCTTTCTTTCTTTCTTTCTTCATATCTCATTCTAGCTCACATACCTTCTCTGATTCTATCTATAGTTTCTTTACTACTTTCTTTTTTCTTTCTTTCTTTCTTTCTTGATATCTTTCATTCTATCTTTCATACCTTCTCTCTTTTCATCTTTAATTTCTTTATTGATTTCTTTTTTTCTTTTTTTCTTGATATCTTTCATTGTTGCTTTCATACCTTCTCTCATTCTATCTTTAGTTTCTTTTTTACTTACTTTCATTTCTTGCTTTCTTGATATCTTTCATTCTAGCTTTAATACCTTCTCTCATTCTATCTTTAGTTTCGTTATTAGTTACTTTCTTTCTTTCTTGATATCTTTCATTCTAGCTTTCATACCTTCTCTCATTCTATCTTTAGTTTCTTTTTTATTTACTTTCATTTCTTTCTTTCTTGATATCTTTCATTCTAGCTTTCATACCTTCTTTCATTCTATCTTTAGTTTCTTTATTAATTACTTTTGTTCTTTCTTTCTTTCTTTCTTTCTTTATTCATATCTCATTCTAGCTCTCATACCTTCTCTGATTCTATCTTTAGTTTCTTTACAACTTTCTTTCTTTCTTTCTTTCTTTATTGATAACTTTCATTGTAGCATTCATATATTCACTCATTCAATCTTTATTTTCTTTATTACATTATGTCTACTTTGTTCCTTTTTTCTATCTTGATATCTTTCATTCTAGCTTTCATACCTTCTCTCATTCTACCTTTAGTTTTTTTTTTACTTACTTTCATATCTTTCTTTCTTGATATCTTACATTCTAGCTTTCATACCTTCTCTCATTCTATCTTTAGTTTCTTTATTACTTTCTTTATTTCTTGATATCTTTCATTCTATCTTTCATACCTTCTCTCGTTCTATCTTTAGTTTTGTTATTAGTTACTTTCTTTCTTTTTTGATATCTTTCATTCTAGCTTTCATACCTTCTCTCATTCTATCTTTAGTTTCTTTTTTACTTACTTTTATTTCTTTCGTTCTTGATATCTTTCATTCTAGCTTTAATACCTTCTCTCATTGTATCTTTAGTTTCGTTATTAGTTACTTTCTTTATTTCTTGATATCTTTCATTCAAGATTTCATACCTTCTCTCATTTTATCTTTAGTTTCTATATTGATTTCTTTCTCACTTTCTTGATATCTTTCATTCTAGCTTTAATAACTTCTTTCATTCTATCTTTAGATTCTTCATTAATTACTTTCGTTCTTTCTTTCTTTCTTTCTTCATATCTCATTCTAGCTCACATACCTTCTCTGATTCTATCTATAGTTTCTTTACTACTTTCTTTCTTTCTTTCTTTCTTTCTTGATATCTTTCATTCTATCTTTCATACCTTCTCTCTTTTCATCTTTAATTTCTTTATTGATTTCTTTTTTTCTTTCTTTCTTGATATCTTTCATTGTTGCTTTCATACCTTCTCTCATTCTATCTTTAGTTTCTTTTTTACTTACTCTCATTTTTTTCTTTCTTGATATCTTTCATTCTAGCTTTAATACCTTCTCTCATTCTATCTTTAGTTTCGTTATTAGTTACTTTCTTTCTTTCTTGATATCTTTCATTCAAGATTTCATACCTTCTCTCATTTTATCTTTAGTTTCTATATTGATTTCTTTCTTTCTTTCTTGATATCTTTCATTCTTGCTTTCATACCTTCTCTCATTCTGTCTTTAGTTTCTTTTTTACTTACTTTCATTTCTTGCTTTCTTGATATGTTACATTCTAGCTTTCATACCTTCTCTCATTCTATCTTTAGTTTCTTTATTACTTTCTTTCTTTCTTTCTTTCTTGATATCTTTCATTCTAGCTTTCATAACTTCTCATATTCTATCTTTAGTTTCTTTATTACTTTCTTTTTTTCTTTCTTTCTTTCTTGATATCTTTCATTCTAGCTTTCATACCTTCTTTCATTCTATCTTTAGTTTCTTTATTAATTACTTTTGTTCTTTCTTTCTTTCTTTCTTTCTTCATATCTGATTCTAGCTCTCATACCTTCTCTGATTCTATCTTTAGTTTCTTTACTACTTTCTTTCTTTCTTTCTTTCTTTATTGATAACTTTCATTCTAGCATTCATATATTCACTCATTCAATCTTTATTATCTTTATTACATGATTTCTACTTTGTTCCTTTTTTCTTTCTTGATATCTCCTATTCTAGCTTTCATACCTTCTCTCATTCTATCTTTAGTTTCTTTATTACTTTCTTTATTTCTTGATATCTTTCATTCTATCTTTCATACCTTCTCTCGTTCTATCTTTAGTTTCTTTATTACTTTATTTCTTTCTTTCTTGATATCTCTCATTCTAGCTTTCATACTTTCTCTCATTCTATCTTTAGTTTCTTTATTACTTTCTTTCTTTCTTTCTTGATATCTTTCATTCTAGCTTTCATACCTTCTCTCATTCTATCTTTAGTTTCTTTTTTACTTACTTTCATTTCTTTCTTTCTTGATATCTTTCATTCTAGCTTTCATACCTTCTTTCATTCTATCTTTAGTTTCTTTATTAATTACTTTCGTTCTTTCTTTCTTTCTTTCTTTCTTCATATCTCATTCTAGCTCACATACCTTCTCTGATTCTATCTTTAGTTTATTTACTACTTTCTTTCTTTTTTTCTTTCTTGATATCTTTCATTCTATCTTTGATACCTTCTCTCTTTTCATCTTTAATTTCTTTATTGATTTCTTTTTTTCTTTCTTTCTTGATATCTTTCATTCTTGCTTTCATACCTTCTCTCATTCTGTCTTTAGTTTCTTTTTTACTTACTTTCATTTCTTGCTTTCTTGATATGTTACATTCTAGCTTTCATACCTTCTCTCATTCTATCTTCAGTTTCATTATTTCTTTCTTTCTTTCTTTCTTTCTTTCTTTCTTCATATCTTTCATTCTAGCTTTCATACCTTTTTTCATTCTTTCTTTAGTTTCTTTATTAATTACTTTTGTTCTTTCTTTCTTTCTTTCTTTCTTCATATCTCATTCTAGCTCTCATACCTTCTCTGATTCTATCTTTAGTTTCTTTTTTACTTACTTTCATTTCTTGCTTTCTTGATATCTTTCATTCTAGCTTTAATACCTTCTCTCATTCTATCTTTAGTTTCGTTATTAGTTACTTTCTTTCTTTCTTGATATCTTTCATTCTAGCTTTCATACCTTCTCTCATTCTATCTTTAGTTTCTTTTTTATTTACTTTCATTTCTTTCTTTCTTGATATCTTTCATTCTAGCTTTCATACCTTCTTTCATTCTATCTTTAGTTTCTTTATTAATTACTTTTGTTCTTTCTTTCTTTCTTTCTTTCTTTCTTCATATCTCATTCTAGCTCTCATACCTTCTCTGATTCTATCTTTAGTTTCTTTACAACGTTCTTTCTTTCTTTCTTTCTTTATTGATAACTTTCATTGTAGCATTCATATATTCACTCATTCAATCTTTATTTTCTTTATTACATTATGTCTACTTTGTTCCTTTTTTCTATCTTGATATCTTTCATTCTAGCTTTCATACCTTCTCTCATTCTACCTTTAGTTTTTTTTTACTTACTTTCATATCTTTCTTTCTTGATATCTTACATTCTAGCTTTCATACCTTCTCTCATTCTATCTTTAGTTTCTTTATTACTTTCTTTCTTTTTTGATATCTTTCATTCTAGCTTTCATACCTTCTCTCATTCTATCTTTAGTTTCTTTTTTACTTACTTTCATTTCTTTCATTCTTGATATCTTTCATTCTACTTTAATACCTTCTCTCATTCTATCTTTAGTTTCGTTATTAGTTACTTTCTTTATTTCTTGATATCTTTCATTCAAGATTTCATACCTTCTCTCATTTTATCTTTAGTTTCTATATTGATTTCTTTCTCACTTTCTTGATATCTTTCATTCTAGCTTTAATAACTTCTTTCATTCTATCTTTAGTTTCTTCATTAATTACTTTCGTTCTTTCTTTCTTTCTTTCTTCATATCTCATTCTAGCTCACATACCTTCTCTGATTCTATCTATAGTTTCTTTACTACTTTCTTTCTTTCTTTCTTTCTTTCTTTCTTGATATCTTTCATTCTATCTTTCATACCTTCTCTCTTTTCATCTTTAATTTCTTTATTGATTTCTTTTTTTCTTTCTTTCTTGATATCTTTCATTGTTGCTTTCATACCTTCTCTCATTCTATCTTTAGTTTCTTTTTTACTTACTTTCATTTTTTTCTTTCTTGATATCTTTCATTCTAGCTTTAATACCTTCTCTCATTCTATCTTTAGTTTCGTTATTAGTTACTTTCTTTCTTTCTTGATATCTTTCATTCAAGATTTCATACCTTCTCTCATTTTATCTTTAGTTTCTATATTGATTTCTTTCTTTCTTTCTTGATATCTTTCATTCTTGCTTTCATACCTTCTCTCATTCTGTCTTTAGTTTCTTTTTTACTTACTTTCATTTCTTGCTTTCTTGATATGTTACATTCTAGCTTTCATACCTTCTCTCATTCTATCTTTAGTTTCTTTATTACTTACTTTCTTTCTTTCTTTCTTGATATCTTTCATTCTAGCTTTCATAACTTCTCATATTCTATCTTTAGTTTCTTTATTACTTTCTTTTTTTCTTTCTTTCTTTCTTGATATCTTTCATTCTAGCTTTCATACCTTCTTTCATTCTATCTTTAGTTTCTTTATTAATTACTTTTGTTCTTTCTTTCTTTCTTTCTTTCTTCATATCTCATTCTAGCTCTCATACCTTCTCTGATTCTATCTTTAGTTTCTTTACTACTTTCTTTCTTTCTTTCTTTCTTTATTGATAACTTTCATTCTAGCATTCATATATTCACTCATTCAATCTTTATTTTCTTTATTACATGATTTCTACTTTGTTCCTTTTTTCTTTCTTGATATCTCCTATTCTAGCTTTCATACCTTCTCTCATTCTACCTTTAGTTTGTTTTTTACTTACTTTCATTTCTTGCTTTCTTGATATGTTACATTCTAGCTTTCATACCTTCTCTCATTCTATCTTTAGTTTCTTTATTACTTTCTTTCTTTCTTTCTTTCTTGATATCTTTCATTCTAGCTTTCATAACTTCTCATATTCTATCTTTATTTTCTTTATTACTTTCTTTTTTTCTTTCTTTCTTTCTTGATATCTTTCATTCTAGCTTTCATACCTTCTTTCATTCTATCTTTAGTTTCTTTATTAATTACTTTTGTTCTTTCTTTCTTTCTTTCTTTCTTCATATCTCATTCTAGCTCTCATACCTTCTCTGATTCTATCTTTAGTTTCTTTACTACTTTCTTTCTTTCTTTCTTTATTGATAACTTTCATTCTAGCATTCATATATTCACTCATTCAATCTTTATTTTCTTTATTACATGATTTCTACTTTGTTCCTTTTTTCTTTCTTGATATCTCCTATTCTAGCTTTCATACCTTCTCTCATTCTATCTTTAGTTTCTTTATTACTTTCTTTATTTCTTGATATCTTTCATTCTATCTTTCATACCTTCTCTCGTTCTATCTTTAGTTTCTTTATTACTTTCTTTCTTTCTTTCTTGATATCTCTCATTCTAGCTTTCATACCTTCTCTCATTCTATCTTTAGTTTCTTTATTACTTTCTTTCTTTCTTTCTTGATATCTTTCATTCTAGCTTTCATACCTTCTCTCATTCTATCTTTAGTTTCTTTTTTACTTACTTTCATTTCTTTCTTTCTTGATATCTTTCATTCTAGCTTTCATACCTTCTTTCATTCTATCTTTAGTTTCTTCATTAATTACTTTCTTACTTTCTTTCTTTCTTTCTTGATATCTTTCATTCTAGCTTTCATACCTTCTCTCATTTCATCTTTAATTTCTTTATTGATTTCTTTTTTTCTTTCTTTCTTGATATCTTTCATTCTTGCTTTCATACCTTCTCTCATTCTGTCTTTAGTTTCTTTTTTACTTACTTTCATTTCTTGCTTTCTTGATATGTTACATTCTAGCTTTCATACCTTCTCTCATTCTATCTTTAGTTTCTTTATTACTTTCTTTCTTTCTTTCTTTCTTTCTTCATATCTTTCATTCTAGCTTTCATACCTTCTTTCATTCTTTCTTTAGTTTCTTTATTAATTACTTTTGTTCTTTCTTTCTTTCTTTCTTTCCTCATATCTCATTCTAGCTCTCATACCTTCTCTGATTCTATCTTTAGTTTCTTTTTTACTTACTTTCATTTCTTGCTTTCTTGATATCTTTCATTCTAGCTTTGATACCTTCTCTCTTTTCATCTTTAATTTCTTTATTGATTTCTTTTTTTCTTTCTTTCTTGATATCTTTCATTCTTGCTTTCATACCTTCTCTCATTCTGTCTTTAGTTTCTTTTTTACTTACTTTCATTTCTTGCTTTCTTGATATGTTACATTCTAGCTTTCATACCTTCTCTCATTCTATCTTTAGTTTCTTTTTTATTTACTTTCATTTCTTTCTTTCTTGATATCTTTCATTCTAGCTTTCATACCTTCTTTCATTCTATCTTTAGTTTCTTTATTAATTACTTTTGTTCTTTCTTTCTTTCTTTCTTTCTTTCTTTCTTCATATCTCATTCTAGCTCTCATACCTTCTCTGATTCTATCTTTAGTTTCTTTACAACTTTCTTTCTTTCTTTCTTTCTTTATTGATAACTTTCATTGTAGCATTCATATATTCACTCATTCAATCTTTATTTTCTTTATTACATTATGTCTACTTTGTTCCTTTTTTCTATCTTGATATCTTTCATTCTAGCTTTCATACCTTCTCTCATTCTACCTTTAGTTTTTTTTTTACTTACTTTCATATCTTTCTTTCTTGATATCTTACATTCTAGCTTTCATACCTTCTCTCATTCTATCTTTAGTTTCTTTATTACTTTCTTTATTTCTTGATATCTTTCATTCTATCTTTCATACCTTCTCTCGTTCTATCTTTAGTTTTGTTTTTAGTTACTTTCTTTCTTTTTTGATATCTTTCATTCTAGCTTTCATACCTTCTCTCATTCTATCTTTAGTTTCTTTTTTACTTACTTTCATTTCTTTCATTCTTGATATCTTTCATTCTAGCTTTAATACCTTCTCTCATTGTATCTTTAGTTTCGTTATTAGTTACTTTCTTTATTTCTTGATATCTTTCATTCAAGATTTCATACCTTCTCTCATTTTATCTTTAGTTTCTATATTGATTTCTTTCTCACTTTCTTGATATCTTTCATTCTAGCTTTAATAACTTCTCTCATTCTATCTTTAGTTTCTTTATTACTTTCTTTCTTTCTTTCTTTCTCTCTTTCTTTCTTCATATCTCATTCTAGCTCTCATACCTTCTCTGATTCTATCTTTAGTTTCTTTACTACTTTCTTTCTTTCTCTCTTTATTGATAACTTTCATTCTAGCATTCATATATTCACTCTTCAATCTTTATTTTCATTATTATATGATTTCTATTTTTGTTCCTTTTTTCTTTCTTGATATCTTCTATTCTAGCTTTCATACCTTCTCTCATTCTACCTTTAGTTTGTTTTTTACTTACTTTCATGTCTTTATTTCTTGATATCTTATATTCTAGCTTTCATACCTTCTCTCATTCTATCTTTAGTTTCTTTATTACTTTCTTACTTTCTTTCTTGAATTCTTTCACTCTAGCTTTCATACCTTCTCTCATTCTATCTTTAGTTTCTTTTTTACTTACTTTCATTTCTTTCTTTCTTGATATCTTTCATTCTAGCTTTAATACCTTCTCTCATTCTATCTTTAGTTTCGTTATTAGTTACTTTCTTTCTTTCTTGATATCTTTCATTCAAGATTTCATACCTTCTCTCATTTTATCTTTAGTTTTTATATTGATTTCTTTCTTTCTTTCTTGATATCTTTCATTCTTGCTTTCATACCTTCTCTCATTCTGTCTTTAGTTTCTTTTTTACTTACTTTCATTTCTTGCTTTCTTGATATGTTACATTCTAGCTTTCATACCTTCTCTCATTCTATCTTTAGTTTCTTTATTACTTACTTTCTTTCTTTCCTTCTTGATATCTTTCATTCTAGCTTTCATAACTTCTCATATTCTATCTTTAGTTTCTTTATTACTTTCTTTTTTTCTTTCTTTCTTTCTTGATATCTTTCATTCTAGCTTTCATAACTTCTTTCATTCTATCTTTAGTTTCTTTATTAATTACTTTTGTTCTTTCTTTCTTTCTTTCTTTCTTCATATCTCATTCTAGCTCTCATACCTTCTCTGATTCTATCTTTAATTTCTTTACTACTTTCTTTCTTTCTTTCTTTCTTTATTGATAACTTTCATTCTAGCATTCATATATTCACTCATTCAATCTTTATTTTCTTTATTACATGATTTCTACTTTGTTCCTTTTTTCTTTCTTGATATCTTCTATTCTAGCTTTCATACCTTCTCTCATTCTACCTTTAGTTTGTTTTTTACTTACTTTCATATCTTTCTTTCTTGATATCTTACATTCTAGCTTTCATACCTTCTCTCATTCTATCTTTAGTTTCTTTATTACTTTCTTTATTTCTTGATATCTTTCATTCTATCTTTCATACCTTCTCTCGTTCTATCTTTAGTTTCTTTATTACTTTCTTTCTTTCTTTCTTGATATCTCTCATTCTAGCTTTCATACCTTCTCTCATTCTATCTTTAGTTTCTTTATTACTTTCTTTCTTTCTTTCTTGATATCTTTCATTCTAGCTTTCATACCTTCTCTCATTCTATCTTTAGTTTCTTTTTTACTTACTTTCATTTCTTTCTTTCTTGATATCTTTCATTCTAGCTTTCATACCTTCTTTCATTCTATCTTTAGTTTCTTCATTAATTACTTTCGTTCTTTCTTTCTTTCTTTCTTTCTTCATATCTCATTCTAGCTCACATACCTTCTCTGATTCTATCTTTAGTTTCTTTACTACTTTCTTTCTTTTTTTCTTTCTTGATATCTTTCATTCTATCTTTGATACCTTCTCTCTTTTCATCTTTAATTTCTTTATTGATTTCTTTTTTTCTTTCTTTCTTGATATCTTTCATTCTTGCTTTCATACCTTCTCTCATTCTGTCTTTAGTTTCTTTTTTACTTACTTTCATTTCTTGCTTTCTTGATATGTTACATTCTAGCTTTCATACCTTCTCTCATTCTATCTTTAGTTTCTTTATTACTTTCTTTCTTTCTTTCTTTCTTTCTTTCTTCATATCTTTCATTCTAGCTTTCATACCTTCTTTCATTCTTTCTTTAGTTTCTTTATTAATTACTTTTGTTCTTTCTTTCTTTCTTTCTTTCTTTCTTCATATCTCATTCTAGCTCTCATACCTTCTCTGATTCTATCTTTAGTTTCTTTTTTACTTACTTTCATTTCTTGCTTTCTTGATATCTTTCATTCTAGCTTTAATACCTTCTCTCATTCTATCTTTAGTTTCGTTATTAGTTACTTTGTTTATTTCTTGATATCTTTCATTCAAGATTTCATACCTTCTCTCATTTTATCTTTAGTTTCTATATTGATTTCTTTCTCACTTTCTTGATATCTTTCATTTTAGCTTTAATAACTTCTTTCATTCTATCTTTAGTTTCTTCATTAATTACTTTCGTTCTTTCTTTCTTTCTTTCTTCATATCTCATTCTAGCTCACATACCTTCTCTGATTCTATCTTTAGTTTCTTTACTACTTTCTTTCTTTCTTTCTTTCTTTCTTTCTTGATATCTTTCATTCTATCTTTCATACCTTCTCTCTTTTCATCTTTAATTTCTTTATTGATTTCTTTTTTCTTTCTTTCTTGATATCTTTAATTCTTGCTTTCATACCTTCTCTCATTCTATCTTTAGTTTCTTTTTTTCTTACTTTCATTTCTTGCTTTCTTGATATATTACATTCTAGCTTTCATACCTTCTCTCATTCTATCTTTAGTTTCTTTATTACTTTCTTTCTTTCTTTCTTGATATCTTTCATTCTAGCTTTCATACCTTCTTTCATTCTATCTTTAGTTTCTTTATTAAGTACTTTCGTTCTTTCTTTCTTTCTTTCTTCATATCTCATTCTAGCTCTCATACCTTCTCTGATTCTATCTTCAGTTTCATGACTTTTTTCTTTCTTTCTTTCTTTCTTTCTTTTTTGATAACTTTCATTCTAGCATTCATATCTTCACTCATTCAATCTTTATTTTCTGTATTACATTATTTCTACTTTGTTCCTTTTTTCTTTCTTGATATCTTTCATTCTATCTTTCATACCTTCTCTCATTCTACCTTTAGTTTGTTTTTTACTTACTTTCATATCTTTCTTTCTTGATATCTTTCATTCTAGCTTTAATACCTTCTCTCATTCTATCTTTAGTTTCGTTATTAGTTACTTTCTTTCTTTCTTGATATCTTTCATTCAAGATTTCATACCTTCTCTCATTTTATCTTTAGTTTCTATATTGATTTCTTTCTTTCTTTCTTGATATCTTTCATTCTAGCTTTCATACCTTCTTTCATTCTATCTTTAGTTTCTTTATTAATTACTTTTGTTCTTTCTTTCTTTCTTTCTTTCTTCATATCTCATTCTAGCTCACATACCTTCTCTGATTCTGTCTTTAGTTTATTTTTACTTACTTTCATTTCTTGCTTTCTTGATATGTTACATTCTAGCTTTCATAACTTCTCTCATTCTATCTTTAGTTTCTTTATTACTTACTTTCTTTCTTTCTTTCTTGATATCTTTCATTCTAGCTTTCATAACTTCTCATATTCTATCTTTAGTTTCTTTACTACTTTCTTTCTTTCTTTCTTTCTTTCTTTCTTGATATCTTTCATTCTATCTTTCATACCTTCTCTCTTTTCATCTTTAATTTCTTTATTGATTTCTTTTTTTCTTTCTTTCTTGATATCTTTCATTCTTGCTTTCATACCTTCTCTCATTCTGTCTTTAGTTTATTTTTACTTACTTTCATTTCTTGCTTTCTTGATATGTTACATTCTAGCTTTCATAACTTCTCTCATTCTATCTTTAGTTTCTTTATTACTTACTTTCTTTCTTTCTTTCTTGATATCTTTCATTCTAGCTTTCATAACTTCTCATATTCTATCTTTAGTTTCTTTATTACTTTCTTTTTTTCTTTCTTTCTTTCTTGATATCTTTCATTCTAGCTTTCATACCTTCTTTCATTCTATCTTTAGTTTCTTTATTACTTTCTTTCTTTCTTTCTTGATATCTCTCATTCTAGCTTTCATACCTTCTCTCATTCTATCTTTAGTTTCTTTATTACTTTCTTTCTTTCTTTCTTGATATCTTTCATTCTAGCTTTCATACCTTCTCTCATTCTATCTTTAGTTTCTTTTTTACTTACTTTCATTTCTTTCTTTCTTGATATCTTTCATTCTAGCTTTCATACCTTCTTTCATTCTATCTTTAGTTTCTTCATTAATTACTTTCTTACTTTCTTTCTTTCTTTCTTGATATCTTTCATTCTAGCTTTCATACCTTCTCTCATTTCATCTTTAATTTCTTTATTGATTTCTTTTTTTCTTTCTTTCTTGATATCTTTCATTCTTGCTTTCATACCTTCTCTCATTCTGTCTTTAGTTTCTTTTTTACTTACTTTCATTTCTTGCTTTCTTGATATGTTACATTCTAGCTTTCATACCTTCTCTCATTCTATCTTTAGTTTCTTTATTACTTTCTTTCTTTCTTTCTTTCTTTCTTCATATCTTTCATTCTAGCTTTCATACCTTCTTTCATTCTTTCTTTAGTTTCTTTATTAATTACTTTTGTTCTTTCTTTCTTTCTTTCTTTCTTCATATCTCATTCTAGCTCTCATACCTTCTCTGATTCTATCTTTAGTTTCTTTTTTACTTACTTTCATTTCTTGCTTTCTTGATATCTTTCATTCTAGCTTTGATACCTTCTCTCTTTTCATCTTTAATTTCTTTATTGATTTCTTTTTTTCTTTCTTTCTTGATATCTTTCATTCTTGCTTTCATACCTTCTCTCATTCTGTCTTTAGTTTCTTTTTTACTTACTTTCATTTCTTGCTTTCTTGATATGTTACATTCTAGCTTTCATACCTTCTCTCATTCTATCTTTAGTTTCTTTATTACTTACTTTCTTTCTTTCTTTCTTGATATCTTTCATTCTAGCTTTCATAACTTCTCATATTCTATCTTTAGTTTCTTTATTACTTTCTTTTTTTCTTTCTTTCTTTCTTGATATCTTTCATTCTAGCTTTCATACCTTCTTTCATTCTATCTTTAGTTTCTTTATTACTTTCTTTCTTTCTTTCTTGATATCTCTCATTCTAGCTTTCATACCTTCTCTCATTCTATCTTTAGTTTCTTTATTACTTTCTTTCTTTCTTTCTTGATATCTTTCATTCTAGCTTTCATACCTTCTCTCATTCTATCTTTAGTTTCTTTTTTACTTACTTTCATTTCTTTCTTTCTTGATATCTTTCATTCTAGCTTTCATACCTTCTTTCATTCTATCTTTAGTTTCTTCATTAATTACTTTCTTACTTTCTTTCTTTCTTTCTTGATATCTTTCATTCTAGCTTTCATACCTTCTCTCATTTCATCTTTAATTTCTTTATTGATTTCTTTTTTTCTTTCTTTCTTGATATCTTTCATTCTTGCTTTCATACCTTCTCTCATTCTGTCTTTAGTTTCTTTTTTACTTACTTTCATTTCTTGCTTTCTTGATATGTTACATTCTAGCTTTCATACCTTCTCTCATTCTATCTTTAGTTTCTTTATTACTTTCTTTCTTTCTTTCTTTCTTTCTTCATATCTTTCATTCTAGCTTTCATACCTTCTTTCATTCTTTCTTTAGTTTCTTTATTAATTACTTTTGTTCTTTCTTTCTTTCTTTCTTTCTTCATATCTCATTCTAGCTCTCATACCTTCTCTGATTCTATCTTTAGTTTCTTTTTTACTTACTTTCATTTCTTGCTTTCTTGATATCTTTCATTCTAGCTTTGATACCTTCTCTCTTTTCATCTTTAATTTCTTTATTGATTTCTTTTTTTCTTTCTTTCTTGATATCTTTCATTCTTGCTTTCATACCTTCTCTCATTCTGTCTTTAGTTTCTTTTTTACTTACTTTCATTTCTTGCTTTCTTGATATGTTACATTCTAGCTTTCATACCTTCTCTCATTCTATCTTTAGTTTCTTTTTTATTTACTTTCATTTCTTTCTTTCTTGATATCTTTCATTCTAGCTTTCATACCTTCTTTCATTCTATCTTTAGTTTCTTTATTAATTACTTTTGTTCTTTCTTTCTTTCTTTCTTTCTTTCTTCATATCTCATTCTAGCTCTCATACCTTCTCTGATTCTATCTTTAGTTTCTTTACAACTTTCTTTCTTTCTTTCTTTCTTTATTGATAACTTTCATTGTAGCATTCATATATTCACTCATTCAATCTTTATTTTCTTTATTACATTATGTCTACTTTGTTCCTTTTTTCTATCTTGATATCTTTCATTCTAGCTTTCATACCTTCTCTCATTCTACCTTTAGTTTTTTTTTTACTTACTTTCATATCTTTCTTTCTTGATATCTTACATTCTAGCTTTCATACCTTCTCTCATTCTATCTTTAGTTTCTTTATTACTTTCTTTATTTCTTGATATCTTTCATTCTATCTTTCATACCTTCTCTCGTTCTATCTTTAGTTTTGTTATTAGTTACTTTCTTTCTTTTTTGATATCTTTCATTCTAGCTTTCATACCTTCTCTCATTCTATCTTTAGTTTCTTTTTTACTTACTTTCATTTCTTTCATTCTTGATATCTTTCATTCTAGCTTTAATACCTTCTCTCATTGTATCTTTAGTTTCGTTATTAGTTACTTTCTTTATTTCTTGATATATTTCATTCAAGATTTCATACCTTCTCTCATTTTATCTTTAGTTTCTATAATGATTTCTTTCTCACTTTCTTGATATCTTTCATTCTAGCTCTCATACCTTCTCTGATTCTATCTTTAGTTTCTTTACTACTTTCTTTCTTTCTCTCTTTATTGATAACTTTCATTCTAGCATTCATATATTCACTCTTCAATCTTTATTTTCATTATTATATGATTTCTACTTTGTTCCTTTTTTCTTTCTTGATATCTTCTATTCTAGCTTTCATACCTTCTCTCATTCTACCTTTAGTTTGTTTTTTACTTACTTTCATGTCTTTATTTCTTGATATCTTATATTCTAGCTTTCATACCTTCTCTCATTCTATCTTTAGTTTCTTTATTACTTTCTTACTTTCTTTCTTGAATTCTTTCACTCTAGCTTTCATACCTTCTCTCATTCTATCTTTAGTTTCTTTTTTACTTACTTTCATTTCTTTCTTTCTTGATATCTTTCATTCTAGCTTTAATACCTTTTCTCATTCTATCTTTAGTTTCGTTATTAGTTACTTTCTTTCTTTCTTGATATCTTTCATTCAAGATTTCATACCTTCTCTCATTTTATCTTTAGTTTTTATATTGATTTCTTTCTTTCTTTCTTGATATCTTTCATTCTTGCTTTCATACCTTCTCTCATTCTGTCTTTAGTTTCTTTTTTACTTACTTTCATTTCTTGCTTTCTTGATATGTTACATTCTAGCTTTCATACCTTCTCTCATTCTATCTTTAGTTTCTTTATTACTTACTTTCTTTCTTTCCTTCTTGATATCTTTCATTCTAGCTTTCATAACTTCTCATATTCTATCTTTAGTTTCTTTATTACTTTCTTTTTTTCTTTCTTTCTTTCTTGATATCTTTCATTCTAGCTTTCATAACTTCTTTCATTCTATCTTTAGTTTCTTTATTAATTACTTTTGTTCTTTCTTTCTTTCTTTCTTTCTTCATATCTCATTCTAGCTCTCATACCTTCTCTGATTCTATCTTTAATTTCTTTACTACTTTCTTTCTTTCTTTCTTTCTTTATTGATAACTTTCATTTTAGCATTCATATATTCACTCATTCAATCTTTATTTTCTTTATTACATGATTTCTACTTTGTTCCTTTTTTCTTTCTTGATATCTTCTATTCTAGCTTTCATACCTTCTCTCATTCTACCTTTAGTTTGATTTTAATTACTTTCATATCTTTCTTTCTTGATATCTTACATTCTAGCTTTCATACCTTCTCTCATTCTATCTTTAGTTTCTTTATTACTTTCTTTATTTCTTGATATCTTTCATTCTATCTTTCATACCTTCTCTCGTTCTATCTTTAGTTTCTTTATTACTTTCTTTCTTTCTTTCTTGATATCTCTCATTCTAGCTTTCATACCTTCTCTCATTCTATCTTTAGTTTCTTTATTACTTTCTTTCTTTCTTTCTTGATATCTTTCATTCTAGCTTTCATACCTTCTCTCATTCTATCTTTAGTTTCTTTTTTACTTACTTTCATTTCTTTCTTTCTTGATATCTTTCATTCTAGCTTTCATACCTTCTTTCATTCTATCTTTAGTTTCTTCATTAATTACTTTCGTTCTTTCTTTCTTTCTTTCTTTCTTCATATCTCATTCTAGCTCACATACCTTCTCTGATTCTATCTTTAGTTTCTTTACTACTTTCTTTCTTTTTTTCTTTCTTGATATCTTTCATTCTATCTTTGATACCTTCTCTCTTTTCATCTTTAATTTCTTTATTGATTTCTTTTTTTCTTTCTTTCTTGATATCTTTCATTCTTGCTTTCATACCTTCTCTCATTCTGTCTTTAGTTTCTTTTTTACTTACTTTCATTTCTTGCTTTCTTGATATGTTACATTCTAGCTTTCATACCTTCTCTCATTCTATCTTTAGTTTCTTTATTACTTTCTTTCTTTCTTTCTTTCTTTCTTTCTTCATATCTTTCATTCTAGCTTTCATACCTTCTTTCATTCTTTCTTTAGTTTCTTTATTAATTACTTTTGTTCTTTCTTTCTTTCTTTCTTTCTTTCTTCATATCTCATTCTAGCTCTCATACCTTCTCTGATTCTATCTTTAGTTTCTTTTTTACTTACTTTCATTTCTTGCTTTCTTGATATCTTTCATTCTAGCTTTAATACCTTCTCTCATTCTATCTTTAGTTTCGTTATTAGTTACTTTGTTTATTTCTTGATATCTTTCATTCAAGATTTCATACCTTCTCTCATTTTATCTTTAGTTTCTATATTGATTTCTTTCTCACTTTCTTGATATCTTTCATTTTAGCTTTAATTACTTCTTTCATTCTATCTTTAGTTTCTTCATTAATTACTTTCGTTCTTTCTTTCTTTCTTTCTTCATATCTCATTCTAGCTCACATACCTTCTCTGATTCTATCTTTAGTTTCTTTACTACTTTCTTTCTTTCTTTCTTTCTTTCTTTCTTGATATCTTTCATTCTATCTTTCATACCTTCTCTCTTTTCATCTTTAATTTCTTTATTGATTTCTTTTTTCTTTCTTTCTTGATATCTTTAATTCTTGCTTTCATACCTTCTCTCATTCTATCTTTAGTTTCTTTTTTTCTTACTTTCATTTCTTGCTTTCTTGATATATTACATTCTAGCTTTCATACCTTCTCTCATTCTATCTTTAGTTTCTTTATTACTTTCTTTCTTTCTTTCTTGATATCTTTCATTCTAGCTTTCATACCTTCTTTCATTCTATCTTTAGTTTCTTTATTAAGTACTTTCGTTCTTTCTTTCTTTCTTTCTTCATATCTCATTCTAGCTCTCATACCTTCTCTGATTCTATCTTCAGTTTCATGACTTTTTTCTTTCTTTCTTTCTTTCTTTCTTTTTTGATAACTTTCATTCTAGCATTCATATCTTCACTCATTCAATCTTTATTTTCTGTATTACATTATTTCTACTTTGTTCCTTTTTTCTTTCTTGATATCTTTCATTCTATCTTTCATACCTTCTCTCATTCTATCTTTAGTTTCTTTTTTACTTACTTTCATTTCATTCTTTCTTGATATCTTACATTCTAGATTTCATACCTTCTCTCGTTCTATCTTTAGTTTCTTTATTACTTTCTTTCTTTCTTTCTTGATATCTTTCATTCTAGCTTTTTTACCTTCTCTCATTCTATCTTTAGTTTCTTTTTTACTTACTTTCATTTCTTTCTTTCTTGATATCTTTCATTCTAGCTTTAATACCTTCTCTCATTCTATCTTTAGTTTCGTTATTAGTTACTTTCTTTATTTCTTGATATCTTTCATTCAAGATTTCATACCTTCTCTCATTTTATCTTTAGTTTCTATATTGATATCTTTCTTTCTTTCTTGATATCTTTCATTCTAGCTTTCATACCTTCTTTCATTCTATCTTTAGTTTCTTTATTAATTACTTTTGTTCTTTCTTTCTTTCTTTCTTCATATCTCATTCTAGCTCACATTCCTTCTCTGATTCTATCTTTAGTTTCTTTACTACTTTCTTTCTTTCTTTCTTTCTTTCTTTCTTGATATCTTTCATTCTATCTTTCATACCTTCTCTCTTTTCATCTTTAATTTCTTTATTGATTTCTTTTTTTCTTTCTTTCTTGATATCTTTCATTCTTGCTTTCATACCTTCTCTCATTCTGTCTTTAGTTTCTTTTTTACTTACTTTCATTTCTTGCTTTCTTGATATGTTACATTCTAGCTTTCATACCTTCTCTCATTCTATCTTTAGTTTCTTTATTACTTACTTTCTTTCTTTCTTTCTTGATATCTTTCATTCTAGCTTTCATAACTTCTCATATTCTATCTTTAGTTTCTTTATTACTTTCTTTTTTTCTTTCTTTCTTTCTTGATATCTTTCATTCTAGCTTTCATACCTTCTCTCATTCTATCTTTAGTTTCTTTACTACTTTCTTTCTTTCTTTCTTTCTTTATTGATAACTTTCATTCTAGCATTCATATATTCACTCATTCAATCTTTATTTTCTTTATTACATGATTTCTACTTTGTTCCTTTTTTCTTTCTTGATATCTTCTATTCTAGCTTTCATACCTTCTCTCATTCTAAATTTTAGTTTGTTTTTTACTTACTTTCATATCTTTCTTTCTTGATATCTTACATTCTAGCTTTCATACCATCTCTCATTCTATCTTTAGTTTCTTTATTACTTTCTTTATTTCTTGATATCTTTCATTCTATCTTTCATACCTTCTCTCGTTCTATCTTTAGTTTCTTTATTACTTTCTTTCTTTCTTTCTTGATATCTCTCATTCTAGCTTTCATACCTTCTCTCAATCTATCTTTAGTTTCTTTATTACTTTCTTTATTTCTTGATATCTTTCATTCTATCTTTCATACCTCCTCTCGATCTATCTTTAGTTTCTTTATTACTTTCTTTCTTTCTTTCTTGATATCTTTCATTCTACCTTTCATACCTTCTCTCATTCTATATTTAGTTTATTTTTTACTTACTTTCATTTCTTTCTTTCTTGATATCTTTCATTCTAGCTTTAATACCTTCTCTCATTCTATCTTTAGTTTCGTTATTAGTTACTTTCGTTCTTTCTTGATATCTTTCATTCAAGATTTCATACCTTCTCTCATTTTACCTTTAGTTTCTATATTGATTTCTTTCGTTCTTTCTTGATATCTTTCATTCTAGCTTTCATACCTTCTTTCATTCTATCTTTAGTTTCTTTATTAATTACTTTTGTTCTTTCTTTCTTTCTTTCTTTCTTTTTATCTCATTCTAGCTCTCATACCTTCTCTGATTCTATCTTTAGTTTCTTTACAACTTTCTTTCTTTCTTTCTTTCTTTATTGATAACTTTCATTGTAGCATTCATATATTCACACATTCAATCTTTATTTTCTTTATTACATTATGTCTATTTTGTTCCTTTTTTCTATCTTGATATCTTTCATTCTAGCTTTCATACCTTCTCTCATTCTACCTTTAGTTTTTTTTTACTTACTTTCATATCTTTCTTTCTTGATATCTTACATTCTAGCTTTCATACCTTCTCTCATTCTATCTTTAGTTTCTTTATTACTTTCTTTATTTCTTGATATCTTTCATTCTATCTTTCATACCTTCTCTCGTTCTATCATTAGTTTTGTTATTAGTTACTTTCCTTCTTTTTTGATATCTTTCATTCTAGCTTTCATACCTTCTCTCATTCTATCTTTAGTTTCTTTTTTACTTACTTTCATTTCTTTCATTCTTGATATCTTTCATTCTAGCTTTAATACCTTCTCTCATTCTATCTTTCGTTTCGTTATTAGTTACTTTCTTTATTTCTTGATATCTTTCATTCAAGATTTCATACCTTCTCTCATTTTATCTTTAGTTTCTATATTGATTTCTTTCTCACTTTCTTGATATCTTTCATTCTAGCTTTAATAACTTCTTTCATTCTATCTTTAGTTTCTTCCTTAATTACTTTCGTTCTTTCTTTCTTTCTTTCTTCATATCTCATTCTAGCTCACATACCTTCTCTGATTCTATCTTTAGTTTCTTTACTACTTTCTTTCTTTCTTTCTTTCTTTCTTGATATCTTTCATTCTATCATTCATACCTTCTCTCTTTTCATCTTTAATTTCTTTATTGATTTCTTTTTTTCTTTCTTTCTTGATATCTTTCATTCTTGCTTTCATACCTTCTCTCATTCTATCTTTAGTTTCTTTATTACTTTCTTTCTTTCTTTCTTGATATCTTTCATTCTAGCTTTCATACCTTCTCTCATTCTATCTTTACTTTCTTTTTAACTTTTTTTCATTTCTTTCTTTCTTGATATCTTTCATTCTACTTTAATACCTTCTCTCATTCTATCTTTAGTTTCTTTATTAGTTACTTTCTTTCTTTCTTGATATCTTTCATTCAAGATTTCATACATTCTCTCATTTTATCTTTAGTTTCTATATTGATTTCTTTCTTTCCTTCTTGATATCTTTCATTCTAGCTTTCATACCTTCTTTCATTCTATCTTTAGTTTCTTCCTTAATTACTTTCGCTCTTTCTTTCTTTCTTTCTTCATATCTCATTCTAGCTCACATACCTTCTCTGATTCTATCTATAGTTTCTTTACTACTTTCTTTCTTTCTTTCTTTCTTGATATCTTTCATTCTATCTTTCATACCTTCTCTCTTTTCATCTTTAGTTTCTTTTTTACTAACTTTCATTTCTTTCATTCTTGATATCTTTCATTCTAGCTTTAATACCTTCTCTCATTCTATCTTTAGTTTCTTTTTTACTTACTTTCATTTCTTGCTTTCTTGATATCTTTCATTCTAGCTTTAATACCTTCTCTCATTCTATCTTTAGTTTCGTTATTAGTTACTTTCTTTCTTTCTTGATATCTTTCATTCTAGCTTTCATACCTTCTCTCAATCTATCTTTAGTTTCTTTTTTATTTACTTTCATTTCTTCCTTTCTTGATATGTTACATTCTAGCTTTCTTACCTTCTCTCATTCTATCTTTAGTTTCTTTATTACTTTCTTTCTTTCTTTCTTTCTTTCTTGATATCTTTCATTCTAGCTTTCATACCTTCTTTCATTCTATCTTTAGTTTCTTTATTATTTACTTTTGTTCTTTCTTTCTTTCTTTCTTTCTTCATATCTCATTCTAGCTCTCATACCTTCTCTGATTCTATCTTTAGTTTCTTTACAACTTTCTTTCTTTCTTTCTTTCTTTATTGATAACTTTCATTGTAGCATTCATATATTCACTCATTCAATCTTTATTTTCTTTATTACATTATGTCTACTTTGTTCCTTTTTTCTATCTTGATATCATTCATTCTAGCTTTCATACCTTCTCTCATTCTACCTTTAGTTTGTTTTTTACTTACTTTCATATCTTTCTTTCTTGATATCTTACATTCTAGCTTTCATACCTTCTCTCATTCTATCTTTAGTTTCTTTATTACTTTCTTTATTTCTTGATATCTTTCATTCTATCTTTCATACCTTCTCTCGTTCTATCTTTAGTTTTGTTATTAGTTACTTTCTTTCTTTTTTGATATCTTTCATTCTAGCTTTCATACCTTCTTTCATTCTATCTTTAGTTTCTTTTTTACTAACTTTCATTTCTTTCATTCTTGATATCTTTCATTCTAGCTTTAATACCTTCTCTCATTCTATCTTTAGTTTCTTTTTTACTTACTTTCATTTCTTGCTTTCTTGATATCTTTCATTCTAGCTTTAATACCTTCTCTCATTCTATCTTTAGTTTCGTTATTAGTTACTTTCTTTCTTTCTTGATATCTTTCATTCTAGCTTTCATACCTTCTCTCAATCTATCTTTAGTTTCTTTTTTATTTACTTTCATTTCTTCCTTTCTTGATATGTTACATTCTAGCTTTCTTACCTTCTCTCATTCTATCTTTAGTTTCTTTATTACTTTCTTTCTTTCTTTCTTTCCTTCTTGATATCTTTCATTCTAGCTTTCATACCTTCTTTCATTCTATCTTTAGTTTCTTTATTATTTACTTTTGTTCTTTCTTTCTTTCTTTCTTTCTTCATATCTCATTCTAGCTCTCATACCTTCTCTGATTCTATCTTTAGTTTCGTTACAAATTTCTTTCTTTCTTTCTTTCTTTATTGATAACTTTCATTGTAGCATTCATATATTCACTCATTCAATCTTTATTTTCTTTATTACATTATGTCTACTTTGTTCCTTTTTTCTATCTTGATATCTTTCATTCTAGCTTTCATACCTTCTCTCATTCTACCTTTAGTTTGTTTTTTACTTACTTTCATATCTTTCTTTCTTGATATCTTACATTCTAGCTTTCATACCTTCTCTCATTCTATCTTTAGTTTCTTTATTACTTTCTTTATTTCTTGATATCTTTCATTCTATCTTTCATACCTTCTCTCGTTCTATCTTTAGTTTTGTTATTAGTTACTTTCTTTCTTTTTTGATATCTTTCATTCTAGCTTTCATACCTTCTCTCATTCTATCTTTAGTTTCTTTTTTACTAACTTTCATTTCTTTCATTCTTGATATCTTTCATTCTAGCTTTAATACCTTCTCTCATTCTATCTTTAGTTTCGTTATTAGTTACTTTCTTTATTTCTTGATATCTTTCATTCAAGATTTCATACCTTCTCTCATTTTATCTTTAGTTTCTATATTGATTTCTTTCTCACTTTCTTGATATCTTTCATTCTAGCTTTAATAACTTCTTTCATTCTATCTTTAGTTTCTTTATTAATTACTTTTGTTCTTTCTTTCTTTCTTTCTTTCTTCATATCTCATTCTAGCTCACATACCTTCTCTGATTCTATCTTTAGTTTCTTTACTACTTTCTTTCTTTCTTTCTTTCTTTCTTGATATCTTTCATTCTATCTTTCATACCTTCTCTCTTTTCATCTTTAATTTCTTTATTGATTTCTTTTTTTCTTTCTTTCTTGATATCTTTCATTCTTGCTTTCATACCTTCTCTCATTCTGTCTTTAGTTTCTTTTTTACTTACTTTCATTTCTTGCTTTCTTGATATGTTACATTCTAGCTTTCATACCTTCTCTCATTCTATCTTTAGTTTCTTTATTACTTACTTACTTTCTTTCTTTCTTGATATCTTTCATTCTAGCTTTCATAACTTCTCATATTCTATCTTTAGTTTCTTTATTACTTTCTTTTTTTCTTTCTTTCTTTCTTGATATCTTTCATTCTAGCTTTCATACCTTCTTTCATTCTATCTTTAGTTTCTTTATTAATTACTTTTGTTCTTTCTTTCTTTCTTTCTTTCTTCATATCTCAATCTAGCTCTCATACCTTCTCTGATTCTATCTTTAGTTTCTTTACTACTTTCTTTCTTTCTTTTTTTCTTTATTGATAACTTTCATTCTAGCATTCATATATTCACTCATTCAATCTTTATTTTCTTTATTACATGATTTCTACTTTGTTCCTTTTTTCTTTCTTGATATCTTCTATTCTAGCTTTCATACCGTCTCTCATTCTACCTTTAGTTTGTTTTTTACTTACTTTCATATCTTTCTTTCTTGATATCTTACATTCTAGCTTTCATACCATCTCTCATTCTATCTTTAGTTTCTTTATTACTTTCTTTATTTCTTGATATCTTTCATTCTATCTTTCATACCTTCTCTCGTTCTATCTTTAGTTTCTTTATTACTTTCTTTCTTTCTTTCTTGATATCTCTCATTCTAGCTTTCATACCTTCTCTCATTCTATCTTTAGTTTCTTTATTACTTTCTTTATTTCTTGATATCTTTCATTCTATCTTTCATACCTCCTCTCGATCTATCTTTAGTTTCTTTATTACTTTCTTTCTTTCTTTCTTGATATCTTTCATTCTAGCTTTCATACCTTCTCTAATTCTATCTTTAGTTTATTTTTTACTTACTTTCATTTCTTTCTTTCTTGATATCTTTCATTCTAGCTTTAATACCTTCTCTCATTCTATCTTTAGTTTCGTTATTAGTTACTTTCTTTCTTTCTTGATATCTTTCATTCAAGATTTCATAACTTCTCTCATTTTACCTTTAGTTTCTATATTGATTTCTTTCGTTCTTTCTTGATATCTTTCATTCTAGCTTTCATACCTTCTTTCATTCTATCTTTAGTTTCTTTATTAATTACTTTTGTTCTTTCTTTCTTTCTTTCTTTCTTTCTTTTTATCTCATTCTAGCTCTCATACCTTCTCTGATTCTATCTTTAGTTTCTTTACAACTTTCTTTCTTTCTTTCTTTCTTTATTGATAACTTTCATTGTAGCATTCATATATTCACACATTCAATCTTTATTTTCTTTATTACATTATGTCTACTTTGTTCCTTTTTTCTATCTTGATATCTTTCATTCTAGATTTCATACCTTCTCT
The DNA here is from genome assembly GCA_037013535.1 of Intellagama lesueurii. Lineage (NCBI taxonomy): Eukaryota > Metazoa > Chordata > Lepidosauria > Squamata > Agamidae > Intellagama > Intellagama lesueurii. The sequence continues at coordinate 96,053,028 of JBAJHW010000002.1, forward strand.
CATTCTACCTTCAGTTTTTTTTTTACTTACTTTCATATCTTTCTTTCTTGATATCTTACATTCTAGCTTTCATACCTTCTCTCATTCTATCTTTAGTTTCTTTATTACTTTCTTTCTTTTTTGATATCATTCATTCTAGCTTTCATACCTTCTCTCATTCTATCTTTAGTTTCTTTTTTACTTACTTTCATTTCTTTCATTCTTGATATCTTTCATTCTAGCTTTAATACCTTCTCTCATTCTATCTTTAGTTTCGTTATTAGTTACTTTCTTTATTTCTTGATATCTTTCATTCAAGATTTCATACCTTCTCTCATTTTATCTTTAGTTTCTATATTGATTTCTTTCTCACTTTCTTGATATCTTTCATTCTAGCTTTAATAACTTCTTTCATTCTATCTTTAGTTTCTTCATTAATTACTTTCGTTCTTTCTTTCTTTCTTTCTTCATATCTCATTCTAGCTCACATACCTTCTCTGATTCTATCTTTAGTTTCTTTACTACTTTCTTTCTTTCTTTCTTTCTTTCTTGATATCTTTCATTCTATCATTCATACCTTCTCTCTTTTCATCTTTAATTTCTTTATTGATTTCTTTTTTTCTTTCTTTCTTGATATCTTTCATTCTTGCTTTCATACCTTCTCTCATTCTATCTTTAGTTTCTTTTTTACTTACTTTCATTTCTTGCTTTCTTGATATGTTACATTCTAGCTTTCATACCTTCTCTCATTCTATCTTTAGTTTCTTTATTACTTTCTTTCTTTCTTTCTTTCTTTCTTCATATCTTTCATTCTAGCTTTCATACCTTCTTTCATTCTTTCTTTAGTTTCTTTATTAATTACTTTTGTTCTTTCTTTCTTTCTTTCTTAATATCTCATTCTAGCTCTCATACCTTCTCTAATTCTATCTTTAGTTTCTTTACTACTTTCTTTCTTTCTTTCTTTATTGATAACTTTCATTCTAGCATTCATATATTCACTCATTTAATCTTTATTTTCTTTATTACATGATTTCTACTTTGTTCCTTTTTTCTTTCTTGATATCTTTCATTCTAGCTTTCATACCTTCTCTCATTCTACCTTTAGTTTGTTTTTTACTTACTTTCATATCTTTATTTCTTGATATCTTACATTCTAGGTTTCATACATTCTCTCATTCTATCTTTAGTTTCTTTATTACTTTCTTTATTTCTTGAAATCTTTCATTCTATCATACCTTCTCTCGTTCTATCTTTAGTTTCTTTATTACTTTCTTTCTTTCTTGATATCTTTCATTCTAGCTTTCATACCTTCTCTCATTCTATCTTTAGTTTCTTTATTACTTTCTTTATTTCTTGATATCTTTCATTCTATCTTTCATACCTTCTCTCATTCTATCTTTAGTTTCTTTATTACTTTCTTTCTTTCTTTCTTGATATCTTTCATTCTAGCTTTCATACCTTCTCTCATTCTATCTTTACTTTCTTTTTAACTTTTTTTCATTTCTTTCTTTCTTGATATCTTTCATTCTACTTTAATAACTTCTCTCATTCTATCTTTAGTTTCTTTATTAGTTACTTTCTTTCTTTCTTGATATCTTTCATTCTAGCTTTCATACCTTCTCTCATTCTATCTTTAGTTTCTTTTTTATTTACTTTCATTTCTTCCTTTCTTGATATGTTACATTCTAGCTTTCTTACCTTCTCTCATTCTATCTTTAGTTTCTTTATTACTTTCTTTCTTTCTTTCTTTCTTTCTTGATATCTTTCATTCTAGCTTTCATACCTTCTTACATTCTATCTTTAGTTTCTTTATTAATTACTTTTGTTCTTTCTTTCTTTCTTTCTTTCTTTTTATCTCATTCTAGCTCTCATACCTTCTCTGATTCTATCTTTAGTTTCTTTACAACTTTCTTTCTTTCTTTCTTTCTTTATTGATAACTTTCATTGTAGCATTCATATATTCACACATTCAATCTTTATTTTCTTTATTACATTATGTCTACTTTGTTCCTTTTTTCTATCTTGATATCTTTCATTCTAGATTTCATACCTTCTCTCATTCTACCTTTAGGTTTTTTTTTACTTACTTTCATATCTTTCTTTCTTGATATCTTACATTCTAGCTTTCATACCTTCTCTCATTCTATCTTTAGTTTCTTTATTACTTTCTTTATTTCTTGATATCTTTCATTCTATCTTTCATACCTTCTCTCGTTCTATCATTAGTTTTGTTATTAGTTTCTTTCTTTTTTGATATCATTCATTCTAGCTTTCATACCTTCTCTCATTCTATCTTTAGTTTCTTTTTTACTTACTTTCATTTCTTTCATTCTTGATATCTTTCATTCAAGATTTCATACCTTCTCTCATTTTATCTTTAGTTTCTATATTGATTTCTTTCTCACTTTCTTGATATCTTTCATTCTAGCTTTAATAACTTCTTTCATTCTATCTTTAGTTTCTTCATTAATTACTTTCGTTCTTTCTTTCTTTCTTTCTTCATATCTCATTCTAGCTCACATACCTTCTCTGATTCTATCTTTAGTTTCTTTACTACTTTCTTTCTTTCTTTCTTTCTTTCTTGATATCTTTCATTCTATCATTCATACCTTCTCTCTTTTCATCTTTAATTTCTTTATTGATTTCTTTTTTTCTTTCTTTCTTGATATCTTTCATTCTTGCTTTCATACCTTCTCTCATTCTATCTTTAGTTTCTTTTTTACTTACTTTCATTTCTTGCTTTCTTGATATGTTACATTCTAGCTTTCATACCTTCTCTCATTCTATCTTTAGTTTCTTTATTACTTTCTTTCTTTCTTTCTTTCTTTCTTCATATCTTTCATTCTAGCTTTCATACCTTCTTTCATTCTTTCTTTAGTTTCTTTATTAATTACTTTTGTTCTTTCTTTCTTTCTTTCTTCATATCTCATTCTAGCTCTCATACCTTCTCTTATTCTATCTTTAGTTTCTTTACTACTTTCTTTCTTTCTTTATTGATAACTTTCATTCTAGCATTCATATATTCACTCATTTAATCTTTATTTTCTTTATTACATGATTTCTACTTTGTTCCTTTTTTCTTTCTTGATATCTTTCATTCTAGCTTTCATACCTTCTCTCATTCTACCTTTAGTTTGTTTTTTACTTACTTTCATATCTTTATTTCTTGATATCTTACATTCTAGGTTTCATACATTCTCTCATTCTATCTTTAGTTTCTTTATTACTTTCTTTATTTCTTGAAATCTTTCATTCTATCTTTCATACCTTCTCTCTTTCTATCTTTAGTTTCTTTATTACTTTCTTTCTTTCTTGATATCTTTCATTCTAGCTTTCATACCTTCTCTCATTCTATCTTTAGTTTCTTTATTACTTTCTTTATTTCTTGATATCTTTCATTCTATCTTTCATACCTTCTCTCATTCTATCTTTAGTTTCTTTATTACTTTCTTTCTTTCTTTCTTGATATCTTTCATTCAAGATTTCATACATTCTCTCATTTTATCTTTAGTTACTATATTATTTTCTTTCTTTCTTTCTTGATATCTTTCATTCTAGCTTTCATACCTTCTTTCATTCTATCTTTAGTTTCTTCCTTAATTACTTTCGATCTTTCTTTCTTTCTTCATATCTCATTCTAGCTCACATACCTTCTCTGATTCTATCTATAGTTTCTTTACTACTTTCTTTCTTTCTTTCTTTCTTGATATTTTTCATTCTATCTTTCATACCTTCTCTCTTTTCATCTTTAATTTCTTTATTGATTTCTTTTTTTTTCTTTCTTGATATCTTTCATTCTTGTTTTCATACCTTCTCTCATTCTATCTTTAGTTTCTTTTTTACTTACTTTCATTTCTTGCTTTCTTGATATCTTTCATTCTAGCTTTAATACCTTCTCTCATTCTATCTTTAGTTTCGTTATTAGTTACTTTCTTTCTTTCTTGATATCTTTCATTCTAGCTTTCATACCTTCTCTCATTCTATCTTTAGTTTCTTTTTTATTTACTTTCATTTCTTCCTTTCTTGATATGTTACATTCTAGCTTTCTTACCTTCTCTCATTCTATCTTTAGTTTCTTTATTACTTTCTTTCTTTCTTTCTTTCTTTCTTGATATCTTTCATTCTAGCTTTCATACCTTCTTTCATTCTATCTTTAGTTTCTTTATTAATTACTTTTGTTCTTTCTTTCTTTCTTTCCTTCTTCATATCTCATTCTAGCTCTCATACCTTCTCTGATTCTATCTTTAGTTTCTTTACAACTTTCTTTCTTTCTTTCTTTCTTTATTGATAACTTTGATTGTAGCATTCATATATTCACTCATTCAATCTTTATTTTCTTTATTACATTATGTCTACTTTGTTCCTTTTTTCTATCTTGATATCTTTCATTCTAGCTTTCATACCTTCTCTCATTCTACCTTTAGTTTTTTTTTTACTTACTTTCATATCTTTCTTTCTTGATATCTTACATTCTAGCTTTCATACCTTCTCTCATTCTATCTTTAGTTTCTTTATTACTTTCTTTATTTCTTGATATCTTTCATTCTATCTTTCATACCTTCTCTCGTTCTATCTTTAGTTTTGTTATTAGTTACTTTCTTTCTTTTTTGATATCTTTCATTCTAGCTTTCATACCTTCTCTCATTCTATCTTTAGTTTCTTTTTTACTTACTTTCATTTCTTTCATTCTTGATATCTTTCATTCTAGCTTTAATACCTTCTCTCATTGTATCTTTAGTTTCGTTATTAGTTACTTTCTTTATTTCTTGATATCTTTCATTCAAGATTTCATACCTTCTCTCATTTTATCTTTAGTTTCTATATTGATTTCTTTCTCACTTTCTTGATATCTTTCATTCTAGCTTTAATAACTTCTCTCATTCTATCTTTAGTTTCTTTATTACTTACTTTCTTTCTTTCTTTCTCTCTTTCTTTCTTCATATCTCATTCTAGCTCTCATACCTTCTCTGATTCTATCTTTAGTTTCTTTACTACTTTCTTTCTTTCTCTCTTTATTGATAACTTTCATTCTAGCATTCATATATTCACTCTTCAATCTTTATTTTCATTATTACATGATTTCTACTTTGTTCCTTTTTTCTTTCTTGATATCTTCTATTCTAGCTTTCATACCTTCTCTCATTCTACCTTTAGTTTGTTTTTTACTTACTTTCATGTCTTTATTTCTTGATATCTTATATTCTAGCTTTCATACCTTCTCTCATTCTATCTTTAGTTTCTTTATTACTTTCTTACTTTCTTTCTTGAATTCTTTCACTCTAGCTTTCATACCTTCTCTCATTCTATCTTTAGTTTCTTTTTTACTTACTTTCATTTCTTTCTTTCTTGATATCTTTCATTCTAGCTTTAATACCTTCTCTCCTTCTATCTTTAGTTTCGTTATTAGTTACTTTCTTTCTTTCTTGATATCTTTCATTCAAGATTTCATACCTTCTCTCATTTTATCTTTAGTTTTTATATTGATTTCTTTCTTTCTTTCTTGATATCTTTCATTCTTGCTTTCATACCTTCTCTCATTCTGTCTTTAGTTTCTTTTTTACTTACTTTCATTTCTTGCTTTCTTGATATGTTACATTCTAGCTTTCATACCTTCTCTCATTCTATCTTTAGTTTCGTTATTAGTTACTTTCTTTCTTTCTTGATATCTTTCATTCAAGATTTCATACCTTCTCTCATTTTATCTTTAGTTTCTATATTGATTTCTTTCTTTCTTTCTTGATATCTTTCATTCTAGCTTTCATACCTTCTTTCATTCTATCTTTAGTTTCTTTATTAATTACTTTTGTTCTTTCTTTCTTTCTTTCTTTCTTCATATCTCATTCTAGCTCACATACCTTCTCTGATTCTATCTTTAGTTTCTTTACTACTTTCTTTCTTTCTTTCTTTCTTTCTTGATATCTTTCATTCTATCTTTCATACCTTCTCTCTTTTCATCTTTAATTTCTTTATTGATTTCTTTTTTTTCTTTCTTTCTTGATATCTTTCATTCTTGCTTTCATACCTTCTCTCATTCTGTCTTTAGTTTATTTTTACTTACTTTCATTTCTTGCTTTCTTGATATGTTACATTCTAGCTTTCATACCTTCTCTCATTCTATCTTTAGTTTCTTTATTACTTACTTTCTTTCTTTCTTTCTTGATATCTTTCATTCTAGCTTTCATAACTTCTCATATTCTATCTTTAGTTTCTTTATTACTTTCTTTTTTTCTTTCTTTCTTTCTTGATATCTTTCATTCTAGCTTTCATACCTTCTTTCATTCTATCTTTAGTTTCTTTATTAATTACTTTTGTTCTTTCTTTCTTTCTTTCTTTCTTCATATCTCATTCTAGCTCTCATACCTTCTCTGATTCTATCTTTAGTTTCTTTACTACTTTCTTTCTTTCTTTCTTTATTGATAACTTTCATTCTAGCATTCATATATTCACTCATTCAATCTTTATTTTCTTTATTACATGATTTCTACTTTGTTCCTTTTTTCTTTCTTGATATCTCCTATTCTGGCTTTCATACCTTCTCTCATTCTATCTTTAGTTTCTTTATTACTTTCTTTATTTCTTGATATCTTTCATTCTATCTTTCATACCTTCTCTCGTTCTATCTTTAGTTTCTTTATTACTTTCTTTCTTTCTTTCTTGATATCTCTCATTCTAGCTTTCATACCTTCTCTCATTCTATCTTTAGTTTCTTTATTACTTTCTTTCTTTCTTTCTTGATATCTTTCATTCTAGCTTTCATACCTTCTCTCATTCTATCTTTAGTTTCTTTTTTACTTACTTTCATTTTTTTCTTTCTTGATATCTTTCATTCTAGCTTTAATACCTTCTCTCATTCTATCTTTAGTTTCGTTAGTAGTTACTTTCTTTCTTTCTTGAAATCTTTCATTCAAGATTTCATACCTTCTCTCATTTTATCTTTAGTTTCTATATTGATTTCTTTCTTTCTTTCTTGATATCTTTCATTCTTGCTTTCATACCTTCTCTCATTCTGTCTTTAGTTTCTTTTTTACTTACTTTCATTTCTTGCTTTCTTGATATGTTACATTCTAGCTTTCATACCTTCTCTCATTCTATCTTTAGTTTCTTTATTACTTACTTTCTTTCTTTCTTTCTTGATATCTTTCATTCTAGCTTTCATAACTTCTCATATTCTATCTTTAGTTTCTTTATTACTTTCTTTTTTTCTTTCTTTCTTTCTTGATATCTTTCATTCTAGCTTTCATACCTTCTTTCATTCTATCTTTAGTTTCTTTATTAATTACTTTTGTTCTTTCTTTCTTTCTTTCTTTCTTCATATCTCATTCTAGCTCTCATACCTTCTCTGATTCTATCTTTAGTTTCTTTACTACTTTCTTTCTTTCTTTCTTTCTTTATTGATAACTTTCATTCTAGCATTCATATATTCACTCATTCAATCTTTATTTTCTTTACTACATGATTTCTACTTTGTTCCTTTTTTCTTTCTTGATATCTCCTATTCTAGCTTTCATACCTTCTCTCATTCTACCTTTAGTTTGTTTTTTACTTACTTTCATTTCTTGCTTTCTTGATATGTTACATTCTAGCTTTCATACCTTCTCTCATTCTATCTTTAGTTTCTTTATTACTTTCTTTATTTCTTGATATCTTTCATTCTATCTTTCATACCTTCTCTCGTTCTATCTTTAGTTTTGTTATTAGTTACTTTCTTTCTTTTTTGATATCTTTCATTCTAGCTTTCATACCTTCTCTCATTATATCTTTAGTTTCTTTTTTACTAACTTTCATTTCTTTCATTCTTGATATCTTTCATTCTAGCTTTAATACCTTCTCTCATTCTATCTTTAGATTCGTTATTAGTTACTTTCTTTATTTCTTGATATCTTTCATTCAAGATTTCATACCTTCTCTCATTTTATCTTTAGTTTCTATATTGATTTCTTTCTCACTTTCTTGATATCTTTCATTCTAGCTTTAATAACTTCTCTCATTCTATCTTTAGTTTCTTTTTTACTTACTTTCATTTCTTGCTTTCTTGATATGTTACATTCTAGCTTTCATACCTTCTCTCATTCTATCTTTAGTTTCTTCATTAATTACTTTCGTTCTTTCTTTCTTTCTTTCTTCATATCTCATTCTAGCTCACATACCTTCTCTGATTCTATCTTTAGTTTCTTTACTACTTTCTTTCTATCTTTCTTTCTTTCTTGATATCTTTCATTCTATCTTTCATACCTTCTCTCTTTTCATCTTTAATTTCTTTATTGATTTCTTTTTTTCTTTCTTTCTTGATATCTTTCATTCTTGCTTTCATACCTTCTCTCATTCTATCTTTAGTTTCTTTTTTACTTACTTTCATTTCTTGCTTTCTTGATATGTTACATTCTAGCTTTCATACCTTCTCTCATTCTATCTTTAGTTTCTTTATTACTTTCTTTCTTTCTTTCTTTCGTTCTTTCTTTCTTCATATCTTTCATTCTAGCTTTCATACCTTCTTTCATTCTTTCTTTAGTTTCTTTATTAATTACTTTTGTTCTTTCTTTCTTTCTTTCTTCATATCTCATTCTAGCTCTCATACCTTCTCTAATTCTATCTTTAGTTTCTTTACTACTTTCTTTCTTTCTTTCTTTATTGATAACTTTCATTCTAGCATTCATATATTCACTCATTTAATCTTTATTTTCTTTATTACATGATTTCTACTTTGTTCCTTTTTTCTTTCTTGATATCTTTCATTCTAGCTTTCATACCTTCTCTCATTCTACCTTTAGTTTGTTTTTTACTTACTTTCATATCTTTATTTCTTGATATCTTACATTCTAGGTTTCATACGTTCTCTCATTCTATCTTTAGTTTCTTTATTACTTTCTTTATTTCTTGAAATCTTTCATTCTATCTTTCATACCTTCTCTCGTTCTATCTTTAGTTTCTTTATTACTTTCTTTCTTTCTTGATATCTTTCATTCTAGCTTTCATACCTTCTCTCATTCTATCTTTAGTTTCTTTATTACTTTCTTTATTTCTTGATATCTTTCATTCTATCTTTCATACCTTCTCTCATTCTATCTTTAGTTTCTTTATTACTTTCTTTCTTTCTTTCTTGATATCTTTCATTCTAGCTTTCATACCTTCTCTCATTCTATCTTTACTTTCTTTTTAACTTTTTAGTATTTCTTTCTTTCTTGATATCTTTCATTCTACTTTAATACCTTCTCTCATTCTATCTTTAGTTTCTTTATTAGTTACTTTCTTTCTTTCTTGATATCTTTCATTCAAGATTTCATACATTCTCTCATTTTATCTTTAGTTTCTATATTGATTTCTTTCTTTCTTTCTTGATATCTTTCATTCTAGCTTTCATACCTTCTTTCATTCTATCTTTAGTTTCTTCCTTAATTACTTTCGATCTTTCTTTCTTTCTTTCTTCATATCTCATTCTAGCTCACATACCTTCTCTGATTCTATCTATAGTTTCTTTACTACTTTCTTTCTTTCTTTCTTTCTTGATATCTTTCATTCTATCTTTCATACCTTCTCTCTTTTCATCTTTAATTTCTTTATTGATTTCTTTTTTTTCTTTCTTGATATCTTTCATTCTTGTTTTCATACCTTCTCTCATTCTATCTTTAGTTTCTTTTTTACTTACTTTCATTTCTTGCTTTCTTGATATCTTTCATTCTAGCTTTAATACCTTCTCTCATTCTATCTTTAGTTTCGTTATTAGTTACTTTCTTTCTTTCTTGATATCTTTCATTCTAGCTTTCATACCTTCTCTCATTTTATCTTTAGTTTCTTTTTTATTTACTTTCATTTCTTCCTTTCTTGATATCTTACATTCTAGCTTTCATACCTTCTCTCATTCTATCTTTAGTTTCTTTATTACTTTCTTTATTTCTTGATATCTTTCATTCTATCCTTCATACCTTCTCTCGTTCTATCTTTAGTTTTGTTATTAGTTACTTTCTTTCTTTTTTGATATCTTTCATTCTAGCTTTCATACCTTCTCTCATTATATCTTTAGTTTCTTTTTTACTAACTTTTATTTCTTTCATTCTTGATATCTTTCATTCTAGCTTTCATACCTTCTCTCATTCTATCTTTAGTTTCTTTATTACTTTCTTTCTTTCTTTCTTGATATCTTTCATTCTAGCTTTCATACCTTCTTTCATTCTATCTTTAGTTTCTTTATTAAGTACTTTCTTTCTTTCTTTCTTTCTTTCTTCATATCTCATTCTAGCTCTCATACCTTCTCTGAGTCTATCTTTAGTTTCATGACTTTTTTCTTTCTTTCTTTCTTTCTTTCTTTTTTGATTACTTTCATTCTAGCATTCATATCTTCACTCATTCAATCTTTATTTTCTTTATTACATTATTTCTACTTTGTTCCTTTTTTCTTTCTTGATATCTTTCATTCTATCTTTCATACCTTCTCTCATTCTATCTTTAGTTTCTTTTTTGCTTACTTTCATTTCATTCTTTCTTGATATCTTACATTCTAGATTTCATACCTTCTCTCATTCTATCTTTAGTTTCTTTTTTACTTACTTTCATTTCTTTCTTTCTTGATATCTTTCATTCTAGCTTTAATACCTTCTCTCATTCTATCTTTAGTTTCGTTATTAGTTACTTTCTTTCTTACTTGATATCTTTCATTCAAGATTTCATACCTTCTCTCATTTTATCTTTAGTTTCTATATTGATTTCTTTCTTTCTTTCTTTCTTGATATCTTTCATTCTAGCTTTCATACCTTCTTTCATTCTATCTTTAGTTTCTTTATTAATTACTTTTGTTCTTTCTTTCTTTCTTTCTTTCTTCATATCTCATTCTTGCTCAAATACCTTCTCTGATTCTATCTTTAGTTTCTTTACTACTTTCTTTCTTTCTTTCTTTCTTTCTTGATATCTTTCATTCTATCTTCCATATCTTTTCTCTTTTCATCTTTAATTTCTTCATTGATTTCTTTTTTTCTTTCTTTCTTGATATCTTTCATTCTTGCTTTCATACCTTCTCTCATTCTGTCTTTAGTTTCTTTTTTACTTACTTTCATTTCTTGCTTTCTTGATATGTTACATTCTAGCTTTCATACCTTCTCTCATTCTATCTTTAGTTTCTTTATTACTTACTTTCTTTCTTTCTTTCTTGATATCTTTCATTCTAGCTTTCATAACTTCTCATATTCTATCTTTAGTTTCTTTATTACTTTCTTTCTTTCTTTCTTTCTTTCTTGATATCTTTCATTCTAGCTTTCATACCTTCTTTCATTCTATCTTTAGTTTCTTTATTAATTACTTTTGTTCTTTCTTTCTTTCTTTCTTTCTTCATATCTCATTCTAGCTCTCATACCTTCTCTGATTCTATGTTTAGTTTCTTTACTACTTTCTTTCTTTCTTTCTTTCTTTATTGATAACTTTCATTCTAGCATTCATATATTCACTCTTCAATCTTTATTTTCATTATTATATGATTTCTACTTTGTTCCTTTTTTCTTTCTTGATATCTTCTATTCTAGCTTTCATACCTTCTCTCATTCTACCTTTAGTTTGTTTTTTACTTACTTTCATGTCTTTATTTCTTGATATCTTTCATTCTAGCTTTCATAACTTCTCATATTCTATCTTTAGTTTCTTTATTACTTTCTTTTTTTCTTTCTTTCTTTCTTGATATCTTTCATTCTAGCTTTCATACCTTCTTTCATTCTATCTTTAGTTTCTTTATTAATTACTTTTGTTCTTTCTTTCTTTCTTTCTTTCTTCATATCTCATTCTAGCTCTCATACCTTCTCTGATTCTATCTTTAGTTTCTTTACTACTTTCTTTCTTTCTTTCTTTATTGATAACTTTCATTCTAGCATTCATATATTCACTCATTCAATCTTTATTTTCTTTATTACATGATTTCTACTTTGTTCCTTTTTTCTTTCTTGATATCTCCTATTCTGGCTTTCATACCTTCTCTCATTCTATCTTTAGTTTCTTTATTACTTTCTTTATTTCTTGATATATTTCATTCTATCTTTCATACCTTCTCTCGTTCTATCTTTAGTTTCTTTATTACTTTCTTTCTTTCTTTCTTGATATCTCTCATTCTAGCTTTCATACCTTCTCTCATTCTATCTTTAGTTTCTTTATTACTTTCTTTCTTTCTTTCTTGATATCTTTCATTCTAGCTTTCATACCTTCTCTCATTCTATCTTTAGTTTCTTTTTTACTTACTTTCATTTTTTTCTTTCTTGATATCTTTCATTCTAGCTTTAATACCTTCTCTCATTCTATCTTTAGTTTCGTTAGTAGTTACTTTCTTTCTTTCTTGAAATCTTTCATTCAAGATTTCATACCTTCTCTCATTTTATCTTTAGTTTCTATATTGATTTCTTTCTTTCTTTCTTGATATCTTTCATTCTTGCTTTCATACCTTCTCTCATTCTGTCTTTAGTTTCTTTTTTACTTACTTTCATTTCTTGCTTTCTTGATATGTTACATTCTAGCTTTCATACCTTCTCTCATTCTATCTTTAGTTTCTTTATTACTTACTTTCTTTCTTTCTTTCTTGATATCTTTCATTCTAGCTTTCATAACTTCTCATATTCTATCTTTAGTTTCTTTATTACTTTCTTTTTTTCTTTCTTTCTTTCTTGATATCTTTCATTCTAGCTTTCATACCTTCTTTCATTCTATCTTTAGTTTCTTTATTAATTACTTTTGTTCTTTCTTTCTTTCTTTCTTTCTTCATATCTCATTCTAGCTCTCATACCTTCTCTGATTCTATCTTTAGTTTCTTTACTACTTTCTTTCTTTCTTTATTGATAACTTTCATTCTAGCATTCATATATTCACTCATTCAATCTTTATTTTCTTTACTACATGATTTCTACTTTGTTCCTTTTTTCTTTCTTGATATCTCCTATTCTAGCTTTCATACCTTCTCTCATTCTACCTTTAGTTTGTTTTTTACTTACTTTCATTTCTTGCTTTCTTGATATGTTACATTCTAGCTTTCATACCTTCTCTCATTCTATCTTTAGTTTCTTTATTACTTTCTTTATTTCTTGATATCTTTCATTCTATCTTTCATACCTTCTCTCGTTCTATCTTTACTTTTGTTATTAGTTACTTTCTTTCTTTTTTGATATCTTTCATTCTAGCTTTCATACCTTCTCTCATTATATCTTTAGTTTCTTTTTTACTAACTTTCATTTCTTTCATTCTTGATATCTTTCATTCTAGCTTTAATACCTTCTCTCATTCTATCTTTAGATTCGTTATTAGTTACTTTCTTTATTTCTTGATATCTTTCATTCAAGATTTCATACCTTCTCTCATTTTATCTTTAGTTTCTATATTGATTTCTTTCTCACTTTCTTGATATCTTTCATTCTAGCTTTAATAACTTCTTTCATTCTATCTTTAGTTTCTTCATTAATTACTTTCGTTCTTTCTTTCTTTCTTTCTTCATATCTCATTCTAGCTCACATACCTTCTCTGATTCTATCTTTAGTTTCTTTACTACTTTCTTTCTATCTTTCTTTCTTTCTTGATATCTTTCATTCTATCTTTCATACCTTCTCTCTTTTCATCTTTAATTTCTTTATTGATTTCTTTTTTTCTTTCTTTCTTGATATCTTTCATTCTTGCTTTCATACCTTCTCTCATTCTATCTTTAGTTTCTTTTTTACTTACTTTCATTTCTTGCTTTCTTGATATGTTACATTCTAGCTTTCATACCTTCTCTCATTCTATCTTTAGTTTCTTTATTACTTTCTTTCTTTCTTTCTTTCGTTCTTTCTTTCTTCATATCTTTCATTCTAGCTTTCATACCTTCTTTCATTCTTTCTTTAGTTTCTTTATTAATTACTTTTGTTCTTTCTTTCTTTCTTTCTTCATATCTCATTCTAGCTCTCATACCTTCTCTAATTCTATCTTTAGTTTCTTTACTACTTTCTTTCTTTCTTTCTTTATTGATAACTTTCATTCTAGCATTCATATATTCACTCATTTAATCTTTATTTTCTTTATTACATGATTTCTACTTTGTTCCTTTTTTCTTTCTTGATATCTTTCATTCTAGCTTTCATACCTTCTCTCATTCTACCTTTAGTTTGTTTTTTACTTACTTTCATATCTTTATTTCTTGATATCTTACATTCTAGGTTTCATACATTCTCTCATTCTATCTTTAGTTTCTTTATTACTTTCTTTATTTCTTGAAATCTTTCATTCTATCTTTCATACCTTCTCTCGTTCTATCTTTAGTTTCTTTATTACTTTCTTTCTTTCTTGATATCTTTCATTCTAGCTTTCATACCTTCTCTCATTCTATCTTTAGTTTCTTTATTACTTTCTTTATTTCTTGATATCTTTCATTCTATCTTTCATACCTTCTCTCATTCTATCTTTAGTTTCTTTATTACTTTCTTTCTTTCTTTCTTGATATCTTTCATTCTAGCTTTCATACCTTCTCTCATTCTATCTTTACTTTCTTTTTAACTTTTTATCATTTCTTTCTTTCTTGATATCTTTCATTCTACTTTAATACCTTCTCTCATTCTATCTTTAGTTTCTTTATTAGTTACTTTCTTTCTTTCTTGATATCTTTCATTCAAGATTTCATACATTCTCTCATTTTATCTTTAGTTTCTATATTGATTTCTTTCTTTCTTTCTTGATATCTTTCATTCTAGCTTTCATACCTTCTTTCATTCTATCTTTAGTTTCTTCCTTAATTACTTTCGATCTTTATTTCTTTCTTTCTTCATATCTCATTCTAGCTCACATACCTTCTCTGATTCTATCTATAGTTTCTTTACTACTTTCTTTCTTTCTTTCTTTCTTGATATCTTTCATTCTATCTTTCATACCTTCTCTCTTTTCATCTTTAATTTCTTTATTGATTTCTTTTTTTTCTTTCTTGATATCTTTCATTCTTGTTTTCATACCTTCTCTCATTCTATCTTTAGTTTCTTTTTTACTTACTTTCATTTCTTGCTTTCTTGATATCTTTCATTCTAGCTTTAATACCTTCTCTCATTCTATCTTTAGTTTCGTTATTAGTTACTTTCTTTCTTTCTTGATATCTTTCATTCTAGCTTTCATACCTTCTCTCATTTTATCTTTAGTTTCTTTTTTATTTACTTTCATTTCTTCCTTTCTTGATATGTTACATTCTAGCTTTCTTACCTTCTCTCATTCTATCTTTAGTTTCTTTATTACTTTCTTTCTTTCTTTCTTTCTTGATATCTTTCATTCTAGCTTTCATACCTTCTTTCATTCTATCTTTAGTTTCTTTATTAATTACTTTTGTTCTTTCTTTCTTTCTTTCTTTCTTCATATCTCATTCTAGCTCTCATACCTTCTCTGATTCTATCTTTAGTTTCTTTACAACTTTCTTTCTTTCTTTCTTTCTTTATTGATAACTTTGATTGTAGCATTCATATATTCACTCATTCAATCTTTATTTTCTTTATTACATTATGTCTACTTTGTTCCTTTTTTCTATCTTGATATCTTTCATTCTAGCTTTCATACCTTCTCTCATTCTACCTTTAGTTTCTTTTTACTTACTTTCATATCTTTCTTTCTTGATATCTTACATTCTAGCTTTCATACCTTCTCTCATTCTATCTTTAGTTTCTTTATTACTTTCTTTATTTCTTGATATCTTTCATTCTATCTTTCATACCTTCTCTCGTTCTATCTTTAGTTTTGTTATTAGTTACTTTCTTTCTTTTTTGATATCTTTCATTCTAGCTTTCATACCTTCTCTCATTATATCTTTAGTTTCTTTTTTACTAACTTTTATTTCTTTCATTCTTGATATCTTTCATTCTAGCTTTCATACCTTCTCTCATTCTATCTTTAGTTTCTTTATTACTTTCTTTCTTTCTTTCTTGATATCTTTCATTCTAGCTTTCATACCTTCTTTCATTCTATCTTTAGTTTCTTTATTAAGTACTTTCTTTCTTTCTTTCTTTCTTTCTTCATATCTCATTCTAGCTCTCATACCTTCTCTGAGTCTGTCTTTAGTTTCATGACTTTTTTCTTTCTTTCTTTCTTTCTTTCTTTTTTGATTACTTTCATTCTAGCATTCATATCTTCACTCATTCAATCTTTATTTTCTTTATTACATTATTTCTACTTTGTTCCTTTTTTCTTTCTTGATATCTTTCATTCTATCTTTCATACCTTCTCTCATTCTATCT
Organism: Intellagama lesueurii; assembly: GCA_037013535.1. Lineage (NCBI taxonomy): Eukaryota > Metazoa > Chordata > Lepidosauria > Squamata > Agamidae > Intellagama > Intellagama lesueurii. The sequence continues at coordinate 96,069,200 of JBAJHW010000002.1, forward strand.
TTAGTTTCTTTTTTGCTTACTTTCATTTCATTCTTTCTTGATATCTTACATTCTAGATTTCATACCTTCTCTCGTTCTATCTTTAGTTTCTTTATTACTTTCTTTCTTTCTTTCTTGATATCTTTCATTCTAGCTTTCATACCTTCTCTCATTCTATCTTTAGTTTCTTTTTTACTTACTTTCATTTCTTTCTTTCTTGATATCTTTCATTCTAGCTTTAATACCTTCTCTCATTCTATCTTTAGTTTCGTTATTAGTTACTTTCTTTCTTACTTGATATCTTTCATTCAAGATTTCATACCTTCTCTCATTTTATCTTTAGTTTCTATATTGATTTCTTTCTTTCTTTCTTTCTTGATATCTTTCATTCTAGCTTTCATACCTTCTTTCATTCTATCTTTAGTTTCTTTATTAATTACTTTTGTTCTTTCTTTCTTTCTTTCTTTCTTCATATCTCATTCTTGCTCAAATACCTTCTCTGATTCTATCTTTAGTTTCTTTACTACTTTCTTTCTTTCTTTCTTTCTTTCTTGATATCTTTCATTCTATCTTCCATATCTTTTCTCTTTTCATCTTTAATTTCTTCATTGATTTCTTTTTTTCTTTCTTTCTTGATATCTTTCATTCTTGCTTTCATACCTTCTCTCATTCTGTCTTTAGTTTCTTTTTTACTTACTTTCATTTCTTGCTTTCTTGATATGTTACATTCTAGCTTTCATACCTTCTCTCATTCTATCTTTAGTTTCTTTATTACTTACTTTCTTTCTTTCTTTCTTGATATCTTTCATTCTAGCTTTCATAACTTCTCATATTCTATCTTTAGTTTCTTTATTACTTTCTTTCTTTCTTTCATTCTTTCTTGATATCTTTCATTCTAGCTTTCATACCTTCTTTCATTCTATCTTTAGTTTCTTTATTAATTACTTTTGTTCTTTCTTTCTTTCTTTCTTTCTTCATATCTCATTCTAGCTCTCATACCTTCTCTGATTCTATGTTTAGTTTCTTTACTACTTTCTTTCTTTCTTTCTTTCTTTATTGATAACTTTCATTCTAGCATTCATATATTCACTCATTCAATCTTTATTTTCTTTATTACATGATTTCTACTTTGTTCCTTTTTCTTTCTTGATATCTTCTATTTAGCTTTCATACCTTCTCTCATTCTACCTTTAGTTTGTTTTTTACTTACTTTCATATCTTTCTTTCTTGATATCTTACATTCTAGCTTTCATACCTTCTCTCATTCTATCTTTAGTTTCTTTATTACTTTCTTTCTTTCTTTCTTGATATCTCTCATTCTAGCTTTCATACCTTCTCTCATTCTATCTTTAGTTTCTTTATTACTTTCTTTATTTCTTGATATCTTTCATTCTATCTTTCATACCTTCTCTCGTTCTATCTTTAGTTTTGTTATTAGTTACTTTCTTTCTTTTTTGATATCTTTCATTCTAGCTTTCATACCTTCTCTCATTCTACCTTTAGTTTCTTTTTCACTTACTTTCATTTCTTGCTTTCTTGATATGTTACATTCTAGCTTTCATACCTTCTCTCATTCTATCTTTAGTTTCTTTATTACTTTCTTTCTTTCTTTCTTGATATCTTTCATTCAAGATTTCATACCTTCTCTCATTTTACCTTTAGTTTCTATATTGATTTCTTTCGTTCTTTCTTGATATCTTTCATTCTAGCTTTCATACCTTCTTTCATTCTATCTTTAGTTTCTTTATTAATTACTTTTGTTCTTTCTTTCTTTCTTTCATCTTCATATCTCATTCTAGCTCTCATACCTTCTCTGATTATATCTTTAGTTTCTTTACAACTTTCTTTCCTTCTTTCTTTCTTTATTGATAACTTTCATTGTAGCATTCATATATTCACTCATTCAATTTTTATTTTCTTTATTACATTATGTCTACTTTGTTCCTTTTTTCTATCTTGATATCTTTCATTCTAGCTTTCATACCTTCTCTCATTCTACCTTTAGTTTTTTTTAACTTACTTTCATATCTTTCTTTCTTGATATCTTACATTCTAGCTTTCATACCTTCTCTCATTCTATCTTTAGTTTCTTTATTACTTTCTTTATTTCTTGATATCTTTCATTCTATCTTTCATACCTTCTCTCGTTCTATCTTTAGTTTTGTTATTAGTTACTTTCTTTCTTTTTTGATATCTTTCATTCTAGCTTTCATACCTTCTCTCATTCTATCTTTAGTGTCTTTTTTACTTACTTTCATTTCTTTCATTCTTGATATCTTTCATTCTAGCTTTAATACCTTCTCTCATTCTATCTTTAGTTTCATTATTAGTTACTTTCTTTATTTCTTGATATCTTTCATTCAAGATTTCATACCTTCTCTCATTTTATCTTTAGTTTCTATATTGATTTCTTTCTCACTTTCTTGATATCTTTCATTCTAGCTTTAATAACTTCTTTCATTCTATCTTTAGTTTCTTCATTAATTACTTTCGTTCTTTCTTTCTTTCTTTCTTCATATCTCATTCTAGCTCACATACCTTCTCTGATTCTATCTTTAGTTTCTTTACTACTTTCTTTCTTTCTTTCTTTCTTTCTTGATATCTTTCATTCTATCTTTCATAGCTTCTCTCTTTTCATCTTTAATTTCTTTATTGATTTCTTTTTTTCTTTCTTTCTTGATGTCTTTCATTCTTGCTTTCATACCTTCTCTCATTCTATCTTTAGTTTCTTTTTTACTTACTTTCATTTCTTGCTTTCTTGATATGTTACATTCTAGCTTTCATACCTTCTCTCATTCTATCTTTAGTTTCTTTATTACTTTCTTTCTTTCTTTCTTGATATCTTTCATTCTAGCTTTCATACCTTCTTTCATTCTATCTTTAGTTTCTTTATTAAGTACTTTCGTTCTTTCTTTCTTTCTTTCTTCATATCTCATTCTAGCTCTCATACCTTCTCTGATTCTATCTTTAGTTTCATGACCTTTTTCTTTCTTTCTTTCTTTCTTTCTTTTTTGATAACTTTCATTCTAGCATTCATATCTTCACTCATTCAATCTTTATTTTCTTTATTACATTATTTCTACTTTGTTCCTTTTTTCTTTCTTGATATCTTTCATTCTATCTTTCATACCTTCTCTCATTCTATCTTTAGTTTCTTTTTTACTTACTTTCATTTCTTTCTTTCTTGATATCTTTCATTCTAGCTTTAATACCTTCTCTCATTCTATCTTTCGTTTCGTTATTAGTTACTTTTTTCTTTCTTGATAACTTTCATTCAAGATTTCATACCTTCTCTCATTTTATCTTTAGTTTCTATATTGATTTCTTTCTTTCTTTCTTGATATCTTTCATTCTAGCTTTCATACCTTCTTTCATTCTATCTTTAGTTTCTTCATTAATTACTTTTGTTCTTTCTTTCTTTCTTTCTTTCTTTCTTCATATCTCATTCTAGCTCACATACCTTCTCTGATTCTATCTTTAGTTTCTTTACTACTTTCATTCTTTCTTTCCTTCTTGATATCTTTCATTCTATCTTTCATACCTTCTCTCTTTTCATCTTTAATTTCTTTATTGATTTCTTTTTTTCTTTCTTTCTTGATATCTTTCATTCTTGCTTTCATACCTTCTCTCATTCTGTCTTTAGTTTCTTTTTTACTTACTTTCATTTCTTGCTTTCTTGATATGTTACATTCTAGCTTTCATACCTTCTCTCATTCTATCTTTAGTTTCTTTATTACTTACTTTCTTTCTTTCTTTCTTGATATCTTTCATTCTAGCTTTCATAACTTCTCATATTCTATCTTTAGTTTCTTTATTACTTTCTTTTTTTCTTTCTTTCTTTCTTGATATCTTTCATTCTAGCTTTCATACCTTCTTTCCTTCTATCTTTAGTTTCTTTATTAATTACTTTTGTTATTTCTTTCTTTCTTTCTTTCTTCATATCTCAATCTAGCTCTCATACATTCTCTGATTCTATCTTTAGTTTCTTTACTACTTTCTTTCTTTCTTTCTTTCTTTATTGACAACTTTCATTCTAGCATTCATATATTCACTCATTCAATCTTTATTTTCTTTATTACATGATTTCTACTTTGTTCCTTTCTTCTTTCTTGATATCTTCTATTCTAGCTTTCATACCTTCTCTCATTCTACCTTTAGTTTGTTTTTTACTTACTTTCATATCTTTCTTTCTTGATATCTTACATTCTAGCTTTCATACCTTCTCTCATTCTATCTTTAGTTTCTTTATTACTTTCTTTATTTCTTGATATCTTTCATTCTATCTTTCATACCTTCTCTCGTTCTATCTTTAGTTTCTTTATTACTTTCTTTCTTTCTTTCTTGATATCTCTCATTCTAGCTTTCATACCTTCTCTCATTCTATCTTTAGTTTCTTTATTACTTTCTTTATTTCTTGATATCTTTCATTCTATCTTTCATACCTCCTCTCGATCTATCTTTAGTTTCTTTATTACTTTCTTTCTTTCTTTCTTGATATCTTTCATTCTAGCTTTCATACCTTCTCTCATTCTATCTTTAGTTTATTTTTTACTTACTTTCATTTCTTTCTTTCTTGATATCTTTCATTCTAGCTTTAATACCTTCTCTCATTCTATCTTTAGTTTCGTTATTAGTTACTTTCTTTCTTTCTTGATATCTTTCATTCAAGATTTCATACCTTCTCTCATTTTACCTTTAGTTTCTATATTGATTTCTTTCGTTCTTTCTTGATATCTTTCATTCTAGCTTTCATACCTTCCTTCATTCTATCTTTAGTTTCTTTATTAATTACTTTTGTTCTTTCTTTCTTTCTTTCTTTCTTCATATCTCATTCTAGCTCTCATACCTTCTCTGATTCTATCTTTAGTTTCTTTATTACTTTCTTTTTTCTTCTTTCTTTCTTGATAACTTTCATTCTAGCATTCATATCTTCACTCATTCAATATTTATTTTCTTTATTACATTTTTTCTACTTTGTTCCTTTTTACTTTCTTGATATCTTTCATTCTAGCTTTCATACATTCTTTCATTCTCTCTTTCGTTTCTTTATTAATTACTTTCGTTCTTTCTTTCTTTCTTTCTTGATATCTCATTCTAGCTCTCATAACTTCTCTGATTCTATCTTTAGTTTCTTTACTTCTTTCTTTCTTTCTTTCTTTCTTTCTTTCTTTCTTGATAACTTTCGATCTAGCATTTATATCTTCACTCATTCAATCTTTATTTATTTATTACATTATTTCTACTTTGTTCCTTTTTTCTTACTTGATATCTTTCATTCTAGCTTTCATACCTTCTCTCATTCTATCTTTAGTTTCTTTTTTACTTACTTTCATTTCTTTCTTTCTTGATATCTTTCATTCTAGCTTTAATACCTTCTCTCATTCTATCTTTAGTTTCAGTATTAGTTTCTTTCTTTCTTTCCTGATATCCTTCATTCTAGATTTCATACCTTCTCTCATTTTATCTTTAGTTTCTTTATTGATTTCTTTCTTTCTTTCTTTCTTCATATCTTTCATTCTAGCTCTCATACCTTCTCTCTTTTCATCTTTAATTTCTTTATTGATTTCTTTTTTTCTTTCTTTCTTGATATCTTTCATTCTTGCTTTCATACCTTCTCTCATTCTATCTTTAGTTTCTTTTTTACTTACTTTCATTTCTTGCTTTCTTGATATGTTACATTCTAGCTTTCATACCTTCTCTCATTCTATCTTTAGTTTCTTTATTACTTTCTTTCTTTCTTTCTTTCTTTCTTCATATCTTTCATTCTAGCTTTCATACCTTCTTTCATTCTTTCTTTAGTTTCTTTATTAATTACTTTTGTTCTTTCTTTCTTTCTTTCTTCATATCTCATTCTAGCTCTCATACCTTCTCTAATTCTATCTTTAGTTTCTTTACTACTTTCTTTCTTTCTTTCTTTATTGATAACTTTCATTCTAGCATTCATATATTCACTCATTTAATCTTTATTTTCTTTATTACATGATTTCTACTTTGTTCCTTTTTTCTTTCTTGATATCTTTCATTCTAGCTTTCATACCTTCTCTCATTCTACCTTTAGTTTGTTTTTTACTTACTTTCATATCTTTATTTCTTGATATCTTACATTCTAGGTTTCATACATTCTCTCATTCTATCTTTAGTTTCTTTATTACTTTCTTTATTTCTTGAAATCTTTCATTCTATCTTTCATACCTTCTCTCGTTCTATCTTTAGTTTCTTTATTACTTTCTTTCTTTCTTGATATCTTTCATTCTAGCTTTCATACCTTCTCTCATTCTATCTTTAGTTTCTTTATTACTTTCTTTATTTCTTGATATCTTTCATTCTATCTTTCATACCTTCTCTCATTCTATCTTTAGTTTCTTTATTACTTTCTTTCTTTCTTTCTTGATATCTTTCATTCTAGCTTTCATACCTTCTCTCATTCTATCTTTACTTTCTTTTTAACTTTTTTCATTTCTTTCTTTCTTGATATCTTTCTTTCTACTTTAATACCTTCTCTCATTCTATCTTTAGTTTCTTTATTAGTTACTTTCTTTCTTTCTTGATATCTTTCATTCAAGATTTCATACATTCTCTCATTTTATCTTTAGTTTCTATATTGATTTCTTTCTTTCTTTCTTGATATCTTTCATTCTAGCTTTCATACCTTCTTTCATTCTATCTTTAGTTTCTTCCTTAATTACTTTCGATCTTTCTTTCTTTCTTTCTTCATATCTCATTCTAGCTCACATACCTTCTCTGATTCTATCTTTAGTTTCTTTACTACTTTCTTTCTTTCTTTCTTTCTTTCTTGATATCTTTCATTCTATCTTCCATATCTTCTCTCTTTTCATCTTTAATTTCTTTATTGATTTCTTTTTTTCTTTCTTTCTTGATATCTTTCATTCTTGTTTTCATACCTTCTCTCATTCTATCTTTAGTTTCTTTTTTACTTACTTTCATTTCTTGCTTTCTTGATATCTTTCATTCTAGCTTTAATACCTTCTCTCATTCTATCTTTAGTTTCGTTATTAGTTACTTTCTTTCTTTCTTGATATCTTTCATTCTAGCTTTCATACCTTCTCTCATTCTATCTTTAGTTTCTTTTTTATTTACTTTCATTTCTTCCTTTCTTGATATGTTACATTCTAGCTTTCTTACCTTCTCTCATTCTATCTTTAGTTTCTTTATTAGTTTCTTTCTTTCTTTCTTTCTTTCTTGATATCTTTCATTCTAGCTTTCATACATTCTTTTATTCTATCTTTAGTTTCTTTATTAATTACTTTTGTTCTTTCTTTCTTTCTTTCTTCATATCTCATTCTAGCTCTCATACCTTCTCTGATTCTATCTTTAGTTTCTTTACAACTTTCTTTCTTTCTTTCTTTCTTTATTGATAACTTTGATTGTAGCATTCATATATTCACTCATTCAATCTTTATTTTCTTTATTACATTATGTCTACTTTGTTCCTTTTTTCTATCTTGATATCTTTCATTCTAGCTTTCATACCTTCTCTCATTCTACCTTTAGTTTGTTTTTTACTTACTTTCATATCTTTCTTTCTTGATATCTTACATTCTAGCTTTCATACCTTCTCTCATTCTATCTTTAGTTTCTTTATTACTTTATTTCTTGATATCTTTCATTCTATCTTTCATACCTTCTCTCATTATATCTTTAGTTTCTTTTTTACTAACTTTCATTTCTTTCATTCTTGATATCTTTCATTCTAGCTTTAATACCTTCTCTCATTCTATCTTTAGTTTCGTTATTAGTTACTTTCTTTATTTCTTGATATCTTTCATTCAAGATTTCATACCTTCTCTCATTTTATCTTTAGTTTCTATATTGATTTCTTTCTCACTTTCTTGATATCTTTCATTCTAGCTTTAATAACTTCTTTCATTCTTTTAGTTTCTTCATTAATTACTTTCGTTCTTTCTTTCTTTCTTTCTTCATATCTCATTCTAGCTCACATACCTTCTCTGATTCTATCTTTAGTTTCTTTACTACTTTCTTTCTTTCTTTCTTTCTTTCTTGATATCTTTCATTCTATCTTTCATACCTTCTCTCTTTTCATCTTTAATTTCTTTATTGATTTCTTTTTTTCTTTCTTTCTTGATATCTTTCATTCTTGCTTTCATACCTTCTCTCATTCTATCTTTAGTTTCTTTTTTACTTACTTTCATTTCTTGCTTTCTTGATATGTTACATTCTAGCTTTCATACCTTCTCTCATTCTACCTTTAGTTTCTTTATTACTTTCTTTCTTTCTTTCTTGATATCTTTCATTCTAGCTTTCATACCTTCTTTCATTCTATCTTTAGTTTCTTTATTAAGTACTTTCTTTCTTTCTTTCTTTCTTCATATCTCATTCTAGCTCTCATACCTTCTCTGAGTCTATCTTTAGTTTCATGACTTTTTTCTTTCTTTCTTTCTTTCTTTCTTTTTTGATTACTTTCATTCTAGCATTCATATCTTCACTCATTCAATCTTTATTTTCTTTATTACATTATTTCTACTTTGTTCCTTTTTTCTTTCTTGATATCTTTCATTCTATCTTTCATACCTTCTCTCATTCTATCTTTAGTTTCTTTTTTGCTTACTTTCATTTCATTCTTTCTTGATATCTTACATTCTAGATTTCATACCTTCTCTCGTTCTATCTTTAGTTTCTTTATTACTTTCTTTCTTTCTTTCTTGATATCTTTCATTCTAGCTTTCATACCTTCTCTCATTCTATCTTTAGTTTCTTTTTTACTTACTTTCATTTCTTTCTTTCTTGATATCTTTCATTCTAGCTTTAATACCTTCTCTCATTCTATCTTTAGTTTCGTTATTAGTTACTTTCTTACTTACTTGATATCTTTCATTCAAGATTTCATACCTTCTCTCATTTTATCTTTAGTTTCTATATTGATTTCTTTCTTTCTTTCTTGATATCTTTCGTTCTAGCTTTCATACCTTCTTTCATTCTATCTTTAGTTTCTTTATTAATTACTTTTGTTCTTTCTTTCTTTCTTTCTTTCTTCATATCTCATTCTTGCTCAAATACCTTCTCTGATTCTATCTTTAGTTTCTTTACTACTTTCTTTCTTTCTTTCTTTCTTTCTTGATATCTTTCATTCTATCTTCCATATCTTCTCTCTTTTCATCTTTAATTTCTTTATTGATTTCTTTTTTTCTTTCTTTCTTGATATCTTTCATTCTTGCTTTCATACCTTCTCTCATTCTGTCTTTAGTTTCTTTTTTACTTACTTTCATTTCTTGCTTTCTTGATATGTTACATTCTAGCTTTCATACCTTCTCTCATTCTATCTTTAGTTTCTTTATTACTTACTTTCTTTCTTTCTTTCTTGATATCTTTCATTCTAGCTTTCATAACTTCTCATATTCTATCTTTAGTTTCTTTATTACTTTCTTTCTTTCTTTCTTTCTTTCTTTCTTTCTTGATATCTTTCATTCTAGCTTTCATACCTTCTTTCATTCTATCTTTAGTTTCTTTATTAATTACTTTTGTTCTTTCTTTCTTTCTTTCTTTCTTTCTTCATATCTCATTCTAGCTCTCATACCTTCTCTGATTCTATGTTTAGTTTCTTTACTACTTTCTTTCTTTCTTTCTTTCTTTCTTTATTGATAACTTTCATTCTAGCATTCATATATTCACTCATTCAATCTTTATTTTCTTTATTACATGATTTCTACTTTGTTCCTTTTTCTTTCTTGATATCTTCTATTTAGCTTTCATACCTTCTCTCATTCTACCTTTAGTTTGTTTTTTACTTACTTTCATATCTTTCTTTCTTGATATCTTACATTCTAGCTTTCATACCTTCTCTCATTCTATCTTTAATTTCTTTATTACTTTCTTTATTTCTTGATATCTTTCATTCTATCTTTCATACCTTCTTTCGTTCTATCTTTAGTTTTGTTATTAGTTACTTTCTTTCTTTCTTGATATCTTTCATTCTAGCTTTCATACCTTCTCTCATTCTATCTTTAGTTTCTTTTTTACTTACTTTCATTTCTTTCTTTCTTGATATCTTTCATTCTAGCTTTAATACCTTCTCTCATTCTATCTTTCGTTTCGTTATTAGTTACTTTTTTCTTTCTTGATAACTTTCATTCAAGATTTCATACCTTCTCTCATTTTATCTTTAGTTTCTATATTGATTTCTTTCTTTCTTTCTTGATATCTTTCATTCTAGCTTTCATACCTTCTTTCATTCTATCTTTAGTTTCTTCATTAATTACTTTTGTTCTTTCTTTCTTTCTTTCTTTCTTTCTTCATATCTCATTCTAGCTCACATACCTTCTCTGATTCTATCTTTAGTTTCTTTACTACTTTCTTTCTTTCTTTCTTTCTTGATATCTTTCATTCTATCTTTCATACCTTCTCTCTTTTCATCTTTAATTTCTTTATTGATTTCTTTTTTTCTTTCTTTCTTGATATCTTTCATTCTTGCTTTCATACCTTCTCTCATTCTGTCTTTAGTTTCTTTTTTACTTACTTTCATTTCTTGCTTTCTTGATATGTTACATTCTAGCTTTCATACCTTCTCTCATTCTATCTTTAGTTTCTTTATTACTTACTTTCTTTCTTTCTTTCTTGATATCTTTCATTCTAGCTTTCATAACTTCTCATATTCTATCTTTAGTTTCTTTATTACTTTCTTTTTTTCATTCTTTCTTTCTTGATATCTTTCATTCTAGCTTTCATACCTTCTTTCATTCTATCTTTAGTTTCTTTATTAATTACTTTTGTTATTTCTTTCTTTCTTTCTTTCTTTCTTCATATCTCAATCTAGCTCTCATACATTCTCTGATTCTATCTTTAGTTTCTTTACTACTTTCTTTCTTTCTTTCTTTCTTTATTGATAACTTTCATTCTAGCATTCATATATTCACTCATTCAATCTTTATTTTCTTTATTACATGATTTCTACTTTGTTCCTTTCTTCTTTCTTGATATCTTCTATTCTAGCTTTCATACCTTCTCTCATTCTACCTTTAGTTTGTTTTTTACTTACTTTCATATCTTTCTTTCTTGATATCTTACATTCTAGCTTTCATACCTTCTCTCATTCTATCTTTAGTTTCTTTATTACTTTCTTTATTTCTTGATATCTTTCATTCTATCTTTCATACCTTCTCTCGTTCTATCTTTAGTTTCTTTATTACTTTCTTTCTTTCTTTCTTGATATCTCTCATTCTAGCTTTCATACCTTCTCTCATTCTATCTTTAGTTTCTTTATTACTTTCTTTATTTCTTGATATCTTTCATTCTATCTTTCATACCTCCTCTCGATCTATCTTTAGTTTCTTTATTACTTTCTTTCTTTCTTTCTTGATATCTTTCATTCTAGCTTTCATACCTTCTCTCATTCTATCTTTAGTTTATTTTTTACTTACTTTCATTTCTTTCTTTCTTGATATCTTTCATTCTAGCTTTAATACCTTCTCTCATTCTATCTTTAGTTTCGTTATTAGTTACTTTCTTTCTTTCTTGATATCTTTCATTCAAGATTTCATACCTTCTCTCATTTTACCTTTAGTTTCTATATTGATTTCTTTCGTTCTTTCTTGATATCTTTCATTCTAGCTTTCATACCTTCCTTCATTCTATCTTTAGTTTCTTTATTAATTACTTTTGTTCTTTCTTTCTTTCTTTCTTTCTTCATATCTCATTCTAGCTCTCATACCTTCTCTGATTCTATCTTTAGTTTCTTTATTACTTTCTTTTTTTCTTCTTTCTTTCTTGATAACTTTCATTCTAGCATTCATATCTTCACTCATTCAATATTTATTTTCTTTATTACATTTTTTTCTACTTTGTTCCTTTTTACTTTCTTGATATCTTTCATTCTAGCTTTCATACCTTCTTTCATTCTCTCTTTAGTTTCTTTATTAATTACTTTCGTTCTTTCTTTCTTTCTTTCTTGATATCTCATTCTAGCTCTCATAACTTCTCTGATTCTATCTTTAGTTTCTTTACTTCTTTCTTTCTTTCTTTCTTTCTTTCTTTCTTGATAACTTTCGATCTAGCATTTATATCTTCACTCATTCAATCTTTATTTATTTATTACATTATTTCTACTTTGTTCCTTTTTTCTTACTTGATATCTTTCATTCTAGCTTTCATACCTTCTCTCATTCTATCTTTAGTTTCTTTTTTACTTACTTTCATTTCTTTCTTTCTTGATATCTTTCATTCTAGCTTTAATACCTTCTCTCATTCTATCTTTAGTTTCAGTATTAGTTTCTTTCTTTCTTTCCTGATATCCTTCATTCTAGATTTCATACCTTCTCTCATTTTATCTTTAGTTTCTTTATTGATTTCTTTCTTTCTTTCTTTCTTCATATCTTTCATTCTAGCTCTCATACCTTCTCTCGTTCTATCTTTATTTTCTCTATTGCTTTCTTACTTTCTCTCTTTCTTTCTTGATATCTTTCATTCTTGCGTTCATACCTTTTCTCATTCTATCTTTAGTTTCTTTATTACTTTCTTTTTTTCTTCTTTCTTTCTTGATAACTTTCATTCTAGCATTCATATCTTCACTCATTCAATATTTATTTTCTTTATTACATTTTTTCTACTTTGTTCCTTTTTTCTTTCTTGATATCTTTCATTCTAGCTTTCATACCTTCTTTCATTCTCTCTTTAGTTTCTTTATTAATTACTTTCGTTCTTTCTTTCTTTCTTTCTTGATATCTCATTCTAGCTCTCATAAGTTCTCCGATTCTATCTTTAGTTTCTTTACTTCTTTCTTTCTTTCTTTCTTTCTTTCTTTCTTTCTTGATAACTTTCGATCTAGCATTTATATCTTCACTCATTCAATCTTTATTTATTTATTACATTATTTCTACTTTGTTCCTTTTTTCTTACTTGATATCTTTCATTCTAGCTTTCATACCTTCTCTCATTCTATCTTTAGTTTCTTTTTTACTTACTTTCATTTCTTTCTTTCTTGATATCTTTCATTCTAGCTTTAATACCTTCTCTCATTCTATCTTTAGTTTCAGTATTAGTTTCTTTCTTTCTTTCCTGATATCCTTCATTCTAGATTTCATACCTTCTCTCATTTTATCTTTAGTTTCTTTATTGATTTCTTTCTTTCTTTCTTCATATCTTTCATTCTAGCTCTCATACCTTCTCTCGTTCTATCTTTATTTTCTCTATTGCTTTCTTACTTTCTCTCTTTCTTTCTTGATGTCTTTCATTCTTGCGTTCATACCTTCTCTCATTCCATCTTTAGTTTCTTTTTTACTTACTTTCATTTCTTGCTTTCTTGATATGTTACATTCTAGCTATCATACCTTCTCTCATTCTATCTTTAGTTTCTTTATTACTTTCTTTTTTTCTTCTTTCTTTCTTCATAACTTTCATTCTAGCATTCATATCTTCACTCATTCAATCTTTATTTTCTTTATTACATTTTTTCTACTTTGTTCCTTTTTTCTTTCTTCATATCTTTCATTCTAGCTTTCATACCTTCTCTCATTCTATCTTTAGTTTCTTTTTCACTTTCTTTCTTTCTTTCTTTCTTGATATCTTTCATTCTAGCTTTCATACCTTCTTTCATTCTCTCTTTAGTTTCTTTATTAATTACTTTCGTTCTTTCTTTCTTTCTTTCTTGATATCTCATTCTAGCTCTCATAACTTCTCTGATTCTATCTTTAGTTTCTTTACTTCTTTCTTTCCTTCTTTCCTGATAACTTTCGATCTAGTATTTATATCTTCACTCATTCAATCTTTATTTTTTTATTACATTATTTCTACTTTGTTCCTTGTTTCTTACTTGATATCTTTCATTCTAGCTTTAATACCTTCTCTCATTTTATCTTTAGTTTCTTTTTTACTTACTTTCATTTCTTTCTTTCTTGATATCTTTCATTCTAGCTTTCATACCTTCTCTCATTCTACCTTTAGTTTATTTCTTTCTTACTTACTTACTTTCTTTCTTTCTCTCTTGATATCGTTCATTCTAGCTCTCATCCCTTCTCTCTTTCTATCTTTATTTTCTTTATTACTTTCTTATTTTCTTTCTTTCTTTCTTGATATCTTTCATTCTAGCTTTCATACCTTCTCTCATTTCATCTTGAATTTCTCTATTGATTTCTTTTTTCTTTCTTTCTTGTTATCTTTCATTCTTGCTTTCTTACCTTCTCTCATTCTATCTTTAGTTTCTTTTTCACTTACTTTCATTCCTTGCTTTCTTGATATCTTTCATTCTATCTTTCATACCTTCTCTCATTCTATCTTTTGTTTCTTTAGTTTCTTTTTTACTTACTTTCATTTGTTTCTTTCTTGATATCTTACATTCAAGCTTTCATAACCTCTCTCATTCTATCTTTAGTTTCTTTATTACTTTCTTTCTTTCTTTTTTTCTTTCTTTCTTTCTTTCTTGATATCTTTCATTCTATCTTTCATACCTTCTCTCATTCTATCCTCAGTTTCTTTATTTGTTTACTACTTTCTTTCTTTCTTTCTTTCTTGATATCTTTCATTCTATCTTTCATACCTTCACTCATTTCATCTTTAATTTCTTTATTGATTTCTTTTTTTCTTTCATTCTTGATATCTTTCATTCTTGCTTTCATACCTTCTCTCATTCTATCTTTAGTTTCTTTATTAGTAACTTTCTTTCTTTCTTGATATCTTTCATTCAAGATTTCATACCTTCTCTCATTCTATCTTTAGTTTCTTCATTAATTACTTTTTTTCTTTCTTTCTTTCTTTCTTCATATCTCATTCTAGCTCACATACCTTCTCTGATTCTATCTATAGTTTCTTTACTACTTTCTTTCTTTCTTTCTTTCTTGATATCTTTCATTCTAGCTTTCATACCTTCTCTCATTCTATCTTTAGTTTCTTTTTAATTACTTTCATTTCTTTCTTTCTTGATATCTTTCATTCTAGCTTTAATACCTTCTCTCATACTATCTTTAGTTTCATTATTAGTTACTTTCTTTCTTTCTTGATATCTTTCATTCAAGATTTCTTACCTTTTCTCATTTTATCTTTAGTTTCTATATTGATTTCTTTCTTTCTTTCTTGATATCTTTCATTCTAGCTTTCATACCTTCTTTCATTCTATCTTTAGTTTCTTCATTAATTACTTTCGTTCTTTCTTTCTTTCTTCATATCTCATTCTAGCTCACATACCTTCTCTGATTCTATCTTTAGTTTCTTTACTACTTTCTTTCTTTCTTTCTTTCTTTCTTGATATCTTTCATTCTATCTTTCATACCTTCTCTCATTTCATCTTCAATTTCTCTATTGATTTCTTTTTTCTTTCTTTCTTGTTATCTTTCATTCTTGCTTTCATACCTTCTCTCATTCTATCTTTAGTTTCTTTTTCACTTACTTTCATTCCTTGCTTTCTTGATATGTTACATTCTAGCTTTCATACCTTCTCTCATTCTCTCTTTAGTTTCTTTATTACTTTCTATCTTTCTTTTTTTCTTTCTTTCTTTCTTTCTTGATATCTTTCATTCTATCTTTCATACCTTCTCTCATTCTATCTTTAGTTTCTTTATTTCTTTCTTACTTTCTTTCTTTATTTCTTTCTTTCTTTCTTGATATCTCATTCTAGCTCTCATACCTTCTCTGATTCTATCTTTAGCTTCTTTCCTACTTTCTTTCTTTCTTTCTTGATAACTTTCATTCTAGCATTCATATCTTCACTCATTCAATCTTTATTTTCTTTATTACATTATTTCTACTTTGTTCCTTTTTCGTTCTTGATATCGTTCATTCTAGCTTTCATACCTTCTCTCATTCTATCTTTAGTTTCTTTTTTACTTACTTTCATTTCTTTCTTTCTTGATATCTTACATTCTAGCTTTCATACCTTCTCTCATTCTTTCTTTAGTTTCTTTATTACTTTCTTTCTTTCTTTCTTTCTTTCTTGATATCTTTCATTCTAGCTTTCATACCTTCTCTCATTTCATCTTTAATTTCTCTATTGATTTCTTTTTTCTTTCTTTCTTGATATCTTTCATTCTCGCTTTCATACCTTCTCTCATTCTATCTTTAGTTTCTTTTTTACTTACATTCATTTCTTCCTTTCTTGATATGTTACATTCTAGCTTTCATACCTTCTCTCATTCTATCTTTAGTTTCTTTATTACTTTCTTTCTTTCTTTCTTTCTTCATATCTCATTCTAGCTCTCATAACTTCTCTGATTCTATCTTTAGTTTGTTTGCTACTTTCTTTCTTTCTTTCTTGATATCTTTCGATCTAGCATTCATATCTTCACTTATTCAATCTTTATTTTATTTATTACATTATTTCTACTTTGTTACTTTTTTCTTACTTGATATCTTTCATTCTAGCTTTCATACCTTCTCTCATTCTATCTTTAGTTTCTTTATTTCTTTCTTACTTACTTTCTTTCTTTCTTTCTTGATATCTTTCATTCTATCTTTCATACCTTCTCTCATTCTTTCTTTAGTTTCTTTATTACTTTCTTACTGTCTTTCTTTCTTTCTTGATATCTTTCATTCTAGCTCTCATCCCTTCTATCTTTCTATCTTTAGTTTCTTAATTACTTTCTTTCTTTCTTTCTTTCTTTCTTGATATCTTTCATTCTAGCTTTCATACCTTCTCTCATTTCATCTTTAATTTCTCTATTGATTTCTTTTTTTCTTTCTTCATATCTTTCATTCTTGCTTTCATACCTTCTCTCATTCTATCTTTAGTTTGTTTTTTACTTACTTTCATATCTTTCTTTCTTGATATCTTACATTCTAGCTTTCATACCTTCTCTCATTCTATCTTTAGTTTCTTTATTACTTTCTTTATTTCTTGATATCTTTCATTCTATCTTTCATACCTTCTCTCGTTCTATCTTTAGTTTTGTTATTAGTTACTTTCTTTCTTTTTTGATATCTTTCATTCTAGCTTTCATACCTTCTCTCATTCTATCTTTAGTTTCTTTTTTACTTACTTTCATTTCTTTCATTCTTGATATCTTTCATTCTAGCTTTAATACCTTCTCTCATTCTATCTTTAGTTTCGTTATTAGTTACTTTCTTTATTTCTTGATATCTTTCATTCAAGATTTCATACCTTCTCTCATTTTATCTTTAGTTTCTATATTGATTTCTTTCTCACTTTCTTGATATCTTTCATTCTAGCTTTAATAACTTCTTTCATTCTATCTTTAGTTTCTTCATTAATTACTTTCGTTCTTTCTTTCTTTCTTTCTTCATATCTCATTCTAGCTCACATACCTTCTCTGATTCTATCTTTAGTTTCTTTACTACTTTCTTTCTTTCTTTCTTTCTTTCTTGATATCTTTCATTCTATCTTTCATACCTTCTCTCTTTTCATCTTTAATTTCTTTATTGATTTCTTTTTTTCTATCTTTCTTGATATCTTTCATTCTTGCTTTCATACCTTCTCTCATTCTATCTTTAGTTTCTTTTTTACTTACTTTCATTTCTTGCTTTCTTGATATGTTACATTCTAGCTTTCATACCTTCTCTCATTCTATCTTTAGTTTCTTTATTACTTTCTTTCTTTCTTGATATCTTTCATTCTAGCTTTCATACCTTCTTTCATTCTATCTTTAGTTTCTTTATTAAGTACTTTCATTCTTTCTTTCTTTCTTTCTTCATATCTCATTCTAGCTCTCATACCTTCTCTGATTCTATCTTCAGTTTCATGACTTTTTTCTTTCTTTCTTTCTTTCTTTCTTTTTTGATAACTTTCATTCTAGCATTCATATCTTCACTCATTCAATCTTTATTTTCTTTATTACATTATTTCTACTTTGTTCCTTTTTTCTTTCTTGATATCTTTCATTCTATCTTTCATACCTTCTCTCATTCTATCTTTAGTTTCTTTTTTACTTACTTTCATTTCATTCTTTCTTGATATCTTTCATTCTAGCTTTCATACCTTCTCTCATTCTATCTTTAGTTTCTTTTTTACTTACTTTCATTTCTTTCTTTCTTGATATCTTTCATTCTAGCTTTAATACCTTCTCTCATTCTATCTTTAGTTTCGTTATTAGTTACTTTCTTTCTTTCTTGATATCTTTCATTCAAGATTTCATACCTTCTCTCATTTTATCTTTAGTTTCTATATTGATTTCTTTCTTTCTTTCTTGATATCTTTCATTCTAGCTTTCATACCTTCTTTCATTCTATCTTTAGTTTCTTTATTAATTACTTTTGTTCTTTCTTTCTTTCTTTCTTTCTTCATATCTCATTCTAGCTCACATACCTTCTCTGATTCTATCTTTAGTTTCTTTACTACTTTCTTTCTTTCTTTCTTTCTTGATATCTTTCATTCTATCTTTCATACCTTCTCTCTTTTCATCTTTAATTTCTTTATTGATTTCTTTTTTTCTTTTTTTCTTGATATCTTTCATTCTTGCTTTCATACCTTCTCTCATTCTGTCTTTAGTTTCTTTTTTACTTACTTTCATTTCTTGCTTTCTTGATATGTTACATTCTAGCTTTCATACCTTCTCTCATTCTATCTTTAGTTTCTTTATTACTTTCTTTCTTTCTTTCTTTCTTGATATCTTTCATTCTAGCTTTCATAACTTCTCATATTCTATCTTTAGTTTCTTTATTAATTACTTTTGTTCTTTCTTTCTTTCTTTCTTTCTTCATATCTCAATCTAGCTCTCATACCTTCTCTGATTCTATCTTTAGTTTCTTTACTACTTTCTTTCTTTCTTTCTTTCTTTATTGATAACTTTCTTTCTAGCATTCATATATTCACTCATTCAATCTTTATTTTCTTTATTACATGATTTCTACTTTGTTCCTTTTTTCTTTCTTGATATCTTCTATTCTAGCTTTCATACCTTCTCTCATTCTACCTTTAGTTTGTTTTTTACTTACTTTCATATCTTTCTTTCTTGATATCTTACATTCTAGCTTTCATACCTTCTCTCATTCTATCTTTAGTTTCTTTATTACTTTCTTTATTTCTTGATATCTTTCATTCTATCTTTCATACCTTCTCTCGTTCTATCTTTAGTTTTGTTATTAGTTACTTTCTTTCTTTTTTGATATCTTTCATTCTAGCTTTCATACCTTCTCTCATTCTATCTTTAGTTTCTTTATTGCTTTCTTTATTTCTTGATATCTTTCATTCAAGATTTCATACCTTCTCTCATTTTATCTTTAGTTTCTATATTGATTTCTTTCTCTCTTTCTTGATATCTTTCATTCTAGCTTTAATAACTTCTTTCATTCTATCTTTAGTTTCTTCATTAATTACTTTCGTTCTTTCTTTCTTTCTTTCTTGATATCTTTCATTCTAGCTTTCATACCTTCTCTCTTTTCATCTTTAATTTCTTTATTGATTTCTTTTTTTCTTTCTTTCTTGATATCTTTCATTCTTGGTTTCATACCTTCTCTCATTCTATCTTTAGTTTCTTTTTTACTTAATTTCATTTCTTGCTTTCTTGATATGTTACATTCTAGCTTTCATACCTTCTCTCATTCTATCTTTAGTTTCTTTATTACTTTCTTTCTTTCTTTCTCGATATCTTTCATTCTAGCTTTCGTACCTCCTTTCATTCTATCTTTAGTTTCTTTATTAAGTACTTTCGTTCTTTCTTTCTTTCTTTCTTAATATCTCATTCTAGCTCTCATACCTTCTCTGATTCTATCTTTAGTTTCATGACTTTTTTCTTTCTTTCTTTCTTTCTTTCTTTTTTGATAACTTTCATTCTAGCATTCATATCTTCACTCATTCAATCTTTATTTTCTTTATTACATTATTTCTACTTTGTTCCTTTTTTCTTTCTTGATATCTTTCATTCTATTTTTCATACCTTCTCTCATTCTATCTTTAGTTTCTTTTTTACTTACTTTCATTTCATTCTTTCTTTATATCTTACATTCTAGATTTCATACCTTCTCTCATTCTATCTTTAGTTTCTTTATTACTTTCTTACTTTCTTTCTTGATATCTTTCATTCTAGCTTTCATACCTTCTCTCATTCTATCTTTAGTTTATTTTTTACTTACTTTCATTTCTTTCTTTCTTGATATCTTTCATTCTAGCTTTAATACCTTCTCTCATTCTATCTTTAGTTTCGTTATTAGTTACTTTCTTTCTTTCTTGATATCTTTCATTCAAGATTTCATACATTCTCTCATTTTATCTTTAGATTCTATATTGATTTCTTTCTTTCTTTCTTGATATCTTTCATTCTAGCTTTCATACCTTCTTTCATTCTATCTTTAGTTTCTTTATTAATTACTTTTGTTCTTTCTTTCTTTCTTTCTTTCTTCATATCTCATTCTAGCTCACATACCTTCTTTGATTCTATCTTTAGTTTCTTTACTACTTTCTTTCTTTCTTTCTTGATATCTTTCATTCTATCTTTCATACCTTCTCTCTTTTCATCTCTAATTTCTTTATTGATTTCTTTTTTTCTTTCTTTCTTGATATCTTTCATTCTTGCTTTCATACCTTCTCTCATTCTGTCTTTAGTTTCTTTTTTACTTACTTTCATTTCTTGCTTTCTTGATATGTTACATTCTAGCTTTCATACCTTCTCTCATTCTATCTTTAGTTTCTTTATTACTTACTTACTTTCTTTCTTTCTTTCTTGATATCTTTCATTCTAGCTTTCATACCTTCTTTCATTCTATCTTTAGTTTCTTTATTAATTACTTTTGTTCTTTCTTTCTCTCTTTCTTCATATCTCATTCTAGCTCTCATACCTTCTCTGATTCTATCTTTAGTTTCTTTACTACTTTGTTTCTTTCTTTCTCTCTTTATTGATAACTTTCATTCTAGCATTCATATATTCACTCATTCAATTTTTATTTTCTTTATTACATGATTTCTACTTTGTTCCTTTTTTCTTTCTTGATATCTTCTATTCTAGCTTTCATACCTTCTCTCATTCTACCTTTAGTTTGTTTTTTACTTACTTTCATATCTTTCTTTCTTGATATCTTACATTCTAGCTTTCATACCTTCTCTCATTCTATCTTTAGTTTCTTTATTACTTTCTTTATTTCTTGATATCTTTCATTCTATCTTTCATACCTTCTCTCGTTCTATCTTTAGTTTCTTTATTACTTTCTTTCTTTCTTTCTTGATATCTCTCATTCTAGCTTTCATACCTTCTCTCATTCTATCTTTAGTTTCTTTATTACTTTCTTTCTTTCTTGATATCTTTTCTTTCTTTCATACCTTCTCTCTTTTCATCTTTAATTTCTTTATTGATTTCTTTTTTTCATTCTTTCTTGATATCTTTCATTCTTGCTTTCATACCTTCTCTCATTCTATCTTTAGTTTGTTTTTTACTTACTTTCATTTCTTGCTTTCTTGATATGTTACATTCTAGCTTTCATACCTTCTCTCATTCTATCTTTAGTTTCTTTATCACTTACTTTCTTTTTTTCTTTCTTGATATCTTTCATTCTAGCTTTCATACCTTCTCTCATTCTATCTTTAGTTTCTTTATTACTTTCTTTTTTTCTTTCTTTTTTTCTTGATAGCTTTCATTCTAGCTCTCATACCAACTCTCGTTCTATCTTTATTTTCTCTATTACTTTCTTACTTTCTTTCTTTCTTTCTTGATATCTTTTATTCTAGCTTTCATACCTTCTCTCATTTCATCTCTAATTTCTTTATTGATTTCTTTTTTCTTTCTTTCTTGATATCTTTCATTCTTGCTTTCATACCTTCTCTCATTCTATCTTTAGTTTCTTTTTTACTTACTTTCATTACTTGCTATCTTGATATGTTACATTCTAGCTTTCATACCTTCTCTCATTCTATCTTTAGTTTCTTTATTACTTTCTTTCTTTCTTTTTTTCTGTCTTTCTTCATATCTTTCATTCTTGCTTTCATACCTTCTCTCATTCTATCTTTAGTTTCTTTTTTACTTACTTTCATTTCTTGCTTTCTTGATATGTTACATTCTAGCTTTCATACCTTCTCTCATTCTGTCTTTAGTTTCTTTATTACTTTCTTTCTTTCTTTCTTTCTTTCTTGATATCTTTCATTCTACTTTAATACCTTCTCTCATTCTATCTTTAGTTTCTTTATTAGTTACTTTCTTTCTTTCTTGATATCTTTCATTCAAGATTTCATACATTCTCTCATTTTATCTTTAGTTTCTATATTGATTTCTTTCTTTCTTTCTTGATATCTTTCATTCTAGCTTACATACCTTCTTTCATTCTATCTTTAGTTTCTTCCTTAATTACTTTCGTTCTTTCTTTCTTTCTTTCTTCATATCTCATTCTAGCTCACATACCTTCTCTGATTCTATCTATAGTTTCTTTACTACTTTCTTTCTTTCTTTCTTTCTTTCTTGATATCTTTCATTCTATCTTTCATACCTTCTCTCTTTTCATCTTTAATTTCTTTATTGATTTCTTTTTTTCTTTCTTTCTTGATATCTTTCATTCTTGCTTTCATACCTTCTCTCATTCTATCTTTAGTTTCTTTTTTACTTACTTTCATTTCTTTCTTTCTTGATATCTTTCATTCTAGCTTTAATACCTTCTCTCATTCTATCTTTAGTTTCGTTATTAGTTACTTTCTTTCTTTCTTGATATCTTTCATTCTAGCTTTCATACCTTCTCTCATTCTATCTTTAGTTTCTTTTTTATTTACTTTCATTTCTTCCTTTCTTGATATGTTACATTCTAGCTTTCATACCTTCTCTCATTCTATCTTTAGTTTCTTTATTACTTTCTTTCTTTCTTTCTTTCTTTCTTGATATCTTTCATTCTAGCTTTCATACCTTCTTTCATTCTATCTTTAGTTTCTTTATTAATTACTTTTGTTCTTTCTTTCTTTCTTTCTTTCTTCATATCTCATTCTAGCTCTCATACCTTCTCTGATTCTATCTTTAGTTTCTTTACAACTTTCTTTCTTTCTTTCTTTCTTTATTGATAACTATCATTGTAGCATTCATATATTCACTCATTCAATCTTTATTTTCTTTATTACATTATGTCTACTTTGTTCCTTTTTTCTATCTTGATATCTTTCATTCTAGCTTTCATACCTTCTCTCATTCTACCTTTAGTTTTTTTTTACTTCCTTTCATATCTTTCTTTCTTGATATCTTACATTCTATCTTTCATACCTTCTCTCGTTCTATCTTTAGTTTCATTATTAGTTACTTTCTTTCTTTCTTGATATCTTTCATTCTAGCTTTCATACCTTCTCTCATTCTATCTTTAGTTTCTTTATTACTTTCTTTCTTTCTTTCTTTCTTTCTTTCTTCATATCTTTCATTCTTGCTTTCATACCTTCTCTCATTCTATCTTTAGTTTCTTTTTTACTTACTTTCATTTCTTGCTTTCTTGATATGTTACATTCTAGCTTTCATACCTTCTCTCATTCTGTCTTTAGTTTCTTTATTACTTTCTTTCTTTCTTTCTTTCTTTCTTGATATCTTTCATTCTACTTTAATACCTTCTCTCATTCTATCTTTAGTTTCTTTATTAGTTACTTTCTTTCTTTCTTGATATCTTTCATTCAAGATTTCATACATTCTCTCATTTTATCTTTAGTTTCTATATTGATTTCTTTCTTTCTTTCTTGATATCTTTCATTCTAGCTTACATACCTTCTTTCATTCTATCTTTAGTTTCTTCCTTAATTACTTTCGTTCTTTCTTTCTTTCTTTCTTCATATCTCATTCTAGCTCACATACCTTCTCTGATTCTATCTATAGTTTCTTTACTACTTTCTTTCTTTCTTTCTTTCTTTCTTGATATCTTTCATTCTATCTTTCATACCTTCTCTCTTTTCATCTCTAATTTCTTTATTGATTTCTTTTTTTCTTTCTTTCTTGATATCTTTCATTCTTGCTTTCATACCTTCTCTCATTCTATCTTTAGTTTTTTTTTTACTTACTTTCATTTCTTTCTTTCTTGATATCTTTTATTCTAGCTTTAATACCTTCTCTCATTCTATCTTTAGTTTCGTTATTAGTTACTTTCTTTCTTTCTTGATATCTTTCATTCTAGCTTTCATACCTTCTCTCATTCTATCTTTAGTTTCTTTTTTATTTACTTTCATTTCTTCCTTTCTTGATATGTTACATTCTAGCTTTCATACCTTCTCTCATTCTATCTTTAGTTTCTTTATTACTTTCTTTCTTTCTTTCTTTCTTTCTTGATATCTTTCATTCTAGCTTTCATACCTTCTTTCATTCTATCTTTAGTTTCTTTATTAATTACTTTTGTTCTTTCTTTCTTTCTTTCTTTCTTCATATCTCATTCTAGCTCTCATACCTTCTCTGATTCTATCTTTAGTTTCTTTACAACTTTCTTTCTTTCTTTCTTTCTTTATTGATAACTATCATTGTAGCATTCATATATTCACTCATTCAATCTTTATTTTCTTTATTACATTATGTCTACTTTGTTCCTTTTTTCTATCTTGATATCTTTCATTCTAGCTTTCATACCTTCTCTCATTCTACCTTTAGTTTTTTTTTACTTCCTTTCATATCTTTCTTTCTTGATATCTTACATTCTATCTTTCATACCTTCTCTCGTTCTATCTTTAGTTTCATTATTAGTTACTTTCTTTCTTTCTTGATATCTTTCATTCTAGCTTTCATACCTTCTCTCATTCTATCTTTAGTTTCTTTATTACTTTCTTTCTTTCTTTCTTTCTTTCTTTCTTCATATCTTTCATTCTTGCTTTCATACCTTCTCTCATTCTATCTTTAGTTTCTTTTTTACTTACTTTCATTTCTTGCTTTCTTGATATGTTACATTCTAGCTTTCATACCTTCTCTCATTCTGTCTTTAGTTTCTTTATTACTTTCTTTCTTTTTTTCTTTCTTTCTTGATATCTTTCATTCTACTTTAATACCTTCTCTCATTCTATCTTTAGTTTCTTTATTAGTTACTTTCTTTCTTTCTTGATATCTTTCATTCAAGATTTCATACATTCTCTCATTTTATCTTTAGTTTCTATATTGATTTCTTTCTTTCTTTCTTGATATCTTTCATTCTAGCTTACATACCTTCTTTCATTCTATCTTTAGTTTCTTCCTTAATTACTTTCGTTCTTTCTTTCTTTCTTTCTTCATATCTCATTCTAGCTCACATACCTTCTCTGATTCTATCTATAGTTTCTTTACTACTTTCTTTCTTTCTTTCTTTCTTTCTTGATATCTTTCATTCTATCTTTCATACCTTCTCTCTTTTCATCTCTAATTTCTTTATTGATTTCTTTTTTTCTTTCTTTCTTGATATCTTTCATTCTTGCTTTCATACCTTCTCTCATTCTATCTTTAGTTTCTTTTTTACTTACTTTCATTTCTTTCTTTCTTGATATCTTTCATTCTAGCTTTAATACCTTCTCTCATTCTATCTTTAGTTTCGTTATTAGTTACTTTCTTTCTTTCTTGATATCTTTCATTCTAGCTTTCATACCTTCTCTCATTCTATCTTTAGTTTCTTTTTTATTTACTTTCATTTCTTCCTTTCTTGATATGTTACATTCTAGCTTTCATACCTTCTCTCATTCTATCTTTAGTTTCTTTATTACTTTCTTTCTTTCTTTCTTTCTTTCTTTCTTGATATCTTTCATTCTAGCTTTCATACCTTCTTTCATTCTATCTTTAGTTTCTTTATTAATTACTTTTGTTCTTTCTTTCTTTCTTTCTTTCTTCATATCTCATTCTAGCTCTCATACCTTCTCTGATTCTATCTTTAGTTTCTTTACAACTTTCTTTCTTTCTTTCTTTCTTTCTTTATTGATAACTATCATTGTAGCATTCATATATTCACTCATTCAATCTTTATTTTCTTTATTACATTATGTCTACTTTGTTCCTTTTTTCTATCTTGATATCTTTCATTCTAGCTTTCATACCTTCTCTCATTCTACCTTTAGTTTTTTTTTACTTCCTTTCATATCTTTCTTTCTTGATATCTTACATTCTATCTTTCATACCTTCTCTCGTTCTATCTTTAGTTTCGTTATTAGTTACTTTCTTTCTTTCTTGATATCTTTCATTCTAGCTTTCATACCTTCTCTCATTCTATCTTTAGTTTCTTTTTTACTTTCTTTCTTTCTTTCTTTCTTTCTTTCTTCATATCTTTCATTCTTGCTTTCATACCTTCTCTCATTCTATCTTTAGTTTCTTTTTTACTTACTTTCATTTCTTGCTTTCTTGATATGTTACATTCTAGCTTTCATACCTTCTCTCATTCTGTCTTTAGTTTCTTTATTACTTTCTTTCTTTCTTTCTTTCTTTCTTGATATCTTTCATTCTACTTTAATACATTCTCTCATTCTATCTTTAGTTTCTTTATTAGTTACTTTCTTTCTTTCTTGATATCTTTCATTCAAGATTTCATACATTCTCTCATTTTATCTTTAGTTTCTATATTGATTTCTTTCTTTCTTTCTTGATATCTTTCATTCTAGCTTACATACCTTCTTTCATTCTATCTTTAGTTTCTTCCTTAATTACTTTCGTTCTTTCTTTCTTTCTTTCTTCATATCTCATTCTAGCTCACATACCTTCTCTGATTCTATCTATAGTTTCTTTACTACTTTCTTTCTTTCTTTCTTTCTTTCTTGATATCTTTCATTCTATCTTTCATACCTTCTCTCTTTTCATCTCTAATTTCTTTATTGATTTCTTTTTTTCTTTCTTTCTTGATATCTTTCATTCTTGCTTTCATACCTTCTCTCATTCTATCTTTAGTTTCTTTTTTACTTACTTTCATTTCTTTCTTTCTTGATATCTTTCATTCTAGCTTTAATACCTTCTCTCATTCTATCTTTAGTTTCGTTATTAGTTACTTTCTTTCTTTCTTGATATCTTTCATTCTAGCTTTCATACCTTCTCTCATTCTATCTTTAGTTTCTTTTTTATTTACTTTCATTTCTTCCTTTCTTGATATGTTACATTCTAGCTTTCATACCTTCTCTCATTCTATCTTTAGTTTCTTTATTACTTTCTTTCATTCTTTCTTTCTTTCTTGATATCTTTCATTCTAGCTTTCATACCTTCTTTCATTCTATCTTTAGTTTCTTTATTAATTACTTTTGTTCTTTCTTTCTTTCTTTCTTTCTTCATATCTCATTCTAGCTCTCATACCTTCTCTGATTCTATCTTTAGTTTCTTTACAACTTTCTTTCTTTCTTTCTTTCTTTCTTTATTGATAACTATCATTGTAGCATTCATATATTCACTCATTCAATCTTTATTTTCTTTATTACATTATGTCTACTTTGTTCCTTTTTTCTATCTTGATATCTTTCATTCTAGCTTTCATACCTTCTCTCATTCTACCTTTAGTTTTTTTTACTTCCTTTCATATCTTTCTTTCTTGATATCTTACATTCTATCTTTCATACCTTCTCTCGTTCTATCTTTAGTTTCGTTATTAGTTACTTTCTTTCTTTCTTGATATCTTTCATTCTAGCTTTCATACCTTCTCTCATTCTATCTTTAGTTTCTTTTTTACTTACTTTCATTTCTTTCTTTCTTGATATCTTTCATTCTAGCTTTAATACCTTCTCTCATTCTATCTTTAGTTTCGTTATTAGTTACTTTCTTTATTTCTTAATATCTTTCATTCAAGATTTCATACCTTCTCTCATTTTATCTTTAGTTTCTATATTGATTTCTTTCTCTCTTTCTTGATATCTTTCATTCTAGCTTTAATAACTTCTTTCATTCTATCTTTAGTTTCTTCATTAATTACTTTCGTTCTTTCTTTCTTTCTTTCTTGATATCTTTCATTCTAGCTTTCATACCTTCTCTTATTCTATCTTTAGTTTCTTTTTTACTTACTTTCATTTCTTGCTTTCTTGATATGTTACATTCTAGCTTTCATACCTTCTCTCATTCTATCTTTAGTTTCTTTATTACTTTCTTTCTTTCTTTCTTTCTTTCTTTCTTGATATCTTTCATTCTAGCTTTCATACCTTCTTTCATTCTATCTTTAGTTTCTTTATTAATTACTTTTGTTCTTTCTTTCTTTCTTTCTTGATATCTTTCATTCTAGCTTTCATACCTTCTCTCATTCTATCTTTAGTTTCTTTTTTATTTACTTTCATTTCTTCCTTTCTTGATATGTTACATTCTAGCTTTCATACCTTCTCTCATTCTATCTTTAGTTTCTTTATTACTTTCTTTCTTTCTTTCTTTCTTTCTTGATATCTTTCATTCTAGCTTTCATACCTTCTTTCATTCTATCTTTAGTTTCTTTATTAATTACTTTTGTTCTTTCTTTCTTTCTTTCTTTCTTCATATCTCATTCTAGCTCTCATACCTTCTCTGATTCTATCTTTAGTTTCTTTACAACTTTCTTTCTTTCTTTCTTTCTTTCTTTATTGATAACTATCATTGTAGCATTCATATATTCACTCATTCAATCTTTATTTTCTTTATTACATTATGTCTACTTTGTTCCTTTTTTCTATCTTGATATCTTTCATTCTAGCTTTCATACCTTCTCTCATTCTACCTTTAGTTTTTTTTTACTTCATTTCATATCTTTCTTTCTTGATATCTTACATTCTATCTTTCATACCTTCTCTCGTTCTATCTTTAGTTTCATTATTAGTTACTTTCTTTCTTTCTTGATATCTTTCATTCTAGCTTTCATACCTTCTCTCATTCTATCTTTAGTTTCTTTATTACTTTCTTTCTTTCTTTCTTTCTTTCTTCATATCTTTCATTCTTGCTTTCATACCTTCTCTCATTCTATCTTTAGTTTCTTTTTTACTTACTTTCATTTCTTGCTTTCTTGATATGTTACATTCTAGCTTTCATACCTTCTCTCATTCTGTCTTTAGTTTCTTTATTACTTTCTTTCTTTTTTTCTTTCTTTCTTGATATCTTTCATTCTACTTTAATACCTTCTCTCATTCTATCTTTAGTTTCTTTATTAGTTACTTTCTTTCTTTCTTGATATCTTTCATTCAAGATTTCATACATTCTCTCATTTTATCTTTAGTTTCTATATTGATTTCTTTCTTTCTTTCTTGATATCTTTCATTCTAGCTTACATACCTTCTTTCATTCTATCTTTAGTTTCTTCCTTAATTACTTTCGTTCTTTCTTTCTTTCTTTCTTCATATCTCATTCTAGCTCACATACCTTCTCTGATTCTATCTATAGTTTCTTTACTACTTTCTTTCTTTCTTTCTTTCTTTCTTGATATCTTTCATTCTATCTTTCATACCTTCTCTCTTTTCATCTCTAATTTCTTTATTGATTTCTTTTTTTCTTTCTTTCTTGATATCTTTCATTGTTGCTTTCATACCTTCTCTCATTCTATCTTTAGTTTCTTTTTTACTTACTTTCATTTCTTTCTTTCTTAATATCTTTCATTCTAGCTTTAATACCTTCTCTCATTCTATCTTTAGTTTCGTTATTAGTTACTTTCTTTCTTTCTTGATATCTTTCATTCTAGCTTTCATACCTTCTCTCATTCTATCTTTAGTTTCTTTTTTATTTACTTTCATTTCTTCCTTTCTTGATATGTTACATTCTAGCTTTCATACCTTCTCTCATTCTATCTTTAGTTTCTTTATTACTTTCTTTCATTCTTTCTTTCTTTCTTGATATCTTTCATTCTAGCTTTCATACCTTCTTTCATTCTATCTTTAGTTTCTTTATTAATTACTTTTGTTCTTTCTTTCTTTCTTTCTTTCTTCATATCTCATTCTAGCTCTCATACCTTCTCTGATTCTATCTTTAGTTTCTTTACAACTTTCTTTCTTTCTTTCTTTCTTTCTTTATTGATAACTATCATTGTAGCATTCATATATTCACTCATTCAATCTTTATTTTCTTTATTACATTATGTCTACTTTGTTCCTTTTTTCTATCTTGATATCTTTCATTCTAGCTTTCATACCTTCTCTCATTCTACCTTTAGTTTTTTTTTACTTCCTTTCATATCTTTCTTTCTTGATATCTTACATTCTATCTTTCATACCTTCTCTCGTTCTATCTTTAGTTTCGTTATTAGTTACTTTCTTTCTTTCTTGATATCTTTCATTCTAGCTTTCATACCTTCTCTCATTCTATCTTTAGTTTCTTTTTTACTTACTTTCATTTCTTACTTTCTTGATATCTTTCATTCTAGCTTTAATACCTTCTCTCATTTTATCTTTAGTTTCTATATTGATTTCTTTCTCTCTTTCTTGATATCTTTCATTCTAGCTTTAATAACTTCTTTCATTCTATCTTTAGTTTCTTCATTAATTACTTTCGTTCTTTCTTTCTTTCTTTCTTGATATCTTTCATTCTAGCTTTCATACCTTCTCTTATTCTATCTTTAGTTTCTTTTTTACTTACTTTCATTTCTTGCTTTCTTGATATGTTACATTCTAGCTTTCATACCTTCTCTCATTCTATCTTTAGTTTCTTTATTACTTTCTTTCTTTCTTTCTTGATATCTTTCATTCTAGCTTTCATACCTCCTTTCATTCTATCTTTAGTTTCTTTATTAAGTACTTTCGTTCTTTCTTTCTTTCTTTCTTCATATCTCATTCTAGCTCTCATAACTTCTCTGATTCTATCTTTAGTTTCATGACTTTTTTTCTTTCTTTCTTTCTTTCTTTCTTTTTTGATAACTTTCATTCTAGCATTCATATCTTCACTCATTCAATCTTTATTTTCTTTATTACATGATTTCTACTTTGTTCCTTTTTTCTTTCTTGATATCTTTCATTCTAGCTTTCATACCTTCTCTCATTCTACCTTTAGTTTGTTTTTTACTTACTTTCATATCTTTATTTCTTGATATCTTACATTCTAGCTTTCATACATTCTCTCATTCTATCTTTAGTTTCTTTATTACTTTCTTCATTTCTTGATATCTTTCATTCTATCTTTCATACCTTCTCTCGTTCTATCTTTAGTTTCTTTATTACTTTCTTTCTTTCTTGATATCTTTCATTGTAGCTTTCATACCTTCTCTCATTTTACCTTTAGTTTCTATATTGATTTCTTTCTTTCTTTCTTGATATCTTTCATTCTAGCTTTCATACCTTCTTTCATTCTATCTTTAGTTTCTTCATTAATTACTTTCGTTCTTTCTTTCTTTTCTTTCTTCATATCTCATTCTAGCTCACATACCTTCTCTGATTCTGTCTATAGTTTCTTTACTACTTTCTTTCTTTCTTTCTTTCTTTCTTGATATCTTTCATTCTATCTTTCATACCTTCTCTCATTTCATCTTTAATTTCTTTATTGATTTCTTTTTTTCTTTCTTTCTTGATATCTTTCATTCTTGCTTTCATACCTTCTCTCATTCTATCTTTATTTTCTTTTTTACTTACTTTCATTTCTTGCTTTCTTGATATGTTACATTCTAGCTTTCATAAATTCTCTCATTCTATCTTTAGTTTCTTTATTAATTTCTTTCTTTCTTTCTTTCATCATATCTTTCATTCTAGCTTTCATACCTTCTTTAATTCTATCTTTAGTGTCTTTATTAATTACTTTTTTTCTTTCTTTCTTTCTTGATAGCTTTCATTCTAGCTCTCATACCATCTCTCGTTCTATCTTTATTTTCTCTATTACTTTCTTACTTTCTTTCTTTCTTTCTTGATATGTTTCATTCTAGCTTTCATACCTTCTCTCATTTCATCTCTAATTTCTTTATTGATTTATTTTATCTTTCTTTCTTGATATCTTTCATTCTTGCTTTCATACCTTCACTCCTTCTATCTTTAGTTTCTTTTTTACTTACTTTCATTTCTTTCTTTCTTGATATGTTACATTCTAACTTTCATACCTTCTCTAATTCTATCTTTAGTTTCTTTATTACTTTCTTTCTTTCTTTCTTTCTTTCTTCATATCTTTCATTCTAGCTTTCATACCTTCTTTCATTCTATCTTTAGTTTCTTTACTACTTTCTTTCTTTCTATCTTTATTGATAACTTTCATTCTAGCATTCATACATTCACTCATTTAATCTTTATTTTCTTTATTACATGATTTCTACTTTGTTCCTTTTTTCTTTCTTGATATGTTTCATTCCAGCTTTCATACCTTCTCTCATTCTACCTTTAGTTTGTTTTTTACTTACTTTCATATCACTATTTCTTGATATCTTACATTCTAGCTTTCATACATTCTCTCATTCTATCTTTAGTTTCTTTATTACTTTCTTTATTTCTTGATATCTTTCATTCTATCTTTCATACCTTCTCTCGTTCTATCTTTAGTTTCGTTATTACTTTCTTTCTTTCTTTCTTGATATCTTTCATTCTAGCTTTCATACCTTCTCTCATTTTATCTTTAGTTTCTATATTGATTTCTTTCTTTCTTTCTTGATATCTTTCATTCTAGCTTTCATACCTTCTTTCATTCTATCTTTAGTTTTTTCATTAATTACTTTCGTTCTTTCTTTCTTTCTTTCTTCATATATCATTCTAGCTCACATACCTTCTCTGATTCTATCTATAGTTTCTTTACTACTTTCTTTCTTTCTTTCTTTCTTTCTTGATATCTTTCATTCTAGCTTTCATACCTTCTCTCATTTCATCTTTAATTTCTTTATTGATTTCTTTTTTTCTTTCTTTCTTGATATCTTTCATTCTTGCTTTCATACCTTCTCTCATTCTATCTTTAGTTTCTTTTTTACTTACTTTCATTTCTTGCTTTCTTGATATGCTACATTCTAGCTTTCATACCTTCTCTCATTCTATCTTTAGTTTCTTTATTAATTTCTTTCTTTCTTTCTTTCTTCATATCTTTCATTCTAGCTTTCATACCTTCTTTCATTCTATCTTTAGTTTCTTTATTAATTACTTTTGTTCTTTCTTTCTTTCTTTCTTTCTTTATATCTCATTCTAGCTCTCTTACCTTCTCTGATTCTATCTTTAGTTTCTTTACAACTTTCTTTCTTTCTTTCTTTCTTTATTGATAACTTTCATTCTAGCATTCATATATTCACTCATTCAATCTTTATTTTCTTTATTACATTATTTCTACTTTGTTCCTTTTTTCTTCCTTGATATCTTTCATTCTAGCTTTCATTCCTTCTCTCATTTTAACTTTAGTTTCTTTTTTACTTACTTTCATTTCTTTCTTTCATGATATCTTTGATTCTATCTTTCATACCTTCTCTCATTCTATCTTTAGTTTCTTTATTTCTTTCTTACGTACTTTCTTTCTTTCTTTCTTGATATCTTTCATTCTAGCTCTCATCCCTTCTCTCTTTTTATCTATATTTTCTTTATTACTTTCTTTTTTTCTTTCTTTTTTTCTTGATATCTTTCATTCTAGCTTTCATACCTTCTCTCATTTCATCTTTAATTTATCTATTGATTTCTTTTTTCTTTCTTTCTTGTTAACTTTCATTCTTGCTTTCATACCTTCTCTCATTCTATCTTTAGTTTCTTTATTACATTGTTACTTTCTTTCTTTCTTTCTTGATATCTTTCATTCTAGCTTTCATACCTTCTCTCATTTCATCTTTAATTTCTCTATTGATTTCTTTTTTTCTTTCTTTCTTCATATCTTTCATTCTTGCTTTCATACCTTCTCTTATTCTATATTTAGTTTCTTTTTTACTTACTTTCATTTCTTGCTTTCTTGATATGTTACATTCTAGCTTTCATACCTTCTCTCATTCTATCTTTAGTTTCTTTATTAATTTCTTTCCTTCTTTCTCTATTTCTTTCTTGATATCTTTCATTCTGGCTTTCATACCTTCTTTCATTCTATCTTTAGTTTCATTTTAAATTACTTTCGTTCTTTCTTTCTTTCTTGATATCTTTCATTCTAGCTTTCATACCTTCTTTCATTCTATCTTTAGTTTCTTCATTAATTACTTTCGTTCTTTCTTTCTTTCTTTCTTCATATCTCATTCTAGCTCACATACCTTCTCTGATTCTATCTATAGTTTCTTTACTAATTTCTTTCTTTCTTTCTTTCTTTCTTGATATCTTACATTCTAGCTTTCATACCTTCTCTCATTCTATCTTTAGTTTCTTTATTACTTTCTTTATCTCTTGATATCTTTCATTCTATCTTTCATACCTTCTCTCGTTCTATCTTTAGTTTCGTTATTAGTTACTTTCTTTCTTTCTTGATATCTTTCATTCAGGATTTCATACCTTCTCTCATTTTATCTGAAGTTTCTATATTGATTTCTTTCTTTCTTGATATCCTTCATTCTAGCTTTCATACCTTCTTTCATTCTATCTTTAGTTTCTTCATTAATTACTTTCGTTCTTTCTTTCTTTCTTTCTTCATATCTCATTCTAGGTCACATACCTTCTCTGATTCTATCTTTAGTTTCTTTACTACTTTCTTTCTTTCTTTCTTGATATCTTTCATTCTAGCTTTCATACCTTCTCTCATTTCATCTTTAATTTCTCTATTGATTTCTTTTTTTCTTTCTTTCTTGATATCTTTCATTCTTGCTTTCATACCTTCTCTCATTCTATCTTTAGTTTCTTTTTTACTTACTTTCATTCCTTGCTTTCTTGATATGTTACATTCTAGCTTTCATACCTTCTCTCATTCTATCTTTAGTTTCTTTATTACTTTCTTTCTTTCTTATTTTCTTTCTTCATATCTTTCATTCTAGCTTTCATACCTTCTTTCATTCTGTCTTTAGTTTCTTTATTAATTACATTTGTTCTTTCTTTCTTTCTTTCTTTATATCTCATTCTAGCTCTCATACCTTCTCTGATTCTATCTTTAGTTTCTTTACAACTTTCTTTCTTTCTTTCTTTCTTTATTGATAACTTTCATTCTAGCATTCATATCTTCACTCATTCAATCTTTATTTTCTTTATTACATTATTTCTACTTTGTTCCTTTTTTCTTTCTTGATATCTTTCATTCTAGCTTTCATACCTTCTCTCATTCTACCTTTAGTTTCTTTTTTACTTACTTTCATATCTTTCTTTCTTGATATCTTACATTCTAGCTTTCATACCTTCTCTCATTCTATCTTTAGTTTCTTTATTACTTTCTTTATTTCTTGATATCTTTCATTCTTGCTTTCATACCTTCTCTCATTCTATCTTTAGTTTCTTTATTACTTTCTTTATTTCTTGATATCTTTCATTCTAGCTTTCATACCTTCTCTCATTCTATCTTTAGTTTCTTTTTAATTACTTTCATTTCTTTCTTTCTTGATATCTTTCATTCTAGCTTTAAAACCTTCTCTCATACTATCTTTAGTTTCATTATTAGTTACTTTCTTTCTTTCTTGATATCTTTCATTCAAGATTTCTTACCTTTTCTCATTTTATCTTTAGTTTCTATATTGATTTCTTTCTTTCTTTCTTGATATCTTTCATTCTAGCTTTCATACCTTCTTTCATTCTATCTTTAGTTTCTTCATTAATTACTTTCGTTCTTTCTTTCTTTCTTCATATCTCATTCTAGCTCACATACCTTCTCTGATTCTATCTTTAGTTTCTTTACTACTTTCTTTCTTTCTTTCTTTCTTTCTTGATATCTTTCATTCTATCTTTCATACCTTCTCTCTTTTCATCTTTAATTTCTTTATTGATTTCTTTTTTTCTTTCTTTCTTGATATCTTTCATTCTTGCTTTCATACCTTCTCTCATTCTATCTTTAGTTTCTTTTTTACTTACT
Organism: Intellagama lesueurii; assembly: GCA_037013535.1. Taxonomy (NCBI): domain Eukaryota; kingdom Metazoa; phylum Chordata; class Lepidosauria; order Squamata; family Agamidae; genus Intellagama; species Intellagama lesueurii. Next base: position 96,104,731 of record JBAJHW010000002.1, read on the forward strand.
TTCATTTCTTGCCTTCTTGATATCTTACATTCTAGATTTCATACCTTCACTCATTCTATCTTTAGTTTCTTTATTACTTTCTTACTTTCTTTCTTGATATCTTTCATTCTAGCTTTCATACCTTCTCTCATTCTATCTTTAGTTTCTTTTTTACTTACTTTCATTTCTTTCTTTCTTGATATCTTTCATTCTAGCTTTAATAACTTCTCTCATTCTATCTTTAGTTTCTTTATTAGTTACTTTCTTTCATTCTTCATATCTTTCATTCTAGCTTTCATACCTTCTCTCATTTTATCTTTAGTTTCTTTATTGATTTCTTTCTTTCTTTCTTTATTCATATCTTTCATTCTAGCTTTCATACCTTCTCTAATTCTATCTTTAGTTTCTTTATTACTTTCTTTTTTTCTTCTTTCTTTCTTGATAATTTTCATTCTAGCATTCATATATTCACTCATTCAATCTTTATTTTCTTTATTACATTTTTTCTACTTTGTTCCTTTTTTCTTTCTTGATGTCATTCATTCTAGCTTTCATACCTTCTCTCATTCTATATTTAGTTTCTTTTTTACTTACTTTCTTTTCTTTCTTTCTAGATATCTTTCATTCTAGTTTTAATAACTTCTCTCATTCTATCTTTAGTTTCTTTATTAGTTACTTTCTTTCATTCTTGATATCTTTCATTCTAGATTTCATACCTTCTCCAATTTTATCTTTAGTTTCTTTATTGATTTCTTTCTTTCTTTCCTTATTCATATCTTTCATTCTAGCTTTCATACCTTCTCTCATTCTATCTTTAGTTTCTTTATTACTTTCTTTCTTTCTTTCTTTCTTGATATCTTTCATTCTTGCTTTCATACCTTCTCTCATTCTATCTTTAGTTTCTTTTCTACTTACTTTCATTTCTTGCTTTCTTGATATGTTACATTCTAGCTTTCATACCTTCTCTCATTCTATCTTTAGTTTCTTTATTACTTACTTACTTTCTTTCTTTCTTGATAACTTTCATTCTAGCTTTCATACCTTCTTTCATTCTATCTTTAGTTTCTTTATTAAGTACTTTCGTTCTTTTTTTCTTTCTTTCTTTCTTCATATCTCATTCTAGCTCCTATACCTTCTCTGATTCTATCTTTAGTTTCTTGACTTTTTTCTTTCTTTCTTTCTTTCTTTCTTGATAACTTTCATTCTAGCATTCATATCTTCACTCATTCAATCTTTATTTTCTTTATTACATTATTTCTACTTTGTTCCTTTTTTCTTTCTTGATATCTTTCATTCTAGCTTTCATACCTTCTCTAATTCTATCTTTAGTTTCTTTATTACTTTCTTTTTTTCTTCTTTCTTTCTTGATAATTTTCATTCTAGCATTCATATATTCACTCATTCAATCTTTATTTTCTTTATTACATTTTTTCTACTTTGTTCCTTTTTTCTTTCTTGATGTCATTCATTCTAGCTTTCATACCTTCTCTCATTCTATATTTAGTTTCTTTTTTACTTACTTTCATTTCTTTCTTTCTAGATATCTTTCATTCTAGTTTTAATAACTTCTCTCATTCTATCTTTAGTTTCTTTATTAGTTACTTTCTTTCATTCTTGATATCTTTCATTCTAGATTTCATACCTTCTCCAATTTTATCTTTAGTTTCTTTATTGATTTCTTTCTTTCCTTATTCATATCTTTCATTCTAGCTTTCATAACTTCTCTCATTCTATCTTTAGTTTCTTTATTACTTTCTTTCTTTCTTTCTTTCTTGATATCTTTCATTCTTGCTTTCATACCTTCTCTTATTCTATCTTTAGTTTCTTTTCTACTTACTTTCATTTCTTGCTTTCTTGATATGTTACATTCTAGCTTTCATACCTTCTCTCATTCTATCTTTAGTTTCTTTATTACTTACTTACTTTCTTTCTTTCTTGATAACTTTCATTCTAGCTTTCATACCTTCTTTCATTCTATCTTTAGTTTCTTTATTAAGTACTTTCGTTCTTTTTTTCTTTCTTTCTTTCTTCATATCTCATTCTAGCTCCTATACCTTCTCTGATTCTATCTTTAGTTTCTTGACTTTTTTCTTTCTTTCTTTCTTTCTTTCTTGATAACTTTCATTCTAGCATTCATATCTTCACTCATTCAATCTTTATTTTCTTTATTACATTATTTCTACTTTGTTCCTTTTTTCTTTCTTGATATCTTTCATTCTAGCTTTCATACCTTCTCTCATTCTATCTTTAGTTTCTTTTTTACTTACTTTCATTTCTTTCTTTCTTGATATCTTTCATTCTAGCTTTAATAACTTCTCTCATTCTATCTTTAGTTTCTTTATTAGTTACTTTCTTTCATTCTTGATATCTTTCATTCTAGATTTCATACCTTCTCCAATTTTATCTTTAGTTTCTTTATTGATTTCTTTCTTTCTTTCCTTATTCATATCTTTCATTCTAGCTTTCATACCTTCTCTCATTCTATCTTTAGCTTCTTTATTACTTTCTTTCTTTCTTTCTTTCTTGATATCTTTCATTCTAGCTTTAATAACTTCTCTCATTCTATCTTTAGTTTCTTTATTAGTTACTTTCTTTCATTCTTGATATCTTTCATTCTATCTTTCATACCTTCTCTCATTTCATCTTTAATTTCTTTAATGATTTATTTTTTTCTTTCTTTCTTTATATCTTTCATTCTTGCTTTCATACCTTCTCTCATTCTATCTTTAGTTTGTTTTTTACTTACTTTCATTTCTTGCTTTTTTGATATGTTACATTCTAGCTTTCATACCTTCTCTCATTCTATCTTTAGTTTCTTTATTACTTTCTTTCTTTCTTTCTTTCTTTCTTGATATCTTTCATTCTAGCTTTCATACCATCTCTCGTTCTATCTTTAGTTTCTTTATTTTTTTCTTACTTTCTTTCTTTCATGATATCTTTCAATCTAGCTCTCATCCCTTCTCTCTTTCTATCTTTAGTTTCTTTATTACTTTCTTACTTTCTTTCTTTCTTTCTATATATCTTTCATTCTAGCTTTCATACCTTCTCTCATTTCATCTTTAATTTCTCTATTGATTTCTTTTTTCTTTCTTTCTTGATATCTTTCATTCTAGCTTTCATACCATCTCTCGTTCTATCTTTAGTTTATTTATTACTTTCTTTCCCTCTTTATTTCTTGATATCTTTCATACTAGCTTTAATACCTTCTTTCATTCTCTCTTTAGTTTCTTTATTAATTACTTTCGTTCTTTCTTTCTTTCTTTCTTTCTTTCTTCATATCTCATTCTAGCTCTCATAACTTCTCTGATTCTATCTTTAGTTTCTTTACTACTTTCTTACTTTCATTTCTTGCTTTCTTGATATGTTACATTCTAGCTTTCATACCTTCTCTCATTATATCTTTAGTTTTTTTATTAATTTCTTACTTTCTTTCTTTATTTCTTTCTTGATATCTTTCATTCTAGCTTTCACATCTTCTTTCATTCTATCTTTAGTTTCTTTATTAATTACTTTCGTTCTTTCTTTCTTTTTTACTTTCTTCATATCTCATTCTAGCTCTCATAACTTCTCTGATTCTATCTTTAGTTTCTTTACTTCTTTCTTTCTTTCTTTCTTTCTTGATATCTTTCGATATAGCATTCATATCTTTACTCATTCAATCTTTATTTTCTTTATTACATTATTTCTACTTTGTTCCTTTTTTCTTTCTTGATATCTTTCATTCTTGCTTTCATACCTTCTCTCATTCTATCTTTAGTTTCTTTTTTACTTACTTTCATTTCATTCTTTCTTGATATTTTACATTCTAGATTTCATACCTTCTCTCATTCTATCTTTAGTTTCTTTTTTACTTTCTTTCTTTCTTTCTTTCTTGATATCTTTCATTCTAGCTTTCATACCTTCTCTCATTTCATCTTTTATTTCTATATTGATTTCTTTTTTCTTTCTTTCTTGTTATCTTTCATTCTTGCTTTCATACCTTCTTTCATTCTATCTTTAGTTTCTTTATTAAGTACTTTCGTTCGTTCTTTCTTTCTTTCTTTCTTCATATCTCATTCTAGCTCTCATACCTTCTCTGATTCTATCTTTAGTTTCTTGACTTTTTTCTTTCTTTCTTTCTTTCTTTCTTGATAACTTTCATTCTAGCATTCATATCTTCACTTATAAAATCTTTATTTTCTTTATTACATTATTTCTACTTTGTTCCTTATTTCTTTCTTGATATCTTTCATTCTAGCTTTCATACCTTCTCTCATTCTATCTTTAGTTTCTTTTTTACTTACTTTCATTTCTTTCTTTCTTGATATCTTTCATTCTAGCTTTAATAACTTCTCTCATTCTATCTTTAGTTTCTTTATTAGTTACTTTCTTTCATTCTTGATATCTTTCATTCTAGATTTCATACCTTCTCTCATTCTATCTTTAGTTTCTTTATTACTTTCTTTTTTTCTTCTTTCTTTCTTGATAACTTTCATTCTAGCATTCATATATTCACTCATTCAATCTTTATTTTCTTTATTACATTTTTTCTACTTTGTTCCTTTTTTCTTTCTTGATATTTTACATTCTAGATTTCATACCTTCTCTCATTCTATCTTTAGTTTCTTTTTTACTTTCTTTCTTTCTTTCTTTCTTGATATCTTTCATTCTAGCTTTCATACCTTCTCTCATTTCATCTTTTATTTCTATATTGATTTCTTTTTTTCTTTCCTTCTTGATATCTTTCATTCTTGCTTTCATACCTTCTCTCATTCTATCTTTAGTTTCTTTTCTACTTACTTTCATTTCTTGCTTTCTTGATATGTTACATTCTAGCTTTCATACCTTCTCTCATTCTATCTTTAGTTTCTTTATTACTTACTTTCTTTCTTTCTTTCTTGATAACTTTCATTCTAGATTTCATACCTTCTTTCATTCTATCTTTAGTTTCTTTATTAAGTACTTTCGTTCGTTCTTTCTTTCTTTCTTTCTTCATATCTCATTCTAGCTCTCATACCTTCTCTGATTCTATCTTTAGTTTCTTGACTTTTTTCTTTCTTTCTTTCTTTCTTTCTTGATAACTTTCATTCTAGCATTCATATCTTCACTCATAAAATCTTTATTTTCTTTATTACATTATTTCTACTTTGTTCCTTATTTCTTTCTTGATATCTTTCATTCTAGCTTTCATACCTTCTCTCATTCTATCTTTAGTTTCTTTTTTACTTACTTTCATTTCTTTCTTTCTTGATATCTTTCATTGTAGCTTTAATAACTTCTCTCATTCTATCTTTAGTTTCTTTATTAGTTACTTTCTTTCATTCTTGATATCTTTCATTCTAGATTTCATACCTTCTCTCATTCTATCTTTAGTTTCTTTATTACTTTCTTTTTTCTTCTTTCTTTCTTGATAACTTTCATTCTAGCATTCATATATTCACTCATTCAATCTTTATTTTCTTTATTACATTTTTTCTACTTTGTTCCTTTTTTCTTTCTTGATGTCATTCAATCTAGCTTTCATACCTTCTCTCATTCTATCTTTAGTTTCTTTTTTACTTACTTTCATTTCTTTCTTTCTTGATATCTTTCATTCTAGCTTTAATAACTTCTCTCATTCTATCTTTAGTTTCTTTATTAGTTACGTTCTTTCATTCTTGATATCTTTCATTCTAGATTTCATACCTTCTCATTTTATCTTTAGTTTCTTTTTTACTTTCTTTCTTTCTTTCTTTCTTGATATCTTTCATTCTAGCTTTCATACCTTCTCTCATTTCATCTTTTATTTCTTTATTGCTTTCTTTTTTTCTTTCTTTATTCATATCTTTCATTCTAGCATTCATATATTCACTCATTCAATCTTTATTTTCATTGTTACATTATTTCTACTTAGTTCCTTTTTTCTTTCTTGATATCTTTCATTCTATCTTTCATACCTTCTCTCGTTCTATCTTTAGTTTCATTTTTACTTTCTTTCATTTCTTTCTTTCTTGATATCTTTCATTCAAGCTTTAATACCTTCTCTCATTCTATCTTTAGTTTCTTCATTAATTACTTTCGTTCTTTCTTTCTTTCTTTCTTCATATCTCATTCTAGCTCACATAACTTCTCTGATTCTATCTTTAGTTTCTTTATTACTTTCTTTTTTTCTTTCTTTCTTTCTTGATAGCTTTCATTCTATCTCTCATACCTTCTCTCGTTCTATCTTTATTTTCTCTATTACTTTCTTACTTTCTTTCTTTCTTTCTTGACATATTTCATTCTAGCTTTCATACCTTCTCTCATTTCATCTCTAATTTCTTTATTGATTTCTTTTATCTTTCTTTCTTGATATCATTCATTCTTGCTTTAATACCTTCTCTCTTTCTATCTTTAGTTTCTTTTTTACTTACTTTCATTTCTTGCTTTCTTGATATGTTACATTCTAGCTTTCATACCTTCTCTCATTCTATCTTTAGTTTCTTTATTACTTTCTTTCTTTCTTTCTTCATATCTTTCATTCTAGCTTTCATACCTTCTTTCATTCTATCATTAGTTTCTTTATTAATTTCTTTCTTTCTTTATTCATTCCTTTCTTGATATCTTTCATTCTAGCTTTCATACCTTCTTTCATTCTCTCTTTAGTTTCTTTAGTAATTACTTTCGTTCTTTCTTTTTTCTTTCTTGATACCTCATTCTAGCTCTCATACCTTCTCTGATTCTATCTTTAGTTTCTTTACTACTTTCTTTCTTCCTTTCTTTCTTTCTTGATAACTTTCATTCTAGCATTCATATATTCACTAATGCAATCTTTATTTTCTTTATTACATTATTTCTACTTTGTTCCTTTTTTCTTTCTTGATATCTTTCATTCTATCTTTCATACCTTCTCTCGTTCTATCTTTAGTTTCATTTTTACTTTCTTTCATTTCTTTCTTTCTTGATATCTTTCATTCAAGCTTTAATACCTTCTCTCATTCTATCTTTAGTTTCTTCATTAATTACTTTCGTTCTTTCTTTCTTTCTTTCTTCATATCTCATTCTAGCTCACATACCTTCTCTGATTCTATCTTTAGTTTTTTTTACTACTTTCTTTCTTTCTTTCTTTCTTTCTTTCTTGATATCTTTCATTCTAGCTTTCATACCTTCTCTCATTCTATCTTTAGTTTCTTTTTTACTTTCTTTCATTTCTTTCTTTCTTGATATCTTTCATTCAAGCTTTAATACCTTCTCTCATTCTATCTTTAGTTTCTTCATTAATTACTTTCGTTCTTTCTTTCTTTCTTTCTTCTTATCTCATTCTAGCTCACATACCTTCTCTGATTCTATCTTTAGTTTTTTTACTACTTTCTTTCTTTCTTTCTTTCTTGATATCTTTCATTCAAGCTTTAATACCTTCTCTCATTCTATCTTTAGTTTCTTCATTAATTACTTTCGTTCTTTCTTTCTTTCTTTCTTCATATCTCATTCTAGCTCACATACCTTCTCTGATTCTATCTTCAGTTTTTTTACTACTTTCTTTCTTTCTTTCTTTCTTTCTTGATATCTTTCATTCTATCTTTCATACCTTCTCTCATTTCATCTTTAATTTCTTTAATGATTTCTTTTTTTCTTTCTTTCTTGATATCTTTCATTCTAGCTTTCATACCTTCTTTCATTCTATCTTTAGTTTCTTTATTAAGTACTTTCGTTCCTTCTTTCTTTCTTTCTTTCTTTCTTTCTTCATATCTCATTCTAGTTCTCATACCTTCTCTGATTCTATCTTTAGTTTCTTGCCTTTTTTTTCTTTCTTTCTTTCTTTCTTTCTTGATAACTTTCATTCTAGCATTCATATCTTCACTCATTCAATCTTTATTTTCTTTATTACATTATTTCTACTTTGTTCCTTTTTTCTTTCTTGATAGCTTTCATTCTATCTCTCATACCTTCTCTCGTTCTATCTTTATTTTCTCTATTACTTTCTTACTTTCTTTCTTTCTTTCTTGACATATTTCATTCTAGCTTTCATACCTTCTCTCATTTCATCTCTAATTTCTTTATTGATTTCTTTTTTCTTTCTTTCTTGATATCATTCATTCTTGCTTTAATACCTTCTCTCTTTCTATCTTTAGTTTCTTTTTTACTTACTTTCATTTCATTCTTTCTTGATATCTTACATTCTAGATTTCATACCTTCTCTCATTTTATCTTTAGTTTCTTTATTACTTTCTTTCTTTCTTTCTTACTTTCTTTATTTCTTGATATCTTTCATTCTAGCTTTCATACCTTCTCTCATTCTATCTTTAGTTTTTTTTTACTTTCTTTCATTTCTTTCTTTCTTGATATCTTTCATTCACGCTTTAATACCTTCTCTCATTCTATCTTTAGTTTCATCATTAATTACTTTCGTTCTTTCGTTCTTTCTTTCTTCATATCTCATTCTAGCTCTCATAACTTCTCTGATTCTATCTTTAGTTTCTTTACTACTTTCTTTCTTTCTTTCTTGATATCTTTCGATCTAGCATTCATATCTTCACTTATTCAATCTTTATTGTATTTATTACATTATTTCTACTTTGTTCCTTTTTTCTTACTTGATATCTTTCATTCTAGCTTTCATACCTTCTCTCATTTTATCTTTAGTTTCTTTTTTACTTACTTTCATTTCTTTCTTTCTTGATATCTTTCATTCTATCTTTCATACCTTCTCTCATTCTATCTTTAGTTTCTTTTTTTCTTTCTTACTTTCTTTCTTTCTTTCTTTCTTGATATCTTTCATTCTATCTTTCATACCTTCTCTCATTCTTTCTTTAGTTTCTTTATTACTTTCTTACTTTCTTTCTTTCTTTCTTGATATCTTTCATTCTAGCTCTCATCCCTTCTATCTTTCTATCTTTAGTTTCTTTATTACTTTCTTACTTTCTTTCTTTCTTTCTTGATATCTTTCATTCTAGCTTTCATACCTTCTCTCATTTCATCTTTAATTTCTCTATTGGTTTCTTTTTTTCTTTCTTCATATCTTTCATTCTTGCTTTCATACCTTCTCTCATTCTATCTTTAGTTTCTTTTTTACTTACTTTCATTTCTTGCTTTCTTGATATGTTACATTCTAGCTTTCATACCTTCTCTCATTCTATCTTTAGTTTCTTTATTAATTTCTTTCTTTCTTTCTCTATTTCTTTCTTGATATCTTTCATTCTGGCTTTCATACCTTCTTTCATTCTATCTTTAGTTTCTTTATTAATTACTTTCATTCTTTCTTTCTTTCTTGATATCTCATTCTAGCTCTCATACCTTCTCTGATTCTATCTTTAGTTTCTTTACTACTTTCTTTCTTTCTTTCTTTCTTTCTTCATAACTTTCATTCTAGCATTCATAACTTCACTCATTCATCCTTTATTTTCTTTCTTGCATTATTTCTACTTTGTTCCTTTTTTATTTCTTGATATCTTTCATTCTAGCTTTCAAACCTCTCATTCTATCTTTAGTTTCTTTTTTACTTACATTCATTTCTTTCTTTCTTCATATCTTGCATTCTAGCTTTCATACCATCACTCATTCTATCTTTAGTTTCTTTATTACTTTCATTCTTTCTTTCTTGATATCTTTCATTCTAGCTTTCATACCTTCTCTCATTCTATCTTTAGTTTCTTTATTAGTTACTTTCTTTTTGTCTTACATGATATCTTTCATTCTAGATTTCATACCTTCTCTCATTTTATCTTTCATTTCTTTATTACTTTCTTTCTTTCTTTCTTTCTTGATATCTTTCATTCTAGCTTTCATACCTTCTCTCATTTCATCTCTAATTTCTTTATTGATTTCTTTTTTTCTTTCTTTCTTGATATCTTTCATTCTTGCTTTCATACCTTCTCTCATTCTATCTTTAGTTTCTTTTTTACTTTCTTTCTTTCTTTCTTTATTTCTTGATATCTTTCATTCTATCTTTCATACCTTCTCTCGTTCTATCTTTAGTTTCGTTATTAGTTACTTTCTTTCTTTCTTGATATCTTTCATTCAAGATTTCATACCTTCTCTCATTTTTCTTTAGTTTCTATATTGATTTCATTCTTTCTTTCTTGATATCTTTCATTCTAGCTTTCATACCTTCTTTCATTCTATCTTTTGTTTCTTTATTAATTACTTTCGTTCTTTCTTTCTTTCTTTCTTCATATCTCATTCTAGCTCACATACCTTCTCTGATTCTATCTATAGTTTCTTTACTACTTTCTTTCTTTCTTTCTTTCTTTCTTTCTTGATATCTTTCATTCTATCTTTCATACCTTCTCTCATTTCTTCTTTAATTTCTTTATTGATTTCTTTTTTTCTTTCTTTCTTGATATCTTTCATTCTAGCTTTCATACCTTCTCTCATTCTATCTTTAGTTTCTTTATTACTTTCTTTCTTTCTTTCTTTCTTTCTTCATATCTTTCATTCTAGCTTTCATACCTTCTTTCATTCTATCTTTAGTTTCTTTATTAATTACTTTTGTTCTTTCTTTCTTTCTTTCTTTCTTCATATCTCATTCTAGCTCTCATACCTTCTCTGATTCTATCTTTAGTTTCTTTACTACTTTCTTTCTTTCTTTCTTTATTGATAACTTTCATAATAGCATTCATATATTCACTCATTCAATCTTTATTTTCTTTATTACATGATTTCTACTTTGTTCCTTTTTTCTTTCTTGATATCTATCATTCTAGCTTTCATACCTTGTCTCATTCTACCTTTAGTTTGTTTTTTACTTACTTTCATATCTTTCTTTCTTGATATCTTACATTCTAGCTTTCATACCTTCTCTCATTCTATCTTTAGATTCTTTATTACTTTCTTTATATCTTGATATCTTTCATTCTATCTTTCATACCTTCTCTCGTTCTATCTTTAGTTTCTTTATAACTTTCTTTCTTGATATCTTTCATTCTTGCTTTCATACCTTCTCTCATTCTATCTTTAGTTTCTTTTTTACTTTCTTTCTTTCTTTCTTTATTTCTTGATATCTTTCATTCTATCTTTCATACCTTCTCTCGTTCTATCTTTAGTTTCATTATTAGTTACTTTCTTTCTTTCTTGATATCTTTCATTCAAGATTTCATACCTTCTCTCATTTTATCTTTAGTTTCTATATTGATTTCATTCTTTCTTTCTTGATATCTTTCATTCTAGCTTTCATACCTTCTTTCATTCTATCTTTTGTTTCTTTATTAATTACTTTCGTTCTTTCTTTCTTTCTTTCTTCATATCTCATTCTAGCTCACATACCTTCTCTGATTCTATCTATAGTTTCTTTACTACTTTCTTTCTTTCTTTCTTTCTTTCTTTCTTGATATCTTTCATTCTATCTTTCATACCTTCTCTCATTTCTTCTTTAATTTCTTTATTGATTTCTTTTTTTCTTTCTTTCTTGATATCTTTCATTCTAGCTTTCATACCTTCTCTCATTCTATCTTTAGTTTCTTTATTACTTTCTTTCTTTCTTTCTTTCTTTCTTCATATCTTTCATGCTAGCTTTCATACCTTCTTTCATTCTATCTTTAGTTTCTTTATTAATTACTTTTGTTCTTTCTTTCTTTCTTTTTTTCTTCATATCTCATTCTAGCTCTCATACCTTCTCTGATTCTATCTTTAGTTTCTTTACTACTTTCTTTCTTTCTTTCTTTCTTTCTTTCTTGATATCTTTCATTCTATCTTTCATACCTTCTCTCATTTCTTCTTTAATTTCTTTATTGATTTCTTTTTTTCTTTCTTTCTTGATATCTTTCATTCTAGCTTTCATACCTTCTCTCATTCTATCTTTATTTTCTTTATTACTTTCTTTCTTTCTTTCTTTATTTCTTTTTATCTTTCATTCTAGCTTTCATACCTTCTTTCATTCTATCTTTAGTTTCTTTATTAATTACTTTTGTTCTTTCTTTCTTTCTTTTTTTCTTCATATCTCATTCTAGCTCTCATACCTTCTCTGATTCTATCTTTAGTTTCTTTACTACTTTCTTTCTTTCTTTCTTTATTGATAACTTTCATAATAGCATTCATATATTCACTCATTCAATCTTTATTTTCTTTATTACATGATTTCTACTTTGTTCCTTTTTTCTTTCTTGATATCTTTCATTCTAGCTTTCATACCTTGTCTCATTCTACCTTTAGTTTGTTTTTTACTTACTTTCATATCTTTCTTTCTTGATATCTTACATTCTAGCTTTCATACCTTCTCTCATTCTATCTTTAGATTCTTTATTACTTTCTTTATATCTTGATATCTTTCATTCTATCTTTCATACCTTCTCTCGTTCTATCTTTAGTTTCTTTATAACTTTCTTTCTTGATATCTTTCATTCTAGCTTTCATACCTTCTCTCATTCTATCTTTAGTTTCTTTATTAGTTACTTTCTTTGTTTCTTGATATCTTTCATTCAAGATTTCATACCTTCTCTCATTCTATCTTTAGTTTCTTCATTAATTACTTTCGTTCTTTCTTTCTTTCTTTCTTCATATCTCATTCTAGCTCACATACCTTCTCTGCTTCTATCTATAGTTTCTTTACTTCTTTCTTTCTTTCTTTCTTTCTTTCTTGATATCTTTCATTCTATCTTTCATACCTTCTCTCATTTCACCTTTAATTTCTTTATTGATTTCTTTTTTTCTTTCTTTCTTGATATCTTTCATTCTTGGTTTCATACCTTCTCTCATTCTATCTTTAGTTTCTTTTTTACTTACTTTCATTTCTTGCTTTCTTGATATGTTACATTCTAGCTTTCATACCTTCTCTCATTCTATCTTTAGTTTCTTTATTACTTTCTTTCTTTCTTTCTTCATATCTTTCATTCAAGCTTTCATACCTTCTTTCATTCTATCTTTAGTTTCTTTATTAATTACTTTTGTTCTTTCTTTCTTTCTTTCTTTCTTCATATCTCATTCTAGCTCTCATACCTTCTCTGATTCTATCTTTAGTTTCTTTACAACTTTCTTTCTTTCTTTCTTTCTGTATTGATAACTTTCATTCTAGCATTCATATATTCACTCATTCAATCTTTATTTTCTTTATTACATTATTTCTACTTTGTTCCTTTTTTCTTTCTTGATATCTTTCATTCTAGCTTTTATACCTTCTCTCCTTCTACCTTTAGTTTCTTTTTTACTTTCTTTATTTCTTGATATCTTTCATTCTATCTTTCATACCTTCTCTCGTTCTATCTTTAGTTTCTTTATTACTTTCTTTCTTTCTTTCTTGATATCTTTCATTCTAGCTTTAATACCTTCTCTCATTCTATCTTTAGTTTCGTTATTAGTTACTTTCTTTCTTTCTTGATATCTTTCATTCAAGATTTCATACCTTCTCTCATTTTATCTTTAGTTTCTATATTGATTTCATTCTTTCTTTCTTGATATCTTTCATTCTAGCTTTCATACCTTCTTTCATTCTATCTTTAGTTTCTTCATTAATTACTTTCGTTCTTTCTTTCTTTCTTCATATCTCATTCTAGCTCACATACCTTCTCTGATTCTATCTATAGTTTCTTTACTACTTTCTTTCTTTCTTTCTTTCTTTCTTTCTTGATATCTTTCATTCTATCTTTCATACCTTCTCTCATTTCTTCTTTAATTTCTTTATTGATTTCTTTTTTTCTTTCTTTCTTGATATCTTTCATTCTTGCTTTCATACCTTCTCTCATTCTATCTTTAGTTTCTTTTTTACTTACTTTCATTTCTTGCTTTCTTGATATGTTACATTCTAGCTTTCATACCTTCTCTCATTCTATCTTTAGTTTCTTTATTACTTTCTTTATTTCTTGATATCTTTCATTTTATCTTTCATACCTTCTCTCATTCTATCTTTAGTTTCGTTTTTACTTACTTTCATTTCTTTCTTTCTTGATATCTTTCATTCTAGCTTTAATACCTTCTCTCATTCTAACTTTAGTTTCGTTATTAGTTACTTTCTTTCTTTCTTGATATCTTTCATTCTAGCTTTCATACCATCTTTCATTCTATCTTTAGTTTCTTCATTAATTACTTTCGTTCTTTCTTTCTTTCTTTCTTCATATCTCATTCTAGCTCACATACCTTCTCTAATTCTATCTTTAGTTTCTTTACTACTTTCTTTCTTTCTTTCTTTCTTGATATCTTTCATTCTTGCTTTCATACCTTCTCTCATTCTATCTTTAGTTTCTTTATTACTTTCTTTCTTTCTTTCTTTCTTGATATCTTTCATTCTAGCTTTCATACCTTCTCTCATTCTATCTTTAGTTTCTTTATTACTTTCTTCTTTTCTTTCTTTCTTTCTTGATAGCTTTCATTCTAGCTCTCATACCATCTCTCGTTCTATCTTTATTTTCTCTATTACTTTCTTACTTTCTTTCTTTCTTTCTTGATATCTTTCATTCTAGCTTTCATACCTTCTCTCATTTCATCTCTAATTTCTTTATTGATTTCTTTTTTCTTTCTTTCTTGATATCTTTCATTCTTGCTTTCATACCTTCTCTCATTCTATCTTTAGTTTCTTTTTTACTTACTTTCATTTCTTGCTTTCTTGATATGTTACATCTAGCTTTCATACCTTCTCTCATTCTATCTTTAGTTTCTTTATTACTTTCTTTCTTTCTTTCTTTGTTTCTTCATATCTTTCATTCTAGCTTTCATACCTTCTTTCATTCTATCTTTAGTTTCTTTATTAATTACTTTTGTTCTTTCTTTCTTTCTTTCTTTCTTCATATCTCATTCTAGCTCTCATACCTTCTCTGATTCTATCTTTAGTTTCTTTACTACTTTCTTTCTTTCTTTCTTTCTTTATTGATAACTTTCATTCTAGCATTCATATATTCACTCATTCAATCTTTTTTTTCTTTATTACATGATTTCTACTTTGTTCCTTTTTTCTTTCTTGATATCTTTCATTCTAGCTTTCATACCTTCTCTCATTCTACCTTTAGTTTGTCTTTTACTTACTTTCATATCTTTCTTTCTTGATATCTTACATTCTAGCTTTCATACCTTCTCTCATTCTATCTTTAGTTTCTTTATTACTTTCTTTATTTCTTGATATCTTTCATTCTATCTTTCATACCTTCTCTCGTTCTATCTTTAGTTTCTTTATTACTTTCTTTCTTTCTTTCTTGATATCTTTCATTCTAGCTTTCATACCTTCTCTCATTTTACCTTTAGTTTCTATATTGATTTCTCTCTTTCTTGATATCTTTCATTCTAGCTTTCATACCTTCTTTCATTCTATCTTTAGTTTCTTCATTAATTACTTTCGTTCTTTCTTTCTTTCTTTCTTCATATCTTATTCTAGCTCACATACCTTCTCTGATTCTATCTATATTTTCTTTACTACTTTCTTTCTTTCTTTCTTTCTTTCTTTCTTGATATCTTTCATTTTATCTTTCATACCTTCTCTCATTTTATCTTTAATTTCTTTATTGATTTCTTTTTTCTTTCTTTCTTGATATCTTTCATTCTTTCTTTCATACCTTCTCTCATTCTATCTTTAGTTTCTTTTTTACTTACTTTCATTTCTTCCTTTCTTGATATGTTACATTCTAGCTTTCATACCTTCTCTCATTCTATCTTTAGTTTCTTTATTACTTTCTTTCTTTCTTTCTTTCTTTTTTCATATCTTTAATTCAAGCTTTAATACCTTCTCTCATTCTATCTTTAGTTTCTTCATTAATTACTTTCGTTCTTTCTTTCTTTCTTTCTTGATATCTCATTCTAGCTCACATACCTTCTCTGATTCTATCTTTAGTTTCTTTACTACTTTCTTTCTTTCTTTCTTTCTTTCTTTCTTTCTTGATATCTTTCATTCTATCTTTCATACCTTCTCTCATTTCTTCTTTAATTTCTTTATTGATTTCTTTTTTTCTTTCTTTCTTGATATCTTTCATTCTAGCTTTCATAACTTCTCTCATTCTATCTTTAGTTTCTTTATTACTTTCTTTCTTTCTTTCTTTCTTTCTTCATATCTTTCATTCTAGCTTTCATACCTTCTTTCATTCTATCTTTAGTTTCTTTATTAATTACTTTTGTTCTTTCTTTCTTTCTTTCTTTCTTCATATCTCATTCTAGCTCTCATACCTTCTCTGATTCTATCTTTAGTTTCTTTACTACTTTCTTTCTTTCTTTCTTTATTGATAACTTTCATAATAGCATTCATATATTCACTCATTCAATCTTTATTTTCTTTATTACATGATTTCTACTTTGTTCCTTTTTTCTTTCTTGATATCTTTCATTCTAGCTTTCATACCTTGTCTCATTCTACCTTTAGTTTGTTTTTTACTTACTTTCATATCTTTCTTTCTTGATATCTTACATTCTAGCTTTCATACCTTCTCTCATTCTATCTTTAGATTCTTTATTACTTTCTTTATATCTTGATATCTTTCATTCTATCTTTCATACCTTCTCTCGTTCTATCTTTAGTTTCTTTATAACTTTCTTTCTTGATATCTTTCATTCTAGCTTTCATACCTTCTCTCATTCTATCTTTAGTTTCTTTATTAGTTACTTTCTTTGTTTCTTGATATCTTTCATTCAAGATTTCATACCTTCTCTCATTCTATCTTTAGTTTCTTCATTAATTACTTTCGTTCTTTCTTTCTTTCTTTCTTCATATCTCATTCTAGCTCACATACCTTCTCTGCTTCTATCTATAGTTTCTTTACTTCTTTCTTTCTTTCTTTCTTTCTTTCTTGATATCTTTCATTCTATCTTTCATACCTTCTCTCATTTCACCTTTAATTTCTTTATTGATTTCTTTTTTTCTTTCTTTCTTGATATCTTTCATTCTTGCTTTCATACCTTCTCTCATTCTATCTTTAGTTTCTTTTTTACTTACTTTCATTTCTTGCTTTCTTGATATGTTACATTCTAGCTTTCATACCTTCTCTCATTCTATCTTTAGTTTCTTTATTACTTTCTTTCTTTCTTTCTTCATATCTTTCATTCAAGCTTTCATACCTTCTTTCATTCTATCTTTAGTTTCTTTATTAATTACTTTTGTTCTTTCTTTCTTTCTTTCTTTCTTCATATCTCATTCTAGCTCTCATACCTTCTCTGATTCTATCTTTAGTTTCTTTACAACTTTCTTTCTTTCTTTCTTTCTGTATTGATAACTTTCATTCTAGCATTCATATATTCACTCATTCAATCTTTATTTTCTTTATTACATTATTTCTACTTTGTTCCTTTTTTCTTTCTTGATATCTTTCATTCTAGCTTTTATACCTTCTCTCCTTCTACCTTTAGTTTCTTTTTTACTTTCTTTATTTCTTGATATCTTTCATTCTATCTTTCATACCTTCTCTCGTTCTATCTTTAGTTTCTTTATTACTTTCTTTCTTTCTTTCTTGATATCTTTAATTCTAGCTTTAATACCTTCTCTCATTCTATCTTTAGTTTCGTTATTAGTTACTTTCTTTCTTTCTTGATATCTTTCATTCAAGATTTCATACCTTCTCTCATTTTATCTTTAGTTTCTATATTGATTTCATTCTTTCTTTCTTGATATCTTTCATTCTAGCTTTCATACCTTCTTTCATTCTATCTTTTGTTTCTTTATTAATTACTTTCGTTCTTTCTTTCTTTCTTTCTTCATATCTCATTCTAGCTCACATACCTTCTCTGATTCTATCTATAGTTTCTTTACTACTTTCTTTCTTTCTTTCTTTCTTTCTTTCTTGATATCTTTCATTCTATCTTTCATACCTTCTCTCATTTCTTCTTTAATTTCTTTATTGATTTCTTTTTTTCTTTCTTTCTTGATATCTTTCATTCTAGCTTTCATACCTTCTCTCATTCTATCTTTAGTTTCTTTATTACTTTCTTTCTTTCTTTCTTTCTTTCTTCATATCTTTCATTCTAGCTTTCATACCTTCTTTCATTCTATCTTTAGTTTCTTTATTAATTACTTTTGTTCTTTCTTTCTTTCTTTTTTTCTTCATATCTCATCCTAGCTCTCATACCTTCTCTGATTCTATCTTTAGTTTCTTTACTACTTTCTTTCTTTCTTTCTTTCTTTCTTTCTTGATATCTTTCATTCTATCTTTCATACCTTCTCTCATTTCTTCTTTAATTTCTTTATTGATTTCTTTTTTTCTTTCTTTCTTGATATCTTTCATTCTAGCTTTCATACCTTCTCTCATTCTATCTTTATTTTCTTTATTACTTTCTTTCTTTCTTTCTTTATTTCTTTTTATCTTTCATTCTAGCTTTCATACCTTCTTTCATTCTATCTTTAGTTTCTTTATTAATTACTTTTGTTCTTTCTTTCTTTCTTTTTTTCTTCATATCTCATTCTAGCTCTCATACCTTCTCTGATTCTATCTTTAGTTTCTTTACTACTTTCTTTCTTTCTTTCTTTATTGATAACTTTCATAATAGCATTCATATATTCACTCATTCAATCTTTATTTTCTTTATTACATGATTTCTACTTTGTTCCTTTTTTCTTTCTTGATATCTTTCATTCTAGCTTTCATACCTTGTCTCATTCTACCTTTAGTTTGTTTTTTACTTACTTTCATATCTTTCTTTCTTGATATCTTACATTCTAGCTTTCATACCTTCTCTCATTCTATCTTTAGATTCTTTATTACTTTCTTTATATCTTGATATCTTTCATTCTATCTTTCATACCTTCTCTCGTTCTATCTTTAGTTTCTTTATAACTTTCTTTCTTGATATCTTTCATTCTAGCTTTCATACCTTCTCTCATTCTATCTTTAGTTTCTTTATTAGTTACTTTCTTTGTTTCTTGATATCTTTCATTCAAGATTTCATACCTTCTCTCATTCTATCTTTAGTTTCTTCATTAATTACTTTCGTTCTTTCTTTCTTTCTTTCTTCATATCTCATTCTAGCTCACATACCTTCTCTGCTTCTATCTATAGTTTCTTTACTTCTTTCTTTCTTTCTTTCTTTCTTTCTTGATATCTTTCATTCTATCTTTCATACCTTCTCTCATTTCACCTTTAATTTCTTTATTGATTTCTTTTTTTCTTTCTTTCTTGATATCTTTCATTCTTGGTTTCATACCTTCTCTCATTCTATCTTTAGTTTCTTTTTTACTTACTTTCATTTCTTGCTTTCTTGATATGTTACATTCTAGCTTTCATACCTTCTCTCATTCTATCTTTAGTTTCTTTATTACTTTCTTTCTTTCTTTCTTCATATCTTTCATTCAAGCTTTCATACCTTCTTTCATTCTATCTTTAGTTTCTTTATTAATTACTTTTGTTCTTTCTTTCTTTCTTTCTTTCTTCATATCTCATTCTAGCTCTCATACCTTCTCTGATTCTATCTTTAGTTTCTTTACAACTTTCTTTCTTTCTTTCTTTCTGTATTGATAACTTTCATTCTAGCATTCATATATTCACTCATTCAATCTTTATTTTCTTTATTACATTATTTCTACTTTGTTCCTTTTTTCTTTCTTGATATCTTTCATTCTAGCTTTTATACCTTCTCTCCTTCTACCTTTAGTTTCTTTTTTACTTTCTTTATTTCTTGATATCTTTCATTCTATCTTTCATACCTTCTCTCGTTCTATCTTTAGTTTCTTTATTACTTTCTTTCTTTCTTTCTTGATATCTTTCATTCTAGCTTTAATACCTTCTCTCATTCTATCTTTAGTTTCGTTATTAGTTACTTTCTTTCTTTCTTGATATCTTTCATTCAAGATTTCATACCTTCTCTCATTTTATCTTTAGTTTCTATATTGATTTCATTCTTTCTTTCTTGATATCTTTCATTCTAGCTTTCATACCTTCTTTCATTCTATCTTTAGTTTCTTCATTAATTACTTTCGTTCTTTCTTTCTTTCTTCATATCTCATTCTAGCTCACATACCTTCTCTGATTCTATCTATAGTTTCTTTACTACTTTCTTTCTTTCTTTCTTTCTTTCTTTCTTGATATCTTTCATTCTATCTTTCATACCTTCTCTCATTTCTTCTTTAATTTCTTTATTGATTTCTTTTTTTCTTTCTTTCTTGATATCTTTCATTCTTGCTTTCATACCTTCTCTCATTCTATCTTTAGTTTCTTTTTTACTTACTTTCATTTCTTGCTTTCTTGATATGTTACATTCTAGCTTTCATACCTTCTCTCATTCTATCTTTAGTTTCTTTATTACTTTCTTTATTTCTTGATATCTTTCATTTTATCTTTCATACCTTCTCTCATTCTATCTTTAGTTTCGTTTTTACTTACTTTCATTTCTTTCTTTCTTGATATCTTTCATTCTAGCTTTAATACCTTCTCTCATTCTAACTTTAGTTTCGTTATTAGTTACTTTCTTTCTTTCTTGATATCTTTCATTCTAGCTTTCATACCATCTTTCATTCTATCTTTAGTTTCTTCATTAATTACTTTCGTTCTTTCTTTCTTTCTTTCTTCATATCTCATTCTAGCTCACATACCTTCTCTAATTCTATCTTTAGTTTCTTTACTACTTTCTTTCTTTCTTTCTTTCTTGATATCTTTCATTCTTGCTTTCATACCTTCTCTCATTCTATCTTTAGTTTCTTTATTACTTTCTTTCTTTCTTTCTTTCTTGATATCTTTCATTCTAGCTTTCATACCTTCTCTCATTCTATCTTTAGTTTCTTTATTACTTTCTTCTTTTCTTTCTTTCTTTCTTGATAGCTTTCATTCTAGCTCTCATACCATCTCTCGTTCTATCTTTATTTTCTCTATTACTTTCTTACTTTCTTTCTTTCTTTCTTGATATCTTTCATTCTAGCTTTCATACCTTCTCTCATTTCATCTCTAATTTCTTTATTGATTTCTTTTTTCTTTCTTTCTTGATATCTTTCATTCTTGCTTTCATACCTTCTCTCATTCTATCTTTAGTTTCTTTTTTACTTACTTTCATTTCTTGCTTTCTTGATATGTTACATCTAGCTTTCATACCTTCTCTCATTCTATCTTTAGTTTCTTTATTACTTTCTTTCTTTCTTTCTTTGTTTCTTCATATCTTTCATTCTAGCTTTCATACCTTCTTTCATTCTATCTTTAGTTTCTTTATTAATTACTTTTGTTCTTTCTTTCTTTCTTTCTTTCTTCATATCTCATTCTAGCTCTCATACCTTCTCTGATTCTATCTTTAGTTTCTTTACTACTTTCTTTCTTTCTTTCTTTCTTTATTGATAACTTTCATTCTAGCATTCATATATTCACTCATTCAATCTTTTTTTTCTTTATTACATGATTTCTACTTTGTTCCTTTTTTCTTTCTTGATATCTTTCATTCTAGCTTTCATACCTTCTCTCATTCTACCTTTAGTTTGTCTTTTACTTACTTTCATATCTTTCTTTCTTGATATCTTACATTCTAGCTTTCATACCTTCTCTCATTCTATCTTTAGTTTCTTTATTACTTTCTTTATTTCTTGATATCTTTCATTCTATCTTTCATACCTTCTCTCGTTCTATCTTTAGTTTCTTTATTACTTTCTTTCTTTCTTTCTTGATATCTTTCATTCTAGCTTTCATACCTTCTCTCATTTTACCTTTAGTTTCTATATTGATTTCTCTCTTTCTTGATATCTTTCATTCTAGCTTTCATACCTTCTTTCATTCTATCTTTAGTTTCTTCATTAATTACTTTCGTTCTTTCTTTCTTTCTTTCTTCATATCTTATTCTAGCTCACATACCTTCTCTGATTCTATCTATATTTTCTTTACTACTTTCTTTCTTTCTTTCTTTCTTTCTTTCTTGATATCTTTCATTTTATCTTTCATACCTTCTCTCATTTTATCTTTAATTTCTTTATTGATTTCTTTTTTCTTTCTTTCTTGATATCTTTCATTCTTTCTTTCATACCTTCTCTCATTCTATCTTTAGTTTCTTTTTTACTTACTTTCATTTCTTCCTTTCTTGATATGTTACATTCTAGCTTTCATACCTTCTCTCATTCTATCTTTAGTTTCTTTATTACTTTCTTTCTTTCTTTCTTTCTTTTTTCATATCTTTAATTCAAGCTTTAATACCTTCTCTCATTCTATCTTTAGTTTCTTCATTAATTACTTTCGTTCTTTCTTTCTTTCTTTCTTGATATCTCATTCTAGCTCACATACCTTCTCTGATTCTATCTTTAGTTTCTTTACTACTTTCTTTCTTTCTTTCTTTCTTTCTTTCTTTCTTGATATCTTTCATTCTATCTTTCATACCTTCTCTCATTTCTTCTTTAATTTCTTTATTGATTTCTTTTTTTCTTTCTTTCTTGATATCTTTCATTCTAGCTTTCATAACTTCTCTCATTCTATCTTTAGTTTCTTTATTACTTTCTTTCTTTCTTTCTTTCTTTCTTCATATCTTTCATTCTAGCTTTCATACCTTCTTTCATTCTATCTTTAGTTTCTTTATTAATTACTTTTGTTCTTTCTTTCTTTCTTTCTTTCTTCATATCTCATTCTAGCTCTCATACCTTCTCTGATTCTATCTTTAGTTTCTTTACTACTTTCTTTCTTTCTTTCTTTATTGATAACTTTCATAATAGCATTCATATATTCACTCATTCAATCTTTATTTTCTTTATTACATGATTTCTACTTTGTTCCTTTTTTCTTTCTTGATATCTTTCATTCTAGCTTTCATACCTTGTCTCATTCTACCTTTAGTTTGTTTTTTACTTACTTTCATATCTTTCTTTCTTGATATCTTACATTCTAGCTTTCATACCTTCTCTCATTCTATCTTTAGATTCTTTATTACTTTCTTTATATCTTGATATCTTTCATTCTATCTTTCATACCTTCTCTCGTTCTATCTTTAGTTTCTTTATAACTTTCTTTCTTGATATCTTTCATTCTAGCTTTCATACCTTCTCTCATTCTATCTTTAGTTTCTTTATTAGTTACTTTCTTTGTTTCTTGATATCTTTCATTCAAGATTTCATACCTTCTCTCATTCTATCTTTAGTTTCTTCATTAATTACTTTCGTTCTTTCTTTCTTTCTTTCTTCATATCTCATTCTAGCTCACATACCTTCTCTGCTTCTATCTATAGTTTCTTTACTTCTTTCTTTCTTTCTTTCTTTCTTTCTTGATATCTTTCATTCTATCTTTCATACCTTCTCTCATTTCACCTTTAATTTCTTTATTGATTTCTTTTTTTCTTTCTTTCTTGATATCTTTCATTCTTGCTTTCATACCTTCTCTCATTCTATCTTTAGTTTCTTTTTTACTTACTTTCATTTCTTGCTTTCTTGATATGTTACATTCTAGCTTTCATACCTTCTCTCATTCTATCTTTAGTTTCTTTATTACTTTCTTTCTTTCTTTCTTCATATCTTTCATTCAAGCTTTCATACCTTCTTTCATTCTATCTTTAGTTTCTTTATTAATTACTTTTGTTCTTTCTTTCTTTCTTTCTTTCTTCATATCTCATTCTAGCTCTCATACCTTCTCTGATTCTATCTTTAGTTTCTTTACAACTTTCTTTCTTTCTTTCTTTCTGTATTGATAACTTTCATTCTAGCATTCATATATTCACTCATTCAATCTTTATTTTCTTTATTACATTATTTCTACTTTGTTCCTTTTTTCTTTCTTGATATCTTTCATTCTAGCTTTTATACCTTCTCTCCTTCTACCTTTAGTTTCTTTTTTACTTTCTTTATTTCTTGATATCTTTCATTCTATCTTTCATACCTTCTCTCGTTCTATCTTTAGTTTCTTTATTACTTTCTTTCTTTCTTTCTTGATATCTTTAATTCTAGCTTTAATACCTTCTCTCATTCTATCTTTAGTTTCGTTATTAGTTACTTTCTTTCTTTCTTGATATCTTTCATTCAAGATTTCATACCTTCTCTCATTTTATCTTTAGTTTCTATATTGATTTCATTCTTTCTTTCTTGATATCTTTCATTCTAGCTTTCATACCTTCTTTCATTCTATCTTTTGTTTCTTTATTAATTACTTTCGTTCTTTCTTTCTTTCTTTCTTCATATCTCATTCTAGCTCACATACCTTCTCTGATTCTATCTATAGTTTCTTTACTACTTTCTTTCTTTCTTTCTTTCTTTCTTTCTTGATATCTTTCATTCTATCTTTCATACCTTCTCTCATTTCTTCTTTAATTTCTTTATTGATTTCTTTTTTTCTTTCTTTCTTGATATCTTTCATTCTAGCTTTCATACCTTCTCTCATTCTATCTTTAGTTTCTTTATTACTTTCTTTCTTTCTTTCTTTCTTTCTTCATATCTTTCATTCTAGCTTTCATACCTTCTTTCATTCTATCTTTAGTTTCTTTATTAATTACTTTTGTTCTTTCTTTCTTTCTTTTTTTCTTCATATCTCATCCTAGCTCTCATACCTTCTCTGATTCTATCTTTAGTTTCTTTACTACTTTCTTTCTTTCTTTCTTTCTTTCTTTCTTGATATCTTTCATTCTATCTTTCATACCTTCTCTCATTTCTTCTTTAATTTCTTTATTGATTTCTTTTTTTCTTTCTTTCTTGATATCTTTCATTCTAGCTTTCATACCTTCTCTCATTCTATCTTTATTTTCTTTATTACTTTCTTTCTTTCTTTCTTTATTTCTTTTTATCTTTCATTCTAGCTTTCATACCTTCTTTCATTCTATCTTTAGTTTCTTTATTAATTACTTTTGTTCTTTCTTTCTTTCTTTTTTTCTTCATATCTCATTCTAGCTCTCATACCTTCTCTGATTCTATCTTTAGTTTCTTTACTACTTTCTTTCTTTCTTTCTTTATTGATAACTTCCATAATAGCATTCATATATTCACTCATTCAATCTTTATTTTCTTCATTACATGATTTCTACTTTGTTCCTTTTTTCTTTCTTGATATCTTTCATTCTAGCTTTCATACCTTGTCTCATTCTACCTTTAGTTTGTTTTTTACTTACTTTCATATCTTTCTTTCTTGATATCTTACATTCTAGCTTTCATACCTTCTCTCATTCTATCTTTAGATTCTTTATTACTTTCTTTATATCTTGATATCTTTCATTCTATCTTTCATACCTTCTCTCGTTCTATCTTTAGTTTCTTTATAACTTTCTTTCTTGATATCTTTCATTCTAGCTTTCATACCTTCTCTCATTCTATCTTTAGTTTCTTTATTAGTTACTTTCTTTGTTTCTTGATATCTTTCATTCAAGATTTCATACCTTCTCTCATTCTATCTTTAGTTTCTTCATTAATTACTTTCGTTCTTTCTTTCTTTCTTTCTTCATATCTCATTCTAGCTCACATACCTTCTCTGCTTCTATCTATAGTTTCTTTACTTCTTTCTTTCTTTCTTTCTTTCTTTCTTGATATCTTTCATTCTATCTTTCATACCTTCTCTCATTTCACCTTTAATTTCTTTATTGATTTCTTTTTTTCTTTCTTTCTTGATATCTTTCATTCTTGGTTTCATACCTTCTCTCATTCTATCTTTAGTTTCTTTTTTACTTACTTTCATTTCTTGCTTTCTTGATATGTTACATTCTAGCTTTCATACCTTCTCTCATTCTATCTTTAGTTTCTTTATTACTTTCTTTCTTTCTTTCTTCATATCTTTCATTCAAGCTTTCATACCTTCTTTCATTCTATCTTTAGTTTCTTTATTAATTACTTTTGTTCTTTCTTTCTTTCTTTCTTTCTTCATATCTCATTCTAGCTCTCATACCTTCTCTGATTCTATCTTTAGTTTCTTTACAACTTTCTTTCTTTCTTTCTTTCTGTATTGATAACTTTCATTCTAGCATTCATATATTCACTCATTCAATCTTTATTTTCTTTATTACATTATTTCTACTTTGTTCCTTTTTTCTTTCTTGATATCTTTCATTCTAGCTTTTATACCTTCTCTCCTTCTACCTTTAGTTTCTTTTTTACTTTCTTTATTTCTTGATATCTTTCATTCTATCTTTCATACCTTCTCTCGTTCTATCTTTAGTTTCTTTATTACTTTCTTTCTTTCTTTCTTGATATCTTTCATTCTAGCTTTAATACCTTCTCTCATTCTATCTTTAGTTTCGTTATTAGTTACTTTCTTTCTTTCTTGATATCTTTCATTCAAGATTTCATACCTTCTCTCATTTTATCTTTAGTTTCTATATTGATTTCATTCTTTCTTTCTTGATATCTTTCATTCTAGCTTTCATACCTTCTTTCATTCTATCTTTAGTTTCTTCATTAATTACTTTCGTTCTTTCTTTCTTTCTTCATATCTCATTCTAGCTCACATACCTTCTCTGATTCTATCTATAGTTTCTTTACTACTTTCTTTCTTTCTTTCTTTCTTTCTTTCTTTCTTGATATCTTTCATTCTATCTTTCATACCTTCTCTCATTTCTTCTTTAATTTCTTTATTGATTTCTTTTTTTCTTTCTTTCTTGATATCTTTCATTCTTGCTTTCATACCTTCTCTCATTCTATCTTTAGTTTCTTTTTTACTTACTTTCATTTCTTGCTTTCTTGATATGTTACATTCTAGCTTTCATACCTTCTCTCATTCTATCTTTAGTTTCTTTATTACTTTCTTTATTTCTTGATATCTTTCATTTTATCTTTCATACCTTCTCTCATTCTATCTTTAGTTTCGTTTTTACTTACTTTCATTTCTTTCTTTCTTGATATCTTTCATTCTAGCTTTAATACCTTCTCTCATTCTAACTTTAGTTTCGTTATTAGTTACTTTCTTTCTTTCTTGATATCTTTCATTCTAGCTTTCATACCATCTTTCATTCTATCTTTAGTTTCTTCATTAATTACTTTCGTTCTTTCTTTCTTTCTTTCTTCATATCTCATTCTAGCTCACATACCTTCTCTAATTCTATCTTTAGTTTCTTTACTACTTTCTTTCTTTCTTTCTTTCTTGATATCTTTCATTCTTGCTTTCATACCTTCTCTCATTCTATCTTTAGTTTCTTTATTACTTTCTTTCTTTCTTTCTTTCTTGATATCTTTCATTCTAGCTTTCATACCTTCTCTCATTCTATCTTTAGTTTCTTTATTACTTTCTTTCTTTCTTTCTTTGTTTCTTCATATCTTTCATTCTAGCTTTCATACCTTCTTTCATTCTATCTTTAGTTTCTTTATTAATTACTTTTGTTCTTTCTTTCTTTCTTTCTTTCTTCATATCTCATTCTAGCTCTCATACCTTCTCTGATTCTATCTTTAGTTTCTTTACTACTTTCTTTCTTTCTTTCTTTCTTTATTGATAACTTTCATTCTAGCATTCATATATTCACTCATTCAATCTTTTTTTTCTTTATTACATGATTTCTACTTTGTTCCTTTTTTCTTTCTTGATATCTTTCATTCTAGCTTTCATACCTTCTCTCATTCTACCTTTAGTTTGTCTTTTACTTACTTTCATATCTTTCTTTCTTGATATCTTACATTCTAGCTTTCATACCTTCTCTCATTCTATCTTTAGTTTCTTTATTACTTTCTTTATTTCTTGATATCTTTCATTCTATCTTTCATACCTTCTCTCGTTCTATCTTTAGTTTCTTTATTACTTTCTTTCTTTCTTTCTTGATATCTTTCATTCTAGCTTTCATACCTTCTCTCATTTTACCTTTAGTTTCTATATTGATTTCTCTCTTTCTTGATATCTTTCATTCTAGCTTTCATACCTTCTTTCATTCTATCTTTAGTTTCTTCATTAATTACTTTCGTTCTTTCTTTCTTTCTTTCTTCATATCTTATTCTAGCTCACATACCTTCTCTGATTCTATCTATATTTTCTTTACTACTTTCTTTCTTTCTTTCTTTCTTTCTTTCTTTCTTGATATCTTTCATTTTATCTTTCATACCTTCTCTCATTTTATCTTTAATTTCTTTATTGATTTCTTTTTTCTTTCTTTCTTGATATCTTTCATTCTTTCTTTCATACCTTCTCTCATTCTATCTTTAGTTTCTTTTTTACTTACTTTCATTTCTTCCTTTCTTGATATGTTACATTCTAGCTTTCATACCTTCTCTCATTCTATCTTTAGTTTCTTTATTACTTTCTTTCTTTCTTTCTTTCTTTTTTCATATCTTTAATTCAAGCTTTAATACCTTCTCTCATTCTATCTTTAGTTTCTTCATTAATTACTTTCGTTCTTTCTTTCTTTCTTTCTTGATATCTCATTCTAGCTCACATACCTTCTCTGATTCTATCTTTAGTTTCTTTACTACTTTCTTTCTTTCTTTCTTTCTTTCTTTCTTTCTTGATATCTTTCATTCTATCTTTCATACCTTCTCTCATTTCTTCTTTAATTTCTTTATTGATTTCTTTTTTTCTTTCTTTCTTCATATCTTTCATTCTAGCTTTCATAACTTCTCTCATTCTATCTTTAGTTTCTTTATTACTTTCTTTCTTTCTTTCTTTCTTTCTTCATATCTTTCATTCTAGCTTTCATACCTTCTTTCATTCTATCTTTAGTTTCTTTATTAATTACTTTTGTTCTTTCTTTCTTTCTTTCTTTCTTCATATCTCATTCTAGCTCTCATACCTTCTCTGATTCTATCTTTAGTTTCTTTACTACTTTCTTTCTTTCTTTCTTTATTGATAACTTTCATAATAGCATTCATATATTCACTCATTCAATCTTTATTTTCTTTATTACATGATTTCTACTTTGTTCCTTTTTTCTTTCTTGATATCTTTCATTCTAGCTTTCATACCTTGTCTCATTCTACCTTTAGTTTGTTTTTTACTTACTTTCATATCTTTCTTTCTTGATATCTTACATTCTAGCTTTCATACCTTCTCTCATTCTATCTTTAGATTCTTTATTACTTTCTTTATATCTTGATATCTTTCATTCTATCTTTCATACCTTCTCTCGTTCTATCTTTAGTTTCTTTATAACTTTCTTTCTTGATATCTTTCATTCTAGCTTTCATACCTTCTCTCATTCTATCTTTAGTTTCTTTATTAGTTACTTTCTTTGTTTCTTGATATCTTTCATTCAAGATTTCATACCTTCTCTCATTCTATCTTTAGTTTCTTCATTAATTACTTTCGTTCTTTCTTTCTTTCTTTCTTCATATCTCATTCTAGCTCACATACCTTCTCTGCTTCTATCTATAGTTTCTTTACTTCTTTCTTTCTTTCTTTCTTTCTTTCTTGATATCTTTCATTCTATCTTTCATACCTTCTCTCATTTCACCTTTAATTTCTTTATTGATTTCTTTTTTTCTTTCTTTCTTGATATCTTTCATTCTTGCTTTCATACCTTCTCTCATTCTATCTTTAGTTTCTTTTTTACTTACTTTCATTTCTTGCTTTCTTGATATGTTACATTCTAGCTTTCATACCTTCTCTCATTCTATCTTTAGTTTCTTTATTACTTTCTTTCTTTCTTTCTTCATATCTTTCATTCAAGCTTTCATACCTTCTTTCATTCTATCTTTAGTTTCTTTATTAAGTACTTTTGTTCTTTCTTTCTTTCTTTCTTTCTTCATATCTCATTCTAGCTCTCATACCTTCTCTGATTCTATCTTTAGTTTCTTTACAACTTTCTTTCTTTCTTTCTTTCTGTATTGATAACTTTCATTCTAGCATTCATATATTCACTCATTCAATCTTTATTTTCTTTATTACATTATTTCTACTTTGTTCCTTTTTTCTTTCTTGATATCTTTCATTCTAGCTTTTATACCTTCTCTCCTTCTACCTTTAGTTTCTTTTTTACTTTCTTTATTTCTTGATATCTTTCATTCTATCTTTCATACCTTCTCTCGTTCTATCTTTAGTTTCTTTATTACTTTCTTTCTTTCTTTCTTGATATCTTTAATTCTAGCTTTAATACCTTCTCTCATTCTAT
The DNA here is from genome assembly GCA_037013535.1 of Intellagama lesueurii. Lineage (NCBI taxonomy): Eukaryota > Metazoa > Chordata > Lepidosauria > Squamata > Agamidae > Intellagama > Intellagama lesueurii. The sequence continues at coordinate 96,134,425 of JBAJHW010000002.1, forward strand.
CTTTAGTTTCGTTATTAGTTACTTTCTTTCTTTCTTGATATCTTTCATTCAAGATTTCATACCTTCTCTCATTTTATCTTTAGTTTCTATATTGATTTCATTCTTTCTTTCTTGATATCTTTCATTCTAGCTTTCATACCTTCTTTCATTCTATCTTTAGTTTCTTCATTAATTACTTTCGTTCTTTCTTTCTTTCTTCATATCTCATTCTAGCTCACATACCTTCTCTGATTCTATCTATAGTTTCTTTACTACTTTCTTTCTTTCTTTCTTTCTTTCTTTCTTTCTTGATATCTTTCATTCTATCTTTCATACCTTCTCTCATTTCTTCTTTAATTTCTTTATTGATTTCTTTTTTTCTTTCTTTCTTGATATCTTTCATTCTTGCTTTCATACCTTCTCTCATTCTATCTTTAGTTTCTTTTTTACTTACTTTCATTTCTTGCTTTCTTGATATGTTACATTCTAGCTTTCATACCTTCTCTCATTCTATCTTTAGTTTCTTTATTACTTTCTTTCTTTCTTTCTTTCTTCATATCTTTCATTCAAGCTTTCATACCTTCTTTCATTCTATCTTTAGTTTCTTTATTAATTACTTTTGTTCTTTCTTTCTTTCTTTCTTTCTTTCTTCATATCTCATTCTAGCTCTCATACCTTCGCTGATTCTATCTTTAGTTTCTTTACAACTTTCTTTCTTTCTTTCTTTATTGATAACTTTCATTCTTGCATTCATATATTCACTCATTCAATCTTTATTTTCTTTATTACATTATTTCTACTTTGTTCCTTTTTTCTTTCTTGATATCTTTCATTCTAGCTTTCATACCTTCTCTCATTCTACCTTTAGTTTCTTTTTTACTTTCTTTCATATCTTTCTTTATTGATATCTTACATTCTAGCTTTCATACCTTCTCTCATTCTATCTTTAGTTTCTTTATTACTTTCTTTATTTCTTGATATCTTTCATTTTATCTTTCATACCTTCTCTCATTCTATCTTTAGTTTCGTTTTTACTTACTTTCATTTCTTTCTTTCTTGATATCTTTCATTCTAGCTTTAATACCTTCTCTCATTCTATCTTTTGTTTCGTTATTAGTTACTTTCTTTCTTTCTTGATATCTTTCATTCTAGCTTTCATACCATCTTTCATTCTATCTTTAGTTTCTTCATTAATTACTTTCGTTCTTTCTTTCTTTCTTTCTTCATATCTCATTCTAGCTCACATACCTTCTCTAATTCTATCTTTAGTTTCTTTACTACTTTCTTTCTTTCTTTCTTTCTTGATATCTTTCATTCTATCTTTCATATCTTCTCTCTTTTCATCTTTAATTTCTTTATTGATTTCTTTTTTTCTTTCTTTCTTGATATCTTTCATTCTTGCTTTCATACCTTCTCTCATTCTATCTTTAGTTTCTTTATTACTTTCTTTCTTTCTTTCTTTCTTGATATCTTTCATTCTAGCTTTCATACCTTCTCTCATTCTATCTTTAGTTTCTTTATTACTTTCTTCTTTTCTTTCTTTCTTTCTTGATAGCTTTCATTCTAGCTCTCATACCATCTCTCGTTCTATCTTTATTTTCTCTATTACTTTCTTACTTTCTTTCTTTCTTTCTTGATATCTTTCATTCTAGCTTTCATACCTTCTCTCATTTCATCTCTAATTTCTTTATTGATTTCTTTTTTCTTTCTTTCTTGATATCTTTCATTCTTGCTTTCATACCTTCTCTCATTCTATCTTTAGTTTCTTTTTTACTTACTGTCATTTCTTGCTTTCTTGATATGTTACATCTAGCTTTCATACCTTCTCTCATTCTATCTTTAGTTTCTTTATTACTTTCTTTCTTTCTTTCTTTCTTTCTTCATATCTCATTCTAGCTCTCATACCTTCTCTGATTCTATCTTTAGTTTCTTTACTACTTTCTTTCTTTCTTTCTTTCTTTATTGATAACTTTCATTCTAGCATTCATATATTCACTCATTCAATCTTTTTTTTCTTTATTACATGATTTCTACTTTGTTCCTTTTTTCTTTCTTGATATCTTTCATTCTAGCTTTCATACCTTCTCTCATTCTACCTTTAGTTTGTCTTTTACTTACTTTCATATCTTTCTTTCTTGATATCTTACATTCTAGCTTTCATACCTTCTCTCGTTCTATCTTTAGTTTCTTTATTACTTTCTTTCTTTCTTTCTTGATATCTTTCATTCTAGCTTTCATACCTTCTCTCATTGTACCTTTAGTTTCTATATTGATTTCTCTCTTTCTTGATATCTTTCATTCTAGCTTTCATACCTTCTTTCATTCTATCTTTAGTTTCTTCATTAATTACTTTCGTTCTTTCTTTCTTTCTTTCTTCATATCTTATTCTAGCTCACATACCTTCTCTGATTCTATCTATATTTTCTTTACTACTTTCTTTCTTTCTTTCTTTCTTTCTTTCTTTCTTTCTTTCTTGATATCTTTCATTTTATCTTTCATACCTTCTCTCATTTTATCTTTAATTTCTTTATTGATTTCTTTTTTCTTTCTTTCTTGATATCTTTCATTCTTTCTTTCATACCTTCTCTCATTCTATCTTTAGTTTCTTTTTTACTTACTTTCATTTCTTCCTTTCTTGATATGTTACATTCTAGCTTTCATACCTTCTCTCATTCTATCTTTAGTTTCTTTATTACTTTCTTTCTTTCTTTCTTTCTTTTTTCATATCTTTAATTCAAGCTTTAATACCTTCTCTCATTCTATCTTTAGTTTCTTCATTAATTACTTTCGTTCTTTCTTTCTTTCTTTCTTCATATCTCATTCTAGCTCTCATACCTTCTCTGATTCTATATTTAGTTTCTTTACGACTTTCTTTCTTTCTTTCTTTCTTTATTGATAACTTTCATTCTAGCATTCATATATTCACTCATTCAATCTTTATTTTCTTTATTACTTTCTTACTTTCTTTCTTTCTTGATATCTTTCAATCTAGCTCTCATCCCTTCTCTCTTTCTATCTTTAGTTTCTTTATTACTTTCTTACTTTCTTTCTTTCTTTCTTGATATCTTACATTCTAGCTTTATAGCTTCTCTCATTCTATCTTTAGTTTCTTTATTACTTTCTTTCTTTCTTTCTTTCTTTCTTTCTTGATATCTTTCATTCTATCTTTCATACCTTCTCTCGTTCTATCTTTACATTCTTTATTACTATCTTTTTTTCTTTCTTTCTTTCTTGATAGCTTTCATTCTAACTCTCATACCTTCTCTCGTTCTATCTTTATTTTCTCTTTTACTTTCTTACTTTCTTTCTTTCTTTCTTGATATCTTTCATTCTAACTTTCATACCTTCTTTCATTCTATCTTTAGTTTCTTTATTAATTACTTTTGTTCTTTCTTTCTTTCTTTCTTTCTTTCTTCGTATCTCATTATAGCTCTCATACCTTCTCTGATTCTATCTTTAGTTTCTTTTTTACTTACTTCCATTTCTTGCTTTCTTGATATGTTACATTCTAGCTTTCATACCTTCTCTCATTCTATCTTTAGTTTCTTTACTACTTTCTTTCTTTCTTTCTTTATAACTTTCATTCTAGCATTCATATCTTCACTCATTCAATCTTTATTTTCTTTATTACGTTATTTCTACTTTGTTCCTTTTTTCTTTCTCTATATCTTTCATTCTAGCTTTCATACGTTCTCTCATTCTATCTTTAGTTTCTTTTTTACTTACTTTCATATCTTTCTTTCTTGATATCTTACATTCTAGCTTTCATACCTTCTCTCATTCTATCTTTAGTTTCTTTATTACTTTCTTACTTTCTTTCTTGATATCTTTCATTCTAGCTTTCATACCTTCTCTCATTCTATATTTAGTTTCTTTTTTACTTACATTCATTTCATTCTTTTTTGATATCTTTCATTCTAGCTTAAATACCTTCTCTCATTCTATCTTTAGTTTCTTTATTAGTTCCTTTGTTTCTTTCTTGATATCTTTCATTCTAGATTTCATACCTTATCTCATTTTATCTTTAGTTTCTATATTGATTTCTTTCTTTCTTTCTTTCTTGATATCTTTCATTCTAGCTTTCATACCTTCTCTCATTCTATCTTTAGTTTCTTTTTTACTTCCTTTCATTTTTTTCTTTCTTGATATCTTTCATTCTAGCTTTAATACCTTCTCTCATTCTATCTTTAGTTTCGTTATTAGTTACTTTCTTTCTTTCTTGATATCTTTCATTCAAGATTTCATACTTTCACTCATTTTATCTTTAGTTTCTATATTGATTTCTTTCTTTCTTTCTTGATATCTTTCATTCTAGCTTTCATACCTTCTTTCATTCTATCTTTAGTTTCTTCATTAATTACTTTCGTTCTTTCTTTCTTTCTTTCTTCATATCTCATTCTAGCTCACATACCTTCTCTGATTCTATCTTTAGTTTCTTTACTACTTTCTTTCTTTCTTTCTTTCTTTCTTCATATCTTTCATTCTATCTTTCATACCTTCTCTCTTTTCATCCTTAATTTCTTTATTGATTTCTTTTTTTCTTTCTTTCTTGATATCTTTCATTCTTGCTTTCATACCTTTTCATTCTATCTTTAGTTTCTTTTTTACTTACTTTCATTTCTTCCTTTCTTGATATGTTACATTCTAGCTTTCATACCTTCTCTGATTCTATCTTTAGTTTCTTTACTACTTTCTTTCTTTCTTTCCTTCATTCTTTCTTGATAACTTTCATTCTAGCATTCATATCTTCACTCATTCAATCTATTTTCTTTATTACATTATTTCTACTTTGTTCCTTTTTTCTTTCTCGATCACTTTCATTCTAGCTTTCATACCTTCTCTCATTCTATCTTTAGTTTCTTTTTTACTTACTTTCATTTCTTTCTTTCTTGATATCTTACATTCTAGCTTTCATATCTTCTCTCATTCTATCTTTAGTTTCTTTATTACTTTCTTTCTTTCTTTCTTTCTTTATTTCTTGATATCTTTCATTCTATCTTTAATAACTTCTCTCGTTCTATCTTTTGTTTCTTTATTACTTTCTTCCTTTCTTTCTTCATATCTTTCATTCTAGTTTTCATACCTTCTCTCATTCTATCTTTAGTTTCTTCATTAATTACTTTCGTTCTTTCTTTCTTTCTTTCTTCATATCTCATTCTAGCTCTCTTCCCTTCTCTGATTCTATCTTTAGTTTTTTTACTACTTTCTTTCTTTCTTTCTTTCTTTCTTTCTTGATATCTTTCATTCTAGCTTTCATACCTTCTCTCATTCTATCTTTAGTTTCTTTTTTACTTTCTTTCATTTCTTTCTTTCTTGATATCTTTCATTCACGCTTTAATACCTTCTCTCATTCTATCTTTAGTTTCATCATTAATTACTTTCGTTCTTTCTTTCTTTCTTTCTTTATATCTCATTCTAGCTCTCATACCTTCTCTGATTCTATATTTAGTTTCTTTACGACTTTCTTTCTTTCTTTCTTTCTTTATTGATAACTTTCATTCTAGCATTCATATATTCACTCATTCAATCTTTATTTTCTTTATTACTTTCTTACTTTCTTTCTTTCTTGATATCTTTCAATCTAGCTCTCATCCCTTCTCTCTTTCTATCTTTAGTTTCTTTATTACTTTCTTACTTTCTTTCTTTCTTTCTTGATATCTTACATTCTAGCTTTCATAGCTTCTCTCATTCTATCTTTAGTTTCTTTATTACTTTCTTTCTTTCTTTCTTTCTTTCTTTCTTGATATCTTTCATTCTATCTTTCATACCTTCTCTCGTTCTATCTTTACATTCTTTATTACTATCTTTTTTTCTTTCTTTCTTTCTTGATAGCTTTCATTCTAACTCTCATACCTTCTCTCGTTCTATCTTTATTTTCTCTTTTACTTTCTTACTTTCTTTCTTTCTTTCTTGATATCTTTCATTCTAACTTTCATACCTTCTTTCATTCTATCTTTAGTTTCTTTATTAATTACTTTTGTTCTTTCTTTCTTTCTTTCTTTCTTCGTATCTCATTATAGCTCTCATACCTTCTCTGATTCTATCTTTAGTTTCTTTTTTACTTACTTCCATTTCTTGCTTTCTTGATATGTTACATTCTAGCTTTCATACCTTCTCTCATTCTATCTTTAGTTTCTTTACTACTTTCTTTCTTTCTTTCTTTATAACTTTCATTCTAGCATTCATATCTTCACTCATTCAATCTTTATTTTCTTTATTACGTTATTTCTACTTTGTTCCTTTTTTCTTTCTCTATATCTTTCATTCTAGCTTTCATACGTTCTCTCATTCTATCTTTAGTTTCTTTTTTACTTACTTTCATATCTTTCTTTCTTGATATCTTACATTCTAGCTTTCATACCTTCTCTCATTCTATCTTTAGTTTCTTTATTACTTTCTTACTTTCTTTCTTGATATCTTTCATTCTAGCTTTCATACCTTCTCTCATTCTATATTTAGTTTCTTTTTTACTTACTTTCATTTCATTCTTTTTTGATATCTTTCATTCTAGCTTAAATACCTTCTCTCATTCTATCTTTAGTTTCTTTATTACTTCCTTTGTTTCTTTCTTGATATCTTTCATTCTAGATTTCATACCTTATCTCATTTTATCTTTAGTTTCTATATTGATTTCTTTCTTTCTTTCTTTCTTGATATCTTTCATTCTAGCTTTCATACCTTCTCTCATTCTATCTTTAGTTTCTTTTTTACTTTCTTTCATTTTTTTCTTTCTTGATATCTTTCATTCTAGCTTTAATACCTTCTCTCATTCTTTCTTTAGTTTCGTTATTAGTTACTTTCTTTCTTTCTTGATATCTTTCATTCAAGATTTCATACTTTCACTCATTTTATCTTTAGTTTCTATATTGATTTCTTTCTTTCTTTCTTGATATCTTTCATTCTAGCTTTCATACCTTCTTTCATTCTATCTTTAGTTTCTTCATTAATTACTTTCGTTCTTTCTTTCTTTCTTTCTTCATATCTCATTCTAGCTCACATACCTTCTCTGATTCTATCTTTAGTTTCTTTACTACTTTCTTTCTTTCTTTCTTTCTTCATATCTTTCATTCTATCTTTCATACCTTCTCTCTTTTCATCCTTAATTTCTTTATTGATTTCTTTTTTTCTTTCTTTCTTGATATCTTTCATTCTTGCTTTCATATTTTTTCATTCTATCTTTAGTTTCTTTTTTACTTACTTTCATTTCTTCCTTTCTTGATATGTTACATTCTAGCTTTCATACCTTCTCTGATTCTATCTTTAGTTTCTTTACTACTTTCTTTCTTTCTTTCCTTCATTCTTTCTTGATAACTTTCATTCTAGCATTCATATCTTCACTCATTCAATCTATTTTCTTTATTACATTATTTCTACTTTGTTCCTTTTTTCTTTCTCGATCACTTTCATTCTAGCTTTCATACCTTCTCTCATTCTATCTTTAGTTTCTTTTTTACTTACTTTCATTTCTTTCTTTCTTGATATCTTACATTCTAGCTTTCATATCTTCTCTCATTCTATCTTTAGTTTCTTTATTACTTTCTTTCTTTCTTTCTTTCTTTATTTCTTGATATCTTTCATTCTATCTTTAATAACTTCTCTCGTTCTATCTTTTGTTTCTTTATTACTTTCTTCCTTTCTTTCTTCATATCTTTCATTCTAGTTTTCATACCTTCTCTCATTCTATCTTTAGTTTCTTTACCAGTTACTTTCATTTCTTTCTTTCTTCATATCTTTCATTCTAGATTTCATACCTTCTCTCCTTTTATCTTTAGTTTCTTTATTGATTTCTTTCTTTCTTTCTTTCTTCATACCTTTCATTCTAGCTTTCATAAATTCTCTCATTCTATCTTTAGTTTCTTTATTACTTTCTTTTTTTCTTTCTTTCTTTCTTGATAGCTTTCATTCTAGCTCTCATACCTTCTCTCGTTCTATCTTTATTTTCTCTATTACTTTCTTTCTTTCTTTCGTTCTTTCTTACTTTCTTTCTTGATATCTTTCATTCTTGCTTTCATACCTTCTCTCATTCTTTCTTTAGTTTCTTTTTTACTTACTTTCATTTCTTTCTTTCTTGATATCTTTCATTCTAGCTTTCATACCTTCTTTCATTCTATCTTTAGTTTCTTTATTACTTTCTTTCTTTCTTTCTTGATATCTTTCATTCTAGATTTCATAACTTCTCTCATTCTATCTTTAGTTTCTTTATTAGTTACTTTCATTTCTTTCTTTCTTCATATCTTTCATTCTAGATTGCATACCTTCTCTCCTTTTATCTTTAGTTTCTATATTGATTTCTTTCTTACTTTCTTTCTTGATATCTTTCATTCTTGCTTTCATACCTTCTCTCATTCTTTCTTTAGTTTCTTTTTTACTTACTTTCATTTCTTTCTTTCTTGATATCTTTCATTCTAGCTTTCATACCTTCTTTCATTCTATCTTTAGTTTCTTTATTACTTTCTTTCTTTCTTTCTTCATATCTTTCATTCTAGTTTTCATACCTTCTCTCCTTTTATCTTTAGTTTCTATATTGATTTCTTTCTTTCTTTCTTTCTTGATATCTTTCATTCTAGCTTTCATACCTTCTCTCATTCTTTCTTTAGTTTCTTTATTACTTTCTTTCTTTCTTTCTTTCTTTCTTGATATCTTTCATTCTAGCTTTTATACATTCTTTCATTCTATCTTTACTTTCTCTATTAATTACTTTCTTTCTTTCTTTCTTTCTTTCTTTCTTTCTTCCTTCATATCTCATTCTAGCTTTCATACCTTCTCTCATTCTATCTTTAGTTTCTTTATTACTTTCTTTCTTTCTTTCTTTTTTCTTGATATCTATCATTCTAGATCTCATACCTTCTCTCATTTTATCTTTAGTTTCTTTATTGATTTCTTTCTTTCTTCCTTTCTTGATATCTTTCATTCTAGCTTTCATACCTTCTCTCATTCTATCTATAGTTTCTTTTTTACTTACTTTCATTTCTTTCTTTCTTGATATCTTACATTCTAGCTTTCATACCTTCTCTCATTTTATCTTTAGTTTCTTTATTACTTTCTTTCTTTCTTTCTTTCTTCATATCTTTCATTCTATCTTTCACACCTCTCGTTCTATCTTTAGTTTCTTTTTTACTTACTTTCATTTCTTTCTTTCTTGATATCTTTCATTCTAGCTTTAATCCCTTCTCTCATTCTATCTTTAGTTTCGTTATTAGTTACTTTCTTTCTTTCTTTCTTTCTTGATATCTTTCATTCTAGCTTTCATACATTCTTTCATTCTATCTTTACTTTCTCTATTAATTACTTTCTTTCTTTCTTTCTTTCTTTCTTTCTTCCTTCATATCTCATTCTAGCTTTCATACCTTCTCTCATTCTATCTTTAGTTTCTTTATTACTTTCTTTCTTTCTTTCTTTTTTCTTGATATCTTTCATTCAAGATTTCATACTTTCTCTCATTTTATCTTTAGTTTCTATATTGATTTCTTTCTTTCTTTCTTGATATCTTTCATTCTAGCTTTCGTACCTTCTTTCATTCTATCTTTAGTTTCTTCATTAATTACTTTCGTTCTTTCTTTCTTTCTTCATATCTCATTCTAGCTCACATACCTTCTCTGATTCTATCTTTAGTTTCTTTACTACTTTCTTTCTTTCTTTCTTTCTTTCTTCATATCTTTCATTCTATCTTTCATACCTTCTCTCTTTTCATCTTTAATTTCTTTATTGATTTCTTTTTTTCTTTCTTTCTTGATATCTTTCATTCTTGCTTTCATACCTTTTCATTCTATCTTTAGTTTCTTATTTACTTACTTTCATTTCTTCCTTTCTTGATATGTTACATTCTAGCTTTCATACGGTCTCTCATTCTATCTTTAGTATCTTTATTACTTTCTTTCTTTCTTTCTTTCTTGATATCTTTCATTCTTGCTTTCATACCTTCTCTCATTTCATCTTTAATTTCTTTATTGATTTCTCTTTTTCTTTCTTTCTTGATATCTTTCATTCCTGCTTTCATACCTTCTCTCATTCTATCTTTAGTTTCTTTTTTAACTTACTTTCATTTCTTGCTTTCTTGATATGTTACATTCTAGCTCTCATACCTTCTCTGATTCTATCTTTAGTTTCTTTACTACTTTCTTTCTTTCTTTCCTTCATTCTTTCTTGATAACTTTCATTCTAGCATTCATATCTTCACTCATTCAATCTATTTTCTTTATTACATTATTTCTACTTTGTTCCTTTTTTCTTTCTCCATCACTTTCATTCTAGCTTTCATACCTTCTCTCATTCTATCTTTAGTTTCATTTTTACTTACTTTCATTTCTTTCTTTCTTGATATCTTACATTCTAGCTTTCATATCTTCTCTCATTCTATCTTTAGTTTCTTTATTACTTTCTTTCTTTCTTTCTTTCTTTTTTCTTGATATCTTTCATTCAAGATTTCATACTTTCTCTCATTTTATCTTTAGTTTCTATATTGATTTCTTTCTTTCTTTCTTGATATCTTTCATTCTAGCTTTCATACCTTCTTTCATTCTATCTTTAGTTTCTTCATTAATTACTTTCGTTCTTTCTTTCTTTCTTCATATCTCATTCTAGCTCACATACCTTCTCTGATTCTATCTTTAGTTTCTTTACTACTTTCTTTCTTTCTTTCCTTCATTCTTTCTTGATAACTTTCATTCTAGCATTCATATCTTCACTCATTCAATCTATTTTCTTTATTACATTATTTCTACTTTGTTCCTTTTTTCTTTCTCCATCACTTTCATTCTAACTTTCATACCTTCTTTCATTCTATCTTTAGTTTCTTTATTAATTACTTTTGTTCTTTCTTTCTTTCTTTCTTTCTTCGTATCTCATTATAGCTCTCATACCTTCTCTGATTCTATCTTTAGTTTCTTTTTTACTTACTTTCATTTCTTGCTTTCTTAATATGTTACATTCTAGCTTTCATACCTTCTCTCATTCTATCTTTAGTTTCTTTACTACTTTCTTTCTTTCTTTCTTTATAACTTTCATTCTAGCATTCATATCTTCACTCATTCAATCTTTATTTTCTTTATTACGTTATTTCTACTTTGTTCCTTTTTTCTTTCTCTATATCTTTCATTCTAGCTTTCATACGTTCTCTCATTCTATCTTTAGTTTCTTTTTTACTTACTTTCATATCTTTCTTTCTTGATATCTTACATTCTAGCTTTCATACCTTCTCTCATTCTATCTTTAGTTTCTTTATTACTTTCTTACTTTCTTTCTTGATATCTTTCATTCTAGCTTTCATACCTTCTCTCATTCTATATTTAGTTTCTTTTTTACTTACTTTCATTTCATTCTTTTTTGATATCTTTCATTCTAGCTTAAATACCTTCTCTCATTCTATCTTTAGTTTCTTTATTAGTTCCTTTGTTTCTTTCTTGATATCTTTCATTCTAGATTTCATAATTTATCTCATTTTATCTTTAGTTTCTATATTGATTTCTTTCTTTCTTTCTTTCTTGATATCTTTTATTCTAGCTTTCATACCTTCTCTCATTCTACCTTTAATTTCTTCATTGATTTCTTTTTTCTTTCTTTCTTTTTTCTTTCTTGATATCTGTCATTCTTGTTTTGATACCTTCTCTCATTCTATCTTTAGTTTCTTTTTTACTTACTTTCATTTCTTTCTTTCTTCATATCTTTCATTCTAGCTTTCATACATTCTTTCATTCTATCTTTACTTTCTCTATTAAATACTTTCTTTCTTTCTTTCTTTCTTTCTTTCTTTCTTCCTTCATATCTCATTCTAGCTTTCATACCTTCTCTCATTCTATCTTTAGTTTCTTTATTACTTTCTTTCTTTCTTTCTTTTTTCTTGATATCTATCATTCTAGATTTCATACCTTCTCTCATTTTATCTTTAGTTTCTTTATTGATTTCTTTCTTTCTTCCTTTCTTGATATCTTTCATTCTAGCTTTCATACCTTCTCTCATTCTATCTATAGTTTCTTTTTTACTTACTTTCATTTCTTTCTTTCTTGATATCTTACATTCTAGCTTTCATACCTTCTCTCATTTTATCTTTAGTTTCTTTATTGATTTCTTTCTTTCTTCCTTTCTTGATATCTTTCATTCTAGCTTTCATACCTTCTCTCATTCTATCTATAGTTTCTTTTTTACTTACTTTCATTTCTTTCTTTCTTGATATCTTACATTCTAGCTTTCATATCTTCTCTCATTCTATCTTTAGTTTCTTTATTACTTTCTTTCTTTCTTTCTTTCTTTATTTCTTGATATCTTTCATTCTATCTTTAATAACTTCTCTCGTTCTATCTTTTGTTTCTTTATTACTTTCTTCCTTTCTTTCTTCATATCTTTCATTCTAGTTTTCATACCTTCTCTCATTCTATCTTTAGTTTCTTTACCAGTTACTTTCATTTCTTTCTTTCTTCATATCTTTCATTCTAGATTTCATACCTTCTCTCCTTTTATCTTTAGTTTCTTTATTGATTTCTTTCTTTCTTTCTTTCTTCATACCTTTCATTCTAGCTTTCATAAATTCTCTCATTCTATCTTTAGTTTCTTTATTACTTTCTTTTTTTCTTTCTTTCTTTCTTGATAGCTTTCATTCTAGCTCTCATACCTTCTCTCGTTCTATCTTTATTTTCTCTATTACTTTCTTTCTTTCTTTCGTTCTTTCTTACTTTCTTTCTTGATATCTTTCATTCTTGCTTTCATACCTTCTCTCATTCTTTCTTTAGTTTCTTTTTTACTTACTTTCATTTCTTTCTTTCTTGATATCTTTCATTCTAGCTTTCATACCTTCTTTCATTCTATCTTTAGTTTCTTTATTACTTTCTTTCTTTCTTTCTTGATATCTTTCATTCTAGATTTCATAACTTCTCTCATTCTATCTTTAGTTTCTTTATTAGTTACTTTCATTTCTTTCTTTCTTCATATCTTTCATTCTAGATTGCATACCTTCTCTCCTTTTATCTTTAGTTTCTATATTGATTTCTTTCTTACTTTCTTTCTTGATATCTTTCATTCTTGCTTTCATACCTTCTCTCATTCTTTCTTTAGTTTCTTTTTTACTTACTTTCATTTCTTTCTTTCTTGATATCTTTCATTCTAGCTTTCATACCTTCTTTCATTCTATCTTTAGTTTCTTTATTACTTTCTTTCTTTCTTTCTTCATATCTTTCATTCTAGTTTTCATACCTTCTCTCCTTTTATCTTTAGTTTCTATATTGATTTCTTTCTTTCTTTCTTTCTTGATATCTTTCATTCTAGCTTTCATACCTTCTCTCATTCTTTCTTTAGTTTCTTTATTACTTTCTTTCTTTCTTTCTTTCTTTCTTGATATCTTTCATTCTAGCTTTTATACATTCTTTCATTCTATCTTTACTTTCTCTATTAATTACTTTCTTTCTTTCTTTCTTTCTTTCTTTCTTTCTTCCTTCATATCTCATTCTAGCTTTCATACCTTCTCTCATTCTATCTTTAGTTTCTTTATTACTTTCTTTCTTTCTTTCTTTTTTCTTGATATCTATCATTCTAGATCTCATACCTTCTCTCATTTTATCTTTAGTTTCTTTATTGATTTCTTTCTTTCTTCCTTTCTTGATATCTTTCATTCTAGCTTTCATACCTTCTCTCATTCTATCTATAGTTTCTTTTTTACTTACTTTCATTTCTTTCTTTCTTGATATCTTACATTCTAGCTTTCATACCTTCTCTCATTTTATCTTTAGTTTCTTTATTACTTTCTTTCTTTCTTTCTTTCTTCATATCTTTCATTCTATCTTTCACACCTCTCGTTCTATCTTTAGTTTCTTTTTTACTTACTTTCATTTCTTTCTTTCTTGATATCTTTCATTCTAGCTTTAATCCCTTCTCTCATTCTATCTTTAGTTTCGTTATTAGTTACTTTCTTTCTTTCTTTCTTTCTTGATATCTTTCATTCTAGCTTTCATACATTCTTTCATTCTATCTTTACTTTCTCTATTAATTACTTTCTTTCTTTCTTTCTTTCTTTCTTTCTTCCTTCATATCTCATTCTAGCTTTCATACCTTCTCTCATTCTATCTTTAGTTTCTTTATTACTTTCTTTCTTTCTTTCTTTTTTCTTGATATCTTTCATTCAAGATTTCATACTTTCTCTCATTTTATCTTTAGTTTCTATATTGATTTCTTTCTTTCTTTCTTGATATCTTTCATTCTAGCTTTCGTACCTTCTTTCATTCTATCTTTAGTTTCTTCATTAATTACTTTCGTTCTTTCTTTCTTTCTTCATATCTCATTCTAGCTCACATACCTTCTCTGATTCTATCTTTAGTTTCTTTACTACTTTCTTTCTTTCTTTCTTTCTTTCTTCATATCTTTCATTCTATCTTTCATACCTTCTCTCTTTTCATCTTTAATTTCTTTATTGATTTCTTTTTTTCTTTCTTTCTTGATATCTTTCATTCTTGCTTTCATACCTTTTCATTCTATCTTTAGTTTCTTATTTACTTACTTTCATTTCTTCCTTTCTTGATATGTTACATTCTAGCTTTCATACGGTCTCTCATTCTATCTTTAGTATCTTTATTACTTTCTTTCTTTCTTTCTTTCTTGATATCTTTCATTCTTGCTTTCATACCTTCTCTCATTTCATCTTTAATTTCTTTATTGATTTCTCTTTTTCTTTCTTTCTTGATATCTTTCATTCCTGCTTTCATACCTTCTCTCATTCTATCTTTAGTTTCTTTTTTAACTTACTTTCATTTCTTGCTTTCTTGATATGTTACATTCTAGCTCTCATACCTTCTCTGATTCTATCTTTAGTTTCTTTACTACTTTCTTTCTTTCTTTCCTTCATTCTTTCTTGATAACTTTCATTCTAGCATTCATATCTTCACTCATTCAATCTATTTTCTTTATTACATTATTTCTACTTTGTTCCTTTTTTCTTTCTCCATCACTTTCATTCTAGCTTTCATACCTTCTCTCATTCTATCTTTAGTTTCATTTTTACTTACTTTCATTTCTTTCTTTCTTGATATCTTACATTCTAGCTTTCATATCTTCTCTCATTCTATCTTTAGTTTCTTTATTACTTTCTTTCTTTCTTTCTTTCTTTTTTCTTGATATCTTTCATTCAAGATTTCATACTTTCTCTCATTTTATCTTTAGTTTCTATATTGATTTCTTTCTTTCTTTCTTGATATCTTTCATTCTAGCTTTCATACCTTCTTTCATTCTATCTTTAGTTTCTTCATTAATTACTTTCGTTCTTTCTTTCTTTCTTCATATCTCATTCTAGCTCACATACCTTCTCTGATTCTATCTTTAGTTTCTTTACTACTTTCTTTCTTTCTTTCCTTCATTCTTTCTTGATAACTTTCATTCTAGCATTCATATCTTCACTCATTCAATCTATTTTCTTTATTACATTATTTCTACTTTGTTCCTTTTTTCTTTCTCCATCACTTTCATTCTAACTTTCATACCTTCTTTCATTCTATCTTTAGTTTCTTTATTAATTACTTTTGTTCTTTCTTTCTTTCTTTCTTTCTTCGTATCTCATTATAGCTCTCATACCTTCTCTGATTCTATCTTTAGTTTCTTTTTTACTTACTTTCATTTCTTGCTTTCTTAATATGTTACATTCTAGCTTTCATACCTTCTCTCATTCTATCTTTAGTTTCTTTACTACTTTCTTTCTTTCTTTCTTTATAACTTTCATTCTAGCATTCATATCTTCACTCATTCAATCTTTATTTTCTTTATTACGTTATTTCTACTTTGTTCCTTTTTTCTTTCTCTATATCTTTCATTCTAGCTTTCATACGTTCTCTCATTCTATCTTTAGTTTCTTTTTTACTTACTTTCATATCTTTCTTTCTTGATATCTTACATTCTAGCTTTCATACCTTCTCTCATTCTATCTTTAGTTTCTTTATTACTTTCTTACTTTCTTTCTTGATATCTTTCATTCTAGCTTTCATACCTTCTCTCATTCTATATTTAGTTTCTTTTTTACTTACTTTCATTTCATTCTTTTTTGATATCTTTCATTCTAGCTTAAATACCTTCTCTCATTCTATCTTTAGTTTCTTTATTAGTTCCTTTGTTTCTTTCTTGATATCTTTCATTCTAGATTTCATAATTTATCTCATTTTATCTTTAGTTTCTATATTGATTTCTTTCTTTCTTTCTTTCTTGATATCTTTTATTCTAGCTTTCATACCTTCTCTCATTCTACCTTTAATTTCTTCATTGATTTCTTTTTTCTTTCTTTCTTTTTTCTTTCTTGATATCTGTCATTCTTGTTTTGATACCTTCTCTCATTCTATCTTTAGTTTCTTTTTTACTTACTTTCATTTCTTTCTTTCTTCATATCTTTCATTCTAGCTTTCATACATTCTTTCATTCTATCTTTACTTTCTCTATTAAATACTTTCTTTCTTTCTTTCTTTCTTTCTTTCTTTCTTCCTTCATATCTCATTCTAGCTTTCATACCTTCTCTCATTCTATCTTTAGTTTCTTTATTACTTTCTTTCTTTCTTTCTTTTTTCTTGATATCTATCATTCTAGATTTCATACCTTCTCTCATTTTATCTTTAGTTTCTTTATTGATTTCTTTCTTTCTTCCTTTCTTGATATCTTTCATTCTAGCTTTCATACCTTCTCTCATTCTATCTATAGTTTCTTTTTTACTTACTTTCATTTCTTTCTTTCTTGATATCTTACATTCTAGCTTTCATACCTTCTCTCATTTTATCTTTAGTTTCTTTATTACTTTCTTTCTTTCTTTCTTTCTTCATATCTTTCATTCTATCTTTCACACCTCTCGTTCTATCTTTAGTTTCTTTTTTACTTACTTTCATTTCTTTCTTTCTTGATATCTTTCATTCTAGCTTTAATCCCTTCTCTCATTCTATCTTTAGTTTCGTTATTAGTTACTTTCTTTCTTTCTTTCTTGATATCTTTCATTCTAGCTTTCATACATTCTTTCATTCTATCTTTACTTTCTCTATTAATTACTTTCTTTCTTTCTTTCTTTCTTTCTTTCTTCCTTCATATCTCATTCTAGCTTTCATACCTTCTCTCATTCTATCTTTAGTTTCTTTATTACTTTCTTTATTTCTTTCTTTTTTCTTGATATCTTTCATTCAAGATTTCATACTTTCTCTCATTTTATCTTTAGTTTCTATATTGATTTCTTTCTTTCTTTCTTGATATCTTTCATTCTAGCTTTCATACCTTCTTTCATTCTATCTTTAGTTTCTTCATTAATTACTTTCGTTCTTTCTTTCTTTCTTCATATCTCATTCTAGCTCACATACCTTCTCTGATTCTATCTTTAGTTTCTTTACTACTTTCTTTCTTTCTTTCTTTCTTTCTTCATATCTTTCATTCTATCTTTCATACCTTCTCTCTTTTCATCTTTAATTTCTTTATTGATTTCTTTTTTTCTTTCTTTCTTGATATCTTTCATTCTTGCTATCATACCTTTTCATTCTATCTTTAGTTTCTTTTTTACTTACTTTCATTTCTTCCTTTCTTGATATGTTACATTCTAGCTTTCATACCGTCTCTCATTCTATCTTTAGTATCTTTATTACTTTCTTTCTTTCTTTCTTTCTTGATATCTTTCATTCTTGCTTTCATACCTTCTCTCATTTCATCTTTAATTTCTTTATTGATTTCTCTTTTTCTTTCTTTCTTGATATCTTTCATTCCTGCTTTCATACCTTCTCTCATTCTATCTTTAGTTTCTTTTTTAACTTACTTTCATTTCTTGCTTTCTTGATATGTTACATTCTAGCTCTCATACCTTCTCTGATTCTATCTTTAGTTTCTTTACTACTTTCTTTCTTTCTTTCCTTCATTCTTTCTTGATAACTTTCATTCTAGCATTCATATCTTCACTCATTCAATCTATTTTCTTTATTACATTATTTCTACTTTGTTCCTTTTTTCTTTCTCCATCACTTTCATTCTAGCTTTCATACCTTCTCTCATTCTATCTTTAGTTTCTTTTTTACTTACTTTCATTTCTTTCTTTCTTGATATCTTAAATTCTAGCTTTCATATCTTCTCTCATTCTATCTTTAGTTTCTTTATTACTTTCTTTCTTTCTTTCTTTCTTTATTTCTTGATATCTTTCATTCTATCTTTAATAACTTCTCTCGTTCTATCTTTTGTTTATTACTTTCTTCCTTTCTTTCTTCATATCTTTCATTCTAGTTTTCATACCTTCTCTCATTCTATCTTTAGTTTCTTTATTAGTTACTTTCATTTCTTTCTTTCTTCATATCTTTCATTCTAGATTTCATACCTTCTCACCTTTTATCTTTAGTTTCTTTTTTGATTTCTTTCTTTCTTTCTTCATATCTTTCATTCTAGCTTTCATAAATTCTCTCATTCTATCTTTAGTTTCTTTATTACTTTCTTTTTTTCTTTCTTTCTTTCTTGATAGCTTTCATTCTAGCTCTCATACCTTCTCTCGTTCTATCTTTATTTTCTCTATTACTTTCTTTCTTTCTTTCTTTCTTACTTTCTTTCTTGATATCTTTCATTCTTGCTTTCATACCTTCTCTCATTCTTTCTTTAGTTTCTTTTTTACTTACTTTCATTTCTTTCTTTCTTGATATCTTTCATTCTAGCTTTCATACCTTCTTTCATTCTATCTTTAGTTTCTTTATTACTTTCTTTCTTTCTTTCTTTCTTGATATCTTTCATTCTAGATTTCATAACTTCTCTCCTTATATCTTTAGTTTCTATATTGATTTCTTTCTTTCTTTCTTTCTTCATATCTTTCATTCGAGCTTTCATTCCTTCTCTCATTCTATCTTTAGTTTCTTTATTACTTTCTTACTTTCTTTCTTGATATCTTTCATTCTAGCTTTAATCCCTTCTCTCATTCTATCTTTAGTTTCTTTCTTACTTACTTTCATTTCTTTCTTTCTTGATATCTTTCATTCTAGCTTTAATCCCTTCTCTCATTCTATCATTAGTTTCTTTATTAGTTACTTTCTTTCTTTCTTCATATCTTTCATTCTAGATTTCATACCTTCTCTTATTTTATCTTTAGTTTCTTTATTAATTTCTTTCTTTCTTTCTTCATACCTTTCATTCTAGCTTTCATAGTTTCTCTCATTCTATCTTTAGTTTCTTTATTACTTTCTTTCTTTCTTTCTTGATATCTTTCATTCTATCTTTCATACCTTCTCTCGTTCTATCTTTAGTTTCCTGATTACTTTCTTACTTTCTTTCTTGATATCTTTCATTCTAGCTTTAATCCCTTCTCTCATTCTATCTTTAGTTTCTTTATTAGTTACTTTCTTTCTTTCTTGATATCTTTCATTCTAGATTTCATACCTTCTCTCATTTTATCTTTAGTTTCTTTATTAATTTCTTTCTTTCTTTCTTTCTTCATATCTTTCATTCTAGCTTTCATGCCTTCTCTCATTCTATCTTTAGTTTCTTTATTACTTTCTTTCTTTCTTTCTTGATATCTTTCATTCTATCTTTCATACCTTCTCTCATTCTATCTTTAGTTTCTTTATTACTTTCTTTCTTTCTTTCTTTCTTTCTTGATATCTTTCATTCTAGCTTACATACATTCTTTCATTCTATCTTTAGTTTCTCTATTAATTACTTTCTTTCTTTCTTTCTTTCTTTCTTTATTTCTTCCTTCATATCTCATTCTAGCTTTCATACCTTCTCTCATTCTATCTTTAGTTTCTTTATTACTTTCTTTCTTTCTTTTTTTTCTTGATATCTATCATTCTAGATCTCATACCTTCTCTCATTTTATCTTTAGTTTCTTTATTGATTTCTTTCTTTCTTCCTTTCTTGATATCTTTCATTCTAGCTTTCATACCTTCTCTCATTCTATCTATAGTTTCTTTTTTACTTACTTTCATTTCTTTCTTTCTTGATATCTTACATTCTAGCTTTCATACCTTCTCTCATTTTATCTTTAGTTTCTTTATTACTTTCTTTCTTTCTTTCTTTCCTCATATCTTTCATTCTATCTTTCACACCTTCTCTCGTTCTATCTTTAGTTTCGTTTTTACTTACTTTCATTTCTTTCTTTCTTGATATCTTTCATTCTAGCTTTAATCCCTTCTCTCAATTTATCTTTAGTTTCTTTATTAGTTACTTTCTTTCTTTCTTGATATCTTTCATTCTAGATTTCATACCTTCTCTCATTTTATCATTAGTTTCTTTATTAATTTCTTTCTTTCTTTCTTTCTTCATATCTTTCATTCGAGCTTTCATTCCTTCTCTCATTCTATCTTTAGTTTCTTTATTACTTTCTTACTTTCTTTCTTGATATCTTTCATTCTAGCTTTAATCCATTCTCTCATTCTATCTTTAGTTTTTTTTTTACTTACTTTCATTTCTTTCTTTCTTGATATCTTTCATTCTAGCTTTAATCCCTTCTCTCATTCTATCATTAGTTTCTTTATTAGTTACTTTCTTTCTTTCTTCATTTCTTTCATTCTAGATTTCATACCTTCTCTCATTTTATCTTTAGTTTCTTTATTAATTTCTTTCTTTCTATCTTCATATCTTTCATTCTAGCTTTCATAGTTTCTCTCATTCTATCTTTAGTTTCTTTATTACTTTCTTTCTTTCTTTCTTGATATCTTTCATTCTATCTTTCATACCTTCTCTCGTTCTATCTTTAGTTTCTTGATTACTTTCTTAGTTTCTTTCTTGATATCTTTCATTCTAGCTTTAATCCCTTCTCTCATTCTATCTTTAGTTTCTTTATTAGTTACTTTCTTTCTTTCTTGATATCTTTCATTCTAGATTTCATACCTTCTCTCATTTTATCTTTAGTTTCTTTATTAATTTCTTTCTTTCTTTCTTTCTTCATATCTTTCATTCTAGCTTTCATAGTTTCTCTCATTCTATCTTTAGTTTCTTTATTACTTTCTTTCTTTCTTTCTTGATATCTTTCATTCTATCTTTCATACCTTCTCTCGTTCTATCTTTAGTTTCTTGATTACTTTCTTAGTTTCTTTCTTGATATCTTTCATTCTAGCTTTAATCCCTTCTCACATTCTATCATTAGTTTCTTTATTAGTTACTTTCTTTCTTTCTTCATATCTTTCATTCTAGATTTCATACCTTCTCTCATTTTATCTTTAGTTTCTTTATTAATATCTTTCTTTCTTTCTTCATATCTTTCATTCTAGCTTTCATAATTTCTCTCATTCTATCTTTAGTTTCTTTATTACTTTCTTTCTTTCTTTCTTGATATCTTTCATTCTATCTTTCATACCTTCTCTCGTTCTATCTTTAGTTTCTTGATTACTTTCTTACTTTCTTTCTTGATATCTTTCATTCTAGCTTTAATCCCTTCTCTCATTCTATCTTTAGTTTCTTTATTAGTTACTTTCTTTCTTTCTTGATATCTTTCATTCTACATTTCATACCTTCTCTCATTTTATCTTTAGTTTCTTTATTAATTTCTTTCTTTCTTTCTTTCTTCATATCTTTCATTCTAGCTTTCATGCCTTCTCTCATTCTATCTTTAGTTTCTTTATTACTTTCTTTCTTTCTTTCTTTCTTGATATCTTTCATTCTATCTTTCATACCTTCTCTCGTTCTATCTTTAGTTTCTTTATTACTTTCTTTCTTTCCTTCTTTCTTTCTTTCTTTCTTTCTTTCTTGATATATTTCATTCTAGCTTTCATACCTTCTTTCATTATATCTATAGTTTCTCTATTAATTACTTTCTTTCTTTCTTTCTTTCTTTCTTGATATCTATCATTCTAGATTTCATACCTTCTCTCATTTTATCTTTAGTTTCTTTATTGATTTCTTTCTTTCTTCCTTTCTTGATATCTTTCATTCTAGCTTTCATACCTTCTCTCATTCTATCTATAGTTTCTTTTTTACTTACTTTCATTTCTTTCTTTCTTGATATCTTACATTCTAGCTTTCATACCTTCTCTCATTCTATCTTTAGTTTCTTTATTACTTTCTTACTTTCTTTCTTGATATCTTTCATTCTAGCTTTTATAACTTCTCTCATTCTTTCCTTAGTTTCCTTTTTACTTACTTTCATTTCTTTCTTTCTTGATATCATTCATTCTAGCTTTAAACCCTTCTCTCATTCTATCTTTAGTTTCTTTATTACTTTCTTTCTTTCTTTCTTGATATCTTTCATTCTATCTTTCATACCTTCTCTCGTTCTATCTTTAGTTTCTTTATTACTTTCTTACTTTCTTTCTTGATATCTTTCATTCTAGCTTTCATACCTTCTCTCATTCTATATTTACTTTCTTTTTTACTTACTTCAATTTTTTCTTTCTTTCTTGATATCTTTTATTCTAGCTTTAATACCTTCTCTCATTCTATCTTTAGTTTCTTTATTAGTTACTTTCTTTCTTTCTTGATATATTTCATTCTAGATTTCATACCTTCTCTTATTTTATCTTTAGTTTCTTTATTACTTTCTTTCTTTCTTTCTTTCTTTCTTGATATCTTACATTCTAGCTTTCATACATTCTTTCATTCTATCTTTAGTTTCTCTATTAATTACTTTCTTTCTTTCTTTCTTTCTTTCTTTCTTCCTTCATATCTCATTCTAGCTTTCATACCTTCTCTCATTCAACTTTAGTTTCTTTATTACTTTCTTTCTTTCTTGATATCTATCATTCTAGATCTCATACCTTCTCTCATTTTATCTTTAGTTTCTTTATTGATTTCTTTCTTTCTTCCTTTCTTGATATCTTTCATTCTAGCTTTCATACGTTCTCTCATTCTATCTATAGTTTCTTTTTTACTTACTTTCATTTCTTTCTTTCTTGATATCTTACATTCTAGCTTTCATCCCTTCTCTCATTTTATCTTTAGTTTCTTTTTTACTTACTTTCATTTCTTTCTTTCTTGATATCTTTCATTCTAGCTTTAATCCCTTCTCTCAATCTATCTTTAGTTTCTTTATTAGTTACTTTCTTTCTTTCTTGATATCTTTCATTCTAGATTTCATACCTTCTCTCATTTTATCTTTAGTTTCTTTATTAATTTCTTTCTTTCTTTCTTCATATCTTTCATTCTAGCTTTCATACCTTTTCTCATTCTATCTTTAGTTTCTTTATTACTTTCTTACTTTCTATCTTGATATCTTTCATTCTAGCTTTCATACCTTCTCTCATTCTTTCTTTAGTTTCTTTTTTACTTACTTTCATTTCTTTCTTTCTTGATATCTTTCATTCTAGCTTTAATCCCTTATGTCATTCTATCTTTACTTTCTTTCTTTCTTGATATCTTTCATTCTAGATTTCATACCTTCTCTCATTTTAACTTTAGTTTCTTTATTAATTAATTTCTTTCTTTCTTCATATCTTTCATTCTAGCTCTCATACCTTCTCTCATTCTATCTTTAGTTTCTTTATTACTTTCATTCTTTCTTTCTTGATATCTTTCATTCTATCTTTCATACCTTCTCTCGTTCTATCTTTAATTTCTTTATTACTTTCTTACTTGATATCTCTCATTCTAGCTTTCATACCTTCTCTCATTTTATCTTTAGTTTCTTTTTAACTTACTTCAATATTTCTTTCTTTCTTGTTATCTTTCATTCTAGCTTTAATACCTTCTCTCATTTTATCTTTAGTTTCTTTATTGATTTCTTTCTTTCTTTCTTGATATCTATCATAATAGATTTCATACCTTCTCTCATTTTATCTTTAGTTTCCTTATTGATTTCTTTCTTTCTTCCTTTCTTGATATCTTTCATTCTAGCTTTCATATCTTCTCTCATTCTATCTTTAGGTTCTTTTTTACTTACTTTCATTTCTTTCTTTCTTGATATGTTACATTCTAGCTTTCATAACTTCTCACGTTCTATCTTTAGTTTCTTTATTACTTTCTAACTTTTTATCTTGATATCTTTCATTCTAGCTTTCATACCTTCTCTCATTCTTTCTTTTGTTTCTATTTTACTTACTTTCATTTCTGTCTTTCTTGATATCTTTCATTCTAGCTTTAATCCCTTCTCTCATTCTATCTTTAGTTTTTTATTAGTTACTTTCTTTCTTTCTTGATATCTTTCATTCTAGATTTCATATCTTCTCTCATTTTATCTTTAGTTTCTTTATTGATTTCTTTCTTTCTTTCTTTCTTGATATCTTTCATTCTATCTTTCATACCTTATCTCGTTCTATCTCTAGTTTCTGTCTTACTTTCTTACTTTCTTTCTTGATATCTTTCATTCTAGCTTTCATACCTTCTCTCATTCTATCTTTAGTTTCTTTTTTACTTCAATTTTTTCTTTCTTTCTTGTTATCTTTCATTCTAGCTTTAATACATTCTCTCATTCTATCTTTAGTTTCTTTATTAGTTTCTTTCTTTCTTGATATATTTCATTCTAGCTTTCATAACTTCTCACGTTCTATCTTTAGTTTCTTTATTACTTTCTTACTTTTTATCTTGATATCTTTCATTCTTGCTTTCATACCTTCTCTCATTCTATCTTTAGTTTCTTTATTACTTTCTTTCTTTCTTTCTTGATATCTTTCATTCTATTTTTCATACCTTCTTTTCGTTCTGTCTTTAGTTTCTTTATTACTTTCTTTCTTTCTTTCTTTCTTTCTTGATATCTATCATTCTAGATCTCATACCTTCTCTCATTTTATCTTTAGTTTCTTTATTCATTTCTTTCTTTCTTGATATCTTTCATTCTAGCTTTCATACATTCTCTCATTCTATCTATAGTTTCTTTTTTACTTACTTTCATTTCTTTCTTTCTTGATAACTTACATTCGAGCTTTCATACCTTCTCTCATTTTATCTTTAGTTTCTTTATTACATTCTTTCTTTCTTTCTTCATATCTTTCATTCTATCTTTCACACCTTCTCTCGTTCTATCTTTAGTTTCTTTTTTACTTATTTTCATTTCTTTCTTTCTAGATATCTTTCATTCTAGCTTTAATCCCTTCTCTCAATCTATCTTTAGTTTCTTTATTAGTTACTTTCTTTCTTTCTTGATATCTGTAATTCTAGATTTCATACCTTCTCTCATATTATCTTTAGTTTCTTTATTTAATTTCTTTCTTTCTTTCTTCATATCTTTCATTCTAGCTTTAATCCCTTCTCTCATTCTATCTTTAGTTTCTTTATTAGTTACTTTCTTTCTTTCTCGATATCTTTCATTCTAGATTTCATACCTTCTCTCATTTTATCTTTAGTTTCTTTATTAATTTCTTTCTTTCTTTCTTTCTTCATATCTTTCATTCTAGCTTTCATGCCTTCTCTAATTCTATCTTTAGTTTATTACTTTCTTTCTTTCTTTCTTGATATCTTTCATTCTATCTTTCATACCTTCTCTCATTCTATCTTTAGTTTCTTTATTACTTTCTTTCTTTCCTTCTTTCTTTCTTTCTTTCTTGATATCTTTCATTCTAGCTTTCATACCTTCTTTCACTCTATCTATAGTTTCTCTATTAATTACTTTCTTTCTTTCTTTCTTTCTTCATAACTCATTCTAGCTTTCATACCTTCTCTCATTCAATCTTTAGTTTCTTTATTACTTTCTTTCTTTCTTTCTTTCTTGATATCTATCATTCTAGATTTCATACCTTCTCTCATTTTATCTTTAGTTTCTTTATTGATTTCTTTCTTCCTTCCTTTCTTGATATCTTTCATACTAGCTTTCATACCTTCTCTCATTCTATCTATAGTTTCTTTTTTACTTACTTTCATTTCTTTCTTTCTTGATATCTTACATTCTAGCTTTCATACCTTCTCTAATTCTATCTTTAGTTTCTTTATTACTTTCTTACTTTATTTCTTGATATCTTTCATTCTAGCTTTCATACCTTCTCTCATTCTTTCTTTAGTTTCTTTTTTACTTACTTCCATTTCTTTCTTTCTTGATATCTTTCATTCTAGCTTTAAACCCTTCTCTCATTCTATCTTTAGTTTCTTTATTAGTTACTTTCTTTATTTCTTGATATCTTTCATTCCAGATTTCATACCTTCTCTCATTCTATCTTTAGTTTCTTTATTACTTTCTTTCTTTCTTTCTTGATATCTTTCATTCTATCTTTCATACCTTCTCTCGTTCTATCTTTAGTTTCTTTATTACTTTCTTACTTTCTTTCTTGATATCTTTCATTCTAGCTTTCATACCTTCTCTCACTCTATCTTTACTTTCTTTTTTACTTACTTCAATTTTTTCTTTCTTTCTTGATGTCTTTCATACTAGCTTTAATACCTTCTCTTTCTATCTTTAGTTTCTTTATTAGTTACTTTTTTTCTTTCTTGATATATTTCATTCTAGATTTCATACCTTCTCTCATTTTATCTTTAGTTTCTTTATTGATTTCTTTCTTTCTTCACATCTTTCATTATAGCTTTCATACCTTCTCTCATTCTATCTTTAGTTTGTTTATTACTTTCTTCCTTTCTTTCTTTCTTGATATCTATCATTCTAGATTTCATAACTTCTCTCATTTTATCTTATTTTCTTTATTACTTTCTTTCTTTCTTTCTTTCTTTCTTGATATCTTTCATTCTAGCTTTCATACATTCTTTCATTCTCTCTTTAGTTTCTCTATTAATTACTTTCTTTCTTTCTTTCTTTCTTCCTTCTTTCATATCTCATTCTAGCTTTCATACCTTCTCTCATTCTATCTTTAGTTTCTTTATTACTTTCTTTCTTTCTTTCTTGATATCTATCATACTAGATCTCATACCTTCTCTCATTTTATTTTTAGTTTCTTTATTGATTTCTTTCTTTCTTCCTTTCTTGATATCTTTCATTCTAGCTTTCATACCTTCTCTCATTCTATCTATAGTTTCTTTTTTACTTACTTTCTTTTCTTTCTTTCTTGATATCTTACATTCTAGCTTTCATACCTTCTCTCATTTTATCTTTAGTTTCTTTATTACTTTCTTTCTTTCTTTCTTTCTTTCTTCATATCTTTCATTCTATCTTTCACACCTTCTCTCGTTCTCTCTTTAGTTTCTTTTTAATTACTTTCATTTCTTTCTTTCTTGATATCTTTCATCCTAGCTTTAATCCCTTCTCTCAATCTATCTTTAGTTTCTTTTTTAGTTACTTTCTTTCTTTCTTGATATCTTTCATTCTAGATTTCATACCTTCTCTCATTTTCTCTTTAGTTTCTTTATTAATTTCTTTCTTTCTTTCTTTCTTCATATCTTTCATTCTAGCTTTCATACCTTCTCTCATCCTATCTTTAGTTTCTTTATTACTTTCCTTCTTTCTTTCTTGATATCTTTCATTCTATCTTTCATACCTTCTCTCGTTCTATCTATAGTTTCTTTATTACTTTCTTACATTCTTTCTTGATATCTTTCATTCTAGCTTTAATCCCTTCTCTCATTCTATCTTTAGTTTCTTTTTTACTTACTTTCATTTCTTTCTTTCTTGATATCTTTCATTCTAGCTTTAATCCCTTCTCTCATTCTATCTTTAGTTTCTTTATTAGTTACTTTCTTTCTTTCTTGATATCTTTCATTCTAGATTTCATACCTTCTCTCATTTTATCTTTAGTTTCTTTATTAATTTCTTTCTTTCTTTCTTCATATCTTTCATTCTATCTTTCATACCTTCTCTCGTTCTATCTCTAGTTTCTGTCTTACTTTCTTACTTTCTTTCTTGATATCTTTCATTCTAGCTTTCATACCTTCTCTCATTCTATCTTTAGTTTCTTTTTTACTTCAATTTTTTCTTTCTTTCTTGTTATCTTTCATTCTAGCTTTAATACATTCTCTCATTCTATCTTTAGTTTCTTTATTAGTTTCTTTCTTTCTTGATATATTTCATTCTAGATTTCATAACTTCTCTCATTTTATCTTTAGTTTCTTTATTGATTTCTTTCTTTCTTTCTTTCTTCATATCATTCATTCTAGCTTTCATACCTTCTCTCATTCTATCTTTAGTTTCTTTATTACTTTCTTTCTTTCTTTCTTGATATCTATCATAATAGATTTCATACTTTCTCTCATTTTATTTTTAGTATCTTTATTGATTTCTTTCTTTCTTCCTTTCTTGATATCTTTCATTCTAGCTTTCATACCTTCTCTCATTCTATCTTTAGTTTCTTTATTACTTTCTTTCTTTCTTTCTTGATATCTTTCATTCTATTTTTCATACCTTCTTTTCGTTCTGTCTTTAGTTTCTTTATTACTTTCTTTCTTTCTTTCTTTCTTTCTTGATATCTATCATTCTAGATCTCATACCTTCTCTCATTTTATCTTTAGTTTCTTTATTGATTTCTTTCTTTCTTGATATCTTACATTCTAGCTTTCATACCTTCTCTCATTCTATCTATAGTTTCTTTTTTACTTACCTTCATTTCTTTCTTTCTCGATAACTTACATTCTAGCTTTCATACCTTCTCTCATTTTATCTTTAGTTTCTTTATTACTTTCTTTCTTTCTTCATATCTTTCATTCTATCTTTCACACCTTCTCTCGTTCTATCTTTAGTTTCTTTTTTACTTACTTTCATTTCTTTCTTTCTTGATATCTTTCATTCTAGCTTTAATCCCTTCTCTCAATCTATCTTTAGTTTCTTTATTAGTTACTTTCTTTCTTTCTTGATATCTTTCATTCTAGATTTCATACCTTCTCTCATATCATCTTTAGTTTCTTTATTTAATTTCTTTCTTTCTTTCTTCATATCTTTCATTCTAGCTTTAATCCCTTCTCTCATTCTATCTTTAGTTTCTTTATTAGTTACTTTCTTTCTTTCTTGATATCTTTCATTCTAGATTTCATACCTTCTCTCATTTTATCTTTAGTTTCTTTATTAATTTCTTTCTTTCTTTCTTCATATCTTTCATTCTAGCTTTCATGCCTTCTCTAATTCTATCTTTAGTTTCTTTATTACTTTCTTTCTTTCTTTCTTGATATCTTTCATTCTATCTTTCATACATTCTCTCATTCTTTCTTTAGTTTCTTTATTACTTTCTTTCTTTCCTTCTTTCTTTCTTTCTTTCTTGATATCTTTCATTCTAGCTTTCATACCTTCTTTCATTCTATCTATAGTTTCTCTATTAATTACTTTCTTTCTTTCTTTCTTTGTTTCTTCATAACTCATTCTTGCTTTCATACCTTCTCTCATTCAATCTTTAGTTTCTTTATTACTTTCTTTCTTTCTTTCTTTCTTTCTTTCTTTCTTGATATCTATCATTCTAGATTTCATACCTTCTCTCATCTTATCTTTAGTTTCTTTTTTGATTTCTTTCTTTCTTCCTTTCTTGATATCTTTCATACTAGCTTTCATACCTTCTCTCATTCTATCTATAGTTTCTTTTTTACTTACTTTCATTTCTTTCTTTCTTGATATCTTACATTCTAGCTTTCATACCTTCTCTCATTCTATCTTTAGTTTCTTTATTACTTTCTTACTTTATTTCTTGATATCTTTCATTCTAGCTTTCATACCTTCTCTCATTCTTTCTTTAGTTTCTTTTTTACTTACTTTCATTTCTTTCTTTCTTGATATCTTTCATTCTAGCTTTAAACTCTTCTCTCATTCTATCTTTAGTTTCTTTATTAGTTACTTTCTTTCTTTCTTGATATCTTTCATTCCAGATTTCATACCTTCTCTCATTCTATCTTTAGTGTCTTTATTACTTTCTTTCTTTCTTTCTTGATATCTTTCATTCTATCTTTCATACCTTCTCTCATATTATCTTTAGTTTCTTTATTACTTTCTTTCTTTCTTTCTTGATATCTTTCATTCTATCTTTCATACCTTCTCTCATTCTTTCTTTAGTTTCTTTATTACTTTCTTTCTTTCCTTCTTTCTTTCTTTCTTTCTTGATATCTTTCATTCTAGCTTTCATACCTTCTTTCATTCTATCTATAGTTTCTCTATTAATTACTTTCTTTCTTTCTTTCTTTGTTTCTTCATAACTCATTCTTGCTTTCATACCTTCTCTCATTCAATCTTTAGTTTCTTTATTACTTTCTTTCTTTCTTTCTTTCTTCCTTTCTTGATATCTTTCATACTAGCTTTCATACCTTCTCTCATTCTATCTATAGTTTCTTTTTTACTTACTTTCATTTCTTTCTTTCTTGATATCTTACATTCTAGCTTTCATACCTTCTCTCATTCTATCTTTAGTTTCTTTATTACTTTCTTACTTTATTTCTTGATATCTTTCATTCTAGCTTTCATACCTTCTCTCATTCTTTCTTTAGTTTCTTTTTTACTTACTTTCATTTCTTTCTTTCTTGATATCTTTCATTCTAGCTTTAAACCCTGCTCTCATTCTATCTTTAGTTTCTTTATTAGTTACTTTCTTTCTTTCTTGATATCTTTCATTCCAGATTTCATACCTTCTCTCATTCTATCTTTAGTTTCTTTATTACTTTCTTTCTTTCTTTCTTGATATCTTTCCTTCTATCTTTCATACCTTCTCTCATTCTATCTTTACTTTCTTTTTTACTTACTTCAATTTTTTCTTTCTTTCTTGATGTCTTTCATACTAGCTTTAATACCTTCTCTCATTCTATCTTTAGTTTCTTTATTAGTTACTTTCTTTCTTTCTTGATATATTTCATTCTAGATTTCATACCTTCTCTCATTTTATCTTTAGTTTCTTTATTGATTTCTTTCTTTCTTCACATCTTTCATTATAGCTTTCATACCTTCTCTCATTCTATCTTTAGTTTGTTTATTACTTTCTTCCTTTCTTTCTGTCTTGATATCTATCATTCTAGATTTCATACCTTCTCTCATTTTATCTTTAGTTTCTCTATTAATTACTTTCTTTCTTTCTTTCTTTCTTTCTTTCTTTCTTCCTTCATATCTCATTCTAGCTTTCATACCTTCTCTCATTCTATCTTTAGTTTCTTTATTACTTTCTTTCTTTCTTCCTTTCTTGATATCTTTCATTCTAGCTTTCATATCTTCTCTCATTCTATCTTTAGTTTCTTTATTACTTTCTTTCTTTCTTTCTTGATATCTATCATACTAGATCTCATACCTTCTCTCATTTTATCTTTAGTTTCTTTATTACTTTCGTTCTTTCTTTCTCTCTTTCTTCATATCTTTCATTCTATCTTTCACACCTTCTCTCGTTCTCTCTTTAGTTTCTTTTTAATTACTTTCATTTCTTTCTTTCTTGATATCTTTCATCCTAGCTTTAATCCCTTCTCTCAATCTATCTTTAGTTTCTTTTTTAGTTACTTTCTTACTTTCTTGATATCTTTCATTCTAGATTTCATACCTTCTCTCATTTTCTCTTTAATTTCTTTATTAATTTCTTTCTTTCTTTCTTTCTTCATATCTTTCATTCTAGCTTTCATACCTTCTCTCATTCTATCTTTAGTTTCTTTATTACTTTCTTTCTTTCTTTCTTGATATCTTTCATTCTATCTTTCATACCTTCTCTCGTTCTATCTATAGTTTCTTTATTACTTTCTTACATTCTTTCTTGATATCTTTCATTCTAGCTTTAATCCCTTCTCTCATTCTATCTTTAGTTTCTTTATTAGTTACTTTCTTTCTTTCTTGATATCTTTCATTCTAGATTTCATACCTTCTCTCCTTTTATCTTTAGTTTCTTTATTAATTTCTTTCTTTCTTTCTTCATATCTTTCATTCTAGCTTTCATACCTTCTCTCGTTCTATCTCTAGTTTCTGTCTTACTTTCTTACTTTCTTTCTTGATATCTTTCATTCTAGCTTTCATAACTTCTCTCATTCTATCTTTAGTTTCTTTATTAGTTTCTTTCTTTCTTGATATATTTCATTCTAGATTTCATACCTTCTCTCATTTTATCTTTAGTTTCTTTATTGATTTCTTTCTTTCTTTCTTCATATCATTCATTCTAGCTTTCATACCTTCTCTCATTCTATCTTTAGTTTCTTTATTACTTTCTTTCTTTCTTTCTTGATATCTATCATAATAGATTTCATACTTTCTCTCATTTTATCTTTAGTTTCTTTATTGATTTTTTTCTTTCTTCCTTTCTTGATATCTTTCATTCTAGCTTTCATACCTTCTCTCATTCTATCTATAGATTCTTTTTTATTTACTTTCATTTCTTTCTTTCTTGATATCTTAAATTCTTGCTTTCATACCTTCTCTCATTCTATCTTTAGTTTCTTTATTACTTTCTTTCTTTCTTTCTTGATATCTTTCATTCTATTTTTCATACCTTCTTTTCGTTCTGTCTTTAGTTTCTTTATTACTTTCTTTCTTTCTTTCTTGATATCTATCATTCTAGATCTCATACCTTCTCTCATTTTATCTTGAGTTTCTTTATTGATTTCTTTCTTTCTTGATATCTTTCATTCTAGCTTTCATACCTTCTCTCATTCTATCTATAGTTTCTTTTTTACTTACCTTCATTTCTTTCTTTCTCGATAACTTACATTCTAGCTTTCATACCTTCTCTCATTTTATCTTTAGTTTCTTTATTACTTTCTTTCTTTCTTCATATCTTTCATTCTATCTTTCACACCTTCTCTCGTTCTATCTTTAGTTTCTTTTTTACTTACTTTCATTTCTTTCTTTCTTGATATCTTTCATTCTAGCTTTAATCCCTTCTCTCAATCTATCTTTATTTTCTTTATTAGTTACTTTCTTTCTTTCTTGATATCTTTCATTCTAGATTTCATACCTTCTCTCATATTATCTTTAGTTTCTTTATTTAATTTCTTTCTTTCTTTCTTCATATCTTTCATTCTAGCTTTAATCCCTTCACTCATTCTATCTTTAGTTTCTTTATTAGTTACTTTCTTTCTTTCTTGATATCTTTCATTCTAGATTTCATACCTTCTCTCATTTTATCTTTAGTTTCTTTATTAATTTCTTTCTTTCTTTCTTCATATCTTTCATTCTAGCTTTCATGCCTTCTCTAATTCTATCTTTAGTTTCTTTATTACTTTCTTTCTTTCTTTCTTGATATCTTTCATTCTATCTTTCATACATTCTCTCATTCTTTCTTTAGTTTCTTTATTACTTTCTTTCTTTCCTTCTTTCTTTCTTTCTTTCTTGATATCTTTCATTCTAGCTTTCATACCTTCTTTCATTCTATCTATAGTTTCTCTATTAATTACTTTCTTTCTTTCTTTGTTTCTTCATAACTCATTATTGCTTTCATACCTTCTCTCGTTCAATCTTTAGTTTCTTTATTACTTTCTTTCTTTCTTTCTTTCTTTCTTTCTTGATATCTATCATTCTAGATTTCATACCTTCTCTCATTTTATCTTTAGTTTCTTTTTTGATTTCTTTCTTTCTTCCTTTCTTGATATCTTTCATACTAGCTTTCATACCTTCTCTCATTCTATCTATAGTTTCTTTTTTACTTACTTTCATTTCTTTCTTTCTTGCTATCTTACATTCTAGCTTTCATACCTTCTCTCATTCTATCTTTAGTTTCTTTATTACTTTCTTACTTTATTTCTTGATATCTTTCATTCTAGCTTTCATACCTTCTCTCATTCTTTCTTTAGTTTCTTTTTTACTTACTTTCATTTCTTTCTTTCTTGATATCTTTCATTCTAGCTTTAAACTCTTCTCTCATTCTATCTTTAGTTTCTTTATTAGTTACTTTCTTTCTTTCTTGATATCTTTCATTCCAGATTTCATACCTTCTCTCATTCTATCTTTAGTTTCTTTATTACTTTCTTTCTTTCTTTCTTGATATCTTTCATTCTATCTTTCATACCTTCTCTCGTTCTATCTATAGTTTCTTTATTACTTTCTTACATTCCTTCTTGATATCTTTCATTCTAGCTGTAATCCCTTCTCTCATTCTTTCTTTAGTTTCTTTTTTACTTACTTTCATTTCTTTCTTTCATGATATCTTTCATTCTAGCTTTAATCCCTTCTCTCATTCTATCTTTAGTTTCTTTATTAGTTACTTTCTTTCTTTCTTGATATCTTTCATTCTAGATTTCATACCTTCTCTCATTTTATCTTTAGTTTCTTTATTAATTTCTTTCTTTCTTTCTTCATATCTTTCATTCTAGCTTTCATACCTTCTCTCATTCTATCTTTAGTTTCTTTATTACTTTCTTTCTTTCTTGATATCTTTCATTCTATCTTTCATACCTTCTCTCGTTCTATCTCTAGTTTCTGTCTTACTTTCTTACTTTCTTTCTTGATATCTTTCATTCTAGCTTTCATACCTTTTCTCATTCTATCTTTAGTTTCTTTTTTACTTCAATTTTTTCTTTCTTTCTTGTTATCTCTCATTCTAGCTTTAATACATTCTCTCATTCTATCTTTAGTTTCTTTATTAGTTTCTTTCTTTCTTGATATATTTCATTCTAGATTTCATACCTTCTCTCATTTTATCTTTAGTTTCTTTACTGATTTCTTTCTTTCTTTCTTCATATCATTCATTCTAGCTTTCATACCTTCTCTCATTCTATCTTTAGTTTCTTTATTACTTTCATTCTTTCTTTCTTGATATCTATCATAATAGATTTCATACCTTCTCTCATTCTATCTTTAGTTTCTTTATTACTTTCTTTCTTTCTTTCTTGATATCTATCATAATAGATTTCATACTTTCTCTCATTTTATCTTTAGTTTCTTTATTGATTTCTTTCTTTCTTCCTTTCTTGATATCTTTCATTCTAGATTTCATTCCTTCTCTCATTCTATCTATAGTTTCTTTTTTTATTTACTTTCATTTCTTTCTTTCTTGATATCTTAAATTCTTGCTTTCATACCTTCTCTCATTCTATCTTTAGTTTCTTTATTACTTTCTTTCTTTCTTTCTTGATATCTTTCATTCTATTTTTCATACCTTCTTTTCGTTCTGTCTTTAGTTTCTTTATTACTTTCTTTCTTTCTATCTTTCTTTCTTGATATCTATCATTCTAGATCTCATACCTTCTCTCATTTTATCTTTAGTTTCTTTATTGATTTCTTTCTTTCTTGATATCTTTCATTCTAGCTTTCATACCTTCTCTCTTTCTATCTATAGTTTATTTTTTACTTACCTTCATTTCTTTCTTTCTCGATAACTTACATTCTAGCTTTCATACCTTCTCTCATTTTATCTTTAGTTTCTTTATTACTTTCTTTCTTTCTTCATATCTTTCATTCTATCTTTCACACCTTCTCTCGTTCTATCTTTAGTTTCTTTTTTACTTACTTTCATTTCTTTCTTTCTTGTTATCTTTCATTCTAGCTTTAATACCTTCTCTCAATCTATCTTTAGTTTCTATATTAGTTACTTTCTTTCTTTCTTGATATCTTTCATTCTAGATTTCATACCTTCTCTCATTTTATCTTTAGTTTCTTTATTAATTTCTTTCTTCCTTTCTTTCTTCATATCTTTCATTCCAGATTTCATACCTTCTCTCATTCTATCTTTAGTTTCTTTATTACTTTCTTTCTTTCTTTCTTGTTATCTTTCATTCTAGCTTTAATCCCTTCTCTCAATCTATCTTTAGTTTCTATATTAGTTACTTTCTTTCTTTCTTGATATCTTTCATTCTAGATTTCATACCTTCTCTCATTTTATCTTTAGTTTCTTTATTTAATTTCTTTCTTTCTTTCTTCATATCTTTCATTCTAGCTTTAATCCCTTCTCTCATTCTATCTTTAGTTTCTTTATTAGTTACTTTCTTTCTTTCTTGATATCTTTCATTCTAGATTTCATACCTTCTCTCATTTTATCTTTAGTTTCTTTATTAATTTCTTTCTTCCTTTCTTTCTTCATATCTTTCATTCCAGATTTCATACCTTCTCTCATTCTATCTTTAGTTTCTTTATTACTTTCTTTCTTTCTTTCTTGATATCTTTCATTCTATCTTTCATACCTTCTCTCATTCTTTCTTTTGTTTCTTTATTACTTTCTTTCTTTCCTTCTTTCTTCTTTCTTTCTTGATATCTTTCATTCTAGCTTTCATACCTTCTTTCATTCTATCTATAGTTTCTCTATTAATTACTTTCTTTCTTTCTTTCTTTGTTTCTTCATAACTCATTCTTGCTTTCATACCTTCTCTCATTCAATCTTTAGTTTCTTTATTACTTTCTTTCTTTCTTTCTTTCTTTCTTTCTTTCTTGATATCTATCATTCTAGATTTCATACCTTCTCTCATTTTATCTTTAGTTTCTTTTTTGATTTCTTTCTTTCTTCCTTTCTTGATATCTTTCATACTAGCTTTCATACCTTCTCTCATTCTATCTATAGTTTCTTTTTTACTTACTTTCTTTTCTTTCTTTCTTGATATCTTACATTCTAGCTTTCATACCTTCTCTCATTCTATCTTTAGTTTCTTTATTAGTTACTTTCTTTCTTTCTTGATATCTTTCATTCCAGATTTCATACCTTCTCTCATTCTATCTTTAGTTTCTTTATTACTTTCTTTCTTTCTTTATTGATATCTTTCATTCTATCTTTCATACCTTCTCTCGTTCTATCTTTAGTTTCTTTATTACTTTCTTACTTTCTTTCTTGATATCTTTCGTTCAAGCTTTCATACCTTCTCTCATTCTATCTTTACTTTCTTTTTTACTTACTTCAATTTTTTCTTTCTTACTTGATGTCTTTCATACTAGCTTTAATACCTTCTCTCATTCTATCTTTAGTTTCTTTAATAGTTACTTTCTTTCTTTCTTGATATATTTCATTCTAGATTTCATACCTTCTCTCATTTTATCTTTAGTTTCTTTATTGATTTCTTTCTTTCTTCACATCTTTCATTATAGCTTTCATACCTTCTCTCATTCTATCTTTAGTTTGTTTATTACTTTCTTCCTTTCTTTCTTTCTTGATATCTATCATTCTAGATTTCATACCTTCTCTCATTTTATCTTTAGTTTCTTTATTACTTTCTTTCTTTATTTCTTTCTTTCTTGATATCTTTCATTCTAGCTTTCATACATTCTTTCATTCTATCTTTAGTTTCTCTATTAATTACTTTCTTTCTTTCTTTCTTTCCTTCTTCCTTCATATCTCATTCTAGCTTTCATACCTTCTCTCATTCTATCTTT
Source organism: Intellagama lesueurii (assembly GCA_037013535.1). NCBI lineage: Eukaryota > Metazoa > Chordata > Lepidosauria > Squamata > Agamidae > Intellagama > Intellagama lesueurii. The sequence continues at coordinate 96,171,326 of JBAJHW010000002.1, forward strand.
AGTTTCTTTATTACTTTCTTTCTTTCTTTCTTGATATCTATCATACTAGATCTCATACCTTCTCTCATTTTATTTTTAGTTTCTTTATTGATTTCTTTCTTTCTTCCTTTCTTGATATCTTTCATTCTAGCTTTCATACCTTCTCTCATTCTATCTATAGTTTCTTTTTTACTCACTTTCATTTCTTTCTTTCTTGATATCTTACATTCTAGCTTTCATACCTTCTCTCATTTTATCTTTAGTTTCTTTATTACTTTCTTTCTTTCTTTCTTTCTTCATATCTTTCATTCTATCTTTCACACCTTCTCTCGTTCTATCTTTAGTTTCTTTTTAATTACTTTCATTTCTTTCTTTCTTGATATCTTTCATTCTAGCTTTAATCCCTTCTCTCATTCTATCTTTAGTTTCTTTATTAGTTACTTTCTTTCTTTCTTGATATCTTTCATTCTAGATTTCATACCTTCTCTCATTTTATCTTTAGTTTCTTTATTAATTTCTTTCTTTCTTTCTTCATATCTTTCATTCTAGCTTTCATACCTTCTCTCATTCTATCTTTAGTTTCTTTATTACTTTCTTTCTTTCTTCATATCTTTCATTCTATCTTTCATACCTTCTCTCGTTCTATCTCTAGTTTCTGTCTTACTTTCTTACTTTCTTTCTTGATATCTTTCATTCTAGCTTTCATACCTTCTCTCATTCTATCTTTAGTTTCTTTTTTACTTCAATTTTTTCTTTCTTTCTTGTTATCTTTCATTCTAGCTTTAATACATTCTCTCATTCTATCTTTAGTTTCTTTATTAGTTTCTTTCTTTCTTGATATATTTCATTCTAGCTTTCATACCTTCTCTCATTCTATCTTTAGTTTCTTTTTTATTTACTTTCATTTCTTTCTTTCTTGATATCTTAAATTCTTGCTTTCATACCTTCTCTCATTCTATCTTTAGTTTCTTTATTACTTAATTTCTTTCTTTCTTGATATCTTTCATTCTATTTTTCATACGTTCTTTTCGTTCTGTATTTAGTTTCTTTATTACTTTCTTTCTTTCTTTCTTTCTTTCTTGATATCTATCATTCTAGATCTCATACCTTCTCTCATTTTATCTTTAGTTTCTTTATTGATTTCTTTCTTTCTTGATATCTTTCATTCTAGCTCTCATACCTTCTCTCATTCTATCTATAGTTTCTTTTTTACTTACTTTCATTTCTTTCTTTCTTGATAACTTACATTCTAGCTTTCATACCTTCTCTCATTTTATCTTTAGTTTCTTTATTACTTTCTTTCTTTCTTCATATCTTTCATTCTATCTTTCACACCTTCTCTCGTTCTATCTTTAGTTTCTTTTTAATTACTTTCATTTCTTTCTTTCTTGATATCTTTCATTCTAGCTTTAATCCCTTCTCTCATTCTATCTTTAGTTTCTTTATTAGTTACTTTCTTTCTTTCTTGATATCTTTCATTCTAGATTTCATACCTTCTCTCATTTTATCTTTAGTTTCTTTATTAATTTCTTTCTTTCTTTCTTCATATCTTTCATTCTAGCTTTCATACCTTCTCTCATTCTATCTTTAGTTTCTTTATTACTTTCTTTCTTTCTTCATATCTTTCATTCTATCTTTCATACCTTCTCTCGTTCTATCTCTAGTTTCTGTCTTACTTTCTTACTTTCTTTCTTGATATCTTTCATTCTAGCTTTCATACCTTCTCTCATTCTATCTTTAGTTTCTTTTTTACTTCAATTTTTTCTTTCTTTCTTGTTATCTTTCATTCTAGCTTTAATACATTCTCTCATTCTATCTTTAGTTTCTTTATTAGTTTCTTTCTTTCTTGATATATTTCATTCTAGCTTTCATACCTTCTCTCATTCTATCTTTAGTTTCTTTTTTATTTACTTTCATTTCTTTCTTTCTTGATATCTTAAATTCTTGCTTTCATACCTTCTCTCATTCTATCTTTAGTTTCTTTATTACTTAATTTCTTTCTTTCTTGATATCTTTCATTCTATTTTTCATACGTTCTTTTCGTTCTGTATTTAGTTTCTTTATTACTTTCTTTCTTTCTTTCTTTCTTTCTTGATATCTATCATTCTAGATCTCATACCTTCTCTCATTTTATCTTTAGTTTCTTTATTGATTTCTTTCTTTCTTGATATCTTTCATTCTAGCTCTCATACCTTCTCTCATTCTATCTATAGTTTCTTTTTTACTTACTTTCATTTCTTTCTTTCTTGATAACTTACATTCTAGCTTTCATACCTTCTCTCATTTTATCTTTAGTTTCTTTATTACTTTCTTTCTTTCTTCATATCTTTCATTCTATCTTTCACACCTTCTCTCGTTCTATCTTTAGTTTCTTTTTAATTACTTTCATTTCTTTCTTTCTTGATATCTTTCATTCTAGCTTTAATCCCTTCTCTCATTCTATCTTTAGTTTCTTTATTAGTTACTTTCTTTCTTTCTTGATATCTTTCATTCTAGATTTCATACCTTCTCTCATTTTATCTTTAGTTTCTTTATTAATTTCTTTCTTTCTTTCTTCATATCTTTCATTCTAGCTTTCATACCTTCTCTCATTCTATCTTTAGTTTCTTTATTACTTTCTTTCTTTCTTCATATCTTTCATTCTATCTTTCATACCTTCTCTCGTTCTATCTCTAGTTTCTGTCTTACTTTCTTACTTTCTTTCTTGATATCTTTCATTCTAGCTTTCATACCTTCTCTCATTCTATCTTTAGTTTCTTTTTTACTTCAATTTTTTCTTTCTTTCTTGTTATCTTTCATTCTAGCTTTAATACATTCTCTCATTCTATCTTTAGTTTCTTTATTAGTTTCTTTCTTTCTTGATATATTTCATTCTAGCTTTCATACCTTCTCTCATTCTATCTTTAGTTTCTTTTTTATTTACTTTCATTTCTTTCTTTCTTGATATCTTAAATTCTTGCTTTCATACCTTCTCTCATTCTATATTTAGTTTCTTTATTACTTAATTTCTTTCTTTCTTGATATCTTTCATTCTATTTTTCATACGTTCTTTTCGTTCTGTATTTAGTTTCTTTATTACTTTCTTTCTTTCTTTCTTTCTTTCTTGATATCTATCATTCTAGATCTCATACCTTCTCTCATTTTATCTTTAGTTTCTTTATTGATTTCTTTCTTTCTTGATATCTTTCATTCTAGCTCTCATACCTTCTCTCATTCTATCTATAGTTTCTTTTTTACTTACTTTCATTTCTTTCTTTCTTGATAACTTACATTCTAGCTTTCATACCTTCTCTCATTTTATCTTTAGTTTCTTTATTACTTTCTTTCTTTCTTCATATCTTTCATTCTATCTTTCACACCTTCTCTCGTTCTATCTTTAGTTTCTTTTTTACTTACTTTCATTTCTTTCTTTCTTGATATCTTTCATTCTAGCTTTAATCCCTTCTCTCAATCTATCTTTAGTTTCTTTATTAGTTTCTTTCTTTCTTTCTTGATATCTTTCATTCTAGATTTCATACCTTCTCTCATATTATCTTTAGTTTCTTTATTAATTTCTTTCTTTCTTTCTTTCTTCATATCTTTCATTCTAGCTTTAATCCCTTCTCTCATTCTATCTTTAGTTTCTTTATTAGTTACTTTCTTTCTTTCTTGATATCTTTCATTCTAGATTTCATACCTTCTCTCATTTTATCTTTAGTTTCTTTATTAATTTCTTTCTTTCTTTCTTTCTTCATATCTTTCATTCTAGCTTTCATGCCTTCTGTAATTCTATCTTTAGTTTCTTTATTACTTTCTTTCTTTCCTTCTTTCTTTCTTTCTTTCTTGATATCTTTCATTCTAGCTTTCATAACTTCTTTCATTCTATCTATAGTTTCTCTATTAATTACTTCCTTTCTTTCTTTCTTTCTTTCTTCATAACTCATTCTAGCTTTCATACCTTCTCTCATTCAATCTTTAGTTTCTTTATTACTTTCTTTCTTTCTTTCTTTCTTTCTTTCTTGATATCTATCATTCTAGATTTCATACCTTCTCTCATTTTATCTTTAGTTTCTTTATTGATTTCTTTCTTTCTTCCTTTCTTGATATCTTTCATACTAGCTTTCATACCTTCTCTCATTCTATCTATAGTTTCTTTTTTACTTACTTTCATTTCTTTCTTTCTTGATATCTTACATTCTAGCTTTCATACCATCTCTCATTCTATCTTTAGTTTCTTTATTACTTTCTTACTTTATTTCTTGATATCTTTCATTCTAGCTTTAAACCCTTCTCTCATTCTATCTTTAGTTTCTTTATTAGTTACTTTCTTTCTTTCTTGATATCTTTCATACTAGCTTTAATACCTTCTCTCATTCTATCTTTAGTTTCTTTATTAGTTACTTTCTTTCTTTCTTGATATCTTTCATTCTATTTTTCATACGTTCTTTTCGTTCTGTATTTAGTTTCTTTATTACTTTCTTTCTTTCTTTCTTGATATCTATCATTCTAGATCTCATACCTTCTCTCATTTTATCTTTAGTTTCTTTATTGATTTCTTTCTTTCTTCACATCTTTCATTATAGCTTTCATACCTTCTCTCATTCTATCTTTAGTTTGTTTATTACTTTCTTCCTTTCTTTCTTTCTTGATATCTGTCATTCTAGATTTCATACCTTCTCTCATTTTATCTTTAGTTTCTTTATTACTTTCTTTCTTTCTTTCTTTCTTTCTTGATATCTATCATACTAGATCTCATACCTTCTCTCATTTTATTTTTAGTTTCTTTCTTGATTTCTTTCTTTCTTCCTTTCTTGATATCTTTCATTCTAGCTTTCATACCTTCTCTCATTCTATCTATAGTTTCTTTTTTACTTACTTTCATTTCTTTCTTTCTTGATATCTTACATTCTAGCTTTCATACCTTCTCTCATTTTATCTTTAGTTTCTTTATTACTTTCTTTCTTTCTTTCTTTCTTTCTTTCTTCATATCTTTCATTCTATCTTTCACACCTTCTCTCGTTCTATCTTTAGTTTCATTTTTACTTACTTTCATTTCTTTCTTTCTTGATATCTTTCATCCTAGCTTTAATCCCTTCTCTCAATCTATCTTTAGTTTGTTTATTAGATACTTTCTTTCTTTCTTGATATCTTTCATTCTAGATTTCATACCTTCTCTCATTTTATCTTTAGTTTCTTTATTAATTTCTTTCTTTCTTTCTTTCTTCACATCTTTCATTCTAGCTTTCATACCTTTTCATTCTATCTTTAGTTTCTTTATTACTTTCTTTCTTTCTTTCTTGATATCTTTCATTCTATCTTTCATACCATCTCTCGTTCTATCTATAGTTTCTTTATTACTTTCTTTCTTTCTTGATATCTTTCATTCTAGCTTTCATTCCTTCTCTCATTCTATCTTTACTTTCTTTTTAACTCACTTTCATTTCTTTCTTTCTTGATATCTTTCATTCTAGCTTTAATCCCTTCTCTCATTCTATCTTTAGTTTCTTTATTACTTTCTTTCTTTCTTTCTTGATATCTTTCATTCTAGATTTCATACCTTCTCTCATTTTATCTTTAGTTTCTTTATTAATTTCTTTCTTTCTTTCTTTCTTCACATCTTTCATTATAGCTTTCATGCCTTCTCTCATTCTATCTTTAGTTTCTTTATTACTTTCTTTCTTTCTTTCTTGATATCTTTCATTCTATCTTTCATACCTTCTCTCATTCTATCTTTAGTTCCTTTATTACTTTCTTTCTTTCCTTCTTTCTTTCTTTCTTTCTTTCTTTCTTGATATCTTTCATTCTAGCTTTCATACCTTCTTTCATTATATCTATAGTTTCTCTATTAATTACTTTCTTTCTTTCTTTCTTTCTTTCTTGATATCTATCATTCTAGATTTCATACCTTCTCTCATTTTATCTTTAGTTTCTTTATTGATTTCTTTCTTTCTTCCTTTCTTGATATCTTTCATTCTAGCTTTCATACCTTCTTTCATTATATCTATAGTTTCTCTATTAATTACTTTCTTTCTTTCTTTCTTTCTTTCTTGATATCTTTCATTCTATCTTTCATACCTTCTCTCGTTCTATCTTTAGTTTCTTTATTACTTTCTTACTTTCTTTCTTGATATCTTTCATTCTAGCTTTTATCCCTTCTCTCATTCTATCTTTAGTTTCTTTTTTACTTACTTTCATTTCTTTCTTTCTTGATATCTTTCATTCTAGCTTTAATCCCTTCTCTCATTCTATCATTAGTTTCTTTATTAGTTACTTTCTGTCTTTCTTTCTTGATATCTTTCATTCTAGATTTCATACCTTCTCTCATTTTATCTTTAGTTTCTTTATTAATTTCTTTCTTTCTTTCTTCATATCTTTCATTCTAGCTTTCATGCCTTCTCTCATTCTATCTTTAGTTTCTTTATTACTTTCTTTCTTTCTTTCTTGATATCTTTCATTCTATCTTTCATACCTTCTCTCATTCTATCTTTAGTTTCTTTATTACTTTCTTTCTTTCCTTCTTTCTTTCTTTCTTTCTTTCTTGATATCTTTCATTCTAGCTTTCATACCTTCTTTCATTATATCTATAGTTTCTCTATTAATTACTTTCTTTCTTTCTTTCTTTCTTTCTTGATATCTTTCATTCTATCTTTCATACCTTCTCTCGTTCTATCTTTAGTTTCTTTATTACTTTCTTACTTTCTTTCTTGATATCTTTCATTCTAGCTTTAATCCCTTCTCTCATTCTATCTTTAGTTTCTTTTTTACTTACTTTCATTTCTTTCTTTCTTGATATCTTTCATTCTAGCTTTAATCCCTTCTCTCATTCTATCATTAGTTTCTTTATTAGTTACTTTCTTTCTTTCTTTCTTGATATCTTTCATTCTAGATTTCATACCTTCTCTCATTTTATCTTTAGTTTCTTTATTAATTTCTTTCTTTCTTTCTTCATATCTTTCATTCTAGCTTTCATGCCTTCTCTCATTCTATCTTTAGTTTCTTTATTACTTTCTTTCTTTCTTTCTTGATATCTTTCATTCTATCTTTCATACCTTCTCTCATTCTATCTTTAGTTTCTTTATTACTTTCTTTCTTTCCTTCTTTCTTTCTTTCTTTCTTTCTTTCTTTCTTTCTTTCTTGATATCTTTCATTCTAGCTTTCATACCTTCTTTCATTATATCTATAGTTTATCTATTAATTACTTTCTTTCTTTCTTTCTTTCTTTCTTGATATCTATCATTCTAGATTTCATACCTTCTCTCATTTTATCTTTAGTTTCTTTATTGATTTCTTTCTTTCTTCCTTTCTTGATATCTTTCATTCTAGCTTTCATACCTTCTTTCATTATATCTATAATTTCTCTATTAATTACTTTCTTTCTTTCTTTCTTTCTTTCTTGATATCTATCATTCTAGATTTCATACCTTCTCTCATTCTATCTTTAGTTTCTTTATTACTTTCTTACATTCTTTCTTGATATCTTTCATTCTAGCTTTCATAACTTCTCTCATTCTTTCTTTAGTTTCCTTTTTACTTACTTTCATTTCTTTCTTTCTTGATATCTTTCATTCTAGCTTTAAACCCTTCTCTCATTCTATCTTTAGTTTCTTTATTAGTTACTTTCTTTCTTTCTTGATATCTTTCATTCTAGATTTCATACCTTCTCTCATTTTATCTTTAGTTTCTTTATTAATTTCTTTCTTTCTTTCTTTCTTTCTTCATATCTTTCATTCTAGCTTTCATACCTTCTCTCATTCTATCTCTACTTTCTTTATTACTTTCTTTCTTTCTTGATATCTTTCATTCTATCTTTCATACCTTCTCTCGTTCTATCTTTAGTTTCTTTATTACTTTCTTACTTTCTTTCTTGATATCTTTCATTCTAGCTTTCATACCTTCTCTCATTCTATCTTTACTTTCTTTTTTACTTACTTCAATTTTTTCTTTCTTTCTTGATATCTTTCATTCTAGCTTTAATACCTTCTCTCATTCTATCTTTAGTTTCTTTATTAGTTCCTTTCTTTCTTTCTTGATATATTTCATTCTAGATTTCATACCTTCTCTCATTTTATCTTTAGTTTCTTTATTAATTTCTTTCTTTCTTTCTTCATATCTTTCATTCTAGCTTTCATAGTTTCTCTCATTCTATCTTTAGTTTCTTTATTACTTTCTTTCTTTCTTTCTTGATATCTTTCATTCTATCTTTCATACCTTCTCTCGTTCTATCTTTAGTTTCTTGATTACTTTCTTAGTTTCTTTCTTGATATCTTTCATTCTAGCTTTAATACCTTCTCTCATTCTATCTTTAGTTTCTTTATTAGTTCCTTTCTTTCTTTCTTGATATATTTCATTCTAGATTTCATACCTTCTCTCATTCTATCTATAGTTTCTTTTTTACTTACTTTCATTTCTTTCTTTCTTGATATCTTACATTCTAGCTTTCATACCTTCTCTCATTTTATCTTTAGTTTCTTTATTACTTTCTTTCTTTCTTTCTTTCTTCATATCTTTCATTCTATCTTTCACACCTTCTCTCGTTCTATCTTTAGTTTCTTTATTACTTTCTTACTTTCTTTCTTGATAGCTTTCATTCTAGCTTTAATCCCTTCTCTCATTCTATCTTTAGTTTCTTTTTTACTTACTTTCATTTCTTTCTTTCTTGATATCTTTCATTCTAGCTTTAATCCCTTCTCTCATTCTATCATTAGTTTCTTTATTAGTTACTTTCTTTCTTTCTTGATATCTTTCATTCTAGATTTCATACCTTCTCTCATTTTATCTTTAGTTTCTTTATTAATTTCTTTCCTTCTTTCTTTCTTCATATCTTTCATTCTAGCTTTCATGCCTTCTCTCATTCTATCTTTAGTTTCTTTATTACTTTCTTTCTTTCTTTCTTGATATCTTTCATTCTATCTTTCATACCTTCTCTCATTCAATCTTTAGTTTCTTTACTTTCTTTCTTTCCTTCTTTCTTTCTTTCTTTCTTTCTTTCTTTCTTTCTTTCTTTCTTGATATCTTTCATTCTAGCTTTCATACCTTCTTTCATTATATCTATAGTTTCTCTATTAATTACTTTCTTTCTTTCTTTCTTTCTTTCTTGATATCTATCATTCTAGATTTCATACCTTCTCTCATTTTATCTTTAGTTTCTTTATTGATTTCTTTCTTTCTTCCTTTCTTGATATCTTTCATTCTAGCTTTCATACCTTCTTTCATTATATCTATAGTTTCTCTATTAATTACTTTCTTTCTTTCTTTCTTTCTTTCTTGATATCTATCATTCTAGATTTCATACCTTCCCTCATTCTATCTTTAGTTTCTTTATTACTTTCTTACTTTCTTTCTTGATATCTTTCATTCTAGCTTTCATAACTTCTCTCATTCTTTCTTTAGTTTCCTTTTTACTTACTTTCATTTCTTTCTTTCTTGATATCTTTCATTCTAGCTTTAAACCCTTCTCTCATTCTATCTTTAGTTTCTTTATTAGTTACTTTCTTTCTTTCTTGATATCTTTCATTCTAGATTTCATACCTTCTCTCATTTTATCTTTAGTTTCTTTATTAATTTCTTTCTTTCTTTCTTTCTTCATATCTTTCATTCTAGCTTTCATACCTTCTCTCATTCTATCTTTACTTTCTTTATTACTTTCTTTCTTTCTTGATATCTTTCATTCTATCTTTCATACCTTCTCTCGTTCTATCTTTAGTTTCTTTATTACTTTCTTACTTTCTTTCTTGATATCTTTCATTCTAGCTTTCATACCTTCTCTCATTCTATCTTTACTTTCTTTTTTACTTACTTCAATTTTTTCTTTCTTTCTTGATATCTTTCATTCTAGCTTTAATACCTTCTCTCATTCTATCTTTAGTTTCTTTATTAGTTCCTTTCTTTCTTTCTTGATATATTTCATTCTAGATTTCATACCTTCTCTCATTCTATCTATAGTTTCTTTTTTACTTACTTTCATTTCTTTCTTTCTTCACATCTTTCATTATAGCTTTCATGCCTTCTCTCATTCTATCTTTAGTTTCTTTATTACTTTTTCTTTCTTTCTTGATATCTTTCATTCTATCTTTCATACCTTCTCTCATTCTATCTTTAGTTTCTTTATTACTTTCTTTCTTTCCTTCTTTCTTTCTTTCTTTCTTTCTTTCTTTCTTGATATCTTTCATTCTAGCTTTCATACCTTCTTTCATTATATCTATAGTTTCTCTATTAATTACTTTCTTTCTTTCTTTCTTTCTTTCTTGATATCTATCATTCTAGATTTCATACCTTCTCTCATTTTATCTTTAGTTTCTTTATTGATTTCTTTCTTTCTTCCTTTCTTGATATCTTTCATTCTAGCTTTCATACCTTCTTTCATTATATCTATAGTTTCTCTATTAATTACTTTCTTTCTTTCTTTCTTTCTTTCTTGATATCTTTCATTCTATCTTTCATACCTTCTCTCGTTCTATCTTTAGTTTCTTTATTACTTTCTTACTTTCTTTCTTGATATCTTTCATTCTAGCTTTAATCCCTTCTCTCATTCTATCTTTAGTTTCTTTTTTACTTACTTTCATTTCTTTCTTTCTTGATATCTTTCATTCTAGCTTTAATCCCTTCTCTCATTCTATCATTAGTTTCTTTATTAGTTTCTTTCTTTCTTGATATCTTTCATTCTAGATTTCATACCTTCTCTCATTTTATCTTTAGTTTCTTTATTAATTTCTTTCTTTCTTTCTTCATATTTTTCATTCTAGCTTGCATAGTTTCTCTCATTCTATCTTTAGTTTCTTTATTACTTTCTTTCTTTCTTTCTTGATATCTTTCATTCTATCTTTCATACCTTCTCTCGTTCTATCTTTAGTTTCTTGATTACTTTCTTACTTTCTTTCTTGATATCTTTCATTCTAGCTTTAATCCCTTCTCTCATTCTATCTTTAGTTTCTTTATTAGTTACTTTCTTTCTTTCTTGATATCTTTCATTCTAGATCTCATACCTTCTCTCATTTTATCTTTAGTTTCTTTATTAATTTCTTTCTTTCTTTCTTTCTTCATATCTTTCATTCTAGCTTTCATGCCTTCAATCATTCTATCTTTAGTTTCTTTATTACTTTCTTTCTTTCTTTCTTGATATCTTTCATTCTATCTTTCATACCTTCTCTCATTCTATCTTTAGTTTCTTTATTACTTTCTTTCTTTCCTTCTTTCTTTCTTTCTTTCTTTCTTTCTTTCTTGATATCTTTCATTCTAGCTTTCATACCTTCTTTCATTATATCTATAGTTTCTCTATTAATTACTTTCTTTCTTTCTTTCTTTCTTTCTTGATATCTATCATTCTAGATTTCATACCTTCTCTCATTTTATCTTTAGTTTCTTTATTGATTTCTTTCTTTCTTCCTTTCTTGATATCTTTCATTCTAGCTTTCATACCTTCTTTCATTATATCTATAATTTCTCTATTAATTACTTTCTTTCTTTCTTTCTTTCTTTCTTGATATCTATCATTCTAGATGTCATACCTTCTCTCATTCTATCTTTAGTTTCTTTATTACTTTCTTACATTCTTTCTTGATATCTTTCATTCTAGCTTTCATAACTTCTCTCATTCTTTCTTTAGTTTCCTTTTTACTTACTTTCATTTCTTTCTTTTTTGATATCTTTCATTCTAGCTTTAAACCCTTCTCTCATTCTATCTTTAGTTTCTTTATTAGTTACTTTCTTTCTTTCTTGATATCTTTCATTCTAGATTTCATACCTTCTCTCATTTTATCTTTAGTTTCTTTATTAATTTCTTTCTTTCTTTCTTTCTTTCTTCATATCTTTCATTCTAGCTTTCATACCTTCTCTCATTCTATCTCTACTTTCTTTATTACTTTCTTTCTTTCTTGATATCTTTCATTCTATCTTTCATACCTTCTCTCGTTCTATCTTTAGTTTCTTTATTACTTTCTTACTTTCTTTCTTGATATCTTTCATTCTAGCTTTCATACCTTCTCTCATTCTATCTTTACTTTCTTTTTTACTTACTTCAATTTTTTCTTTCTTTCTTGATATCTTTCATTCTAGCTTTAATACCTTCTCTCATTCTATCTTTAGTTTCTTTATTAGTTCCTTTCTTTCTTTCTTGATATATTTCATTCTAGATTTCATACCTTCTCTCATTTTATCTTTAGTTTCTTTATTAATTTCTTTCTTTCTTTCTTCATATCTTTCATTCTAGCTTTCATAGTTTCTCTCATTCTATCTTTAGTTTCTTTATTACTTTCTTTCTTTCTTTCTTGATATCTTTCATTCTATCTTTCATACCTTCTCTCGTTCTATCTTTAGTTTCTTGATTACTTTCTTAGTTTCTTTCTTGATATCTTTCATTCTAGCTTTAATACCTTCTCTCATTCTATCTTTAGTTTCTTTATTAGTTCCTTTCTTTCTTTCTTGATATATTTCATTCTAGATTTCATACCTTCTCTCATTCTATCTATAGTTTCTTTTTTACTTACTTTCATTTCTTTCTTTCTTGATATCTTACATTCTATCTTTCATACCTTCTCTCATTTTATCTTTAGTTTCTTTATTACTTACTTTCTTTCTTTCTTTCTTCATATCTTTCATTCTATCTTTCACACCTTCTCTCGTTCTATCTTTAGTTTCTTTTTTACTTACTTTCATTTCTTTCTTTCTTGATATCTTTCATTCTATCTTTCATACCTTCTCTCGTTCTATCTTTAGTTTCTTTATTACTTTCTTACTTTCTTTCTTGATAGCTTTCATTCTAGCTTTAATCCCTTCTCTCATTCTATCTTTAGTTTCTTTTTTACTTACTTTCATTTCTTTCTTTCTTGATATCTTTCATTCTAGCTTTAATCCCTTCTCTCATTCTATCATTAGTTTCTTTATTAGTTACTTTCTTTCTTTCTTGATATCTTTCATTCTAGATTTCATACCTTCTCTCATTTTATCTTTAGTTTCTTTATTAATTTCTTTCTTTCTTTCTTTCTTCATATCTTTCATTCTAGCTTTCATGCCTTCTCTCATTCTATCTTTAGTTTCTTTATTACTTTCTTTCTTTCTTTCTTGATATCTTTCATTCTATCTTTCATACCTTCTCTCATTCTATCTTTAGTTTCTTTACTTTCTTTCTTTCCTTCCTTCTTTCTTTCTTTCTTTCTTTCTTTCTTTCTTTCTTTCTTTCTTTCTTTCTTTCTTTCTTTCTTGATATCCTTCATTCTAGCTTTCATACCTTCTTTCATTATATCTATAGTTTCTCTATTAATTACTTTCTTTCTTTCTTTCTTTCTTTCTTTCTTTCTTGATATCTATCATTCTAGATTTCATACCTTCTCTCATTTTATCTTTAGTTTCTTTATTGATTTCTTTCTTTCTTCCTTTCTTGATATCTTTCATTCTAGCTTTCATACCTTCTTTCATTATATCTATAGTTTCTCTATTAATTACTTTCTTTCTTTCTTTCTTTCTTTCTTGATATCTATCATTCTAGATTTCATACCTTCTCTCATTCTATCTTTAGTTTCTTTATTACTTTCTTACTTTCTTTCTTGATATCTTTCATTCTAGCTTTCATAACTTCTCTCATTCTTTCTTTAGTTTCCTTTTTACTTACTTTCATTTCTTTCTTTCTTGATATCTTTCATTCTAGCTTTAAACCCTTCTCTCATTCTATCTTTAGTTTCTTTATTAGTTACTTTCTTTCTTTCTTGATATCTTTCATTCTAGATTTCATACCTTCTCTCATTTTATCTTTAGTTTCTTTATTAATTTCTTTCTTTCTTTCTTTCTTTCTTCATATCTTTCATTCTAGCTTTCATACCTTCTCTCATTCTATCTTTAGTTTCTTTATTACTTTCTTTCTTTCTTGATATCTTTCATTCTATCTTTCATACCTTCTCTCGTTCTATCTTTAGTTTCTTGATTACTTTCTTACTTTCTTTCTTGATATCTTTCATTCTAGCTTTCATACCTTCTCTCATTCTATCTTTAGTTTCTTTATTAGTTCCTTTCTTTCTTTCTTGATATATTTCATTCTAGATTTCATACCTTCTCTCATTCTATCTATAGTTTCTTTTTTACTTACTTTCATTTCTTTCTTTCTTGATATCTTACATTCTAGCTTTCATACCTTCTCTCATTTTATCTTTAGTTTCTTTATTAGTTACTTTCTTTCTTTCTTTCTTCATATCTTTCATTCTATCTTTCACACCTTCTCTCGTTCTATCTTTAGTTTCTTTTTTACTTACTTTCATTTCTTTCTTTCTTGATATCTTTCATTCTATCTTTCATACCTTCTCTCGTTCTATCTTTAGTTTCTTTATTACTTTCTTACTTTCTTTCTTGATATCTTTCATTCTAGCTTTAATCCCTTCTCTCATTCTATCTTTAGTTTCTTTTTTACTTACTTTCATTTCTTTCTTTCTTGATATCTTTCATTCTAGCTTTAATCCCTTCTCTCATTCTATCATTAGTTTCTTTATTAGTTACTTTCTTTCTTTCTTGATATCTTTCATTCTAGATTTCATACCTTCTCTCATTTTATCTTTAGTTTCTTTATTAATTTCTTTCTTTCTTTCTTTCTTCATATCTTTCATTCTAGCTTTCATGCCTTCTCTCATTCTATCTTTAGTTTCTTTATTACTTTCTTTCTTTCATTCTTGATATCTTTCATTCTATCTTTCATACCTTCTCTCATTCTATCTTTAGTTTCTTTACTTTCTTTCTTTCCTTCCTTCTTTCTTTCTTTCTTTCTTTCTTTCTTTCTTTCTTTCTTTCTTTCTTTCTTTCTTGATATCTTTCATTCTAGCTTTCATACCTTCTTTCATTATATCTATAGTTTCTCTATTAATTACTTTCTTTCTTTCTCTCTTTCTTTCTTGATATCTATCATTCTAGATTTCATACCTTCTCTCATTTTATCTTTAGTTTCTTTATTGATTTCTTTCTTTCTTCCTTTCTTGATATCTTTCATTCTAGCTTTCATACCTTCTTTCATTATATCTATAGTTTCTCTATTAATTACTTTCTTTCTTTCTTTCTTTCTTTCTTGATATCTATCATTCTAGATTTCATACCTTCTCTCATTCTATCTTTAGTTTCTTTATTACTTTCTTACTTTCTTTCTTGATATCTTTCATTCTAGCTTTCATAACTTCTCTCATTCTTTCTTTAGTTTCCTTTTTACTTACTTTCATTTCTTTCTTTCTTGATATCTTTCATTCTAGCTTTAAACCCTTCTCTCATTCTATCTTTAGTTTCTTTATTAGTTACTTTCTTTCTTTCTTGATATCTTTCATTCTAGATTTCATACCTTCTCTCATTTTATCTTTAGTTTCTTTATTAATTTCTTTCTTTCTTTCTTTCTTTCTTCATATCTTTCATTCTAGCATTCATACCTTCTCTCATTCTATCTTTAGTTTCTTTATTACTTTCTTTCTTTCTTGATATCTTTCATTCTATCTTTCATACCTTCTCTCGTTCTATCTTTAGTTTCTTTATTACTTTCTTACTTTCTTTCTTGATATCTTTCATTCTAGCTTTCATACCTTCTCTCATTCTATCTTTACTTTCTTTTTTACTTACTTCAATTTTTTCTTTCTTTCTTGATATCTTTCATTCTAGCTTTAATACCTTCTCTCATTCTATCTTTAGTTTCTTTATTAGTTCCTTTCTTTCTTTCTTGATATATTTCATTCTAGATTTCATACCTTCTCTCATTCTATCTATAGTTTCTTTTTTACTTACTTTCATTTCTTTCTTTCTTGATATCTTACATTCTAGCTTTCATACCTTCTCTCATTTTATCTTTAGTTTCTTTATTACTTTCTTTCTTTCTTTCTTTCTTCATATCTTTCATTCTATCTTTCACACCTTCTCTCGTTCTATCTTTAGTTTCTTTTTTACTTACTTTCATTTCTTTCTTTCTTGATATCTTTCATTCTATCTTTCATACCTTCTCTCGTTCTATCTTTAGTTTCTTTATTACTTTCTTACTTTCTTTCTTGATATCTTTCATTCTAGCTTTAATCCCTTCTCTCATTCTATCTTTAGTTTCTTTTTTACTTACTTTCATTTCTTTCTTTCTTGATATCTTTCATTCTAGCTTTAATCCCTTCTCTCATTCTATCATTAGTTTCTTTATTAGTTACTTTCTTTCTTTCTTGATATCTTTCATTCTAGATTTCATACCTTCTCTCATTTTATCTTTAGTTTCTTTATTAATTTCTTTCTTTCTTTCTTTCTTCATATCTTTCATTCTAGCTTTCATGCCTTCTCTCATTCTATCTTTAGTTTCTTTATTACTTTCTTTCTTTCTTTCTTGATATCTTTCATTCTATCTTTCATACCTTCTCTCATTCTATCTTTAGTTTCTTTACTTTCTTTCTTTCCTTCTTTCTTTCTTTCTTTCTTTCTTTCTTTCTTTCTTGATATCTTTCATTCTAGCTTTCATACCTTCTTTCATTATATCTATAGTTTCTCTATTAATTACTTTCTTTCTTTCTTTCTTTCTTTCTTGATATCTATCATTCTAGATTTCATACCTTCTCTCATTTTATCTTTAGTTTCTTTATTGATTTCTTTCTTTCTTCCTTTCTTGATATCTTTCATTCTAGCTTTCATACCTTCTTTCATTATATCTATAGTTTCTCTATTAATTACTTTCTTTCTTTCTTTCTTTCTTTCTTGATATCTATCATTCTAGATTTCATACCTTCTCTCATTCTATCTTTAGTTTCTTTATTACTTTCTTACTTTCTTTCTTGATATCTTTCATTCTAGCTTTCATAACTTCTCTCATTCTTTCTTTAGTTTCCTTTTTACTTACTTTCATTTCTTTCTTTCTTGATTTCTTTCATTCTAGCTTTAAACCCTTCTCTCATTCTATCTTTAGTTTCTTTATTAGTTACTTTCTTTCTTTCTTGATATCTTTCATTCTAGATTTCATACCTTCTCTCATTTTATCTTTAGTTTCTTTATTACTTTCTTTCTTTCTTGATATCTTTCATTCTATCTTTCATACCTTCTCTCGTTCTATCTTTAGATTCTTTATTACTTTCTTACTTTCTTTCTTGATATCTTTCATTCTAGCTTTCATACCTTCTCTCATTCTATCTTTACTTTCTTTTTTACTTACTTCAATTTTTTCTTTCTTTCTTGATATCTTTCATTCTAGCTTTAATACCTTCTCTCATTCTATCTTTAGTTTCTTTATTAGTTCCTTTCTTTCTTTCTTGATATATTTCATTCTAGATTTCATACCTTCTCTCATTCTATCTATAGTTTCTTTTTTACTTACTTTCATTTCTTTCTTTCTTGATATCTTACATTCTAGCTTTCATACCTTCTCTCATTTTATCTTTAGTTTCTTTATTAATTTCTTTCTTTCTTCATATCTTTCATTCTAGCTTTCATAGTTTCTCTCATTCTATCTTTAGTTTCTTTATTACTTTCTTTCTTTCTTTCTTGATATCTTTCATTCTATCTTTCATACCTTCTCTCGTTCTATCTTTAGTTTCTTGATTACTTTCTTACTTTCTTTCTTGATATCTTTCATTCTAGCTTTAATCCCTTCTCTCATTCTATCTTTAGTTTCTTTATTAGTTACTTTCTTTCTTTCTTGATATCTTTCATTCTAGATTTCATACCTTCTCTCATTTTATCTTTAGTTTCTTTATTAATTTCTTTCTTTCTTTCTTTCTTCATATCTTTCATTCTAGCTTTCATGCCTTCTCTCATTCTATCTTTAGTTTCTTTATTACTTTCTTTCTTTCTTTCTTGATATCTTTCATTCTATCTTTCATACCTTCTCTCATTCTATCTTTAGTTTCTTTATTACTTTCTTTCTTTCCTTCTTTCTTTCTTTCTTTCTTTCTTTCTTTCTTTCTTGATATCTTTCATTCTAGCTTTCATACCTTCTTTCATTATATCTATAGTTTCTCTATTAATTACTTTCTTTCTTTCTTTCTTTCTTTCTTGATATCTATCATTCTAGATTTCATACCTTCTCTCATTTTATCTTTAGTTTCTTTATTGATTTCTTTCTTTCTTCCTTTCTTGATATCTTTCATTCTAGCTTTCATACCTTCTTTCATTATATCTATAATTTCTCTATTAATTACTTTCTTTCTTTCTTTCTTTCTTTCTTGATATCTATCATTCTAGATTTCATACCTTCTCTCATTCTATCTTTAGTTTCTTTATTACTTTCTTACATTCTTTCGTGATATCTTTCATTCTAGCTTTCATAACTTCTCTCATTCTTTCTTTAGTTTCCTTTTTACTTACTTTCATTTCTTTCTTTCTTGATATCTTTCATTCTAGCTTTAAACCCTTCTCTCATTCTATCTTTAGTTTCTTTATTAGTTACTTTCTTTCTTTCTTGATATCTTTCATTCTAGATTTCATACCTTCTCTCATTTTATCTTTAGTTTCTTTATTAATTTCTTTCTTTCTTTCTTTCTTTCTTCATATCTTTCATTCTAGCTTTCATACCTTCTCTCATTCTATCTCTACTTTCTTTATTACTTTCTTTCTTTCTTGATATCTTTCATTCTATCTTTCATACCTTCTCTCGTTCTATCTTTAGTTTCTTTATTACTTTCTTACTTTCTTTCTTGATATCTTTCATTCTAGCTTTCATACCTTCTCTCATTCTATCTTTACTTTCTTTTTTACTTACTTCAATTTTTTCTTTCTTTCTTGATATCTTTCATTCTAGCTTTAATACCTTCTCTCATTCTATGTTTAGTTTCTTTATTAGTTCCTTTCTTTCTTTCTTGATATATTTCATTCTAGATTTCATACCTTCTCTCATTTTATCTTTAGTTTCTTTATTAATTTCTTTCTTTCTTTCTTCATATCTTTCATTCTAGCTTTCATAGTTTCTCTCATTCTATCTTTAGTTTCTTTATTACTTTCTTTCTTTCTTTCTTGATATCTTTCATTCTATCTTTCATACCTTCTCTCGTTCTATCTTTAGTTTCTTGATTACTTTCTTAGTTTCTTTCTTGATATCTTTCATTCTAGCTTTAATACCTTCTCTCATTCTATCTTTAGTTTCTTTATTAGTTCCTTTCTTTCTTTCTTGATATATTTCATTCTAGATTTCATACCTTCTCTCATTCTATCTATAGTTTCTTTTTTACTTACTTTCATTTCTTTCTTTCTTGATATCTTACATTCTAGCTTTCATACCTTCTCTCATTTTATCTTTAGTTTCTTTATTACTTTCTTTCTTTCTTTCTTTCTTCATATCTTTCATTCTATCTTTCACACCTTCTCTCGTTCTATCTTTAGTTTCTTTTTTACTTACTTTCATTTCTTTCTTTCTTGATATCTTTCATTCTATCTTTCATACCTTCTCTCGTACTATCTTTAGTTTCTTTATTACTTTCTTACTTTCTTTCTTGATATCTTTCATTCTAGCTTTAATCCCTTCTCTCATTCTATCTTTAGTTTCTTTTTTACTTACTTTCATTTCTTTCTTTCTTGATATCTTTCATTCTAGCTTTAATCCCTTCTCTCATTCTATCATTAGTTTCTTTATTAGTTACTTTCTTTCTTTCTTGATATCTTTCATTCTAGATTTCATACCTTCTCTCATTTTATCTTTAGTTTCTTTATTAATTTCTTTCTTTCTTTCTTTCTTGATATCTTTCATTCTATCTTTCATACCTTCTCTCATTCTATCTTTAGTTTCTTTACTTTCTTTCTTTCCTTCTTTCTTTCTTTCTTTCTTTCTTTCTTTCTTTCTTTCTTTCTTTCTTGATATCTTTCATTCTAGCTTTCATACCTTCTTTCATTATATCTATAGTTTCTCTATTAATTACTTTCTTTCTTTCTTTCTTTCTTTCTTTCTTGATATCTATCATTCTAGATTTCATACCTTCTCTCATTTTATCTTTAGTTTCTTTATTGATTTCTTTCTTTCTTCCTTTCTTGATATCTTTCATTCTAGCTTTCATACCTTCTTTCATTATATCTATAGTTTCTCTATTAATTACTTTCTTTCTTTCTTTCTTTCTTTCTTGATATCTATCATTCTAGATTTCATACCTTCTCTCATTCTATCTTTAGTTTCTTTATTACTTTCTTACTTTCTTTCTTGATATCTTTCATTCTAGCTTTCATAACTTCTCTCATTCTTTCTTTAGTTTCCTTTTTACTTACTTTCATTTCTTTCTTTCTTGATATCTTTCATTCTAGCTTTAAACCCTTCTCTCATTCTATCTTTAGTTTCTTTATTAGTTACTTTCTTTCTTTCTTGATATCTTTCATTCTAGATTTCATACCTTCTCTCATTTTATCTTTAGTTTCTTTATTAATTTCTTTCTTTCTTTCTTTCTTTCTTCATATCTTTCATTCTAGCTTTCATACCTTCTCTCATTCTATCTTTAGTTTCTTTATTACTTTCTTTCTTTCTTGATATCTTTCATTCTATCTTTCATACCTTCTCTCGTTCTATCTTTAGTTTCTTTATTACTTTCTTACTTTCTTTCTTGATATCTTTCATTCTAGCTTTCATACCTTCTCTCATTCTATCTTTAGTTTCTTTATTAGTTCCTTTCTTTCTTTCTTGATATATTTCATTCTAGATTTCATACCTTCTCTCATTCTATCTATAGTTTCTTTTTTACTTACTTTCATTTCTTTCTTTCTTGATATCTTACATTCTAGCTTTCATACCTTCTCTCATTTTATCTTTAGTTTCTTTATTACTTTCTTTCTTTCTTTCTTTCTTCATATCTTTCATTCTATCTTTCACACCTTCTCTCGTTCTATCTTTAGTTTCTTTTTTACTTACTTTCATTTCTTTCTTTCTTGATATCTTTCATTTTATCTTTCATACCTTCTCTCGTTCTATCTTTAGTTTCTTTATTACTTTCTTACTTTCTTTCTTGATATCTTTCATTCTAGCTTTAATCCCTTCTCTCATTCTATCTTTAGTTTCTTTTTTACTTACTTTCATTTCTCTCTTTCTTGATATCTTTCATTCTAGCTTTAATCCCTTCTCTCATTCTATCATTAGTTTCTTTATTAGTTACTTTCTTTCTTTCTTGATATCTTTCATTCTAGATTTCATACCTTCTCTCATTTTATCTTTAGTTTCTTTATTAATTTCTTTCTTTCTTTCTTTCTTCATATCTTTCATTCTAGCTTTCATGCCTTCTCTCATTCTATCTTTAGTTTCTTTATTACTTTCTTTCTTTCTTTCTTGATATCTTTCATTCTATCTTTCATACCTTCTCTCATTCTATCTTTAGTTTCTTTACTTTCTTTCTTTCCTTCTTTCTTTCTTTCTTTCTTTCTTTCTTTCTTTCTTGATATATTTCATTCTAGCTTTCATACCTTCTTTCATTATATCTATAGTTTCTCTATTAATTACTTTCTTTCTTTCTTTCTTTCTTTCTTGATATCTATCATTCTAGATTTCATACCTTCTCTCATTTTATCTTTAGTTTCTTTATTGATTTCTTTCTTTCTTCCTTTCTTGATATCTTTCATTCTAGCTTTCATACCTTCTTTCATTATATCTATAGTTTCTCTATTAATTACTTTCTTTCTTTCTTTCTTTCTTTCTTGATATCTATCATTCTAGATTTCATACCTTCTCTCATTCTATCTTTAGTTTCTTTATTACTTTCTTACTTTCTTTCTTGATATCTTTCATTCTAGCTTTCATAACTTCTCTCATTCTTTCTTTAGTTTCCTTTTTACTTACTTTCATTTCTTTCTTTCTTGATATCTTTCATTCTAGCTTTAAACCCTTCTCTCATTCTATCTTTAGTTTCTTTATTAGTTACTTTCTTTCTTTCTTGATATCTTTCATTCTAGATTTCATACCTTCTCTCATTTTATCTTTAGTTTCTTTATTAATTTCTTTCTTTCTTTCTTCATATCTTTCATTCTAGCTTTCATAGTTTCTCTCATTCTATCTTTAGTTTCTTTATTACTTTCTTTATTTCTTTCTTGATATCTTTCATTCTATCTTTCATACCTTCTCTCATTCTATCTTTAGTTTCTTTATTACTTTCTTTCTTTCCTTCTTTCTTTCTTTCTTTCTTTCTTTCTTTCTTTCTTTCTTTCTTGATATCTTTCATTCTAGCTTTCATACCTTCTTTCATTATATCTATAGTTTCTCTATTAATTACTTTCTTTCTTTCTTTCTTTCTTTCTTTCTTGATATCTATCATTCTAGATTTCATACCTTCTCTCATTTTATCTTTAGTTTCTTTATTGATTTCTTTCTTTCTTCCTTTCTTGATATCTTTCATTCTAGCTTTCATACGTTCTTTCATTATATCTATAGTTTCTCTATTAATTACTTTCTTTCTTTCTTTCTTTCTTTCTTGATATCTATCATTCTAGATTTCATACCTTCTCTCATTCTATCTTTAGTTTCTTTATTACTTTCTTACTTTCTTTCTTGATATCTTTCATTCTAGCTTTCATAACTTCTCTCATTCTTTCTTTAGTTTCCTTTTTACTTACTTTCATTTCTTTCTTTCTTGATATCTTTCATTCTAGCTTTAAACCCTTCTCTCATTCTATCTTTAGTTTCTTTATTAGTTACTTTCTTTCTTTCTTGATATCTTTCATTCTAGATTTCATACCTTCTCTCATTTTATCTTTAGTTTCTTTATTAATTTCTTTCTTTCTTTCTTTCTTTCTTCATATCTTTCATTCTAGCTTTCATACCTTCTCTCATTCTATCTTTACTTTCTTTATTACTTTCTTTCTTTCTTGATATCTTCCATTCTATCTTTCATACCTTCTCTCGTTCTATCTTTAGTTTCTTTATTACTTTCTTACTTTCTTTCTTGATATCTTTCATTCTAGCTTTCATACCTTCTCTCATTCTATCTTTACTTTCTTTTTTACTTACTTCAATTTTTTCTTTCTTTCTTGATATCTTTCATTCTAGCTTTAATACCTTCTCTCATTCTATCTTTAGTTTCTTTATTAGTTCCTTTCTTTCTTTCTTGATATATTTCATTCTAGATTTCATACCTTCTCTCATTTTATCTTTAGTTTCTTTATTAATTTCTTTCTTTCTTTCTTCATATCTTTCATTCTAGCTTTCATAGTTTCTCTCATTCTATCTTTAGTTTCTTTATTACTTTCTTTCTTTCTTTCTTGATATCTTTCATTCTATCTTTCATACTTTCTCTCGTTCTATCTTTAGTTTCTTGATTACTTTCTTACTTTCTTTCTTGATATCTTTCATTCTAGCTTTAATACCTTCTCTCATTCTATCTTTAGTTTCTTTATTAGTTCCTTTCTTTCTTTCTTGATATATTTCATTCTAGATTTCATACCTTCTCTCATTCTATCTATAGTTTCTTTTTTACTTACTTTCATTTCTTTCTTTCTTGATATCTTACATTCTAGCTTTCATACCTTCTCTCATTTTATCTTTAGTTTCTTTATTACTTTCTTTCTTTCTTTCTTTCTTCATATCTTTCATTCTATCTTTCACACCTTCTCTCGTTCTATCTTTAGTTTCTTTTTTACTTACTTTCATTTCTTTCTTTCTTGATATCTTTCATTCTAGCTTTAATCCCTTCTCTCATTCTATCATTAGTTTCTTTATTAGTTACTTTCTTTCTTTCTTGATATCTTTCATTCTAGATTTCATACCTTCTCTCATTTTATCTTTAGTTTCTTTATTAATTTCTTTCTTTCTTTCTTTCTTCATATCTTTCATTCTAGCTTTCATGCCTTCTCTCATTCTATCTTTAGTTTCTTTATTACTTTCTTTCTTTCTTTCTTGATATCTTTCATTCTATCTTTCATACCTTCTCTCATTCTATCTTTAGTTTCTTTACTTTCTTTCTTTCCTTCTTTCTTTCTTTCTTTCTTTCTTTCTTTCTTTCTTGATATCTTTCATTCTAGCTTTCATACCTTCTTTCATTATATCTATAGTTTCTCTATTAATTACTTTCTTTCTTTCTTTCTTTCTTTCTTGATATCTATCATTCTAGATTTCATACCTTCTCTCATTTTATCTTTAGTTTCTTTATTGATTTCTTTCTTTCTTCCTTTCTTGATATCTTTCATTCTAGCTTTCATACGTTCTTTCATTATATCTATAGTTTCTCTATTAATTACTTTCTTTCTTTCTTTCTTTCTTTCTTGATATCTATCATTCTAGATTTCATACCTTCTCTCATTCTATCTTTAGTTTCTTTATTACTTTCTTACTTTCTTTCTTGATATCTTTCATTCTAGCTTTCATAACTTCTCTCATTCTTTCTTTAGTTTCCTTTTTACTTACTTTCATTTCTTTCTTTCTTGATATCTTTCATTCTAGCTTTAAACCCTTCTCTCATTCTATCTTTAGTTTCTTTATTAGTTACTTTCTTTCTTTCTTGATATCTTTCATTCTAGATTTCATACCTTCTCTCATTTTATCTTTAGTTTCTTTATTAATTTCTTTCTTTCTTTCTTTCTTTCTTCATATCTTTCATTCTAGCTTTCATACCTTCTCTCATTCTATCTTTACTTTCTTTATTACTTTCTTTCTTTCTTGATATCTTTCATTCTATCTTTCATACCTTCTCTCGTTCTATCTTTAGATTCTTTATTACTTTCTTACTTTCTTTCTTGATATCTTTCATTCTAGCTTTCATACCTTCTCTCATTCTATCTTTACTTTCTTTTTTACTTACTTCAATTTTTTCTTTCTTTCTTGATATCTTTCATTCTAGCTTTAATACCTTCTCTCATTCTATCTTTAGTTTCTTTATTAGTTCCTTTCTTTCTTTCTTGATATATTTCATTCTAGATTTCATACCTTCTCTCATTCTATCTATAGTTTCTTTTTTACTTACTTTCATTTCTTTCTTTCTTGATATCTTACATTCTAGCTTTCATACCTTCTCTCATTTTATCTTTAGTTTCTTTATTAATTTCTTTCTTTCTTCATATCTTTCATTCTAGCTTTCATAGTTTCTCTCATTCTATCTTTAGTTTCTTTATTACTTTCTTTCTTTCTTTCTTGATATCTTTCATTCTATCTTTCATACCTTCTCTCGTTCTATCTTTAGTTTCTTGATTACTTTCTTACTTTCTTTCTTGATATCTTTCATTCTAGCTTTAATCCCTTCTCTCATTCTATCTTTAGTTTCTTTATTAGTTACTTTCTTTCTTTCTTGATATCTTTCATTCTAGATTTCATACCTTCTCTCATTTTATCTTTAGTTTCTTTATTAATTTCTTTCTTTCTTTCTTTCTTCATATCTTTCATTCTAGCTTTCATGCCTTCTCTCATTCTATCTTTAGTTTCTTTATTACTTTCTTTCTTTCTTTCTTGATATCTTTCATTCTATCTTTCATACCTTCTCTCATTCTATCTTTAGTTTCTTTATTACTTTCTTTCCTTCTTTCTTTCTTTCTTTCTTTCTTTCTTTCTTTCTTGATATCTTTCATTCTAGCTTTCATACCTTCTTTCATTATATCTATAGTTTCTCTATTAATTACTTTCTTTCTTTCTTTCTTTCTTTCTTGATATCTATCATTCTAGATTTCATACCTTCTCTCATTTTATCTTTAGTTTCTTTATTGATTTCTTTCTTTCTTCCTTTCTTGATATCTTTCATTCTAGCTTTCATACCTTCTTTCATTATATCTATAATTTCTCTATTAATTACTTTCTTTCTTTCTTTCTTTCTTTCTTGATATCTATCATTCTAGATTTCATACCTTCTCTCATTCTATCTTTAGTTTCTTTATTACTTTCTTACATTCTTTCTTGATATCTTTCATTCTAGCTTTCATAACTTCTCTCATTCTTTCTTTAGTTTCCTTTTTACTTACTTTCATTTCTTTCTTTCTTGATATCTTTCATTCTAGCTTTAAACCCTTCTCTCATTCTATCTTTAGTTTCTTTATTAGTTACTTTCTTTCTTTCTTGATATCTTTCATTCTAGATTTCATACCTTCTCTCATTTTATCTTTAGTTTCTTTATTAATTTCTTTCTTTCTTTCTTTCTTTCTTCATATCTTTCATTCTAGCTTTCATACCTTCTCTCATTCTATCTCTACTTTCTTTATTACTTTCTTTCTTTCTTGATATCTTTCATTCTATCTTTCATACCTTCTCTCGTTCTATCTTTAGTTTCTTTATTACTTTCTTACTTTCTTTCTTGATATCTTTCATTCTAGCTTTCATACCTTCTCTCATTCTATCTTTACTTTCTTTTTTACTTACTTCAATTTTTTCTTTCTTTCTTGATATCTTTCATTCTAGCTTTAATACCTTCTCTCATTCTATGTTTAGTTTCTTTATTAGTTCCTTTCTTTCTTTCTTGATATATTTCATTCTAGATTTCATACCTTCTCTCATTTTATCTTTAGTTTCTTTATTAATTTCTTTCTTTCTTTCTTGATATCTTTCATTCTAGCTTTCATAGTTTCTCTCATTCTATCTTTAGTTTCTTTATTACTTTCTTTCTTTCTTTCTTGATATCTTTCATTCTATCTTTCATACCTTCTCTCGTTCTATCTTTAGTTTCTTGATTACTTTCTTAGTTTCTTTCTTGATATCTTTCATTCTAGCTTTAATACCTTCTCTCATTCTATCTTTAGTTTCTTTATTAGTTCCTTTCTTTCTTTCTTGATATATTTCATTCTAGATTTCATACCTTCTCTCATTCTATCTATAGTTTCTTTTTTACTTACTTTCATTTCTTTCTTTCTTGATATCTTACATTCTAGCTTTCATACCTTCTCTCATTTTATCTTTAGTTTCTTTATTACTTTCTTTCTTTCTTTCTTTCTTCATATCTTTCATTCTATCTTTCACACCTTCTCTCGTTCTATCTTTAGTTTCTTTTTTACTTACTTTCATTTCTTTCTTTCTTGATATCTTTCATTCTATCTTTCATACCTTCTCTCGTACTATCTTTAGTTTCTTTATTACTTTCTTCCTTTCTTTCTTGATATCTTTCATTCTAGCTTTAATCCCTTCTCTCATTCTATCTTTAGTTTCTTTTTTACTTACTTTCATTTCTTTCTTTCTTGATATCTTTCATTCTAGCTTTAATCCCTTCTCTCATTCTATCATTAGTTTCTTTATTAGTTACTTTCTTTCTTTCTTGATATCTTTCATTCTAGATTTCATACCTTCTCTCATTTTATCTTTAGTTTCTTTATTAATTTCTTTCTTTCTTTCTTTCTTCATATCTTTCATTCTAGCTTTCATGCCTTCTCTCATTCTATCTTTAGTTTCTTTATTACTTTCTTTCTTTCTTTCTTGATATCTTTCATTCTATCTTTCATACCTTCTCTCATTCTATCTTTAGTTTCTTTACTTTCTTTCTTTCCTTCTTTCTTTCTTTCTTTCTTTCTTTCTTTCTTTCTTTCTTTCTTGATATCTTTCATTCTAGCTTTCATACCTTCTTTCATTATATCTATAGTTTCTCTATTAATTACTTTCTTTCTTTCTTTCTTTCTTTCTTTCTTGATATCTATCATTCTAGATTTCATACCTTCTCTCATTTTATCTTTAGTTTCTTTATTGATTTCTTTCTTTCTTCCTTTCTTGATATCTTTCATTCTAGCTTTCATACCTTCTTTCATTATATCTATAGTTTCTCTATTAATTACTTTCTTTCTTTCTTTCTTTCTTTCTTGATATCTATCATTCTAGATTTCATACCTTCTCTCATTCTATCTTTAGTTTCTTTATTACTTTCTTACTTTCTTTCTTGATATCTTTCATTCTAGCTTTCATAACTTCTCTCATTCTTTCTTTAGTTTCCTTTTTACTTACTTTCATTTCTTTCTTTCTTGATATCTTTCATTCTAGCTTTAAACCCTTCTCTCATTCTATCTTTTGTTTCTTTATTAGTTACTTTCTTTCTTTCTTGATATCTTTCATTCTAGATTTCATACCTTCTCTCATTTTATCTTTAGTTTCTTTATTAATTTCTTTCTTTCTTTCTTTCTTTCTTCATATCTTTCATTCTAGCTTTCATACCTTCTCTCATTCTATCTTTAGTTTCTTTATTACTTTCTTTCTTTCTTGATATCTTTCATTCTATCTTTCATACCTTCTCTCGTTCTATCTTTAGTTTCTTTATTACTTTCTTACTTTCTTTCTTGATATCTTTCATTCTAGCTCTCATACCTTCTCTCATTCTATCTTTAGTTTCTTTATTAGTTCCTTTCTTTCTTTCCTGATATATTTCATTCTAGATTTCATACCTTCTCTCATTCTATCTATAGTTTCTTTTTTACTTACTTTCATTTCTTTCTTTCTTGATATCTTACATTCTAGCTTTCATACCTTCTCTCATTTTATCTTTAGTTTCTTTATTACTTTCTTTCTTTCTTTCTTTCTTCATATCTTTCATTCTATCTTTCACACCTTCTCTCGTTCTATCTTTAGTTTCTTTTTTACTTACTTTCATTTCTTTCTTTCTTGATATCTTTCATTCTATCTTTCATACCTTCTCTCGTTCTATCTTTAGTTTCTTTATTACTTTCTTACTTTCTTTCTTGATATCTTTCATTCTAGCTTTAATCCCTTCTCTCATTCTATCTTTAGTTTCTTTTTTACTTACTTTCATTTCTTTCTTTCTTGATATCTTTCATTCTAGCTTTAATCCCTTCTCTCATTCTATCATTAGTTTCTTTATTAGTTACTTTCTTTCTTTCTTGATATCTTTCATTCTAGATTTCATACCTTCTCTCATTTTATCTTTAGTTTCTTTATTAATTTCTTTCTTTCTTTCTTTCTTCATATCTTTCATTCTAGCTTTCATGCCTTCTCTCATTCTATCTTTAGTTTCTTTATTACTTTCTTTCTTTCTTTCTTGATATCTTTCATTCTATCTTTCATACCTTCTCTCATTCTATCTTTAGTTTCTTTACTTTCTTTCTTTCCTTCTTTCTTTCTTTCTTTCTTTCTTTCTTTCTTTCTTGATATATTTCATTCTAGCTTTCATACCTTCTTTCATTATATCTATAGTTTCTCTATTAATTACTTTCTTTCTTTCTTTCTTTCTTTCTTGATATCTATCATTCTAGATTTCATACCTTCTCTCATTTTATCTTTAGTTTCTTTATTGATTTCTTTCTTTCTTCCTTTCTTGATATCTTTCATTCTAGCTTTCATACCTTCTTTCATTATATCTATAGTTTCTCTATTAATTACTTTCTTTCTTTCTTTCTTTCTTTCTTGATATCTATCATTCTAGATTTCATACCTTCTCTCATTCTATCTTTAGTTTCTTTATTACTTTCTTACTTTCTTTCTTGATATCTTTCATTCTAGCTTTCATAACTTCTCTCATTCTTTCTTTAGTTTCCTTTTTACTTACTTTCATTTCTTTCTTTCTTGATATCTTTCATTCTAGCTTTAAACCCTTCTCTCATTCTATCTTTAGTTTCTTTATTAGTTACTTTCTTTCTTTCTTGATATCTTTCATTCTAGATTTCATACCTTCTCTCATTTTATCTTTAGTTTCTTTATTAATTTCTTTCTTTCTTTCTTCATATCTTTCATTCTAGCTTTCATAGTTTCTCTCATTCTATCTTTAGTTTCTTTATTACTTTCTTTATTTCTTTCTTGATATCTTTCATTCTATCTTTCATACCTTCTCTCATTCTATCTTTAGTTTCTTTATTACTTTCTTTCTTTCCTTCTTTCTTTCTTTCTTTCTTTCTTTCTTTCTTTCTTTCTTTCTTGATATCTTTCATTCTAGCTTTCATACCTTCTTTCATTATATCTATAGTTTCTCTATTAATTACTTTCTTTCCTTCTTTCTTTCTTTCTTTCTTGATATCTATCATTCTAGATTTCATACCTTCTCTCATTTTATCTTTAGTTTCTTTATTGATTTCTTTCTTTCTTCCTTTCTTGATATCTTTCATTCTAGCTTTCATACGTTCTTTCATTATATCTATAGTTTCTCTATTAATTACTTTCTTTCTTTCTTTCTTTCTTTCTTGATATCTATCATTCTAGATTTCATACCTTCTCTCATTCTATCTTTAGTTTCTTTATTACTTTCTTACTTTCTTTCTTGATATCTTTCATTCTAGCTTTCATAACTTCTCTCATTCTTTCTTTAGTTTCCTTTTTACTTACTTTCATTTCTTTCTTTCTTGATATCTTTCATTCTAGCTTTCATACCTTCTTTCATTATATCTATAGTTTCTCTATTAATTACTTTCTTTCTTTCTTTCTTTCTTTCTTGATATCTATCATTCTAGATTTCATACCTTCTCTCATTCTATCTTTAGTTTCTTTATTACTTTCTTACTTTCTTTCTTGATATCTTTCATTCTAGCTTTCATAACTTCTCTCATTCTTTCTTTAGTTTCCTTTTTACTTACTTTCATTTCTTTCTTTCTTGATATCTTTCATTCTAGCTTTAAACCCTTCTCTCATTCTATCTTTAGTTTCTTTATTAGTTACTTTCTTTCTTTCTTGATATCTTTCATTCTAGATTTCATACCTTCTCTCATTTTATCTTTAGTTTCTTTATTAATTTCTTTCTTTCTTTCTTTCTTCATATCTTTCATTCTAGCTTTCATACCTTCTCTCATTCTATCTTTAGTTTCTTTATTACTTTCTTTCTTTCTTGATATCTTTCATTCTATCTTTCATACCTTCTCTCGTTCTATCTTTAGTTTCTTTATTACTTTCTTACTTTCTTTCTTGATATCTTTCATTCTAGCTTTCATACCTTCTCTCATTCTATCTTTAGTTTCTTTATTAGTTCCTTTCTTTCTTTCTTGATATATTTCATTCTAGATTTCATACCTTCTCTCATTCTATCTATAGTTTCTTTTTTACTTACTTTCATTTCTTTCTTTCTTGATATCTTACATTCTAGCTTTCATACCTTCTCTCATTTTATCTTTAGTTTCTTTATTACTTTCTTTCTTTCTTTCTTTCTTCATATCTTTCATTCTATCTTTCACACCTTCTCTCGTTCTATCTTTAGTTTCTTTTTTACTTACTTTCATTTCTTTCTTTCTTGATATCTTTCATTCTATCTTTCATACCTTCTCTCGTTCTATCTTTAGTTTCTTTATTACTTTCTTACTTTCTTTCTTGATATCTTTCATTCTAGCTTTAATCCCTTCTCTCATTCTATCTTTAGTTTCTTTTTTACTTACTTTCATTTCTTTCTTTCTTGATATCTTTCATTCTAGCTTTAATCCCTTCTCTCATTCTATCATTAGTTTCTTTATTACTTTCTTTCTTTCTTTCTTGATATCTTTCATTCTATCTTTCATACCTTCTCTCATTCTATCTTTAGTTTCTTTACTTTCTTTCTTTCCTTCTTTCTTTCTTTCTTTCTTTCTTTCTTTCTTTCTTGATATATTTCATTCTAGCTTTCATACCTTCTTTCATTATATCTATAGTTTCTCTATTAATTACTTTCTTTCTTTCTTTCTTTCTTTCTTGATATCTATCATTCTAGATTTCATACCTTCTCTCATTTTATCTTTAGTTTCTTTATTGATTTCTTTCTTTCTTCCTTTCTTGATATCTTTCATTCTAGCTTTCATACCTTCTTTCATTATATCTATAGTTTCTCTATTAATTACTTTCTTTCTTTCTTTCTTTCTTTCTTGATATCTATCATTCTAGATTTCATACCTTCTCTCATTCTATCTTTAGTTTCTTTATTACTTTCTTACTTTCTTTCTTGATATCTTTCATTCTAGCTTTCATAACTTCTCTCATTCTTTCTTTAGTTTCCTTTTTACTTACTTTCATTTCTTTCTTTCTTGATATCTTTCATTCTAGCTTTAAACCCTTCTCTCATTCTATCTTTAGTTTCTTTATTAGTTACTTTCTTTCTTTCTTGATATCTTTCATTCTAGATTTCATACCTTCTCTCATTTTATCTTTAGTTTCTTTATTAATTTCTTTCTTTCTTTCTTCATATCTTTCATTCTAGCTTTCATAGTTTCTCTCATTCTATCTTTAGTTTCTTTATTACTTTCTTTATTTCTTTCTTGATATCTTTCATTCTATCTTTCATACCTTCTCTCATTCTATCTCTAGTTTCTTTATTACTTTCTTTCTTTCCTTCTTTCTTTCTTTCTTTCTTTCTTTCTTTCTTTCTTTCTTTCTTTCTTTCTTTCTTGATATCTTTCATTCTAGCTTTCATACCTTCTTTCATTATATCTATAGTTTCTCTATTAATTACTTTCTTTCTTTCTTTCTTTCTTTCTTTCTTGATATCTATCATTCTAGATTTCATACCTTCTCTCATTTTATCTTTAGTTTCTTTATTGATTTCTTTCTTTCTTCCTTTCTTGATATCTTTCATTCTAGCTTTCATACGTTCTTTCATTATATCTATAGTTTCTCTATTAATTACTTTCTTTCTTTCTTTCTTTCTTTCTTGATATCTATCATTCTAGATTTCATACCTTCTCTCATTCTATCTTTAGTTTCTTTATTACTTTCTTACTTTCTTTCTTGATATCTTTCATTCTAGCTTTCATAACTTCTCTCATTCTTTCTTTAGTTTCCTTTTTACTTACTTTCATTTCTTTCTTTCTTGATATCTTTCATTCTAGCTTTAAACCCTTCTCTCATTCTATCTTTAGTTTCTTTATTAGTTACTTTCTTTCTTTCTTGATATCTTTCATTCTAGATTTCATACCTTCTCTCATTTTATCTTTAGTTTCTTTATTAATTTCTTTCTTTCTTTCTTTCTTTCTTCATATCTTTCATTCTAGCTTTCATACCTTCTCTCATTCTATCTTTACTTTCTTTATTACTTTCTTTCTTTCTTGATATCTTCCATTCTATCTTTCATACCTTCTCTCGTTCTATCTTTAGTTTCTTTATTACTTTCTTACTTTCTTTCTTGATATCTTTCATTCTAGCTTTCATACCTTCTCTCATTCTATCTTTACTTTCTTTTTTACTTACTTCAATTTTTTCTTTCTTTCTTGATATCTTTCATTCTAGCTTTAATACCTTCTCTCATTCTATCTTTAGTTTCTTTATTAGTTCCTTTCTTTCTTTCTTGATATATTTCATTCTAGATTTCATACCTTCTCTCATTTTATCTTTAGTTTCTTTATTAATTTCTTTCTTTCTTTCTTCATATCTTTCATTCTAGCTTTCATAGTTTCTCTCATTCTATCTTTAGTTTCTTTATTACTTTCTTTCTTTCTTTCTTGATATCTTTCATTCTATCTTTCATACTTTCTCTCGTTCTATCTTTAGTTTCTTGATTACTTTCTTACTTTCTTTCTTGATATCTTTCATTCTAGCTTTAATACCTTCTCTCATTCTATCTTTAGTTTCTTTATTAGTTCCTTTCTTTCTTTCTTGATATATTTCATTCTAGATTTCATACCTTCTCTCATTCTATGTATAGTTTCTTTTTTACTTACTTTCATTTCTTTCGTTCTTGATATCTTACATTCTAGCTTTCATACCTTCTCTCATTTTATCTTTAGTTTCTTTATTACTTTCTTTCTTTCTTTCTTTCTTCATATCTTTCATTCTATCTTTCACACCTTCTCTCGTTCTATCTTTAGTTTCTTTTTTACTTACTTTCATTTCTTTCTTTCTTGATATCTTTCATTCTATCTTTCATACCTTCTCTCGTTCTATCTTTAGTTTCTTTATTACTTTCTTACTTTCTTTCTTGATATCTTTCATTCTAGCTTTAATCCCTTCTCTCATTCTATCTTTAGTTTCTTTTTTACTTACTTTCATTTCTTTCTTTCTTGATATCTTTCATTCTAGCTTTAATCCCTTCTCTCATTCTATCATTAGTTTCTTTATTAGTTACTTTCTTTCTTTCTTGATATCTTTCATTCTAGATTTCATACCTTCTCTCATTTTCTCTTTAGTTTCTTTATTAATTTCTTTCTTTCTTTCTTTCTTCATATCTTTCATTCTAGCTTTCATGCCTTCTCTCATTCTATCTTTAGTTTCTTTATTACTTTCTTTCTTTCTTTCTTGATATCTTTCATTCTATCTTTCATACCTTCTCTCATTCTATCTTTAGTTTCTTTACTTTCTTTCTTTCCTTCTTTCTTTCTTTCTTTCTTTCTTTCTTTCTTTCTTTCTTGATATCTTTCATTCTAGCTTTCATACCTTCTTTCATTATATCTATAGTTTCTCTATTAATTACTTTCTTTCTTTCTTTCTTTCTTTCTTGATATCTATCATTCTAGATTTCATACCTTCTCTCATTTTATCTTTAGTTTCTTTATTGATTTCTTTCTTTCTTCCTTTCTTGATATCTTTCATTCTAGCTTTCATACCTTCTTTCATTATATCTATAGTTTCTCTATTAATTACTTTCTTTCTTTCTTTCTTTCTTTCTTGATATCTATCATTCTAGATTTCATACCTTCTCTCATTCTATCTTTAGTTTCTTTATTACTTTCTTACTTTCTTTCTTGATATCTTTCATTCTAGCTTTCATAACTTCTCTCATTCTTTCTTTAGTTTCCTTTTTACTTACTTTCATTTCTTTCTTTCTTGATATCTTTCATTCTAGCTTTAAACCCTTCTCTCATTCTATCTTTAGTTTCTTTATTAGTTACTTTCTTTCTTTCTTGATATCTTTCATTCTAGATTTCATACCTTCTCTCATTTTATCTTTAGTTTCTTTATTAATTTCTTTCTTTCTTTCTTTCTTTCTTCATATCTTTCATTCTAGCTTTCATACCTTCTCTCATTCTATCTTTAGTTTCTTTATTACTTTCTTTCTTTCTTGATATCTTTCATTCTATCTTTCATACCTTTTCTCGTTCTATCTTTAGTTTCTTTATTACTTTCTTACTTTCTTTCTTGATATCTTTCATTCTAGCTTTCATACCTTCTCTCATTCTATCTTTACTTTCTTTTTTACTTACTTCAATTTTTTTTTTCTTTCTTGATATCTTTCATTCTAGCTTTAATACCTTCTCTCATTCTATCTTTAGTTTCTTTATTAGTTCCTTTCTTTCTTTCTTGATATATTTCATTCTAGATTTCATACCTTCTCTCATTCTATCTATAGTTTCTTTTTTACTTACTTTCATTTCTTTCTTTCTTGATATCTTACATTCTAGCTTTCATACCTTCTCTCATTTTATCTTTAGTTTCTTTATTACTTTCTTTCTTTCTTTCTTT
This sequence comes from Intellagama lesueurii, assembly GCA_037013535.1. Taxonomy (NCBI): domain Eukaryota; kingdom Metazoa; phylum Chordata; class Lepidosauria; order Squamata; family Agamidae; genus Intellagama; species Intellagama lesueurii. The sequence continues at coordinate 96,206,394 of JBAJHW010000002.1, forward strand.
CTTCATATCTTTCATTCTATCTTTCACACCTTCTCTCGTTCTATCTTTAGTTTCTTTTTTACTTACTTTCATTTCTTTCTTTCTTGATATCTTTCATTCTATCTTTCATAATTTCTCTCGTTCTATCTTTAGTTTCTTTATTACTTTCTTACTTTCTTTCTTGATATCTTTCATTCTAGCTTTAATCCCTTCTCTCATTCTATCTTTAGTTTCTTTTTTACTTACTTTCATTTCTTTCTTTCTTGATATCTTTCATTCTAGCTTTAATCCCTTCTCTCATTCTATCATTAGTTTCTTTATTAGTTACTTTCTTTCTTTCTTGATATCTTTCATTCTAGATTTCATACCTTCTCTCATTTTATCTTTACTTTCTTTATTAATTTCTTTCTTTCTTTCTTCATATCTTTCATTCTAGCTTTCATAGTTTCTCTCATTCTATCTTTAGTTTCTTTATTACTTTCTTTCTTTCTTTCTTGATATCTTTCATTCTATCTTTCATACCTTCTCTCATTCTAGCTTTAGTTTCTTTATTACTTTCTTTCTTTCCTTCTTTCTTTCTTTCTTTCTTTCTTTCTTTCTTTCTTGATATCTTTCATTCTAGCTTTCATACCTTCTTTCATTATATCTATAGTTTCTCTATTAATTACTTTCTTTCTTTCTTTCTTTCTTTCTTTCTTGATATCTATCATTCTAGATTTCATACCTTCTCTCATTTTATCTTTAGTTTCTTTATTGATTTCTTTCTTTCTTCCTTTCTTGATATCTTTCATTCTAGCTTTCATACGTTCTTTCATTATATCTATAGTTTTTCTATTAATTACTTTCTTTCTTTCTTTCTTTCTTTCTTGATATCTATCATTCTAGATTTCATACCTTCTCTCATTCTATCTTTAGTTTCTTTATTACTTTCTTACTTTCTTTCTTGATATCTTTCATTCTAGCTTTCATAACTTCTCTCATTCTTTCTTTAGTTTCCTTTTTACTTACTTTCATTTCTTTCTTTCTTGATATCTTTCATTCTAGCTTTAAACCCTTCTCTCATTCTATCTTTAGTTTCTTTATTAGTTACTTTGTTTCTTTCTTGATATCTTTCATTCTAGATTTCATACCTTCTCTCATTTTATCTTTAGTTTCTTTATTAATTTCTTTCTTTCTTTCTTTCTTTCTTCATATCTTTCATTCTAGCTTTCATACCTTCTCTCATTCTATCTTTACTTTCTTTATTACTTTCTTTCTTTCTTGATATCTTCCATTCTATCTTTCATACCTTCTCTCGTTCTATCTTTAGTTTCTTTATTACTTTATTACTTTCTTTCTTGATATCTTTCATTCTAGCTTTCATACCTTCTCTCATTCTATCTTTACTTTCTTTTTTACTTACTTCAATTTTTTCTTTCTTTCTTGATATCTTTCATTCTAGCTTTAATACCTTCTCTCATTCTATCTTTAGTTTCTTTATTAGTTCCTTTCTTTCTTTCTTGATATATTTCATTCTAGATTTCATACCTTCTCTCATTCTATCTATAGTTTCTTTTTTACTTACTTTCATTTCTTTCTTTCTTGATATCTTACATTCTAGCTTTCATACCTTCTCTCATTTTATCTTTAGTTTCTTTATTACTTTCTTTCTTTCTTTCTTTCTTCATATCTTTCATTCTATCTTTCACACCTTCTCTCGTTCTATCTTTAGTTTCTTTTTTACTTACTTTCATTTCTTTCTTTCTTGATATCTTTCATTCTATCTTTCATACCTTCTCTCCTTCTATCTTTAGTTTCTTTATTACTTTCTTACTTTCTTTCTTGATATCTTTCATTCTAGCTTTAATCCCTTCTCTCATTCTATCTTTAGTTTCTTTTTTACTTACTTTCATTTCTTTCTTTCTTGATATCTTTCATTCTAGCTTTAATCCCTTCTCTCATTCTATCATTAGTTTCTTTATTAGTTACTTTCTTTCTTTCTTGATATCTTTCATTCTAGATTTCATACCTTCTCTCATTTTATCTTTAGTTTCTTTATTAATTTCTTTCTTTCTTTCTTGATATCTTTCATTCTAGCTTTCATACCTTCTCTCATTCTATCTTTAGTTTCTTTATTACTTTCTTTCTTTCTTTCTTGATATCTTTCATTCTATCTTTCATACCTTCTCTCATTCTATCTTTAGTTTCTTTATTACTTTCTTTCTTTCCTTCTTTCTTTCTTTCTTTCTTTCTTTCTTTCTTTCTTGATATCTTTCATTCTAGCTTTCATACCTTCTTTCATTATATCTATAGTTTCTCTATTAATTACTTTCTTTCTTTCTTTCTTTCTTTCTTTCTTGATATCTACCATTCTAGATTTCATACCTTCTCTCATTTTATCTTTAGTTTCTTTATTGATTTCTTTCTTTCTTCCTTTCTTGATATCTTTCATTCTAGCTTTTATACCTTCTTTCATTATATCTATAGTTTCTCTATTAATTACTTTCTTTCTTTCTTTCTTTCTTTCTTGATATCTATCATTCTAGATTTCATACCTTCTCTCATTCTATCTTTAGTTTCTTTATTACTTTCTTACTTTCTTTCTTGATATCTTTCATTCTAGCTTTCATAACTTCTCTCATTCTTTCTTTAGTTTCCTTTTTACTTACTTTCATTTCTTTCTTTCTTGATATCTTTCATTCTAGCTTTAAACCCTTCTCTCATTCTATCTTTAGTTTCTTTATTAGTTACTTTCTTTCTTTCTTGATATCTTTCATTCTAGATTTCATACCTTCTCTCATTTTATCTTTAGTTTCTTTATTAATTTCTTTCTTTCTTTCTTTCTTTCTTCATATCTTTCATTCTAGCTTTCATACCTTCTCTCATTCTATCTTTACTTTCTTTATTACTTTCTTTCTTTCTTGATATCTTTCATTCTATCTTTCATACCTTCTCTCATTCTATCTTTAGTTTCTTTTTTACTTACTTTCATTTCTTTCTTTCTTGATATCTTTCATTCTAGCTTTAATCCCTTCTCTCATTCTATCATTAGTTTCTTTATTAGTTACTTTCTTTCTTTCTTGATATCTTTCATTCTAGATTTCATACCTTCTCTCATTTTATCTTTAGTTTCTTTATTAATTTCTTTCTTTCTTTCTTCATATCTTTCATTCTAGCTTTCATAGTTTCTCTCATTCTATCTTTAGTTTCTTTATTACTTTCTTTCTTTCTTTCTTGATATCTTTCATTCTATCTTTCATACCTTCTCTCGTTCTATCTTTAGTTTCTTGATTACTTTCTTACTTTCTTTCTTGATATCTTTCATTCTAGCTTTAATACCTTCTCTCATTCTATCTTTAGTTTCTTTATTAGTTCCTTTCTTTCTTTCTTGATATATTTCATTCTAGATTTCATACCTTCTCTCATTCTATCTATAGTTTCTTTTTTACTTACTTTCATTTCTTTCTTTCTTGATATCTTACATTCTAGCTTTCATACCTTCTCTCATTTTATCTTTAGTTTCTTTATTACTTTCTTTCTTTCTTTCTTTCTTCATATCTTTCATTCTATCTTTCACACCTTCTCTCGTTCTATCTTTAGTTTCTTTATTACTTTCTTACTTTCTTTCTTGATATCTTTCATTCTAGCTTTAATCCCTTCTCTCATTCTATCTTTAGTTTCTTTTTTACTTACCTTCATTTCTTTCTTTCTTGATATCTTTCATTCTATCTTTCATACCTTCTCTCGTTCTATCTTTAGTTTCTTTATTACTTTCTTACTTTCTTTCTTGATATCTTTCATTCTAGCTTTAATCCCTTCTCTCATTCTATCTTTAGTTTCTTTTTTACTTACTTTCATTTCTTTCTTTCTTGATATCTTTCATTCTAGCTTTAATCCCTTCTCTCATTCTATCATTAGTTTCTTTATTAGTTACTTTCTTTCTTTCTTGATATCTTTCATTCTAGATTTCATACCTTCTCTCATTTTATCTTTACTTTCTTTATTAATTTCTTTCTTTCTTCATATCTTTCATTCTAGCTTTCATGCCTTCTCTCATTCTATCTTTAGTTTCTTTATTACTTTCTTTCTTTCTTTCTTGATATCTTTCATTCTATCTTTCATACCTTCTCTCATTCTATCTTTAGTTTCTTTATTACTTTCTTTCTTTCCTTCTTTCTTTCTTTCTTTCTTTCTTTCTTTCTTGATATCTTTCATTCTAGCTTTCATACCTTCTTTCATTATATCTATAGTTTCTCTATTAATTACTTTCTTTCTTTCTTTCTTTCTTTCTTGATATCTATCATTCTAGATTTCATACCTTCTCTCATTTTATCTTTAGTTTCTTTATTGATTTCTTTCTTTCTTCCTTTCTTGATATCTTTCATTCTAGCTTTCATACCTTCTTTCATTATATCTATAGTTTCTCTATTAATTACTTTCTTTCTTTCTTTCTTTCTTTCTTGATATCTATCATTCTAGATTTCATACCTTCTCTCATTCTATCTTTAGTTTCTTTATTACTTTCTTACTTTCTTTCTTGATATCTTTCATTCTAGCTTTCATAACTTCTCTCATTCTTTCTTTAGTTTCCTTTTTACTTACTTTCATTTCTTTCTTTCTTGATATCTTTCATTCTAGCTTTAAACCCTTCTCTCATTCTATCTTTAGTTTCTTTATTAGTTACTTTCTTTCTTTCTTGATATCTTTCATTCTAGATTTCATACCTTCTCTCATTTTATCTTTAGTTTCTTTATTAATTTCTTTCTTTCTTTCTTTCTTTCTTCATATCTTTCATTCTAGCTTTCATACCTTCTCTCATTCTATCTTTAGTTTCTTTATTACTTTCTTTCTTTCTTGATATCTTTCATTCTATCTTTCATACCTTCTCTCGTTCTATCTTTAGTTTCTTTATTACTTTCTTACTTTCTTTCTTGATATCTTTCATTGTAGCTTTCATACCTTCTCTCATTCTATCTTTACTTTCTTTTTTACTTACTTCAATTTTTTCTTTCTTTCTTCATATCTTTCATTCTAGCTTTAATACCTTCTCTCATTCTATCTTTAGTTTCTTTATTAATTTCTTTCTTTCTTTCTTCATATCTTTCATTCTAGCTTTCATAGTTTCTCTCATTCTATCTTTAGTTTCTTTATTACTTTCTTTCTTTCTTTCTTGATATCTTTCATTCTATCTTTCATACCTTCTCTCGTTCTATCTTTAGTTTCTTGATTACTTTCTTACTTTCTTTCTTGATATCTTTCATTCTAGCTTTAATACCTTCTCTCATTCTATCTTTAGTTTCTTTATTAGTTCCTTTCTTTCTTTCTTGATATATTTCATTCTAGATTTCATACCTTCTCTCATTCTATCTTTAGTTTCTTTTTTACTTACTTTCATTTCTTTCTTTCTTGATATCTTTCATTCTAGCTTTAATCCCTTCTCTCATTCTATCATTAGTTTCTTTATTAGTTAATTTCTTTCTTTCTTGATATCTTTCATTCTAGATTTCATACCTTCTCTCATTTTATCTTTAGTTTCTTTATTAATTTCTTTCTTTCTTTCTTCATATCTTTCATTCTAGCTTTCATAGTTTCTCTCATTCTATCTTTAGTTTCTTTATTACTTTCTTTCTTTCTTTCTTGATATCTTTCATTCTATCTTTCATACCTTCTCTCGTTCTATCTTTAGTTTCTTGATTACTTTCTTACTTTCTTTCTTGATATCTTTCATTCTAGCTTTAAACCCTTCTCTCATTTTATCTTTAGTTTCTTTATTACTTTCTTTCTTTCTTTCTTTCTTCATATCTTTCATTCTATCTTTCACACCTTCTCTCGTTCTATCTTTAGTTTCTTTATTACTTTCTTACTTTCTTTCTTGATATCTTTCATTCTAGCTTTAATCCCTTCTCTCATTCTATCTTTAGTTTCCTTTTTACTTACTTTCATTTCTTTCTTTCTTGATATCTTACATTCTAGCTTTCATACCTTCTCTCATTTTATCTTTAGTTTCTTTATTACTTTCTTTCTTTCTTTCTTTCTTCATATCTTTCATTCTATCTTTCACACCTTCTCTCGTTCTATCTTTAGTTTCTTTATTACTTTCTTACTTTCTTTCTTGATATCTTTCATTCTAGCTTTAATCCCTTCTCTCATTCTATCTTTAGTTTCTTTTTTACTTACCTTCATTTCTTTCTTTCTTGATATCTTTCATTCTATCTTTCATACCTTCTCTCGTTCTATCTTTAGTTTCTTTATTACTTTCTTACTTTCTTTCTTGATATCTTTCATTCTAGCTTTAATCCCTTCTCTCATTCTATCTTTAGTTTCTTTTTTACTTACTTTCATTTCTTTCTTTCTTGATATCTTTCATTCTAGCTTTAATCCCTTCTCTCATTCTATCATTAGTTTCTTTATTAGTTACTTTCTTTCTTTCTTGATATCTTTCATTCTAGATTTCATACCTTCTCTCATTTTATCTTTACTTTCTTTATTAATTTCTTTCTTTCTTCATATCTTTCATTCTAGCTTTCATGCCTTCTCTCATTCTATCTTTAGTTTCTTTATTACTTTCTTTCTTTCTTTCTTGATATCTTTCATTCTATCTTTCATACCTTCTCTCATTCTATCTTTAGTTTCTTTATTACTTTCTTTCTTTCCTTCTTTCTTTCTTTCTTTCTTTCTTTCTTGATATCTTTCATTCTAGCTTTCATACCTTCTTTCATTATATCTATAGTTTCTCTATTAATTTCTTTCTTTCTTTCTTTCTTTCTTTCTTGATATCTTTCATTCTAGATTTCATACCTTCTCTCATTTTATCTTTAGTTTCTTTATTGATTTCTTTCTTTCTTCCTTTCTTGATATCTTTCATTCTAGCTTTCATACCTTCTTTCATTATATCTATAGTTTCTCTATTAATTACTTTCTTTCTTTCTTTCTTTCTTTCTTGATATCTATCATTCTAGATTTCATACCTTCTCTCATTCTATCTTTAGTTTCTTTATTACTTTCTTACTTTCTTTCTTGATATCTTTCATTCTAGCTTTCATAACTTCTCTCATTCTTTCTTTAGTTTCCTTTTTACTTACTTTCATTTCTTTCTTTCTTGATATCTTTCATTCTAGCTTTAAACCCTTCTCTCATTCTATCTTTAGTTTCTTTATTAGTTACTTTCTTTCTTTCTTGATATCTTTCATTCTAGATTTCATACCTTCTCTCATTTTATCTTTAGTTTCTTTATTAATTTCTTTCTTTCTTTCTTTCTTTCTTCATATCTTTCATTCTAGCTTTCATACCTTCTCTCATTCTATCTTTAGTTTCTTTATTACTTTCTTTCTTTCTTGATATCTTTCATTCTATCTTTCATACCTTCTCTCGTTCTATCTTTAGTTTCTTTATTACTTTCTTACTTTCTTTCTTGATATCTTTCATTGTAGCTTTCATACCTTCTCTCATTCTATCTTTACTTTCTTTTTTACTTACTTCAATTTTTTCTTTCTTTCTTCATATCTTTCATTCTAGCTTTAATACCTTCTCTCATTCTATCTTTAGTTTTTTTATTAGTTCCTTTCTTTCTTTCTTGATATATTTCATTCTAGATTTCATACCTTCTCTCATTTTATCTTTAGTTTCTTTATTAATTTCTTTCTTTCTTTCTTCATATCTTTCATTCTAGCTTTCATAGTTTCTCTCATTCTATCTTTAGTTTCTTTATTACTTTCTTTCTTTCTTTCTTGATATCTTTCATTCTATCTTTCATACCTTCTCTCGTTCTATCTTTAGTTTCTTGATTACTTTCTTACTTTCTTTCTTGATATCTTTCATTCTAGCTTTAATACCTTCTCTCATTCTATCTTTAGTTTCTTTATTAGTTCCTTTCTTTCTTTCTTGATATATTTCATTCTAGATTTCATACCTTCTCTCATTCTATCTATAGTTTCTTTTTTACTTACTTTCATTTCTTTCTTTCTTGATATCTTACATTCTAGCTTTCATACCTTCTCTCATTCTATCATTAATTTCTTTATTAGTTACTTTCTTTCTTTCTTGATATCTTTCATTCTATCTTTCACACCTTCTCTCGTTCTATCTTTAGTTTCTTTATTACTTTCTTACTTTCTTTCTTGATATCTTTCATTCTAGCTTTAATCCCTTCTCTCATTCTATCTTTAGTTTCTTTTTTACTTACTTTCATTTCTTTCTTTCTTGATATCTTTCATTCTATCTTTCATACCTTCTCTCGTTCTATCTTTAGTTTCTTTATTACTTTCTTACTTTCTTTCTTGATATCTTTCATTCTAGCTTTAATCCCTTCTCTCATTCTATCTTTAGTTTCTTTTTTACTTACTTTCATTTCTTTCTTTCTTGATATCTTTCATTCTAGCTTTAATCCCTTCTCTCATTCTATCATTAGTTTCTTTATTAGTTACTTTCTTTCTTTCTTTCTTTCTTCATATCTTTCATTCTAGCTTTCATACCTTCTCTCATTCTATCTTTAGTTTCTTTATTACTTTCTTTCTTTCTTGATATCTTTCATTCTATCTTTCATACCTTCTCTCGTTCTATCTTTAGTTTCTTTATTACTTTCTTACTTTCTTTCTTGATATCTTTCATTCTAGCTTTCATACCTTCTCTCATTTTATCTTTAGTTTCTTTATTAATTTCTTTCTTTCTTCATATCTTTCATTCTAGCTTTCATGCCTTCTCTCATTCTATCTTTAGTTTCTTTATTACTTTCTTTCTTTCTTTCTTGATATCTTTCATTCTATCTTTCATACCTTCTCTCATTCTATCTTTAGTTTCTTTATTACTTTCTTTCTTTCCTTCTTTCTTTCTTTCTTTCTTTCTTTCTTTCTTTCTTTCTTTCTTTCTTTCTTGATATCTTTCATTCTAGCTTTCATACCTTCTTTCATTATATCTATAGTTTCTCTATTAATTACTTTCTTTCTTTCTTTCTTTCTTTCTTGATATCTATCATTCTAGATTTCATACCTTCTCTCATTTTATCTTTAGTTTCTTTATTGATTTCTTTCTTTCTTCCTTTCTTGATATCTTTCATTCTAGCTTTCATACCTTCTTTCATTATATCTATAGTTTCTCTATTAATTACTTTCTTTCTTTCTTTCTTTCTTTCTTGATATCTATCATTCTAGATTTCATACCTTCTCTCATTCTATCTTTAGTTTCTTTATTACTTTCTTACTTTCTTTCTTGATATCTTTCATTCTAGCTTTCATAACTTCTCTCATTCTTTCTTTCGTTTCCTTTTTACTTACTTTCATTTCTTTCTTTCTTGATATCATTCATTCTAGCTTTAAACCCTTCTCTCATTCTATCTTTAGTTTCTTTATTAGTTACTTTCTTTCTTTCTTGATATCTTTCATTCTAGATTTCATACCTTCTCTCATTTTATCTTTAGTTTCTTTATTAATTTCTTTCTTTCTTTCTTTCTTCATATCTTTCATTCTAGCTTTCATACCTTCTCTCATTCTATCGTTAGTTTCTTTATTACTTTCTTTCTTTCTTGATATCTTTCATTCTATCTTTCATACCTTCTCTCGTTCTATCTTTAGTTTCTTTATTACTTTCTTACTTTCTTTCTTGATATCTTTCATTCTAGCTTTCATACCTTCTCTCATTCTATCTTTACTTTCTTTTTTACTTACTTCAATTTTTTCTTTCTTTCTTGATATCTTTCATTCTAGCTTTAATACCTTCTCTCATTCTATATTTAGTTTCTTTATTAGTTCCTTTCTTTCTTTCTTGATATATTTCATTCTAGATTTCATACCTTCTCTCATTCTATCTATAGTTTCTTTTTTACTTACTTTCATTTCTTTCTTTCTTGATATCTTACATTCTAGCTTTCATACCTTCTCTCATTTTATCTTTAGTTTCTTTATTACTTTCTTTCTTTCTTTCTTTCTTCATATCTTTCATTCTATCTTTCACACCTTCTCTCGTTCTATCTTTAGTTTCTTTTTTACTTACTTTCATTTCTTTCTTTCTTGATATCTTTCATTCTATCTTTCATACCTTCTCTCGTTCTATCTTTAGTTTCTTTATTACTTTCTTACTTTCTTTCTTGATATCTTTCATTCTAGCTTTAATCCCTTCTCTCATTCTATCTTTAGTTTCTTTTTTACTTACTTTCATTTCTTTCTTTCTTGATATCTTTCATTCTAGCTTTAATCCCTTCTCTCATTCTATCATTAGTTTCTTTATTAGTTACTTTCTTTCTTTCTTGATATCTTTCATTCTAGATTTCATACCTTCTCTCATTTTATCTTTAGTTTCTTTATTAATTTCTTTCTTTCTTTCTTCATATCTTTCATTCTAGCTTTCATAGTTTCTCTCATTCTATCTTTAGTCTCTTTATTACTTTCTTTCTTTCTTTCTTGATATCTTTCATTCTATCTTTCATACCTTCTCTCGTTCTATCTTTAGTTTCTTGATTACTTTCTTACTTTCTTTCTTGATATCTTTCATTCTAGCTTTAATCCCTTCTCTCATTCTATCTTTAGTTTCTTTATTAGTTACTTTCTTTCTTTCTTGATATCTTTCATTCTAGATTTCATACCTTCTCTCATTTTATCTTTAGTTTCTTTATTAATTTCTTTCTTTCTTTCTTTCTTCATATCTTTCATTCTAGTTTTCATGCCTTCTCTCATTCTATCTTTAGTTTCTTTATTACTTTCTTTCTTTCTTTCTTGATATCTTTCATTCTATCTTTCATACCTTCTCTCATTCTATCTTTAGTTTCTTTATTACTTTCTTTCTTTCCTTCTTTCTTTCTTTCTTTCTTTCTTTCTTTCTTGATATCTTTCATTCTAGCTTTCATACCTTCTTTCATTATATCTATAGTTTCTCTATTAATTACTTTCTTTCTTTCTTTCTTTCTTTCTTGATATCTATCATTCTAGATTTCATACCTTCTCTCATTTTATCTTTAGTTTCTTTATTGATTTCTTTCTTTCTTCCTTTCTTGATATCTTTCATTCTAGCTTTCATACCTTCTTTCATTATATCTATAGTTTCTCTATTAATTACTTTCTTTCTTTCTTTCTTTCTTTCTTGATATCTATCATTCTAGATTTCATACCTTCTCTCATTCTATCTTTAGTTTCTTTATTACTTTCTTACTTTCTTTCTTGATATCTTTCATTCTAGCTTTAATAACTTCTCTCATTCTTTCTTTAGTTTCCTTTTTACTTACTTTCATTTCTTTCTTTCTTGATATCTTTCATTCTAGCTTTAAACCCTTCTCTCATTCTATCTTTAGTTTCTTTATTAGTTACTTTCTTTCTTTCTTGATATCTTTCATTCTAGATTTCATACCTTCTCTCATTTTATCTTTAGTTTCTTTATTAATTTCTTTCTTTCTTTCTTTCTTTCTTCATATCTTTCATTCTAGCTTTCATACCTTCTCTCATTCTATCTTTAGTTTCTTTATTACTTTCTTTCTTTCTTGATATCTTTCATTCTATCTTTCATACCTTCTCTCGTTCTATCTTTAGTTTCTTTATTACTTTCTTACTTTCTTTCTTGATATCTTTCATTCTAGCTTTCATACCTTCTCTCATTTTATCTTTAGTTTCTTTATTAATTTCTTTCTTTCTTCATATCTTTCATTCTAGCTTTCATGCCTTCTCTCATTCTATCTTTAGTTTCTTTATTACTTTCTTTCTTTCTTTCTTGATATCTTTCATTCTATCTTTCATACCTTCTCTCATTCTATCTTTAGTTTCTTTATTACTTTCTTTCTTTCCTTCTTTCTTTCTTTCTTTCTTTCTTTCTTGATATCTTTCATTCTAGCTTTCATACCTTCTTTCATTATATCTATAGTTTCTCTATTAATTACTTTCTTTCTTTCTTTCTTTCTTTCTTGATATCTATCATTCTAGATTTCATACCTTCTCTCATTTTATCTTTAGTTTCTTTATTGATTTCTTTCTTTCTTCCTTTCTTGATATCTTTCATTCTAGCTTTCATACCTTCTTTCATTATATCTATAGTTTCTCTATTAATTACTTTCTTTCTTTCTTTCTTTCTTTCTTGATATCTATCATTCTAGATTTCATACCTTCTCTCATTCTATCTTTAGTTTCTTTATTACTTTCTTACTTTCTTTCTTGATATCTTTCATTCTAGCTTTCATAACTTCTCTCATTCTTTCTTTAGTTTCCTTTTTACTTACTTTCATTTCTTTCTTTCTTGATATCATTCATTCTAGCTTTAAACCCTTCTCTCATTCTATCTTTAGTTTCTTTATTAGTTACTTTCTTTCTTTCTTGATATCTTTCATTCTAGATTTCATACCTTCTCTCATTTTATCTTTAGTTTCTTTATTAATTTCTTTCTTTCTTTCTTTCTTCATATCTTTCATTCTAGCTTTCATACCTTCTCTCATTCTATCGTTAGTTTCTTTATTACTTTCTTTCTTTCTTGATATCTTTCATTCTATCTTTCATACCTTCTCTCGTTCTATCTTTAGTTTCTTTATTACTTTCTTACTTTCTTTCTTGATATCTTTCATTCTAGCTTTCATACCTTCTCTCATTCTATCTTTACTTTCTTTTTTACTTACTTCAATTTTTTCTTTCTTTCTTGATATCTTTCATTCTAGCTTTAATACCTTCTCTCATTCTATCTTTAGTTTCTTTATTAGTTCCTTTCTTTCTTTCTTGATATATTTCATTCTAGATTTCATACCTTCTCTCATTCTATCTATAGTTTCTTTTTTACTTACTTTCATTTCTTTCTTTCTTGATATCTTACATTCTAGCTTTCATACCTTCTCTCATTTTATCTTTAGTTTCTTTATTACTTTCTTTCTTTCTTTCTTTCTTCATATCTTTCATTCTATCTTTCACACCTTCTCTCGTTCTATCTTTAGTTTCTTTTTTACTTACTTTCATTTCTTTCTTTCTTGATATCTTTCATTCTATCTTTCATACCTTCTCTCGTTCTATCTTTAGTTTCTTTATTACTTTCTTACTTTCTTTCTTGATATCTTTCATTCTAGCTTTAATCCCTTCTCTCATTCTATCTTTAGTTTCTTTTTTACTTACTTTCATTTCTTTCTTTCTTGATATCTTTCATTCTAGCTTTAATCCCTTCTCTCATTCTATCATTAGTTTCTTTATTAGTTACTTTCTTTCTTTCTTGATATCTTTCATTCTAGATTTCATACCTTCTCTCATTTTATCTTTAGTTTCTTTATTAATTTCTTTCTTTCTTTCTTCATATCTTTCATTCTAGCTTTCATAGTTTCTCTCATTCTGTCTTTAGTCTCTTTATTACTTTCTTTCTTTCTTTCTTGATATCTTTCATTCTATCTTTCATACCTTCTCTCGTTCTATCTTTAGTTTCTTGATTACTTTCTTACTTTCTTTCTTGATATCTTTCATTCTAGCTTTAATCCCTTCTCTCATTCTATCTTTAGTTTCTTTATTAGTTACTTTCTTTCTTTCTTGATATCTTTCATTCTAGATTTCATACCTTCTCTCATTTTATCTTTAGTTTCTTTATTAATTTCTTTCTTTCTTTCTTTCTTCATATCTTTCATTCTAGTTTTCATGCCTTCTCTCATTCTATCTTTAGTTTCTTTATTACTTTCTTTCTTTCTTTCTTGATATCTTTCATTCTATCTTTCATACCTTCTCTCATTCTATCTTTAGTTTCTTTATTACTTTCTTTCTTTCCTTCTTTCTTTCTTTCTTTCTTTCTTTCTTTCTTGATATCTTTCATTCTAGCTTTCATACCTTCTTTCATTATATCTATAGTTTCTCTATTAATTACTTTCTTTCTTTCTTTCTTTCTTTCTTGATATCTATCATTCTAGATTTCATACCTTCTCTCATTTTATCTTTAGTTTCTTTATTGATTTCTTTCTTTCTTCCTTTCTTGATATCTTTCATTCTAGCTTTCATTCCTTCTTTCATTATATCTATAGTTTCTCTATTAATTACTTTCTTTCTTTCTTTCTTTCTTTCTTGATATCTATCATTCTAGATTTCATACCTTCTCTCATTCTATCTTTAGTTTCTTTATTACTTTCTTACTTTCTTTCTTGATATCTTTCATTCTAGCTTTAATAACTTCTCTCATTCTTTCTTTAGTTTCCTTTTTACTTACTTTCATTTCTTTCTTTCTTGATATCTTTCATTCTAGCTTTAAACCCTTCTCTCATTCTATCTTTAGTTTCTTTATTAGTTACTTTCTTTCTTTCTTGATATCTTTCATTCTAGATTTCATACCTTCTCTCATTTTATCTTTAGTTTCTTTATTAATTTCTTTCTTTCTTTCTTTCTTTCTTCATATCTTTCATTCTAGCTTTCATACTTTCTCTCATTCTATCTTTACTTTCTTTATTACTTTCTTTCTTTCTTGATATCTTTCATTCTATCTTTCATACCTTCTCTCGTTCTATCTTTAGTTTCTTTATTACTTTCTTACTTTCTTTCTTGATATCTTTCATTCTAGCTTTCATACCTTCTCTCATTCTATCTTTACTTTCTTTTTTACTTACTTCAATTTTTTCTTTCTTTCTTGATATCTTTCATTCTAGCTTTAATACCTTCTCTCATTCTATCTTTAGTTTCTTTATTAGTTCCTTTCTTTCTTTCTTGATATATTTCATTCTAGATTTCATACCTTCTCTCATTCTATCTATAGTTTCTTTTTTACTTACTTTCATTTCTTTCTTTCTTGATATCTTACATTCTAGCTTTCATACCTTCTCTCATTTTATCTTTAGTTTCTTTATTACTTTCTTTCTTTCTTTCTTTCTTCATATCTTTCATTCTATCTTTAACACCTTCTCTCGTTCTATCTTTAGTTTCTTTTTTAATTACTTTCGTTTCTTTCTTTCTTGATATCTTTCATTCTATCTTTCATACCTTCTCTAGTACTATCTTTAGTTTCTTTATTACTTTCTTACTTTCTTTCTTGATATCTTTCATTCTAGCTTTAATCCCTTCTCTCATTCTATCTTTAGTTTCTTTTTTACTTACTTTCATTTCTTTCTTTCTTGATATCTTTCATTCTAGCTTTAATCCCTTCTCTCATTCTATCATTAGTTTCTTTATTAGTTACTTTCTATCTTTCTTCATATCTTTCATTCTAGATTTCATACCTTCTCTCATTTTATCTTTAGTTTCTTTATTAATTTCTTTCTTTCTTTCTTCATATCTTTCATTCTAGCTTTCATAGTTTCTCTCATTCTATCTTTAGTTTCTTTATTACTTTCTTTCTTTCTTTCTTGATATCTTTCATTCTATGTTTCATACCTTCTCTCGTTCTATCTTTAGTTTCTTGATTACTTTCTTACTTTCTTTCTTGATATCTTTCATTCTAGCTTTAATACCTTCTCTCATTCTATCTTTAGTTTCTTTATTAGTTCCTTTCTTTCTTTCTTGATATATTTCATTCTAGATTTCATACCTTCTCTCATTCTATCTATAGTTTCTTTTTTACTTACTTTCATTTCTTTCTTTCTTGATATCTTACATTCTAGCTTTCATACCTTCTCTCATTTTATCTTTAGTTTCTTTTTTACTTACTTTCATTTCTTTCTTTCTTGATATCTTTCATTCTATCTTTCATACCTTCTCTCGTTCTATCTTTAGTTTCTTTATTACTTTCTTACTTTCTTTCTTGATATCTTTCATTCTAGCTTTAATCCCTTCTCTCATTCTATCTTTAGTTTCTTTTTTACTTACTTTCATTTCTTTCTTTCTTGATATCTTTCATTCTAGCTTTAATCCCTTCTCTCATTCTATCATTAGTTTCTTTATTAGTTACTTTCTTTCTTTCTTGATATCTTTCATTCTAGATTTCATACCTTCTCTCATTTTATTTTTAGTTTCTTTATTAATTTCTTTCTTTCTTTCTTCATATCTTTCATTCTAGCTTTCATAGTTTCTCTCATTCTATCTTTAGTTTCTTTATTACTTTCTTTCTTTCTTTCTTGATATCTTTCATTCTATCTTTCATACCTTCTCTCGTTCTATCTTTAGTTTCTTGATTACTTTCTTACTTTCTTTCTTGATATCTTTCATTCTAGCTTTAATCCCTTCTCTCATTCTATCTTTAGTTTCTTTATTAGTTACTTTCTTTCTTTCTTGATATCTTTCATTCTAGATTTCATACCTTCTCTCATTTTATCTTTAGTTTCTTTATTAATTTCTTTCTTTCTTTCTTTCTTCATATCTTTCATTCTAGCTTTCATGCCTTCTCTCATTCTATCTTTAGTTTCTTTATTACTTTCTTTCTTTCTTTCTTCATATCTTTCATTCTAGCTTTCATGCCTTCTCTCATTCTATCTTTAGTTTCTTTATTACTTTCTTTCTTTCTTTCTTGATATCTTTCATTCTATCTTTCATACCTTCTCTCATTCTATCTTTAGTTTCTTTATTACTTTCTTTCTTTCCTTCTTTCTTTCTTTCTTTCTTTCTTTCTTTCTTGATATCTTTCATTCTAGCTTTCATACCTTCTTTCATTATATCTATAGTTTCTCTATTAATTACTTTCTTTCTTTCTTTCTTTCTTTCTTGATATCTATCATTCTAGATTTCTTACCTTCTCTCATTTTATCTTTAGTTTCTTTATTGATTTCTTTCTTTCTTCCTTTCTTGATATCTTTCATTCTAGCTTTCATACCTTCTTTCATTATATCTATCATTTCTCTATTAATTACTTTCTTTCTTTCTTTCTTTCTTTCTTGATATCTATCATTCTAGATTTCATACCTTCTCTCATTCTATCTTTAGTTTCTTTATTACTTTCTTACTTTCTTTCTTGATATCTTTCATTCTAGCTTTCATAACTTCTCTCATTCTTTCTTTAGTTTCCTTTTTACTTACTTTCATTTCTTTCTTTCTTGATATCTTTCATTCTAGCTTTAAACCCTTCTCTCATTCTATCTTTAGTTTCTTTATTAGTTACTTTCTTTCTTTCTTGATATCTTTCATTCTAGATTTCATACCTTCTCTCATTTTATCTTTAGTTTCTTTATTAATTTCTTTCTTTCTTTCTTTCTTTCTTCATATCTTTCATTCTAGCTTTCATACCTTCTCTCATTCTATCTTTAGTTTCTTTATTACTTTCTTTCTTTCTTGATATCTTTCATTCTATCTTTCATACCTTCTCTCGTTCTATCTTTAGTTTCTTTATTACTTTCTTACTTTCTTTCTTGATATCTTTCATTCTAGCTTTCATACCTTCTCTCATTTTATCTTTAGTTTCTTTATTAATTTCTTTCTTTCTTCATATCTTTCATTCTAGCTTTCATAACTTCTCTCATTCTTTCTTTAGTTTCCTTTTTACTTACTTTCATTTCTTTCTTTCTTGATATCTTTCATTCTAGCTTTAAACCCTTCTCTCATTCTATCTTTAGTTTCTTTATTAGTTACTTTCTTTCTTTCTTGATATCTTTCATTCTAGATTTCATACCTTCTCTCATTTTATCTTTAGTTTCTTTATTAATTTCTTTCTTTCTTTCTTTCTTTCTTCATATCTTTCATTCTAGCATTCATACCTTCTCTCATTCTATCTTTAGTTTCTTTATTACTTTCTTTCTTTCTTGATATCTTTCATTCTATCTTTCATACCTTCTCTCGTTCTATCTTTAGTTTCTTTATTACTTTCTTACTTTCTTTCTTGATATCTTTCATTCTAGCTTTCATACCTTCTCTCATTCTATCTTTACTTTCTTTTTTACTTACTTCAATTTTTTCTTTCTTTCTTGATATCTTTCATTCTAGCTTTAATACCTTCTCTCATTCTATCTTTAGTTTCTTTATTAGTTCCTTTCTTTCTTTCTTGATATATTTCATTCTAGATTTCATACCTTCTCTCATTCTATCTATAGTTTCTTTTTTACTTACTTTCATTTCTTTCTTTCTTGATATCTTACATTCTAGCTTTCATACCTTCTCTCATTTTATCTTTAGTTTCTTTATTACTTTCTTTCTTTCTTTCTTTCTTCATATCTTTCATTCTATCTTTCACACCTTCTCTCGTTCTATCTTTAGTTTCTTTTTTACTTACTTTCATTTCTTTCTTTCTTGATATCTTTCATTCTATCTTTCATAATTTCTCTCGTTCTATCTTTAGTTTCTTTATTACTTTCTTACTTTCTTTCTTGATATCTTTCATTCTAGCTTTAATCCCTTCTCTCATTCTATCTTTAGTTTCTTTTTTACTTACTTTCATTTCTTTCTTTCTTGATATCTTTCATTCTAGCTTTAATCCCTTCTCTCATTCTATCATTAGTTTCTTTATTAGTTACTTTCTTTCTTTCTTGATATCTTTCATTCTAGATTTCATACCTTCTCTCATTTTATCTTTAGTTTCTTTATTAATTTCTTTCTTTCTTTCTTCATATCTTTCATTCTAGCTTTCATAGTTTCTCTCATTCTATCTTTAGTTTCTTTATTACTTTCTTTCTTTCTTTCTTGATATCTTTCATTCTATCTTTCATACCTTCTCTCATTCTATCTTTAGTTTCTTTATTACTTTCTTTCTTTCCTTCTTTCTTTCTTTCTTTCTTTCTTTCTTTCTTTCTTTCTTGATATCTTTCATTCTAGCTTTCATACCTTCTTTCATTATATCTATAGTTTCTTTATTAATTACTTTCTTTCTTTTTTTCTTTCTTTCTTTCTTGATATCTATCATTCTAGATTTCATACCTTCTCTCATTTTATCTTTAGTTTCTTTATTGATTTCTTTCTTTCTTCCTTTCTTGATATCTTTCATTCTAGCTTTCATACGTTCTTTCATTATATCTATAGTTTCTCTATTAATTACTTTCTTTCTTTCTTTCTTTCTTTCTTGATATCTATCATTCTAGATTTCATACCTTCTCTCATTCTATCTTTAGTTTCTTTATTACTTTCTTACTTTCTTTCTTGATATCTTTCATTCTAGCTTTCATAACTTCTCTCATTCTTTCTTTAGTTTCCTTTTTACTTACTTTCATTTCTTTCTTTCTTGATATCTTTCATTCTAGCTTTAAACCCTTCTCTCATTCTATCTTTAGTTTCTTTATTAATTTCTTTCTTTCTTTCTTTCTTTCTTCATATCTTTCATTCTAGCTTTCATACCTTCTCTCATTCTATCTTTACTTTCTTTATTACTTTCTTTCTTTCTTGATATCTTCCATTCTATCTTTCATACCTTCTCTCGTTCTATCTTTAGTTTCTTTATTACTTTCTTACTTTCTTTCTTGATATCTTTCATTCTAGCTTTCATACCTTCTCTCATTCTATCTTTACTTTCTTTTTTACTTACTTCAATTTTTTCTTTCTTTCTTGATATCTTTCATTCTAGCTTTAATACCTTCTCTCATTCTATCTTTAGTTTCTTTATTAGTTCCTTTCTTTCTTTCTTGATATATTTCATTCTAGATTTCATACCTTCTCTCATTTTATCTTTAGTTTCTTTATTAATTTCTTTCTTTCTTTCTTCATATCTTTCATTCTAGCTTTCATAGTTTCTCTCATTCTATCTTTAGTTTCTTTATTACTTTCTTTCTTTCTTTCTTGATATCTTTCATTCTATCTTTCATACTTTCTCTCGTTCTATCTTTAGTTTCTTGATTACTTTCTTACTTTCTTTCTTGATATCTTTCATTCTAGCTTTAATACCTTCTCTCATTCTATCTTTAGTTTCTTTATTAGTTCCTTTCTTTCTTTCTTGATATATTTCATTCTAGATTTCATACCTTCTCTCATTCTATATATAGTTTCTTTTTTACTTACTTTCATTTCTTTCTTTCTTGATATCTTACATTCTAGCTTTCATACCTTCTCTCATTTTATCTTTAGTTTCTTTATTACTTTCTTTCTTTCTTTCTTTCTTCATATCTTTCATTCTATCTTTCACACCTTCTCTCGTTCTATCTTTAGTTTCTTTTTTACTTACTTTCATTTCTTTCTTTCTTGATATCTTTCATTCTATCTTTCATACCTTCTCTCGTTCTATCTTTAGTTTCTTTATTACTTTCTTACTTTCTTTCTTGATATCTTTCATTCTAGCTTTAATCCCTTCTCTCATTCTATCTTTAGTTTCTTTTTTACTTACTTTCATTTCTTTCTTTCTTGATATCTTTCATTCTAGCTTTAATCCCTTCTCTCATTCTATCATTAGTTTCTTTATTAGTTACTTTCTTTCTTTCTTGATATCTTTCATTCTAGATTTCATACCTTCTCTCATTTTATCTTTAGTTTCTTTATTAATTTCTTTCTTTCTTTCTTTCTTCATATCTTTCATTCTAGCTTTCATGCCTTCTCTCATTCTATCTTTAGTTTCTTTATTACTTTCTTTCTTTCTTTCTTGATATCTTTCATTCTATCTTTCATACCTTCTCTCATTCTATCTTTAGTTTCTTTACTTTCTTTCTTTCCTTCTTTCTTTCTTTCTTTCTTTCTTGATATCTTTCATTCTAGCTTTCATACCTTCTTTCATTATATCTATAGTTTCTCTATTAATTACTTTCTTTCTTTCTTTCTTTCTTTCTTGATATCTATCATTCTAGATTTCATACCTTCTCTCATTTTATCTTTAGTTTCTTTATTGATTTCTTTCTTTCTTCCTTTCTTGATATCTTTCATTCTAGCTTTCATACCTTCTTTCATTATATCTATAGTTTCTCTATTAATTACTTTCTTTCTTTCTTTCTTTCTTTCTTGATATCTATCATTCTAGATTTCATACCTTCTCTCATTCTATCTTTAGTTTCTTTATTACTTTCTTACTTTCTTTCTTGATATCTTTCATTCTAGCTTTCATAACTTCTCTCATTCTTTCTTTAGTTTCCTTTTTACTTACTTTCATTTCTTTCTTTCTTGATATCTTTCATTCTAGCTTTAAACCCTTCTCTCATTCTATCTTTAGTTTCTTTATTAGTTACTTTCTTTCTTTCTTGATATCTTTCATTCTAGATTTCATACCTTCTCTCATTTTATCTTTAGTTTCTTCATTAATTTCTTTCTTTCTTTCTTTCTTTCTTCATATCTTTCATTCTAGCTTTCATACCTTCTCTCATTCTATCTTTAGTTTCTTTATTACTTTCTTTCTTTCTTGATATCTTTCATTCTATCTTTCATACCTTCTCTCGTTCTATCTTTAGATTCTTTATTACTTTCTTACTTTCTTTCTTGATATCTTTCATTCTAGCTTTCATACCTTCTCTCATTCTATCTTTACTTTCTTTTTTACTTACTTCAATTTTTTCTTTCTTTCTTGATATCTTTCATTCTAGCTTTAATACCTTCTCTCATTCTATCTTTAGTTTCTTTATTAGTTCCTTTCTTTCTTTCTTGATATATTTCATTCTAGATTTCATACCTTCTCTCATTCTATCTATAGTTTCTTTTTTACTTACTTTCATTTCTTTCTTTCTTGATATCTTACATTCTAGCTTTCATACCTTCTCTCATTTTATCTTTAGTTTCTTTATTAATTTCTTTCTTTCTTCATATCTTTCATTCTAGCTTTCATAGTTTCTCTCATTCTATCTTTAGTTTCTTTATTACTTTCTTTCTTTCTTTCTTGATATCTTTCATTCTATCTTTCATACCTTCTCTCGTTCTATCTTTAGTTTCTTGATTACTTTCTTACTTTCTTTCTTGATATCTTTCATTCTAGCTTTAATCCCTTCTCTCATTCTATCTTTAGTTTCTTTATTAGTTACTTTCTTTCTTTCTTGATATCTTTCATTCTAGATTTCATACCTTCTCTCATTTTATCTTTAGTTTCTTTATTAATTTCTTTCTTTCTTTCTTTCTTCATATCTTTCATTCTAGCTTTCATGCCTTCTCTCATTCTATCTTTAGTTTCTTTATTACTTTCTTTCTTTCTTTCTTGATATCTTTCATTCTATCTTTCATACCTTCTCTCATTTTATCTTTAGTTTCTTTATTAATTTCTTTCTTTCTTTCTTTCTTCATATCTTTCATTCTAGCTTTCATACCTTCTCTCATTCTATCGTTAGTTTCTTTATTACTTTCTTTCTTTCTTGATATCTTTCATTCTATCTTTCATACCTTCTCTCGTTCTATCTTTAGTTTCTTTATTACTTTCTTACTTTCTTTCTTGATATCTTTCACTCTAGCTTTCATACCTTCTCTCATTCTATCTTTACTTTCTTTTTTACTTACTTCAATTTTTTCTTTCTTTCTTGATATCTTTCATTCTAGCTTTAATACCTTCTCTCATTCTATATTTAGTTTCTTTATTAGTTCCTTTCTTTCTTTCTTGATATATTTCATTCTAGATTTCATACCTTCTCTCATTCTATCTATAGTTTCTTTTTTACTTACTTTCATTTCTTTCTTTCTTGATATCTTACATTCTAGCTTTCATACCTTCTCTCATTTTATCTTTAGTTTCTTTATTACTTTCTTTCTTTCTTTCTTTCTTCATATCTTTCATTCTATCTTTCACACCTTCTCTCGTTCTATCTTTAGTTTCTTTTTTACTTACTTTCATTTCTTTCTTTCTTGATATCTTTCATTCTATCTTTCATACCTTCTCTCGTTCTATCTTTAGTTTCTTGATTACTTTCTTACTTTCTTTCTTGATATCTTTCATTCTAGCTTTAATCCCTTCTCTCATTCTATCTTTAGTTTCTTTTTTACTTACTTTCATTTCTTTCTTTCTTGATATCTTTCATTCTAGCTTTAATCCCTTCTCTCATTCTATCATTAGTTTCTTTATTAGTTACTTTCTTTCTTTCTTGATATCTTTCATTCTAGATTTCATACCTTCTCTCATTTTATCTTTAGTTTCTTTATTAATTTCTTTCTTTCTTTCTTCATATCTTTCATTCTAGCTTTCATAGTTTCTCTCATTCTATCTTTAGTCTCTTTATTACTTTCTTTCTTTCTTTCTTGATATCTTTCATTCTATCTTTCATACCTTCTCTCGTTCTATCTTTAGTTTCTTGATTACTTTCTTACTTTCTTTCTTGATATCTTTCATTCTAGCTTTAATCCCTTCTCTCATTCTATCTTTAGTTTCTTTATTAGTTACTTTCTTTCTTTCTTGAAATCTTTCATTCTAGATTTCATACCTTCTCTCATTTTATCTTTAGTTTCTTTATTAATTTCTTTCTTTCTTTCTTTCTTCATATCTTTCATTCTAGTTTTCATGCCTTCTCTCATTCTATCTTTAGTTTCTTTATTACTTTCTTTCTTTCTTTCTTGATATCTTTCATTCTATCTTTCATACCTTCTCTCATTCTATCTTTAGTTTCTTTATTACTTTCTTTCTTTCCTTCTTTCTTTCTTTCTTTCTTTCTTTCTTTCTTGATATCTTTCATTCTAGCTTTCATACCTTCTTTCATTATATCTATAGTTTCTCTATTAATTACTTTCTTTCTTTCTTTCTTTCTTTCTTGATATCTATCATTCTAGATTTCATACCTTCTCTCATTTTATCTTTAGTTTCTTTATTGATTTCTTTCTTTCTTCCTTTCTTGATATCTTTCATTCTAGCTTTCATACCTTCTTTCATTATATCTATAGTTTCTCTATTAATTACTTTCTTTCTTTCTTTCTTTCTTGATATCTATCATTCTAGATTTCATACCTTCTCTCATTCTATCTTTAGTTTCTTTATTACTTTCTTACTTTCTTTCTTGATATCTTTCATTCTAGCTTTAATAACTTCTCTCATTCTTTCTTTAGTTTCCTTTTTACTTACTTTCATTTCTTTCTTTCTTGATATCTTTCATTCTAGCTTTAAACCCTTCTCTCATTCTATCTTTAGTTTCTTTATTAGTTACTTTCTTTCTTTCTTGATATCTTTCATTCTAGATTTCATACCTTCTCTCATTTTATCTTTAGTTTCTTTATTAATTTCTTTCTTTCTTTCTTTCTTTCTTCATATCTTTCATTCTAGCTTTCATACCTTCTCTCATTCTATCTTTAGTTTCTTTATTACTTTCTTTCTTTCTTGATATCTTTCATTCTATCTTTCATACCTTCTCTCGTTCTATCTTTAGTTTCTTTATTACTTTCTTACTTTCTTTCTTGATATCTTTCATTCTAGCTTTCATACCTTCTCTCATTTTATCTTTAGTTTCTTTATTAATTTCTTTCTTTCTTCATATCTTTCATTCTAGCTTTCATGCCTTCTCTCATTCTATCTTTAGTTTCTTTATTACTTTCTTTCTTTCTTTCTTGATATCTTTCATTCTATCTTTCATACCTTCTCTCATTCTATCTTTAGTTTCTTTATTACTTTCTTTCTTTCCTTCTTTCTTTCTTTCTTTCTTTCTTTCTTTCTTTCTTTCTTGATATCTTTCATTCTAGCTTTCATACCTTCTTTCATTATATCTATAGTTTCTCTATTAATTACTTTCTTTCTTTCTTTCTTTCTTTCTTGATATCTATCATTCTAGATTTCATACCTTCTCTCATTTTATCTTTAGTTTCTTTATTGATTTCTTTCTTTCTTCCTTTCTTGATATCTTTCATTCTAGCTTTCATACCTTCTTTCATTATATCTATAGTTTCTCTATTAATTACTTTCTTTCTTTCTTTCTTTCTTTCTTGATATCTATCATTCTAGATTTCATACCTTCTCTCATTCTATCTTTAGTTTCTTTATTACTTTCTTACTTTCTTTCTTGATATCTTTCATTCTAGCTTTCATAACTTCTCTCATTCTTTCTTTAGTTTCCTTTTTACTTACTTTCATTTCTTTCTTTCTTGATATCATTCATTCTAGCTTTAAACCCTTCTCTCATTCTATCTTTAGTTTCTTTATTAATTTCTTTCTTTCTTTCTTTCTTCATATCTTTCATTCTAGCTTTCATACCTTCTCTCATTCTATCGTTAGTTTCTTTATTACTTTCTTTCTTTCTTGATATCTTTCATTCTATCTTTCATACCTTCTCTCGTTCTATCTTTAGTTTCTTTATTACTTTCTTACTTTCTTTCTTGATATCTTTCATTCTAGCTTTCATACCTTCTCTCATTCTATCTTTACTTTCTTTTTTACTTACTTCAATTTTTTCTTTCTTTCTTGATATCTTTCATTCTAGCTTTAATACCTTCTCTCATTCTATCTTTAGTTTCTTTATTAGTTCCTTTCTTTCTTTCTTGATATATTTCATTCTAGATTTCATACCTTCTCTCATTCTATCTATAGTTTCTTTTTTACTTACTTTCATTTCTTTCTTTCTTGATATCTTACATTCTAGCTTTCATACCTTCTCTCATTTTATCTTTAGTTTCTTTATTACTTTCTTTCTTTCTTTCTTTCTTCATATCTTTCATTCTATCTTTCACACCTTCTCTCGTTCTATCTTTAGTTTCTTTTTTACTTACTTTCATTTCTTTCTTTCTTGATATCTTTCATTCTATCTTTCATACCTTCTCTCGTTCTATCTTTAGTTTCTTTATTACTTTCTTACTTTCTTTCTTGATATCTTTCATTCTAGCTTTAATCCCTTCTCTCATTCTATCTTTAGTTTCTTTTTTACTTACTTTCATTTCTTTCTTTCTTGATATCTTTCATTCTAGCTTTAATCCCTTCTCTCATTCTATCATTAGTTTCTTTATTAGTTACTTTCTTTCTTTCTTGATATCTTTCATTCTAGATTTCATACCTTCTCTCATTTTATCTTTAGTTTCTTTATTAATTTCTTTCTTTCTTTCTTCATATCTTTCATTCTAGCTTTCATAGTTTCTCTCATTCTGTCTTTAGTCTCTTTATTACTTTCTTTCTTTCTTTCTTGATATCTTTCATTCTATCTTTCATACCTTCTCTCGTTCTATCTTTAGTTTCTTGATTACTTTCTTACTTTCTTTCTTGATATCTTTCATTCTAGCTTTAATCCCTTCTCTCATTCTATCTTTAGTTTCTTTATTAGTTACTTTCTTTCTTTCTTGATATCTTTCATTCTAGATTTCATACCTTCTCTCATTTTATCTTTAGTTTCTTTATTAATTTCTTTCTTTCTTTCTTTCTTCATATCTTTCATTCTAGTTTTCATGCCTTCTCTCATTCTATCTTTAGTTTCTTTATTACTTTCTTTCTTTCTTTCTTGATATCTTTCATTCTATCTTTCATACCTTCTCTCATTCTATCTTTAGTTTCTTTATTACTTTCTTTCTTTCCTTCTTTCTTTCTTTCTTTCTTTCTTTCTTTCTTTCTTGATATCTTTCATTCTAGCTTTCATACCTTCTTTCATTATATCTATAGTTTCTCTATTAATTACTTTCTTTCTTTCTTTCTTTCTTTCTTGATATCTATCATTCTAGATTTCATACCTTCTCTCATTTTATCTTTAGTTTCTTTATTGATTTCTTTCTTTCTTCCTTTCTTGATATCTTTCATTCTAGCTTTCATACCTTCTTTCATTATATCTATAGTTTCTCTATTAATTACTTTCTTTCTTTCTTTCTTTCTTTCTTGATATCTATCATTCTAGATTTCATACCTTCTCTCATTCTATCTTTAGTTTCTTTATTACTTTCTTACTTTCTTTCTTGATATCTTTCATTCTAGCTTTAATAACTTCTCTCATTCTTTCTTTAGTTTCCTTTTTACTTACTTTCATTTCTTTCTTTCTTGATATCTTTCATTCTAGCTTTAAACCCTTCTCTCATTCTATCTTTAGTTTCTTTATTAGTTACTTTCTTTCTTTCTTGATATCTTTCATTCTAGATTTCATACCTTCTCTCATTTTATCTTTAGTTTCTTTATTAATTTCTTTCTTTCTTTCTTTCTTTCTTCATATCTTTCATTCTAGCTTTCATACTTTCTCTCATTCTATCTTTACTTTCTTTATTACTTTCTTTCTTTCTTGATATCTTTCATTCTATCTTTCATACCTTCTCTCGTTCTATCTTTAGTTTCTTTATTACTTTCTTACTTTCTTTCTTGATATCTTTCATTCTAGCTTTCATACCTTCTCTCATTCTATCTTTACTTTCTTTTTTACTTACTTCAATTTTTTCTTTCTTTCTTGATATCTTTCATTCTAGCTTTAATACCTTCTCTCATTCTATCTTTAGTTTCTTTATTAGTTCCTTTCTTTCTTTCTTGATATATTTCATTCTAGATTTCATACCTTCTCTCATTCTATCTATAGTTTCTTTTTTACTTACTTTCATTTCTTTCTTTCTTGATATCTTACATTCTAGCTTTCATACCTTCTCTCATTTTATCTTTAGTTTCTTTATTACTTTCTTTCTTTCTTTCTTTCTTCATATCTTTCATTCTATCTTTAACACCTTCTCTCGTTCTATCTTTAGTTTCTTTTTTAATTACTTTCGTTTCTTTCTTTCTTGATATCTTTCATTCTATCTTTCATACCTTCTCTAGTACTATCTTTAGTTTCTTTATTACTTTCTTACTTTCTTTCTTGATATCTTTCATTCTAGCTTTAATCCCTTCTCTCATTCTATCTTTAGTTTCTTTTTTACTTACTTTCATTTCTTTCTTTCTTGATATCTTTCATTCTAGCTTTAATCCCTTCTCTCATTCTATCATTAGTTTCTTTATTAGTTACTTTCTATCTTTCTTCATATCTTTCATTCTAGATTTCATTCCTTCTCTCATTTTATCTTTAGTTTCTTTATTAATTTCTTTCTTTCTTTCTTCATATCTTTCATTCTAGCTTTCATAGTTTCTCTCATTCTATCTTTAGTTTCTTTATTACTTTCTTTCTTTCTTTCTTGATATCTTTCATTCTATGTTTCATACCTTCTCTCGTTCTATCTTTAGTTTCTTGATTACTTTCTTACTTTCTTTCTTGATATCTTTCATTCTAGCTTTAATACCTTCTCTCATTCTATCTTTAGTTTCTTTATTAGTTCCTTTCTTTCTTTCTTGATATATTTCATTCTAGATTTCATACCTTCTCTCATTCTATCTATAGTTTCTTTTTTACTTACTTTCATTTCTTTCTTTCTTGATATCTTACATTCTAGCTTTCATACCTTCTCTCATTTTATCTTTAGTTTCTTTTTTACTTACTTTCATTTCTTTCTTTCTTGATATCTTTCATTCTATCTTTCATACCTTCTCTCGTTCTATCTTTAGTTTCTTTATTACTTTCTTACTTTCTTTCTTGATATCTTTCATTCTAGCTTTAATCCCTTCTCTCATTCTATCTTTAGTTTCTTTTTTACTTACTTTCATTTCTTTCTTTCTTGATATCTTTCATTCTAGCTTTAATCCCTTCTCTCATTCTATCATTAGTTTCTTTATTAGTTACTTTCTTTCTTTCTTGATATCTTTCATTCTAGATTTCATACCTTCTCTCATTTTATTTTTAGTTTCTTTATTAATTTCTTTCTTTCTTTCTTCATATCTTTCATTCTAGCTTTCATAGTTTCTCTCATTCTATCTTTAGTTTCTTTATTACTTTCTTTCTTTCTTTCTTGATATCTTTCATTCTATCTTTCATACCTTCTCTCGTTCTATCTTTAGTTTCTTGATTACTTTCTTACTTTCTTTCTTGATATCTTTCATTCTAGCTTTAATCCCTTCTCTCATTCTATCTTTAGTTTCTTTATTAGTTACTTTCTTTCTTTCTTGATATCTTTCATTCTAGATTTCATACCTTCTCTCATTTTATCTTTAGTTTCTTTATTAATTTCTTTCTTTCTTTCTTTCTTCATATCTTTCATTCTAGCTTTCATGCCTTCTCTCATTCTATCTTTAGTTTCTTTATTACTTTCTTTCTTTCTTTCTTCATATCTTTCATTCTAGCTTTCATGCCTTCTCTCATTCTATCTTTAGTTTCTTTATTACTTTCTTTCTTTCCTTCTTTCTTTCTTTCTTTCTTTCTTTCTTTCTTGATATCTTTCATTCTAGCTTTCATACCTTCTTTCATTATATCTATAGTTTCTCTATTAATTACTTTCTTTCTTTCTTTCTTTCTTTCTTGATATCTATCATTCTAGATTTCTTACCTTCTCTCATTTTATCTTTAGTTTCTTTATTGATTTCTTTCTTTCTTCCTTTCTTGATATCTTTCATTCTAGCTTTCATACCTTCTTTCATTATATCTATCATTTCTCTATTAATTACTTTCTTTCTTTCTTTCTTTCTTTCTTGATATCTATCATTCTAGATTTCATACCTTCTCTCATTCTATCTTTAGTTTCTTTATTACTTTCTTACTTTCTTTCTTGATATCTTTCATTCTAGCTTTCATAACTTCTCTCATTCTTTCTTTAGTTTCCTTTTTACTTACTTTCATTTCTTTCTTTCTTGATATCTTTCATTCTAGCTTTAAACCCTTCTCTCATTCTATCTTTAGTTTCTTTATTAGTTACTTTCTTTCTTTCTTGATATCTTTCATTCTAGATTTCATACCTTCTCTCATTTTATCTTTAGTTTCTTTATTAATTTCTTTCTTTCTTTCTTTCTTTCTTCATATCTTTCATTCTAGCTTTCATACCTTCTCTCATTCTATCTTTAGTTTCTTTATTACTTTCTTTCTTTCTTGATATCTTTCATTCTATCTTTCATACCTTCTCTCGTTCTATCTTTAGTTTCTTTATTACTTTCTTACTTTCTTTCTTGATATCTTTCATTCTAGCTTTAATCCCTTCTCTCATTCTATCTTTAGTTTCTTTTTTACTTACTTTCATTTCTTTCTTTCTTGATATCTTTCATTCTAGCTTTAATCCCTTCTCTCATTCTATCATTAGTTTCTTTATTAGTTACTTTCTTTCTTTCTTGATATCTTTCATTCTAGATTTCATACCTTCTCTCATTTTATTTTTAGTTTCTTTATTAATTTCTTTCTTTCTTTCTTCATATCTTTCATTCTAGCTTTCATAGTTTCTCTCATTCTATCTTTAGTTTCTTTATTACTTTCTTTCTTTCTTTCTTGATATCTTTCATTCTATCTTTCATACCTTCTCTCGTTCTATCTTTAGTTTCTTGATTACTTTCTTACTTTCTTTCTTGATATCTTTCATTCTAGCTTTAATCCCTTCTCTCATTCTATCTTTAGTTTCTTTATTAGTTACTTTCTTTCTTTCTTGATATCTTTCATTCTAGATTTCATACCTTCTCTCATTTTATCTTTAGTTTCTTTATTAATTTCTTTCTTTCTTTCTTTCTTCATATCTTTCATTCTAGCTTTCATGCCTTCTCTCATTCTATCTTTAGTTTCTTTATTACTTTCTTTCTTTCTTTCTTCATATCTTTCATTCTAGCTTTCATGCCTTCTCTCATTCTATCTTTAGTTTCTTTATTACTTTCTTTCTTTCCTTCTTTCTTTCTTTCTTTCTTTCTTTCTTTCTTGATATCTTTCATTCTAGCTTTCATACCTTCTTTCATTATATCTATAGTTTCTCTATTAATTACTTTCTTTCTTTCTTTCTTTCTTTCTTGATATCTATCATTCTAGATTTCTTACCTTCTCTCATTTTATCTTTAGTTTCTTTATTGATTTCTTTCTTTCTTCCTTTCTTGATATCTTTCATTCTAGCTTTCATACCTTCTTTCATTATATCTATCATTTCTCTATTAATTACTTTCTTTCTTTCTTTCTTTCTTTCTTGATATCTATCATTCTAGATTTCATACCTTCTCTCATTCTATCTTTAGTTTCTTTATTACTTTCTTACTTTCTTTCTTGATATCTTTCATTCTAGCTTTCATAACTTCTCTCATTCTTTCTTTAGTTTCCTTTTTACTTACTTTCATTTCTTTCTTTCTTGATATCTTTCATTCTAGCTTTAAACCCTTCTCTCATTCTATCTTTAGTTTCTTTATTAGTTACTTTCTTTCTTTCTTGATATCTTTCATTCTAGATTTCATACCTTCTCTCATTTTATCTTTAGTTTCTTTATTAATTTCTTTCTTTCTTTCTTTCTTTCTTCATATCTTTCATTCTAGCTTTCATACCTTCTCTCATTCTATCTTTAGTTTCTTTATTACTTTCTTTCTTTCTTGATATCTTTCATTCTATCTTTCATACCTTCTCTCGTTCTATCTTTAGTTTCTTTATTACTTTCTTACTTTCTTTCTTGATATCTTTCATTCTAGCTTTCATACCTTCTCTCATTTTATCTTTAGTTTCTTTATTAATTTCTTTCTTTCTTCATATCTTTCATTCTAGCTTTCATGCCTTCTCTCATTCTATCTTTAGTTTCTTTATTACTTTCTTTCTTTCTTTCTTTCTTGATATCTTTCATTCTATCTTTCATACCTTCTCTCATTCTATCTTTAGTTTCTTTATTACTTTCTTTCTTTCCTTCTTTCTTTCTTTCTTTCTTTCTTTCTTTCTTGATATCTTTCATTCTAGCTTTCATACCTTCTTTCATTATATCTATAGTTTCTCTATTAATTACTTTCTTTCTTTCTTTCTTTCTTTCTTGATATCTATCATTCTAGATTTCATACCTTCTCTCATTTTATCTTTAGTTTCTTTATTGATTTCTTTCTTTCTTCCTTTCTTGATATCTTTCATTCTAGCTTTCATACCTTCTTTCATTATATCTATAGTTTCTCTATTAATTACTTTCTTTCTTTCTTTCTTTCTTTCTTGATATCTATCATTCTAGATTTCATACCTTCTCTCATTCTATCTTTAGTTTCTTTATTACTTTCTTACTTTCTTTCTTGACATCTTTCATTCTAGCTTTCATAACTTCTCTCATTCTTTCTTTAGTTTCCTTTTTACTTACTTTCATTTCTTTCTTTCTTGATATCTTTCATTCTAGCTTTAAACCCTTCTCTCATTCTATCTTTAGTTTCTTTATTAGTTACTTTCTTTCTTTCTTGATATCTTTCATTCTAGATTTCATACCTTCTCTCATTTTATCTTTAGTTTCTTTATTAATTTCTTTCTTTCTTTCTTTCTTTCTTCATATCTTTCATTCTAGCATTCATACCTTCTCTCATTCTATCTTTAGTTTCTTTATTACTTTCTTTCTTTCTTGATATCTTTCATTCTATCTTTCATACCTTCTCTCGTTCTATCTTTAGTTTCTTTATTACTTTCTTACTTTCTTTCTTGATATCTTTCATTCTAGCTTTCATACCTTCTCTCATTCTATCTTTACTTTCTTTTTTACTTACTTCAATTTTTTCTTTCTTTCTTGATATCTTTCATTCTAGCTTTAATACCTTCTCTCATTCTATCTTTAGTTTCTTTATTAGTTCCTTTCTTTCTTTCTTGATATATTTCATTCTAGATTTCATACCTTCTCTCATTCTATCTATAGTTTCTTTTTTACTTACTTTCATTTCTTTCTTTCTTGATATCTTACATTCTAGCTTTCATACCTTCTCTCATTTTATCTTTAGTTTCTTTATTACTTTCTTTCTTTCTTTCTTTCTTCATATCTTTCATTCTATCTTTCACACCTTCTCTCGTTCTATCTTTAGTTTCTTTTTTACTTACTTTCATTTCTTTCTTTCTTGATATCTTTCATTCTATCTTTCATAATTTCTCTCGTTCTATCTTTAGTTTCTTTATTACTTTCTTACTTTCTTTCTTGATATCTTTCATTCTAGCTTTAATCCCTTCTCTCATTCTATCTTTAGT
Organism: Intellagama lesueurii; assembly: GCA_037013535.1. NCBI lineage: Eukaryota > Metazoa > Chordata > Lepidosauria > Squamata > Agamidae > Intellagama > Intellagama lesueurii. The sequence goes on from JBAJHW010000002.1 coordinate 96,238,879, forward strand.
TTCTTTTTTACTTACTTTCATTTCTTTCTTTCTTGATATCTTTCATTCTAGCTTTAATCCCTTCTCTCATTCTATCATTAGTTTCTTTATTAGTTACTTTCTTTCTTTCTTGATATCTTTCATTCTAGATTTCATACCTTCTCTCATTTTATCTTTAGTTTCTTTATTAATTTCTTTCTTTCTTTCTTCATATCTTTCATTCTAGCTTTCATAGTTTCTCTCATTCTATCTTTAGTTTCTTTATTACTTTCTTTCTTTCTTTCTTGATATCTTTCATTCTATCTTTCATACCTTCTCTCATTCTATCTTTAGTTTCTTTATTACTTTCTTTCTTTCCTTCTTTCTTTCTTTCTTTCTTTCTTTCTTTCTTTCTTGATATCTTTCATTCTAGCTTTCATACCTTCTTTCATTATATCTATAGTTTCTTTATTAATTACTTTCTTTCTTTTTTTCTTTCTTTCTTTCTTGATATCTATCATTCTAGATTTCATACCTTCTCTCATTTTATCTTTAGTTTCTTTATTGATTTCTTTCTTTCTTCCTTTCTTGATATCTTTCATTCTAGCTTTCATACGTTCTTTCATTATATCTATAGTTTCTCTATTAATTACTTTCTTTCTTTCTTTCTTTCTTTCTTGATATCTATCATTCTAGATTTCATACCTTCTCTCATTCTATCTTTAGTTTCTTTATTACTTTCTTACTTTCTTTCTTGATATCTTTCATTCTAGCTTTCATAACTTCTCTCATTCTTTCTTTAGTTTCCTTTTTACTTACTTTCATTTCTTTCTTTCTTGATATCTTTCATTCTAGCTTTAAACCCTTCTCTCATTCTATCTTTAGTTTCTTTATTAATTTCTTTCTTTCTTTCTTTCTTTCTTCATATCTTTCATTCTAGCTTTCATACCTTCTCTCATTCTATCTTTACATTCTTTATTACTTTCTTTCTTTCTTGATATCTTCCATTCTATCTTTCATACCTTCTCTCGTTCTATCTTTAGTTTCTTTATTACTTTCTTACTTTCTTTCTTGATATCTTTCATTCTAGCTTTCATACCTTCTCTCATTCTATCTTTACTTTCTTTTTTACTTACTTCAATTTTTTCTTTCTTTCTTGATATCTTTCATTCTAGCTTTAATACCTTCTCTCATTCTATCTTTAGTTTCTTTATTAGTTCCTTTCTTTCTTTCTTGATATATTTCATTCTAGATTTCATACCTTCTCTCATTTTATCTTTAGTTTCTTTATTAATTTCTTTCTTTCTTTCTTCATATCTTTCATTCTAGCTTTCATACCTTCTCTCATTCTATCTTTAGTTTCTTTATTACTTTCTTTCTTTCTTGATATCTTTCATTCTATCTTTCATACCTTCTCTCGTTCTATCTTTAGTTTCTTTATTACTTTCTTACTTTCTTTCTTGATATCTTTCATTCTAGCTTTCATACCTTCTCTCATTTTATCTTTAGTTTCTTTATTAATTTCTTTCTTTCTTCATATCTTTCATTCTAGCTTTCATGCCTTCTCTCATTCTATCTTTAGTTTCTTTATTACTTTCTTTCTTTCTTTCTTGATATCTTTCATTCTATCTTTCATACCTTCTCTCATTCTATCTTTAGTTTCTTTATTACTTTCTTTCTTTCCTTCTTTCTTTCTTTCTTTCTTTCTTTCTTTCTTTCTTGATATCTTTCATTCTAGCTTTCATACCTTCTTTCATTATATCTATAGTTTCTCTATTAATTACTTTCTTTCTTTCTTTCTTTCTTTCTTGATATCTATCATTCTAGATTTCATACCTTCTCTCATTTTATCTTTAGTTTCTTTATTGATTTCTTTCTTTCTTCCTTTCTTGATATCTTTCATTCTAGCTTTCATACCTTCTTTCATTATATCTATAGTTTCTCTATTAATTACTTTCTTTCTTTCTTTCTTTCTTTCTTGATATCTATCATTCTAGATTTCATACCTTCTCTCATTCTATCTTTAGTTTCTTTATTACTTTCTTACTTTCTTTCTTGATATCTTTCATTCTAGCTTTCATAACTTCTCTCATTCTTTCTTTAGTTTCCTTTTTACTTACTTTCATTTCTTTCTTTCTTGATATCTTTCATTCTAGCTTTAAACCCTTCTCTCATTCTATCTTTAGTTTCTTTATTAGTTACTTTCTTTCTTTCTTGATATCTTTCATTCTAGATTTCATACCTTCTCTCATTTTATCTTTAGTTTCTTTATTAATTTCTTTCTTTCTTTCTTTCTTTCTTCATATCTTTCATTCTAGCATTCATACCTTCTCTCATTCTATCTTTAGTTTCTTTATTACTTTCTTTCTTTCTTGATATCTTTCATTCTATCTTTCATACCTTCTCTCGTTCTATCTTTAGTTTCTTTATTACTTTCTTACTTTCTTTCTTGATATCTTCAATTCTAGCTTTCATACCTTCTCTCATTCTATCTTTACTTTCTTTTTTACTTACTTCAATTTTTTCTTTCTTTCTTGATATCTTTCATTCTAGCTTTAATACCTTCTCTCATTCTATCTTTAGTTTCTTTATTAGTTCCTTTCTTTCTTTCTTGATATATTTCATTCTAGATTTCATACCTTCTCTCATTCTATCTATAGTTTCTTTTTTACTTACTTTCATTTCTTTCTTTCTTGATATCTTACATTCTAGCTTTCATACCTTCTCTCATTTTATCTTTAGTTTCTTTATTACTTTCTTTCTTTCTTTCTTTCTTCATATCTTTCATTCTATCTTTCACACCTTCTCTCGTTCTATCTTTAGTTTCTTTTTTACTTACTTTCATTTCTTTCTTTCTTGATATCTTTCATTCTATCTTTCATAATTTCTCTCGTTCTATCTTTAGTTTCTTTATTACTTTCTTACTTTCTTTCTTGATATCTTTCATTCTAGCTTTAATCCCTTCTCTCATTCTATCTTTAGTTTCTTTTTTACTTACTTTCATTTCTTTCTTTCTTGATATCTTTCATTCTAGCTTTAATCCCTTCTCTCATTCTATCTTTAGTTTCTTTTTTACTTACTTTCATTTCTTTCTTTCTTGATATCTTTCATTCTAGCTTTAATCCCTTCTCTCATTCTATCATTAGTTTCTTTATTAGTTACTTTCTTTCTTTCTTGATATCTTTCATTCTAGATTTCATACCTTCTCTCATTTTATCTTTAGTTTCTTTATTAATTTCTTTCTTTCTTTCTTCATATCTTTCATTCTAGCTTTCATAGTTTCTCTCATTCTATCTTTAGTTTCTTTATTACTTTCTTTCTTTCTTTCTTGATATCTTTCATTCTATCTTTCATACCTTCTCTCATTCTATCTTTAGTTTCTTTATTACTTTCTTTCTTTCCTTCTTTCTTTCTTTCTTTCTTTCTTTCTTTCTTTCTTTCTTGATATCTTTCATTCTAGCTTTCATACCTTCTTTCATTATATCTATAGTTTCTTTATTAATTACTTTCTTTCTTTTTTTCTTTCTTTCTTTCTTGATATCTATCATTCTAGATTTCATACCTTCTCTCATTTTATCTTTAGTTTCTTTATTGATTTCTTTCTTTCTTCCTTTCTTGATATCTTTCATTCTAGCTTTCATACGTTCTTTCATTATATCTATAGTTTCTCTATTAATTACTTTCTTTCTTTCTTTCTTTCTTTCTTGATATCTATCATTCTAGATTTCATACCTTCTCTCATTCTATCTTTAGTTTCTTTATTACTTTCTTACTTTCTTTCTTGATATCTTTCATTCTAGCTTTCATAACTTCTCTCATTCTTTCTTTAGTTTCCTTTTTACTTACTTTCATTTCTTTCTTTCTTGATATCTTTCATTCTAGCTTTAAACCCTTCTCTCATTCTATCTTTAGTTTCTTTATTAATTTCTTTCTTTCTTTCTTTCTTTCTTCATATCTTTCATTCTAGCTTTCATACCTTCTCTCATTCTATCTTTACTTTCTTTATTACTTTCTTTCTTTCTTGATATCTTCCATTCTATCTTTCATACCTTCTCTCGTTCTATCTTTAGTTTCTTTATTACTTTCTTACTTTCTTTCTTGATATCTTTCATTCTAGCTTTCATACCTTCTCTCATTCTATCTTTACTTTCTTTTTTACTTACTTCAATTTTTTCTTTCTTTCTTGATATCTTTCATTCTAGCTTTAATACCTTCTCTCATTCTATCTTTAGTTTCTTTATTAGTTCCTTTCTTTCTTTCTTGATATATTTCATTCTAGATTTCATACCTTCTCTCATTTTATCTTTAGTTTCTTTATTAATTTCTTTCTTTCTTTCTTCATATCTTTCATTCTAGCTTTCATAGTTTCTCTCATTCTATCTTTAGTTTCTTTATTACTTTCTTTCTTTCTTTCTTGATATCTTTCATTCTATCTTTCATACTTTCTCTCGTTCTATCTTTAGTTTCTTGATTACTTTCTTACTTTCTTTCTTGATATCTTTCATTCTAGCTTTAATACCTTCTCTCATTCTATCTTTAGTTTCTTTATTAGTTCCTTTCTTTCTTTCTTGATATATTTCATTCTAGATTTCATACCTTCTCTCATTCTATATATAGTTTCTTTTTTACTTACTTTCATTTCTTTCTTTCTTGATATCTTACATTCTAGCTTTCATACCTTCTCTCATTTTATCTTTAGTTTCTTTATTACTTTCTTTCTTTCTTCATATCTTTCATTCTATCTTTCACACCTTCTCTCGTTCTATCTTTAGTTTCTTTTTTACTTACTTTCATTTCTTTCTTTCTTGATATCTTTCATTCTATCTTTCATACCTTCTCTCGTTCTATCTTTAGTTTCTTTATTACTTTCTTACTTTCTTTCTTGATATCTTTCATTCTAGCTTTAATCCCTTCTCTCATTCTATCTTTAGTTTCTTTTTTACTTACTTTCATTTCTTTCTTTCTTGATATCTTTCATTCTAGCTTTAATCCCTTCTCTCATTCTATCATTAGTTTCTTTATTAGTTACTTTCTTTCTTTCTTGATATCTTTCATTCTAGATTTCATACCTTCTCTCATTTTATCTTTAGTTTCTTTATTAATTTCTTTCTTTCTTTCTTTCTTCATATCTTTCATTCTAGCTTTCATGCCTTCTCTCATTCTATCTTTAGTTTCTTTATTACTTTCTTTCTTTCTTTCTTGATATCTTTCATTCTATCTTTCATACCTTCTCTCATTCTATCTTTAGTTTCTTTACTTTCTTTCTTTCCTTCTTTCTTTCTTTCTTTCTTTCTTTCTTTCTTTCTTGATATCTTTCATTCTAGCTTTCATACCTTCTTTCATTATATCTATAGTTTCTCTATTAATTACTTTCTTTCTTTCTTTCTTTCTTTCTTGATATCTATCATTCTAGATTTCATACCTTCTCTCATTTTATCTTTAGTTTCTTTATTGATTTCTTTCTTTCTTCCTTTCTTGATATCTTTCATTCTAGCTTTCATAAATTCTTTCATTATATCTATAGTTTCTCTATTAATTACTTTCTTTCTTTCTTTCTTTCTTTCTTGATATCTATCATTCTAGATTTCATACCTTCTCTCATTCTATCTTTAGTTTCTTTATTACTTTCTTACTTTCTTTCTTGATATCTTTCATTCTAGCTTTCATAACTTCTCTCATTCTTTCTTTAGTTTCCTTTTTACTTACTTTCATTTCTTTCTTTCTTGATATCTTTCATTCTAGCTTTAAACCCTTCTCTCATTCTATCTTTAGTTTCTTTATTAGTTACTTTCTTTCTTTCTTGATATTTTTCATTCTAGATTTCATACCTTCTCTCATTTTATCTTTAGTTTCTTTATTAATTTCTTTCTTTCTTTCTTTCTTTCTTCATATCTTTCATTCTAGCTTTCATACCTTCTCTCATTCTATCTTTAGTTTCTTTATTACTTTCTTTCTTTCTTGATATCTTTCATTCTATCTTTCATACCTTCTCTCGTTCTATCTTTAGATTCTTTATTACTTTCTTACTTTCTTTCTTGATATCTTTCATTCTAGCTTTCATACCTTCTCTCATTCTATCTTTACTTTCTTTTTTACTTACTTCAATTTTTTCTTTCTTTCTTGATATCTTTCGTTCTAGCTTTAATACCTTCTCTCATTCTATCTTTAGTTTCTTTATTAGTTCCTTTCTTTCTTTCTTGATATATTTCATTCTAGATTTCATACCTTCTCTCATTCTATCTATAGTTTCTTTTTTACTTACTTTCATTTCTTTCTTTCTTGATATCTTACATTCTAGCTTTCATACCTTCTCTCATTTTATCTTTAGTTTCTTTATTAATTTCTTTCTTTCTTCATATCTTTCATTCTAGCTTTCATAGTTTCTCTCATTCTATCTTTAGTTTCTTTATTACTTTCTTTCTTTCTTTCTTGATATCTTTCATTCTATCTTTCATACCTTCTCTCGTTCTATCTTTAGTTTCTTGATTACTTTCTTACTTTCTTTCTTGATATCTTTCATTCTAGCTTTAATCCCTTCTCTCATTCTATCTTTAGTTTCTTTATTAGTTACTTTCTTTCTTTCTTGATATCTTTCATTCTAGATTTCATACCTTCTCTCATTTTATCTTTAGTTTCTTTATTAATTTCTTTCTTTCTTTCTTTCTTCATATCTTTCATTCTAGCTTTCATGCCTTCTCTCATTCTATCTTTAGTTTCTTTATTACTTTCTTTCTTTCTTTCTTGATATCTTTCATTCTATCTTTCATACCTTCTCTCATTCTATCTTTAGTTTCTTTATTACTTTCTTTCTTTCCTTCTTTCTTTCTTTCTTTCTTTCTTTCTTGATATCTTTCATTCTAGCTTTCATACCTTCTTTCATTATATCTATAGTTTCTCTATTAATTACTTTCTTTCTTTCTTTCTTTCTTTCTTGATATCTATCATTCTAGATTTCATACCTTCTCTCATTTTATCTTTAGTTTCTTTATTGATTTCTTTCTTTCTTCCTTTCTTGATATCTTTCATTCTAGCTTTCATACCTTCTTTCATTATATCTATAATTTCTCTATTAATTACTTTCTTTCTTTCTTTCTTTCTTTCTTGATATCTATCATTCTAGATTTCATACCTTCTCTCATTCTATCTTTAGTTTCTTTATTACTTTCTTACATTCTTTCTTGATATCTTTCATTCTAGCTTTCATAACTTCTCTCATTCTTTCTTTAGTTTCCTTTTTACTTACTTTCATTTCTTTCTTTCTTGATATCTTTCATTCTAGCTTTAAACCCTTCTCTCATTCTATCTTTAGTTTCTTTATTAGTTACTTTCTTTCTTTCTTGATATCTTTCATTCTAGATTTCATACCTTCTCTCATTTTATATTTAGTTTCTTTATTAATTTCTTTCTTTCTTTCTTTCTTCATATCTTTCATTCTAGCTTTCATACCTTCTCTCATTCTATCTCTACTTTCTTTATTACTTTCTTTCTTTCTTGATATCTTTCATTCTATCTTTCATACCTTCTCTCGTTCTATCTTTAGTTTCTTTATTACTTTCTTACTTTCTTTCTTTATATCTTTCATTCTAGCTTTCATACCTTCTCTCATTCTATCTTTACTTTCTTTTTTACTTACTTCAATTTTTTCTTTCTTTCTTGATATCTTTCATTCTAGCTTTAATACCTTCTCTCATTCTATGTTTAGTTTCTTTATTAGTTCCTTTCTTTCTTTCTTGATATATTTCATTCTAGATTTCATACCTTCTCTCATTTTATCTTTAGTTTCTTTATTAATTTCTTTCTTTCTTTCTTCATATCTTTCATTCTAGCTTTCATAGTTTCTCTCATTCTATCTTTAGTTTCTTTATTACTTTCTTTCTTTCTTTCTTGATATCTTTCATTCTATCTTTCATACCTTCTCTCGTTCTATCTTTAGTTTCTTGATTACTTTCTTAGTTTCTTTCTTGATATCTTTCATTCTAGCTTTAATACCTTCTCTCATTCTATCTTTAGTTTCTTTATTAGTTCCTTTCTTTCTTTCTTGATATATTTCATTCTAGATTTCATACCTTCTCTCATTCTATCTATAGTTTCTTTTTTACTTACTTTCATTTCTTTCTTTCTTCATATCTTACATTCTAGCTTTCATACCTTCTCTCATTTTATCTTTAGTTTCTTTATTACTTTCTTTCTTTCTTTCTTTCTTCATATCTTTCATTCTATCTTTCACACCTTCTCTCGTTCTATCTTTAGTTTCTTTTTTACTTACTTTCATTTCTTTCTTTCTTGATATCTTTCATTCTATCTTTCATACCTTCTCTCGTACTATCTTTAGTTTCTTTATTACTTTCTTACTTTCTTTCTTGATATCTTTCATTCTAGCTTTAATCCCTTCTCTCATTCTATCTTTAGTTTCTTTTTTACTTACTTTCATTTCTTTCTTTCTTGATATCTTTCATTCTAGCTTTAATCCCTTCTCTCATTCTATCATTAGTTTCTTTATTAGTTACTTTCTTTCTTTCTTGATATCTTTCATTCTAGATTTCATACCTTCTCTCATTTTATCTTTAGTTTCTTTATTAATTTCTTTCTTTCTTTCTTTCTTCATATCTTTCATTCTAGCTTTCATGCCTTCTCTCATTCTATCTTTAGTTTCTTTATTACTTTCTTTCTTTCTTTCTTGATATCTTTCATTCTATCTTTCATACCTTCTCTCATTCTATCTTTAGTTTCTTTACTTTCTTTCTTTCCTTCTTTCTTTCTTTCTTTCTTTCTTTCTTCCTTTCTTTCTTGATATCTTTCATTCTAGCTTTCATACCTTCTTTCATTATATCTATAGTTTCTCTATTAATTACTTTCTTTCTTTCTTTCTTTCTTTCTTTCTTGATATCTATCATTCTAGATTTCATACCTTCTCTCATTTTATCTTTAGTTTCTTTATTGATTTCTTTCTTTCTTCCTTTCTTGATATCTTTCATTCTAGCTTTCATACCTTCTTTCATTATATCTATAGTTTCTCTATTAATTACTTTCTTTCTTTCTTTCTTTCTTTCTTGATATCTATCATTCTAGATTTCATACCTTCTCTCATTCTATCTTTAGTTTCTTTATTACTTTCTTACTTTCTTTCTTGATATCTTTCATTCTAGCTTTCATAACTTCTCTCATTCTTTCTTTAGTTTCCTTTTTACTTACTTTCATTTCTTTCTTTCTTGATATCTTTCATTCTAGCTTTAAACCCTTCTCTCATTCTATCTTTAGTTTCTTTATTAGTTACTTTCTTTCTTTCTTGATATCTTTCATTCTAGATTTCATACCTTCTCTCATTTTATCTTTAGTTTCTTTATTAATTTCTTTCTTTCTTTCTTTCTTTCTTCATATCTTTCATTCTAGCTTTCATACCTTCTCTCATTCTATCTTTAGTTTCTTTATTACTTTCTTTCTTTCTTGATATCTTTCATTCTATCTTTCATACCTTCTCTCGTTCTATCTTTAGTTTCTTTATTACTTTCTTACTTTCTTTCTTGATATCTTTCATTCTAGCTTTCATACCTTCTCTCATTCTATCTTTAGTTTCTTTATTAGTTCCTTTCTTTCTTTCTTGATATATTTCATTCTAGATTTCATACCTTCTCTCATTCTATCTATAGTTTCTTTTTTACTTACTTTCATTTCTTTCTTTCTTGATATCTTACATTCTAGCTTTCATACCTTCTCTCATTTTATCTTTAGTTTCTTTATTACTTTCTTTCTTTCTTTCTTTCTTCATATCTTTCATTCTATCTTTCACACCTTCTCTCGTTCTATCTTTAGTTTCTTTTTTACTTACTTTCATTTCTTTCTTTCTTGATATCTTTCATTCTATCTTTCATACCTTCTCTCGTTCTATCTTTAGTTTCTTTATTACTTTCTTACTTTCTTTCTTGATATCTTTCATTCTAGCTTTAATCCCTTCTCTCATTCTATCTTTAGTTTCTTTTTTACTTACTTTCATTTCTTTCTTTCTTGATATCTTTCATTCTAGCTTTAATCCCTTCTCTCATTCTATCATTAGTTTCTTTATTAGTTACTTTCTTTCTTTCTTGATATCTTTCATTCTAGATTTCATACCTTCTCTCATTTTATCTTTAGTTTCTTTATTAATTTCTTTCTTTCTTTCTTTCTTCATATCTTTCATTCTAGCTTTCATGCCTTCTCTCATTCTATCTTTAGTTTCTTTATTACTTTCTTTCTTTCTTTCTTGATATCTTTCATTCTATCTTTCATACCTTCTCTCATTCTATCTTTAGTTTCTTTACTTTCTTTCTTTCCTTCTTTCTTTCTTTCTTTCTTTCTTTCTTTCTTTCTTGATATATTTCATTCTAGCTTTCATACCTTCTTTCATTATATCTATAGTTTCTCTATTAATTACTTTCTTTCTTTCTTTCTTTCTTTCTTGATATCTATCATTCTAGATTTCATACCTTCTCTCATTTTATCTTTAGTTTCTTTATTGATTTCTTTCTTTCTTCCTTTCTTGATATCTTTCATTCTAGCTTTCATACCTTCTTTCATTATATCTATAGTTTCTCTATTAATTACTTTCTTTCTTTCTTTCTTTCTTTCTTGATATCTATCATTCTAGATTTCATACCTTCTCTCATTCTATCTTTAGTTTCTTTATTACTTTCTTACTTTCTTTCTTGATATCTTTCATTCTAGCTTTCATAACTTCTCTCATTCTTTCTTTAGTTTCCTTTTTACTTACTTTCATTTCTTTCTTTCTTGATATCTTTCATTCTAGCTTTAAACCCTTCTCTCATTCTATCTTTAGTTTCTTTATTAGTTACTTTCTTTCTTTCTTGATATCTTTCATTCTAGATTTCATACCTTCTCTCATTCTATCTTTAGTTTCTTTATTACTTTCTTTATTTCTTTCTTGATATCTTTCATTCTATCTTTCATACCTTCTCTCATTCTATCTTTAGTTTCTTTATTACTTTCTTTCTTTCCTTCTTTCTTTCTTTCTTTCTTTCTTTCTTTCTTGATATCTTTCATTCTAGCTTTCATACCTTCTTTCATTATATCTATAGTTTCTCTATTAATTACTTTCTTTCTTTCTTTCTTTCTTTCTTTCTTGATATCTATCATTCTAGATTTCATACCTTCTCTCATTTTATCTTTAGTTTCTTTATTGATTTCTTTCTTTCTTCCTTTCTTGATATCTTTCATTCTAGCTTTCATACGTTCTTTCATTATATCTATAGTTTCTCTATTAATTACTTTCTTTCTTTCTTTCTTTCTTTCTTGATATCTATCATTCTAGATTTCATACCTTCTCTCATTCTATCTTTAGTTTCTTTATTACTTTCTTACTTTCTTTCTTGATATCTTTCATTCTAGCTTTCATAACTTCTCTCATTCTTTCTTTAGTTTCCTTTTTACTTACTTTCATTTCTTTCTTTCTTGATATCTTTCATTCTAGCTTTAAACCCTTCTCTCATTCTATCTTTAGTTTCTTTATTAGTTACTTTCTTTCTTTCTTGATATCTTTCATTCTAGATTTCATACCTTCTCTCATTTTATCTTTAGTTTCTTTATTAATTTCTTTCTTTCTTTCTTTCTTTCTTCATATCTTTCATTCTAGCTTTCATACCTTCTCTCATTCTATCTTTACTTTCTTTATTACTTTCTTTCTTTCTTGATATCTTCCATTCTATCTTTCATACCTTCTCTCGTTCTATCTTTAGTTTCTTTATTACTTTCTTACTTTCTTTCTTGATATCTTTCATTCTAGCTTTCATACCTTCTCTCATTCTATCTTTACTTTCTTTTTTACTTACTTCAATTTTTTCTTTCTTTCTTGATATCTTTCATTCTAGCTTTAATACCTTCTCTCATTCTATCTTTAGTTTCTTTATTAGTTCCTTTCTTTCTTTCTTGATATATTTCATTCTAGATTTCATACCTTCTCTCATTTTATCTTTAGTTTCTTTATTAATGTCTTTCTTTCTTTCTTCATATCTTTCATTCTAGCTTTCATAGTTTCTCTCATTCTATCTTTAGTTTCTTTATTACTTTCTTTCTTTCTTTCTTGATATCTTTCATTCTATCTTTCATACTTTCTCTCGTTCTATCTTTAGTTTCTTGATTACTTTCTTACTTTCTTTCTTGATATCTTTCATTCTAGCTTTAATACCTTCTCTCATTCTATCTTTAGTTTCTTTATTAGTTCCTTTCTTTCTTTCTTGATATATTTCATTCTAGATTTCATACCTTCTCTCATTCTATCTATAGTTTCTTTTTTACTTACTTTCATTTCTTTCTTTCTTGATATCTTACATTCTAGCTTTCATACCTTCTCTCATTTTATCTTTAGTTTCTTTATTACTTTCTTTCTTTCTTTCTTTCTTCATATCTTTCATTCTATCTTTCACACCTTCTCTCGTTCTATCTTTAGTTTCTTTTTTACTTACTTTCATTTCTTTCTTTCTTGATATCTTTCATTCTATCTTTCATACCTTCTCTCGTTCTATCTTTAGTTTCTTTATTACTTTCTTACTTTCTTTCTTGATATCTTTCATTCTAGCTTTAATCCCTTCTCTCATTCTATCTTTAGTTTCTTTTTTACTTACTTTCATTTCTTTCTTTCTTGATATCTTTCATTCTAGCTTTAATCCCTTCTCTCATTCTATCATTAGTTTCTTTATTAGTTACTTTCTTTCTTTCTTGATATCTTTCATTCTAGATTTCATACCTTCTCTCATTTTCTCTTTAGTTTCTTTATTAATTTCTTTCTTTCTTTCTTTCTTCATATCTTTCATTCTAGCTTTCATGCCTTCTCTCATTCTATCTTTAGTTTCTTTATTACTTTCTTTCTTTCTTTCTTGATATCTTTCATTCTATCTTTCATACCTTCTCTCATTCTATCTTTAGTTTCTTTACTTTCTTTCTTTCCTTCTTTCTTTCTTTCTTTCTTTCTTTCTTTCTTTCTTGATATCTTTCATTCTAGCTTTCATACCTTCTTTCATTATATCTATAGTTTCTCTATTAATTACTTTCTTTCTTTCTTTCTTTCTTTCTTGATATCTATCATTCTAGATTTCATACCTTCTCTCATTTTATCTTTAGTTTCTTTATTGATTTCTTTCTTTCTTCCTTTCTTGATATCTTTCATTCTAGCTTTCATACCTTCTTTCATTATATCTATAGTTTCTCTATTAATTACTTTCTTTCTTTCTTTCTTTCTTTCTTGATATCTATCATTCTAGATTTCATACCTTCTCTCATTCTATCTTTAGTTTCTTTATTACTTTCTTACTTTCTTTCTTGATATCTTTCATTCTAGCTTTCATAACTTCTCTCATTCTTTCTTTAGTTTCCTTTTTACTTACTTTCATTTCTTTCTTTCTTGATATCTTTCATTCTAGCTTTAAACCCTTCTCTCATTCTATCTTTAGTTTCTTTATTAGTTACTTTCTTTCTTTCTTGATATCTTTCATTCTAGATTTCATACCTTCTCTCATTTTATCTTTAGTTTCTTTATTAATTTCTTTCTTTCTTTCTTTCTTTCTTCATATCTTTCATTCTAGCTTTCATACCTTCTCTCATTCTATCTTTAGTTTCTTTATTACTTTCTTTCTTTCTTGATATCTTTCATTCTATCTTTCATACCTTCTCTCGTTCTATCTTTAGTTTCTTTATTACTTTCTTACTTTCTTTCTTGATATCTTTCATTCTAGCTTTCATACCTTCTCTCATTCTATCTTTACTTTCTTTTTTACTTACTTCAATTTTTTCTTTCTTTCTTGATATCTTTCATTCTAGCTTTAATACCTTCTCTCATTCTATCTTTAGTTTCTTTATTAGTTCCTTTCTTTCTTTCTTGATATATTTCATTCTAGATTTCATACCTTCTCTCATTCTATCTATAGTTTCTTTTTTACTTACTTTCATTTCTTTCTTTCTTGATATCTTACATTCTAGCTTTCATACCTTCTCTCATTTTATCTTTAGTTTCTTTATTACTTTCTTTCTTTCTTTCTTTCTTCATATCTTTCATTCTATCTTTCACACCTTCTCTCGTTCTATCTTTAGTTTCTTTTTTACTTACTTTCATTTCTTTCTTTCTTGATATCTTTCATTCTATCTTTCATAATTTCTCTCGTTCTATCTTTAGTTTCTTTATTACTTTCTTACTTTCTTTCTTGATATCTTTCATTCTAGCTTTAATCCCTTCTCTCATTCTATCTTTAGTTTCTTTTTTACTTACTTTCATTTCTTTCTTTCTTGATATCTTTCATTCTAGCTTTAATCCCTTCTCTCATTCTATCATTAGTTTCTTTATTAGTTACTTTCTTTCTTTCTTGATATCTTTCATTCTAGATTTCATACCTTCTCTCATTTTATCTTTAGATTCTTTATTAATTTCTTTCTTTCTTTCTTCATATCTTTCATTCTAGCTTTCATAGTTTCTCTCATTCTATCTTTAGTTTCTTTATTACTTTCTTTCTTTCTTTCTTGATATCTTTCATTCTTTCTTTCATACCTTCTCTCATTCTAGCTTTAGTTTCTTTATTACTTTCTTTCTTTCCTTCTTTCTTTCTTTCTTTCTTTCTTTCTTTCTTGATATCTTTCATTCTAGCTTTCATACCTTCTTTCATTATATCTATAGTTTCTCTATTAATTACTTTCTTTCTTTCTTTCTTTCTTTCTTTCTTGATATCTATCATTCTAGATTTCATACCTTCTCTCATTTTATCTTTAGTTTCTTTATTGATTTCTTTCTTTCTTCCTTTCTTGATATCTTTCATTCTAGCTTTCATACGTTCTTTCATTATATCTATAGTTTTTCTATTAATTACTTTCTTTCTTTCTTTCTTTCTTTCTTGATATCTATCATTCTAGATTTCATACCTTCTCTCATTCTATCTTTAGTTTCTTTATTACTTTCTTACTTTCTTTCTTGATATCTTTCATTCTAGCTTTCATAACTTCTCTCATTCTTTCTTTAGTTTCCTTTTTACTTACTTTCATTTCTTTCTTTCTTGATATCTTTCATTCTAGCTTTAAACCCTTCTCTCATTCTATCTTTAGTTTCTTTATTAGTTACTTTGTTTCTTTCTTGATATCTTTCATTCTAGATTTCATACCTTCTCTCATTTTATCTTTAGTTTCTTTATTAATTTCTTTCTTTCTTTCTTTCTTTCTTCATATCTTTCATTCTAGCTTTCATACCTTCTCTCATTCTATCTTTACTTTCTTTATTACTTTCTTTCTTTCTTGATATCTTCCATTCTATCTTTCATACCTTCTCTCGTTCTATCTTTAGTTTCTTTATTACTTTATTACTTTCTTTCTTGATATCTTTCATTCTAGCTTTCATACCTTCTCTCATTCTATCTTTACTTTCTTTTTTACTTACTTCAATTTTTTCTTTCTTTCTTGATATCTTTCATTCTAGCTTTAATACCTTCTCTCATTCTATCTTTAGTTTCTTTATTAGTTCCTTTCTTTCTTTCTTGATATATTTCATTCTAGATTTCATACCTTCTCTCATTCTATCTATAGTTTCTTTTTTACTTACTTTCATTTCTTTCTTTCTTGATATCTTACATTCTAGCTTTCATACCTTCTCTCATTTTATCTTTAGTTTCTTTATTACTTTCTTTCTTTCTTTCTTTCTTCATATCTTTCATTCTATCTTTCACACCTTCTCTCGTTCTATCTTTAGTTTCTTTTTTACTTACTTTCATTTCTTTCTTTCTTGATATCTTTCATTCTATCTTTCATACCTTCTCTCGTTCTATCTTTAGTTTCTTTATTACTTTCTTACTTTCTTTCTTGATATCTTTCATTCTAGCTTTAATCCCTTCTCTCATTCTATCTTTAGTTTCTTTTTTACTTACTTTCATTTCTTTCTTTCTTGATATCTTTCATTCTAGCTTTAATCCCTTCTCTCATTCTATCATTAGTTTCTTTATTAGTTACTTTCTTTCTTTCTTGATATCTTTCATTCTAGATTTCATACCTTCTCTCATTTTATCTTTAGTTTCTTTATTAATTTCTTTCTTTCTTTCTTGATATCTTTCATTCTAGCTTTCATACCTTCTCTCATTCTATCTTTAGTTTCTTTATTACTTTCTTTCTTTCTTTCTTGATATCTTTCATTCTATCTTTCATACCTTCTCTCATTCTATCTTTAGTTTCTTTATTACTTTCTTTCTTTCCTTCTTTCTTTCTTTCTTTCTTTCTTTCTTTCTTTCTTGATATCTTTCATTCTAGCTTTCATACCTTCTTTCATTATATCTATAGTTTCTCTATTAATTACTTTCTTTCTTTCTTTCTTTCTTTCTTTCTTGATATCTACCATTCTAGATTTCATACCTTCTCTCATTTTATCTTTAGTTTCTTTATTGATTTCTTTCTTTCTTCCTTTCTTGATATCTTTCATTCTAGCTTTTATACCTTCTTTCATTATATCTATAGTTTCTCTATTAATTACTTTCTTTCTTTCTTTCTTTCTTTCTTGATATCTATCATTCTAGATTTCATACCTTCTCTCATTCTATCTTTAGTTTCTTTATTACTTTCTTACTTTCTTTCTTGATATCTTTCATTCTAGCTTTCATAACTTCTCTCATTCTTTCTTTAGTTTCCTTTTTACTTACTTTCATTTCTTTCTTTCTTGATATCTTTCATTCTAGCTTTAAACCCTTCTCTCATTCTATCTTTAGTTTCTTTATTAGTTACTTTCTTTCTTTCTTGATATCTTTCATTCTAGATTTCATACCTTCTCTCATTTTATCTTTAGTTTCTTTATTAATTTCTTTCTTTCTTTCTTTCTTTCTTCATATCTTTCATTCTAGCTTTCATACCTTCTCTCATTCTATCTTTACTTTCTTTATTACTTTCTTTCTTTCTTGATATCTTTCATTCTATCTTTCATACCTTCTCTCATTCTATCTTTAGTTTCTTTTTTACTTACTTTCATTTCTTTCTTTCTTGATATCTTTCATTCTAGCTTTAATCCCTTCTCTCATTCTATCATTAGTTTCTTTATTAGTTACTTTCTTTCTTTCTTGATATCTTTCATTCTAGATTTCATACCTTCTCTCATTTTATCTTTAGTTTCTTTATTAATTTCTTTCTTTCTTTCTTCATATCTTTCATTCTAGCTTTCATAGTTTCTCTCATTCTATCTTTAGTTTCTTTATTACTTTCTTTCTTTCTTTCTTGATATCTTTCATTCTATCTTTCATACCTTCTCTCGTTCTATCTTTAGTTTCTTGATTACTTTCTTACTTTCTTTCTTGATATCTTTCATTCTAGCTTTAATACCTTCTCTCATTCTATCTTTAGTTTCTTTATTAGTTCCTTTCTTTCTTTCTTGATATATTTCATTCTAGATTTCATACCTTCTCTCATTCTATCTATAGTTTCTTTTTTACTTACTTTCATTTCTTTCTTTCTTGATATCTTACATTCTAGCTTTCATACCTTCTCTCATTTTATCTTTAGTTTCTTTATTACTTTCTTTCTTTCTTTCTTTCTTCATATCTTTCATTCTATCTTTCACACCTTCTCTCGTTCTATCTTTAGTTTCTTTATTACTTTCTTACTTTCTTTCTTGATATCTTTCATTCTAGCTTTAATCCCTTCTCTCATTCTATCTTTAGTTTCTTTTTTACTTACCTTCATTTCTTTCTTTCTTGATATCTTTCATTCTATCTTTCATACCTTCTCTCGTTCTATCTTTAGTTTCTTTATTACTTTCTTACTTTCTTTCTTGATATCTTTCATTCTAGCTTTAATCCCTTCTCTCATTCTATCTTTAGTTTCTTTTTTACTTACTTTCATTTCTTTCTTTCTTGATATCTTTCATTCTAGCTTTAATCCCTTCTCTCATTCTATCATTAGTTTCTTTATTAGTTACTTTCTTTCTTTCTTGATATCTTTCATTCTAGATTTCATACCTTCTCTCATTTTATCTTTACTTTCTTTATTAATTTCTTTCTTTCTTCATATCTTTCATTCTAGCTTTCATGCCTTCTCTCATTCTATCTTTAGTTTCTTTATTACTTTCTTTCTTTCTTTCTTGATATCTTTCATTCTAT
The DNA here is from genome assembly GCA_037013535.1 of Intellagama lesueurii. NCBI lineage: Eukaryota > Metazoa > Chordata > Lepidosauria > Squamata > Agamidae > Intellagama > Intellagama lesueurii. Next base: position 96,256,929 of record JBAJHW010000002.1, read on the forward strand.
CTTTCATACCTTCTCTCATTCTATCTTTAGTTTCTTTATTACTTTCTTTCTTTCCTTCTTTCTTTCTTTCTTTCTTTCTTTCTTTCTTGATATCTTTCATTCTAGCTTTCATACCTTCTTTCATTATATCTATAGTTTCTCTATTAATTACTTTCTTTCTTTCTTTCTTTCTTTCTTGATATCTATCATTCTAGATTTCATACCTTCTCTCATTTTATCTTTAGTTTCTTTATTGATTTCTTTCTTTCTTCCTTTCTTGATATCTTTCATTCTAGCTTTCATACCTTCTTTCATTATATCTATAGTTTCTCTATTAATTACTTTCTTTCTTTCTTTCTTTCTTTCTTGATATCTATCATTCTAGATTTCATACCTTCTCTCATTCTATCTTTAGTTTCTTTATTACTTTCTTTCTTTCTTTCTTGATATCTTTCATTCTAGCTTTAAACCCTTCTCTCATTCTATCTTTAGTTTCTTTATTAGTTACTTTCTTTCTTTCTTGATATCTTTCATTCTAGATTTCATACCTTCTCTCATTTTATCTTTAGTTTCTTTATTAATTTCTTTCTTTCTTTCTTTCTTTCTTCATATCTTTCATTCTAGCTTTCATACCTTCTCTCATTCTATCTTTAGTTTCTTTATTACTTTCTTTCTTTCTTGATATCTTTCATTCTATCTTTCATACCTTCTCTCGTTCTATCTTTAGTTTCTTTATTACTTTCTTACTTTCTTTCTTGATATCTTTCATTGTAGCTTTCATACCTTCTCTCATTCTATCTTTACTTTCTTTTTTACTTACTTCAATTTTTTCTTTCTTTCTTCATATCTTTCATTCTAGCTTTAATACCTTCTCTCATTCTATCTTTAGTTTTTTTATTAGTTCCTTTCTTTCTTTCTTGATATATTTCATTCTAGATTTCATACCTTCTCTCATTTTATCTTTAGTTTCTTTATTAATTTCTTTCTTTCTTTCTTCATATCTTTCATTCTAGCTTTCATAGTTTCTCTCATTCTATCTTTAGTTTCTTTATTACTTTCTTTCTTTCTTTCTTGATATCTTTCATTCTATCTTTCATACCTTCTCTCGTTCTATCTTTAGTTTCTTGATTACTTTCTTACTTTCTTTCTTGATATCTTTCATTCTAGCTTTAATACCTTCTCTCATTCTATCTTTAGTTTCTTTATTAGTTCCTTTCTTTCTTTCTTGATATATTTCATTCTAGATTTCATACCTTCTCTCATTCTATCTTTAGTTTCTTTTTTACTTACTTTCATTTCTTTCTTTCTTGATATCTTTCATTCTAGCTTTAATCCCTTCTCTCATTCTATCATTAGTTTCTTTATTAGTTACTTTCTTTCTTTCTTGATATCTTTCATTCTAGATTTCATACCTTCTCTCATTTTATCTTTAGTTTCTTTATTAATTTCTTTCTTTCTTTCTTCATATCTTTCATTCTAGCTTTCATAGTTTCTCTCATTCTATCTTTAGTTTCTTTATTACTTTCTTTCTTTCTTTCTTGATATCTTTCATTCTATCTTTCATACCTTCTCTCGTTCTATCTTTAGTTTCTTGATTACTTTCTTACTTTCTTTCTTGATATCTTTCATTCTAGCTTTAAACCCTTCTCTCATTTTATCTTTAGTTTCTTTATTACTTTCTTTCTTTCTTTCTTTCTTCATATCTTTCATTCTATCTTTCACACCTTCTCTCGTTCTATCTTTAGTTTCTTTATTACTTTCTTACTTTCTTTCTTGATATCTTTCATTCTAGCTTTAATCCCTTCTCTCATTCTATCTTTAGTTTCCTTTTTACTTACTTTCATTTCTTTCTTTCTTGATATCTTACATTCTAGCTTTCATACCTTCTCTCATTTTATCTTTAGTTTCTTTATTACTTTCTTTCTTTCTTTCTTTCTTCATATCTTTCATTCTATCTTTCACACCTTCTCTCGTTCTATCTTTAGTTTCTTTATTACTTTCTTACTTTCTTTCTTGATATCTTTCATTCTAGCTTTAATCCCTTCTCTCATTCTATCTTTAGTTTCTTTTTTACTTACCTTCATTTCTTTCTTTCTTGATATCTTTCATTCTATCTTTCATACCTTCTCTCGTTCTATCTTTAGTTTCTTTATTACTTTCTTACTTTCTTTCTTGATATCTTTCATTCTAGCTTTAATCCCTTCTCTCATTCTATCTTTAGTTTCTTTTTTACTTACTTTCATTTCTTTCTTTCTTGATATCTTTCATTCTAGCTTTAATCCCTTCTCTCATTCTATCATTAGTTTCTTTATTAGTTACTTTCTTTCTTTCTTGATATCTTTCATTCTAGATTTCATACCTTCTCTCATTTTATCTTTACTTTCTTTATTAATTTCTTTCTTTCTTCATATCTTTCATTCTAGCTTTCATGCCTTCTCTCATTCTATCTTTAGTTTCTTTATTACTTTCTTTCTTTCTTTCTTGATATCTTTCATTCTATCTTTCATACCTTCTCTCATTCTATCTTTAGTTTCTTTATTACTTTCTTTCTTTCCTTCTTTCTTTCTTTCTTTCTTTCTTTCTTTCTTGATATCTTTCATTCTAGCTTTCATACCTTCTTTCATTATATCTATAGTTTCTCTATTAATTACTTTCTTTCTTTCTTTCTTTCTTTCTTGATATCTTTCATTCTAGATTTCATACCTTCTCTCATTTTATCTTTAGTTTCTTTATTGATTTCTTTCTTTCTTCCTTTCTTGATATCTTTCATTCTAGCTTTCATACCTTCTTTCATTATATCTATAGTTTCTCTATTAATTACTTTCTTTCTTTCTTTCTTTCTTTCTTGATATCTATCATTCTAGATTTCATACCTTCTCTCATTCTATCTTTAGTTTCTTTATTACTTTCTTACTTTCTTTCTTGATATCTTTCATTCTAGCTTTCATAACTTCTCTCATTCTTTCTTTAGTTTCCTTTTTACTTACTTTCATTTCTTTCTTTCTTGATATCTTTCATTCTAGCTTTAAACCCTTCTCTCATTCTATCTTTAGTTTCTTTATTAGTTACTTTCTTTCTTTCTTGATATCTTTCATTCTAGATTTCATACCTTCTCTCATTTTATCTTTAGTTTCTTTATTAATTTCTTTCTTTCTTTCTTTCTTTCTTCATATCTTTCATTCTAGCTTTCATACCTTCTCTCATTCTATCTTTAGTTTCTTTATTACTTTCTTTCTTTCTTGATATCTTTCATTCTATCTTTCATACCTTCTCTCGTTCTATCTTTAGTTTCTTTATTACTTTCTTACTTTCTTTCTTGATATCTTTCATTGTAGCTTTCATACCTTCTCTCATTCTATCTTTACTTTCTTTTTTACTTACTTCAATTTTTTCTTTCTTTCTTCATATCTTTCATTCTAGCTTTAATACCTTCTCTCATTCTATCTTTAGTTTTTTTATTAGTTCCTTTCTTTCTTTCTTGATATATTTCATTCTAGATTTCATACCTTCTCTCATTTTATCTTTAGTTTCTTTATTAATTTCTTTCTTTCTTTCTTCATATCTTTCATTCTAGCTTTCATAGTTTCTCTCATTCTATCTTTAGTTTCTTTATTACTTTCTTTCTTTCTTTCTTGATATCTTTCATTCTATCTTTCATACCTTCTCTCGTTCTATCTTTAGTTTCTTGATTACTTTCTTACTTTCTTTCTTGATATCTTTCATTCTAGCTTTAATACCTTCTCTCATTCTATCTTTAGTTTCTTTATTAGTTCCTTTCTTTCTTTCTTGATATATTTCATTCTAGATTTCATACCTTCTCTCATTCTATCTATAGTTTCTTTTTTACTTACTTTCATTTCTTTCTTTCTTGATATCTTACATTCTAGCTTTCATACCTTCTCTCATTCTATCATTAGTTTCTTTATTAGTTACTTTCTTTCTTTCTTGATATCTTTCATTCTATCTTTCACACCTTCTCTCGTTCTATCTTTAGTTTCTTTATTACTTTCTTACTTTCTTTCTTGATATCTTTCATTCTAGCTTTAATCCCTTCTCTCATTCTATCTTTAGTTTCTTTTTTACTTACTTTCATTTCTTTCTTTCTTGATATCTTTCATTCTAGCTTTAATTCCTTCACTCATTCTATCATTAGTTTCTTTATTAGTTACTTTCTTTCTTTCTTTCTTTCTTCATATCTTTCATTCTAGCTTTCATACCTTCTCTCATTCTATCTTTAGTTTCTTTATTACTTTCTTTCTTTCTTGATATCTTTCATTCTATCTTTCATACCTTCTCTCGTTCTATCTTTAGTTTCTTTATTACTTTCTTAATTTCTTTCTTGATATCTTTCATTCTAGCTTTCATACCTTCTCTCATTTTATCTTTAGTTTCTTTATTAATTTCTTTCTTTCTTCATATCTTTCATTCTAGCTTTCATGCCTTCTCTCATTCTATCTTTAGTTTCTTTATTACTTTCTTTCTTTCTTTCTTGATATCTTTCATTCTAGCTTTAAACCCTTCTCTCATTCTATCTTTAGTTTCTTTATTAGTTACTTTCTTTCTTTCTTGATATCTTTCATTCTAGATTTCATACCTTCTCTCATTTTATCTTTAGTTTCTTTATTAATTTCTTTCTTTCTTTCTTTCTTTCTTCATATCTTTCATTCTAGCTTTCATACCTTCTCTCATTCTATCTTTAGTTTCTTTATTACTTTCTTTCTTTCTTGATATCTTTCATTCTATCTTTCATACCTTCTCTCGTTCTATCTTTAGTTTCTTTATTACTTTCTTACTTTCTTTCTTGATATCTTTCATTGTAGCTTTCATACCTTCTCTCATTCTATCTTTACTTTCTTTTTTACTTACTTCAATTTTTTCTTTCTTTCTTCATATCTTTCATTCTAGCTTTAATACCTTCTCTCATTCTATCTTTAGTTTTTTTATTAGTTCCTTTCTTTCTTTCTTGATATATTTCATTCTAGATTTCATACCTTCTCTCATTTTATCTTTAGTTTCTTTATTAATTTCTTTCTTTCTTTCTTCATATCTTTCATTCTAGCTTTCATAGTTTCTCTCATTCTATCTTTAGTTTCTTTATTACTTTCTTTCTTTCTTTCTTGATATCTTTCATTCTATCTTTCATACCTTCTCTCGTTCTATCTTTAGTTTCTTGATTACTTTCTTACTTTCTTTCTTGATATCTTTCATTCTAGCTTTAATACCTTCTCTCATTCTATCTTTAGTTTCTTTATTAGTTCCTTTCTTTCTTTCTTGATATATTTCATTCTAGATTTCATACCTTCTCTCATTCTATCTATAGTTTCTTTTTTACTTACTTTCATTTCTTTCTTTCTTGATATCTTACATTCTAGCTTTCATACCTTCTCTCATTCTATCATTAGTTTCTTTATTAGTTACTTTCTTTCTTTCTTGATATCTTTCATTCTATCTTTCACACCTTCTCTCGTTCTATCTTTAGTTTCTTTATTACTTTCTTACTTTCTTTCTTGATATCTTTCATTCTAGCTTTAATCCCTTCTCTCATTCTATCTTTAGTTTCTTTTTTACTTACTTTCATTTCTTTCTTTCTTGATATCTTTCATTCTATCTTTCATACCTTCTCTCGTTCTATCTTTAGTTTCTTTATTACTTTCTTACTTTCTTTCTTGATATCTTTCATTCTAGCTTTAATCCCTTCTCTCATTCTATCTTTAGTTTCTTTTTTACTTACTTTCATTTCTTTCTTTCTTGATATCTTTCATTCTAGCTTTAATCCCTTCACTCATTCTATCATTAGTTTCTTTATTAGTTACTTTCTTTCTTTCTTTCTTTCTTCATATCTTTCATTCTAGCTTTCATACCTTCTCTCATTCTATCTTTAGTTTCTTTATTACTTTCTTTCTTTCTTGATATCTTTCATTCTATCTTTCATACCTTCTCTCGTTCTATCTTTAGTTTCTTTATTACTTTCTTAATTTCTTTCTTGATATCTTTCATTCTAGCTTTCATACCTTCTCTCATTTTATCTTTAGTTTCTTTATTAATTTCTTTCTTTCTTCATATCTTTCATTCTAGCTTTCATGCCTTCTCTCATTCTATCTTTAGTTTCTTTATTACTTTCTTTCTTTCTTTCTTGATATCTTTCATTCTATCTTTCATACCTTCTCTCATTCTATCTTTAGTTTCTTTATTACTTTCTTTCTTTCCTTCTTTCTTTCTTTCTTTCTTTCTTTCTTTCTTGATATCTTTCATTCTAGCTTTCATACCTTCTTTCATTATATCTATAGTTTCTCTATTAATTACTTTCTTCTTTCTTTCTTTCTTTCTTGATATCTATCATTCTAGATTTCATACCTTCTCTCATTTTATCTTTAGTTTCTTTATTGATTTCTTTCTTTCTTCCTTTCTTGATATCTTTCATTCTAGCTTTCATACCTTCTTTCATTATATCTATAGTTTCTCTATTAATTACTTTCTTTCTTTCTTTCTTTCTTTCTTGATATCTATCATTCTAGATTTCATACCTTCTCTCATTCTATCTTTAGTTTCTTTATTACTTTCTTACTTTCTTTCTTGATATCTTTCATTCTAGCTTTCATAACTTCTCTCATTCTTTCTTTAGTTTCCTTTTTACTTACTTTCATTTCTTTCTTTCTTGATATCATTCATTCTAGCTTTAAACCCTTCTCTCATTCTATCTTTAGTTTCTTTATTAGTTACTTTCTTTCTTTCTTGATATCTTTCATTCTAGATTTCATACCTTCTCTCATTTTATCTTTAGTTTCTTTATTAATTTCTTTCTTTCTTTCTTTCTTCATATCTTTCATTCTAGCTTTCATACCTTCTCTCATTCTATCGTTAGTTTCTTTATTACTTTCTTTCTTTCTTGATATCTTTCATTCTATCTTTCATACCTTCTCTCGTTCTATCTTTAGTTTCTTTATTACTTTCTTACTTTCTTTCTTGATATCTTTCATTCTAGCTTTCATACCTTCTCTCATTCTATCTTTACTTTCTTTTTTACTTACTTCAATTTTTTCTTTCTTTCTTGATATCTTTCATTCTAGCTTTAATACCTTCTCTCATTCTATATTTAGTTTCTTTATTAGTTCCTTTCTTTCTTTCTTGATATATTTCATTCTAGATTTCATACCTTCTCTCATTCTATCTATAGTTTCTTTTTTACTTACTTTCATTTCTTTCTTTCTTGATATCTTACATTCTAGCTTTCATACCTTCTCTCATTTTATCTTTAGTTTCTTTATTACTTTCTTTCTTTCTTTCTTTCTTCATATCTTTCATTCTATCTTTCACACCTTCTCTCGTTCTATCTTTAGTTTCTTTTTTACTTACTTTCATTTCTTTCTTTCTTGATATCTTTCATTCTATCTTTCATACCTTCTCTCGTTCTATCTTTAGTTTCTTTATTACTTTCTTACTTTCTTTCTTGATATCTTTCATTCTAGCTTTAATCCCTTCTCTCATTCTATCTTTAGTTTCTTTTTTACTTACTTTCATTTCTTTCTTTCTTGATATCTTTCATTCTAGCTTTAATCCCTTCTCTCATTCTATCATTAGTTTCTTTATTAGTTACTTTCTTTCTTTCTTGATATCTTTCATTCTAGATTTCATACCTTCTCTCATTTTATCTTTAGTTTCTTTATTAATTTCTTTCTTTCTTTCTTCATATCTTTCATTCTTGCTTTCATAGTTTCTCTCATTCTATCTTTAGTCTCTTTATTACTTTCTTTCTTTCTTTCTTGATATCTTTCATTCTATCTTTCATACCTTCTCTCGTTCTATCTTTAGTTTCTTGATTACTTTCTTACTTTCTTTCTTGATATCTTTCATTCTAGCTTTAATCCCTTCTCTCATTCTATCTTTAGTTTCTTTATTAGTTACTTTCTTTCTTTCTTGATATCTTTCATTCTAGATTTCATACCTTCTCTCATTTTATCTTTAGTTTCTTTATTAATTTCTTTCTTTCTTTCTTTCTTCATATCTTTCATTCTAGTTTTCATGCCTTCTCTCATTCTATCTTTAGTTTCTTTATTACTTTCTTTCTTTCTTTCTTGATATCTTTCATTCTATCTTTCATACCTTCTCTCATTCTATCTTTAGTTTCTTTATTACTTTCTTTCTTTCCTTCTTTCTTTCTTTCTTTCTTTCTTTCTTTCTTGATATCTTTCATTCTAGCTTTCATACCTTCTTTCATTATATCTATAGTTTCTCTATTAATTACTTTCTTTCTTTCTTTCTTTCTTTCTTGATATCTATCATTCTAGATTTCATACCTTCTCTCATTTTATCTTTAGTTTCTTTATTGATTTCTTTCTTTCTTCCTTTCTTGATATCTTTCATTCTAGCTTTCATACCTTCTTTCATTATATCTATAGTTTCTCTATTAATTACTTTCTTTCTTTCTTTCTTTCTTTCTTGATATCTATCATTCTAGATTTCATACCTTCTCTCATTCTATCTTTAGTTTCTTTATTACTTTCTTACTTTCTTTCTTGATATCTTTCATTCTAGCTTTAATAACTTCTCTCATTCTTTCTTTAGTTTCCTTTTTACTTACTTTCATTTCTTTCTTTCTTGATATCTTTCATTCTAGCTTTAAACCCTTCTCTCATTCTATCTTTAGTTTCTTTATTAGTTACTTTCTTTCTTTCTTGATATCTTTCATTCTAGATTTCATACCTTCTCTCATTTTATCTTTAGTTTCTTTATTAATTTCTTTCTTTCTTTCTTTCTTTCTTCATATCTTTCATTCTAGCTTTCATACCTTCTCTCATTCTATCTTTAGTTTCTTTATTACTTTCTTTCTTTCTTGATATCTTTCATTCTATCTTTCATACCTTCTCTCGTTCTATCTTTAGTTTCTTTATTACTTTCTTACTTTCTTTCTTGATATCTTTCATTCTAGCTTTCATACCTTCTCTCATTTTATCTTTAGTTTCTTTATTAATTTCTTTCTTTCTTCATATCTTTCATTCTAGCTTTCATGCCTTCTCTCATTCTATCTTTAGTTTCTTTATTACTTTCTTTCTTTCTTTCTTGATATCTTTCATTCTATCTTTCATACCTTCTCTCATTCTATCTTTAGTTTCTTTATTACTTTCTTTCTTTCCTTCTTTCTTTCTTTCTTTCTTTCTTTCTTTCTTGATATCTTTCATTCTAGCTTTCATACCTTCTTTCATTATATCTATAGTTTCTCTATTAATTACTTTCTTTCTTTCTTTCTTTCTTTCTTGATATCTATCATTCTAGATTTCATACCTTCTCTCATTTTATCTTTAGTTTCTTTATTGATTTCTTTCTTTCTTCCTTTCTTGATATCTTTCATTCTAGCTTTCATACCTTCTTTCATTATATCTATAGTTTCTCTATTAATTACTTTCTTTCTTTCTTTCTTTCTTTCTTGATATCTATCATTCTAGATTTCATACCTTCTCTCATTCTATCTTTAGTTTCTTTATTACTTTCTTACTTTCTTTCTTGATATCTTTCATTCTAGCTTTCATAACTTCTCTCATTCTTTCTTTAGTTTCCTTTTTACTTACTTTCATTTCTTTCTTTCTTGATATCATTCATTCTAGCTTTAAACCCTTCTCTCATTCTATCTTTAGTTTCTTTATTAGTTACTTTCTTTCTTTCTTGATATCTTTCATTCTAGATTTCATACCTTCTCTCATTTTATCTTTAGTTTCTTTATTAATTTCTTTCTTTCTTTCTTTCTTCATATCTTTCATTCTAGCTTTCATACCTTCTCTCATTCTATCGTTAGTTTCTTTATTACTTTCTTTCTTTCTTGATATCTTTCATTCTATCTTTCATACCTTCTCTCGTTCTATCTTTAGTTTCTTTATTACTTTCTTACTTTCTTTCTTGATATCTTTCATTCTAGCTTTCATACCTTCTCTCATTCTATCTTTACTTTCTTTTTTACTTACTTCAATTTTTTCTTTCTTTCTTGATATCTTTCATTCTAGCTTTAATACCTTCTCTCATTCTATCTTTAGTTTCTTTATTAGTTCCTTTCTTTCTTTCTTGATATATTTCATTCTAGATTTCATACCTTCTCTCATTCTATCTATAGTTTCTTTTTTACTTACTTTCATTTCTTTCTTTCTTGATATCTTACATTCTAGCTTTCATACCTTCTCTCATTTTATCTTTAGTTTCTTTATTACTTTCTTTCTTTCTTTCTTTCTTCATATCTTTCATTCTATCTTTCACACCTTCTCTCGTTCTATCTTTAGTTTCTTTTTTACTTACTTTCATTTCTTTCTTTCTTGATATCTTTCATTCTATCTTTCATACCTTCTCTCGTTCTATCTTTAGTTTCTTTATTACTTTCTTACTTTCTTTCTTGATATCTTTCATTCTAGCTTTAATCCCTTCTCTCATTCTATCTTTAGTTTCTTTTTTACTTACTTTCATTTCTTTCTTTCTTGATATCTTTCATTCTAGCTTTAATCCCTTCTCTCATTCTATCATTAGTTTCTTTATTAGTTACTTTCTTTCTTTCTTGATATCTTTCATTCTAGATTTCATACCTTCTCTCATTTTATCTTTAGTTTCTTTATTAATTTCTTTCTTTCTTTCTTCATATCTTTCATTCTAGCTTTCATAGTTTCTCTCATTCTGTCTTTAGTCTCTTTATTACTTTCTTTCTTTCTTTCTTGATATCTTTCATTCTATCTTTCATACCTTCTCTCGTTCTATCTTTAGTTTCTTGATTACTTTCTTACTTTCTTTCTTGATATCTTTCATTCTAGCTTTAATCCCTTCTCTCATTCTATCTTTAGTTTCTTTATTAGTTACTTTCTTTCTTTCTTGATATCTTTCATTCTAGATTTCATACCTTCTCTCATTTTATCTTTAGTTTCTTTATTAATTTCTTTCTTTCTTTCTTTCTTCATATCTTTCATTCTAGTTTTCATGCCTTCTCTCATTCTATCTTTAGTTTCTTTATTACTTTCTTTCTTTCTTTCTTGATATCTTTCATTCTATCTTTCATACCTTCTCTCATTCTATCTTTAGTTTCTTTATTACTTTCTTTCTTTCCTTCTTTCTTTCTTTCTTTCTTTCTTTCTTTCTTGATATCTTTCATTCTAGCTTTCATACCTTCTTTCATTATATCTATAGTTTCTCTATTAATTACTTTCTTTCTTTCTTTCTTTCTTTCTTGATATCTATCATTCTAGATTTCATACCTTCTCTCATTTTATCTTTAGTTTCTTTATTGATTTCTTTCTTTCTTCCTTTCTTGATATCTTTCATTCTAGCTTTCATACCTTCTTTCATTATATCTATAGTTTCTCTATTAATTACTTTCTTTCTTTCTTTCTTTCTTTCTTGATATCTTTCATTCTAGCTTTAATAACTTCTCTCATTCTTTCTTTAGTTTCCTTTTTACTTACTTTCATTTCTTTCTTTCTTGATATCTTTCATTCTAGCTTTAAACCCTTCTCTCATTCTATCTTTAGTTTCTTTATTAGTTACTTTCTTTCTTTCTTGATATCTTTCATTCTAGATTTCATACCTTCTCTCATTTTATCTTTAGTTTCTTTATTAATTTCTTTCTTTCTTTCTTTCTTTCTTCATATCTTTCATTCTAGCTTTCATACTTTCTCTCATTCTATCTTTACTTTCTTTATTACTTTCTTTCTTTCTTGATATCTTTCATTCTATCTTTCATACCTTCTCTCGTTCTATCTTTAGTTTCTTTATTACTTTCTTACTTTCTTTCTTGATATCTTTCATTCTAGCTTTCATACCTTCTCTCGTTCTATCTTTAGTTTCTTTATTACTTTCTTACTTTCTTTCTTGATATCTTTCATTCTAGCTTTAATCCCTTCTCTCATTCTATCTTTAGTTTCTTTTTTACTTACTTTCATTTCTTTCTTTCTTGATATCTTTCATTCTAGCTTTAATCCCTTCTCTCATTCTATCATTAGTTTCTTTATTAGTTACTTTCTTTTTTTCTTGATATCTTTCATTCTAGATTTCATACCTTCTCTCATTTTATCTTTAGTTTCTTTATTAATTTCTTTCTTTCTTTCTTCATATCTTTCATTCTAGCTTTCATAGTTTCTCTCATTCTGTCTTTAGTCTCTTTATTACTTTCTTTCTTTCTTTCTTGATATCTTTCATTCTATCTTTCATACCTTCTCTCGTTCTATCTTTAGTTTCTTGATTACTTTCTTACTTTCTTTCTTGATATCTTTCATTCTAGCTTTAATCCCTTCTCTCATTCTATCTTTAGTTTCTTTATTAGTTACTTTCTTTCTTTCTTGATATCTTTCATTCTAGATTTCATACCTTCTCTCATTTTATCTTTAGTTTCTTTATTAATTTCTTTCTTTCTTTCTTTCTTCATATCTTTCATTCTAGTTTTCATGCCTTCTCTCATTCTATCTTTAGTTTCTTTATTACTTTCTTTCTTTCTTTCTTGATATCTTTCATTCTATCTTTCATACCTTCTCTCATTCTATCTTTAGTTTCTTTATTACTTTCTTTCTTTCCTTCTTTCTTTCTTTCTTTCTTTCTTTCTTTCTTGATATCTTTCATTCTAGCTTTCATACCTTCTTTCATTATATCTATAGTTTCTCTATTAATTACTTTCTTTCTTTCTTTCTTTCTTTCTTGATATCTATCATTCTAGATTTCATACCTTCTCTCATTTTATCTTTAGTTTCTTTATTGATTTCTTTCTTTCTTCCTTTCTTGATATCTTTCATTCTAGCTTTCATACCTTCTTTCATTATATCTATAGTTTCTCTATTAATTACTTTCTTTCTTTCTTTCTTTCTTTCTTGATATCTTTCATTCTAGCTTTAATAACTTCTCTCATTCTTTCTTTAGTTTCCTTTTTACTTACTTTCATTTCTTTCTTTCTTGATATCTTTCATTCTAGCTTTAAACCCTTCTCTCATTCTATCTTTAGTTTCTTTATTAGTTACTTTCTTTCTTTCTTGATATCTTTCATTCTAGATTTCATACCTTCTCTCATTTTATCTTTAGTTTCTTTATTAATTTCTTTCTTTCTTTCTTTCTTTCTTCATATCTTTCATTCTAGCTTTCATACTTTCTCTCATTCTATCTTTACTTTCTTTATTACTTTCTTTCTTTCTTGATATCTTTCATTCTATCTTTCATACTTTCTCTCGTTCTATCTTTAGTTTCTTTATTACTTTCTTACTTTCTTTCTTGATATCTCATTCTAGCTTTCATACCTTCTCTCATTCTATCTTTACTTTCTTTTTTACTTACTTCAATTTTTTCTTTCTTTCTTGATATCTTTCATTCTAGCTTTAATACCTTCTCTCATTCTATCTTTAGTTTCTTTATTAGTTCCTTTCTTTCTTTCTTGATATATTTCATTCTAGATTTCATACCTTCTCTCATTCTATCTATAGTTTCTTTTTTACTTACTTTCATTTCTTTCTTTCTTGATATCTTACATTCTAGCTTTCATACCTTCTCTCATTTTATCTTTAGTTTCTTTATTACTTTCTTTCTTTCTTTCTTTCTTCATATCTTTCATTCTATCTTTAACACCTTCTCTCGTTCTATCTTTAGTTTCTTTTTTAATTACTTTCGTTTCTTTCTTTCTTGATATCTTTCATTCTATCTTTCATACCTTCTCTAGTACTATCTTTAGTTTCTTTATTACTTTCTTACTTTCTTTCTTGATATCTTTCATTCTAGCTTTAATCCCTTCTCTCATTCTATCTTTAGTTTCTTTTTTACTTACTTTCATTTCTTTCTTTCTTGATATCTTTCATTCTAGCTTTAATCCCTTCTCTCATTCTATCATTAGTTTCTTTATTAGTTACTTTCTATCTTTCTTCATATCTTTCATTCTAGATTTCATACCTTCTCTCATTTTATCTTTAGTTTCTTTATTAATTTCTTTCTTTCTTTCTTCATATCTTTCATTCTAGCTTTCATAGTTTCTCTCATTCTATCTTTAGTTTCTTTATTACTTTCTTTCTTTCTTTCTTGATATCTTTCATTCTATGTTTCATACCTTCTCTCGTTCTATCTTTAGTTTCTTGATTACTTTCTTACTTTCTTTCTTGATATCTTTCATTCTAGCTTTAATACCTTCTCTCATTCTATCTTTAGTTTCTTTATTAGTTCCTTTCTTTCTTTCTTGATATATTTCATTCTAGATTTCATACCTTCTCTCATTCTATCTATAGTTTCTTTTTTACTTACTTTCATTTCTTTCTTTCTTGATATCTTACATTCTAGCTTTCATACCTTCTCTCATTTTATCTTTAGTTTCTTTTTTACTTACTTTCATTTCTTTCTTTCTTGATATCTTTCATTCTATCTTTCATACCTTCTCTCGTTCTATCTTTAGTTTCTTTATTACTTTCTTACTTTCTTTCTTGATATCTTTCATTCTAGCTTTAATCCCTTCTCTCATTCTATCTTTAGTTTCTTTTTTACTTACTTTCATTTCTTTCTTTCTTGATATCTTTCATTCTAGCTTTAATCCCTTCTCTCATTCTATCATTAGTTTCTTTATTAGTTACTTTCTTTCTTTCTTGATATCTTTCATTCTAGATTTCATACCTTCTCTCATTTTATTTTTAGTTTCTTTATTAATTTCTTTCTTTCTTTCTTCATATCTTTCATTCTAGCTTTCATAGTTTCTCTCATTCTATCTTTAGTTTCTTTATTACTTTCTTTCTTTCTTTCTTGATATCTTTCATTCTATCTTTCATACCTTCTCTCGTTCTATCTTTAGTTTCTTGATTACTTTCTTACTTTCTTTCTTGATATCTTTCATTCTAGCTTTAATCCCTTCTCTCATTCTATCTTTAGTTTCTTTATTAGTTACTTTCTTTCTTTCTTGATATCTTTCATTCTAGATTTCATACCTTCTCTCATTTTATCTTTAGTTTCTTTATTAATTTCTTTCTTTCTTTCTTTCTTCATATCTTTCATTCTAGCTTTCATGCCTTCTCTCATTCTATCTTTAGTTTCTTTATTACTTTCTTTCTTTCTTTCTTCATATCTTTCATTCTAGCTTTCATGCCTTCTCTCATTCTATCTTTAGTTTCTTTATTACTTTCTTTCTTTCTTTCTTGATATCTTTCATTCTATCTTTCATACCTTCTCTCATTCTATCTTTAGTTTCTTTATTACTTTCTTTCTTTCCTTCTTTCTTTCTTTCTTTCTTTCTTTCTTTCTTGATATCTTTCATTCTAGCTTTCATACCTTCTTTCATTATATCTATAGTTTCTCTATTAATTACTTTCTTTCTTTCTTTCTTTCTTTCTTGATATCTATCATTCTAGATTTCTTACCTTCTCTCATTTTATCTTTAGTTTCTTTATTGATTTCTTTCTTTCTTCCTTTCTTGATATCTTTCATTCTAGCTTTCATACCTTCTTTCATTATATCTATCATTTCTCTATTAATTACTTTCTTTCTTTCTTTCTTTCTTTCTTGATATCTATCATTCTAGATTTCATACCTTCTCTCATTCTATCTTTAGTTTCTTTATTACTTTCTTACTTTCTTTCTTGATATCTTTCATTCTAGCTTTCATAACTTCTCTCATTCTTTCTTTAGTTTCCTTTTTACTTACTTTCATTTCTTTCTTTCTTGATATCTTTCATTCTAGCTTTAAACCCTTCTCTCATTCTATCTTTAGTTTCTTTATTAGTTACTTTCTTTCTTTCTTGATATCTTTCATTCTAGATTTCATACCTTCTCTCATTTTATCTTTAGTTTCTTTATTAATTTCTTTCTTTCTTTCTTTCTTTCTTCATATCTTTCATTCTAGCTTTCATACCTTCTCTCATTCTATCTTTAGTTTCTTTAT
The DNA here is from genome assembly GCA_037013535.1 of Intellagama lesueurii. Classification (NCBI taxonomy): domain Eukaryota; kingdom Metazoa; phylum Chordata; class Lepidosauria; order Squamata; family Agamidae; genus Intellagama; species Intellagama lesueurii. Next base: position 96,272,758 of record JBAJHW010000002.1, read on the forward strand.
TACTTTCTTTCTTTCTTGATATCTTTCATTCTATCTTTCATACCTTCTCTCGTTCTATCTTTAGTTTCTTTATTACTTTCTTACTTTCTTTCTTGATATCTTTCATTCTAGCTTTCATACCTTCTCTCATTTTATCTTTAGTTTCTTTATTAATTTCTTTCTTTCTTCATATCTTTCATTCTAGCTTTCATGCCTTCTCTCATTCTATCTTTAGTTTCTTTATTACTTTCTTTCTTTCTTTCTTGATATCTTTCATTCTATCTTTCATACCTTCTCTCATTCTATCTTTAGTTTCTTTATTACTTTCTTTCTTTCCTTCTTTCTTTCTTTCTTTCTTTCTTTCTTTCTTTCTTGATATCTTTCATTCTAGCTTTCATACCTTCTTTCATTATATCTATAGTTTCTCTATTAATTACTTTCTTTCTTTCTTTCTTTCTTTCTTGATATCTATCATTCTAGATTTCATACCTTCTCTCATTTTATCTTTAGTTTCTTTATTGATTTCTTTCTTTCTTCCTTTCCTGATATCTTTCATTCTAGCTTTCATACCTTCTCTCATTCTATCTTTAGTTTCTTTATTAGTTCCTTTCTTTCTTTCTTGATATATTTCATTCTAGATTTCATACCTTCTCTCATTCTATCTATAGTTTCTTTTTTACTTACTTTCATTTCTTTCTTTCTTGATATCTTACATTCTAGCTTTCATACCTTCTCTCATTTTATCTTTAGTTTCTTTATTACTTTCTTTCTTTCTTTCTTTCTTCATATCTTTCATTCTATCTTTCATACCTTCTCTCATTCTATCTTTAGTTTCTTTATTACTTTCTTACTTTCTTTCTTGATATCTTTCATTCTAGCTTTAATCCCTTCTCTCATTCTATCTTTAGTTTCTTTTTTACTTACTTTCATTTCTTTCTTTCTTGATATCTTTCATTCTAGCTTTAATCCCTTCTCTCATTCTATCATTAGTTTCTTCATTAGTTACTTTCTATCTTTCTTGATATCTTTCATTCTAGATTTCATATCTTCTCTCATTTTATCTTTAGTTTCTTTATTAATTTCTTTCTTTCTTTCTTCATATCTTTCATTCTATCTTTCATACCTTCTCTCGTTCTATCTTTAGTTTCTTGATTACTTTCTTAGTTTCTTTCTTGATATCTTTCATTCTAGCTTTAATACCTTCTCTCATTCTATCTTTAGTTTCTTTATTAGTTCCTTTCTTTCTTTCTTGATATCTTTCATTCTAGCTTTAATACCTTCTCTCATTCTATCTTTAGTTTCTTTATTAGTTCCTTTCTTTCTTTCTTGATATATTTCATTCTAGATTTCATACCTTCTCTCATTCTATCTACAGTTTCTTTTTTACTTACTTTCATTTCTTTCTTTCTTGATATCTTACATTCTAGCTTTCATACCTTCTCTCATTTTATCTTTAGTTTCTTTATTACTTTCTTTCTTTCTTTCTTTCTTCATATCTTTCATTCTATCTTTCACACCTTCTCTCGTTCTATCTTTAGTTTCTTTTTTACTTACTTTCATTTCTTTCTTTCTTGATATCTTTCATTCTATCTTTCATACCTTCTCTCGTTCTATCTTTAGTTTCTTTATTACTTTCTTACTTTCTTTCGTGATATCTTTCATTCTAGCTTTAATCCCTTCTCTCATTCTATCTTTAGTTTCTTTTTTACTTACTTTCATTTCTTTCTTTCTTGATATCTTTCATTCTAGCTTTAATCCCTTCTCTCATTCTATCATTAGTTTCTTTATTAGTTACTTTCTTTCTTTCTTGATATCTTTCATTCTAGATTTCATACCTTCTCTCATTTTATCTTTAGTTTCTTTATTAATTTCTTTCTTTCTTTCTTTCTTCATATCTTTCATTCTAGCTTTCATGCCTTCTCTCATTCTATCTTTAGTTTCTTTATTACTTTCTTTCTTTCTTTCTTGATATCTTTCATTCTATCTTTCATACCTTCTCTCATTCTATCTTTAGTTTCTTTATTACTTTCTTTCTTTCCTTCTTTCTTTCTTTCTTTCTTTCTTTCTTTCTTGATATCTTTCATTCTAGCTTTCATACCTTCTTTCATTAAATCTATAGTTTCTCTATTAATTACTTTCTTTCTTTCTTTCTTTCTTTCTTGATATCTATCATTCTAGATTTCATACCTTCTCTCATTTTATCTTTAGTTTCTTTATTGATTTCTTTCTTTCTTCCTTTCTTGATATCTTTCATTCTAGCTTTCATACCTTCTTTCATTATATCTATAGTTTCTCTATTAATTACTTTCTTTCTTTCTTTCTTTCTTTCTTGATATCTATCATTCTAGATTTCATACCTTCTCTCATTCTATCTTTAGTTTCTTTATTACTTTCTTACTTTCTTTCTTGATATCTTTCATTCTAACTTTCATAACTTCTCTCATTCTTTCTTTAGTTTCCTTTTTACTTACTTTCATTTCTTTCTTTCTTGATATCTTTCATTCTAGCTTTAAACCCTTCTCTCATTCTATCTTTAGTTTCTTTATTAGTTACTTTCTTTCTTTCTTGATATCTTTCATTCTAAATTTCATACCTTCTCTCATTTTATCTTTAGTTTCTTTATTAATTTCTTTCTTTCTTTCTTTCTTTCTTCATATCTTTCATTCTAGCTTTCATACCTTCTCTCATTCTATCTTTACTTTCTTTATTACTTTCTTTCTTTCTTGATATCTTTCATTCTATCTTTCATACCTTCTCTCGTTCTATCTTTAGTTTCTTTATTACTTTCTTACTTTCTTTCTTGATATCTTTCATTCTAGCTTTCATACCTTCTCTCATTCTATCTTTACTTTCTTTTTTACTTACTTCAATTTTTTCTTTCTTTCTTGATATCTTTCATTCTAGCTTTAATACCTTCTCTCATTCTATCTTTAGTTTCTTTATTAGTTCCTTTCTTTCTTTCTTGATATATTTCATTCTAGATTTCATACCTTCTCTCATTCTATCTATAGTTTCTTTTTTACTTACTTTCATTTCTTTCTTTCTTGATATCTTACATTCTAGCTTTCATACCTTCTCTCATTTTATCTTTAGTTTCTTTATTACTTTCTTTCTTTCTTTCTTTCTTCATATCTTTCATTCTATCTTTCACACCTTCTCTCGTTCTATCTTTAGTTTCTTTTTTACTTACTTTCATTTCTTTCTTTCTTGATATCTTTCATTCTATCTTTCATACCTTCTCTCTTTCTATCTTTAGTTTCTTTATTACTTTCTTACTTTCTTTCGTGATATCTTTCATTCTAGCTTTAATCCCTTCTCTCATTCTATCTTTAGTTTCTTTTTTACTTACTTTCATTTCTTTCTTTCTTGATATCTTTCATTCTAGCTTTAATCCCTTCTCTCATTCTATCATTAGTTTCTTTATTAGTTACTTTCTTTCTTTCTTGATATCTTTCATTCTAGATTTCATACCTTCTCTCATTTTATCTTTAGTTTCTTTATTAATTTCTTTCTTTCTTTCTTTCTTCATATCTTTCATTCTAGCTTTCATGCCTTCTCTCATTCTATCTTTAGTTTCTTTATTACTTTCTTTCTTTCTTTCTTGATATCTTTCATTCTATCTTTCATACCTTCTCTCATTCTATCTTTAGTTTCTTTATTACTTTCTTTCTTTCCTTCTTTCTTTCTTTCTTTCTTTCTTTCTTTCTTTCTTGATATCTTTCATTCTAGCTTTCATACCTTCTTTCATTAAATCTATAGTTTCTCTATTAATTACTTTCTTTCTTTCTTTCTTTCTTTCTTGATATCTATCATTCTAGATTTCATACCTTCTCTCATTTTATCTTTAGTTTCTTTATTGATTTCTTTCTTTCTTCCTTTCTTGATATCTTTCATTCTAGCTTTCATACCTTCTTTCATTATATCTATAGTTTCTCTATTAATTACTTTCTTTCTTTCTTTCTTTCTTTCTTGATATCTATCATTCTAGATTTCATACCTTCTCTCATTCTATCTTTAGTTTCTTTATTACTTTCTTACTTTCTTTCTTGATATCTTTCATTCTAGCTTTCATAACTTCTCTCATTCTTTCTTTAGTTTCCTTTTTACTTACTTTCATTTCTTTCTTTCTTGATATCTTTCATTCTAGCTTTAAACCCTTCTCTCATTCTATCTTTAGTTTCTTTATTAGTTACTTTCTTTCTTTCTTGATATCTTTCATTCTAAATTTCATACCTTCTCTCATTTTATCTTTAGTTTCTTTATTAATTTCTTTCTTTCTTTCTTTCTTTCTTCATATCTTTCATTCTAGCTTTCATACCTTCTCTCATTCTATCTTTACTTTCTTTATTACTTTCTTTCTTTCTTGATATCTTTCATTCTATCTTTCATACCTTCTCTCGTTCTATCTTTAGTTTCTTTATTACTTTCTTACTTTCTTTCTTGATATCTTTCATTCTAGCTTTCATACCTTCTCTCATTCTATCTTTACTTTCTTTTTTACTTACTTCAATTTTTTCTTTCTTTCTTGATATCTTTCATTCTAGCTTTAATACCTTCTCTCATTCTATCTTTAGTTTCTTTATTAGTTCCTTTCTTTCTTTCTTGATATATTTCATTCTAGATTTCATACCTTCTCTCATTCTATCTATAGTTTCTTTTTTACTTACTTTCATTTCTTTCTTTCTTGATATCTTACATTCTAGCTTTCATACCTTCTCTCATTTTATCTTTAGTTTCTTTATTACTTTCTTTCTTTCTTTCTTTCTTCATATCTTTCATTCTATCTTTCACACCTTCTCTCGTTCTATCTTTAGTTTCTTTTTTACTTACTTTCATTTCTTTCTTTCTTGATATCTTTCATTCTATCTTTCATACCTTCTCTCTTTCTATCTTTAGTTTCTTTATTACTTTCTTACTTTCTTTCGTGATATCTTTCATTCTAGCTTTAATCCCTTCTCTCATTCTATCTTTAGTTTCTTTTTTACTTACTTTCATTTCTTTCTTTCTTGATATCTTTCATTCTAGCTTTAATCCCTTCTCTCATTCTATCATTAGTTTCTTTATTAGTTACTTTCTTTCTTTCTTGATATCTTTCATTCTAGATTTCATACCTTCTCTCATTTTATCTTTAGTTTCTTTATTAATTTCTTTCTTTCTTTCTTTCTTCATATCTTTCATTCTAGCTTTCATGCCTTCTCTCATTCTATCTTTAGTTTCTTTATTACTTTCTTTCTTTCTTTCTTGATATCTTTCATTCTATCTTTCATACCTTCTCTCATTCTATCTTTAGTTTCTTTATTACTTTCTTTCTTTCCTTCTTTCTTTCTTTCTTTCTTTCTTTCTTTCTTTCTTGATATCTTTCATTCTAGCTTTCATACCTTCTTTCATTAAATCTATAGTTTCTCTATTAATTACTTTCTTTCTTTCTTTCTTTCTTTCTTGATATCTATCATTCTAGATTTCATACCTTCTCTCATTTTATCTTTAGTTTCTTTATTGATTTCTTTCTTTCTTCCTTTCTTGATATCTTTCATTCTAGCTTTCATACCTTCTTTCATTATATCTATAGTTTCTCTATTAATTACTTTCTTTCTTTCTTTCTTTCTTTCTTGATATCTATCATTCTAGATTTCATACCTTCTCTCATTCTATCTTTAGTTTCTTTATTAGTTCCTTTCTTTCTTTCTTGATATATTTCATTCTAGATTTCATACCTTCTCTCATTCTATCTATAGTTTCTTTTTTACTTACTTTCATTTCTTTCTTTCTTCATATCTTTCATTCTATCTTTCATACCTTCTCTCATTCTATCTTTAGTTTCTTTATTACTTTCTTACTTTCTTTCTTGATATCTTTCATTCTAGCTTTAATCCCTTCTCTCATTCTATCTTTAGTTTCTTTTTTACTTACTTTCATTTCTTTCTTTCTTGATATCTTTCATTCTAGCTTTAATCCCTTCTCTCATTCTATCATTAGTTTCTTCATTAGTTACTTTCTATCTTTCTTGATATCTTTCATTCTAGATTTCATACCTTCTCTCATTTTATCTTTAGTTTCTTTATTAATTTCTTTCTTTCTTTCTTCATATCTTTCATTCTAGCTTTCATAGTTTCTCTCATTCTATCTTTAGTTTCTTTATTACTTTCTTTCTTTCTTTCTTGATATCTTTCATTCTATCTTTCATACCTTCTCTCATTCTATCTTTAGTTTCTTTATTACTTTCTTACTTTCTTTCTTGATATCTTTCATTCTAGCTTTAATCCCTTCTCTCATTCTATCTTTAGTTTCTTTTTTACTTACTTTCATTTCTTTCTTTCTTGATATCTTTCATTCTAGCTTTAATCCCTTCTCTCATTCTATCATTAGTTTCTTCATTAGTTACTTTCTATCTTTCTTGATAACTTTCATTCTAGATTTCATACCTTCTCTCATTTTATCTTTAGTTTCTTTATTAATTTCTTTCTTTCTTTCTTCATATCTTTCATTCTAGCTTTCATAGTTTCTCTCATTCTATCTTTAGTTTCTTTATTACTTTCTTTCTTTCTTTCTTGATATCTTTCATTCTATCTTTCATACCTTCTCTCGTTCTATCTTTAGTTTCTTGATTACTTTCTTACTTTCTTTCTTGATATCTTTCATTCTAGCTTTAATACCTTCTCTCATTCTATCTTTAGTTTCTTTATTAGTTCCTCTCTTTCTTTCTTGATATATTTCATTCTAGATTTCATACCTTCTCTCATTCTATCTATAGTTTCTTTTTTACTTACTTTCATTTCTTTCTTTCTTGATATCTTACATTCTAGCTTTCATACCTTCTCTCATTTTATCTTTAGTTTCTTTATTACTTTCTTTCTTTCTTTCTTCATATCTTTCATTCTATCTTTCACACCTTCTCTCGTTCTATCTTTAGTTTCTTTTTTACTTACTTACATTTCTTTCTTTCTTGATATCTTTCATTCTATCTTTCATACCTTCTCTCGTTCTATCTTTAGTTTCTTTATTACTTTCTTACTTTCTTTCGTGATATCTTTCATTCTAGCTTTAATCCCTTCTCTCATTCTATCTTTAGTTTCTTTTTTACTTACTTTCATTTCTTTCTTTCTTGATATCTTTCATTCTAGCTTTAATCCCTTCTCTCATTCTATCATTAGTTTCTTTATTAGTTACTTTCTTTCTTTCTTGATATCTTTCATTCTAGATTTCATACCTTCTCTCATTTTATCTTTAGTTTCTTTATTAATTTCTTTCTTTCTTTCTTTCTTCATATCTTTCATTCTAGCTTTCATGCCTTCTCTCATTCTATCTTTAGTTTCTTTATTACTTTCTTTCTTTCTTTCTTGATATCTTTCATTCTATCTTTCATACCTTCTCTCATTCTATCTTTAGTTTCTTTATTACTTTCTTTCTTTCCTTCTTTCTTTCTTTCTTTCTTTCTTTCTTGATATCTTTCATTCTAGCTTTCATACCTTCTTTCATTAAATCTATAGTTTCTCTATTAATTACTTTCTTTCTTTCTTTCTTTCTTTCTTGATATCTATCATTCTAGATTTCATACCTTCTCTCATTTTATCTTTAGTTTCTTTATTGATTTCTTTCTTTCTTCCTTTCTTGATATCTTTCATTCTAGCTTTCATACCTTCTTTCATTATATCTATAGTTTCTCTATTAATTACTTTCTTTCTTTCTTTCTTTCTTTCTTGATATCTATCATTCTAGATTTCATACCTTCTCTCATTCTATCTTTAGTTTCTTTATTACTTTCTTACTTTCTTTCTTGATATCTTTCATTCTAGCTTTCATAACTTCTCTCATTCTTTCTTTAGTTTCCTTTTTACTTACTTTCATTTCTTTCTTTCTTGATATCTTTCATTCTAGCTTTAAACCCTTCTCTCATTCTATCTTTAGTTTCTTTATTAGTTACTTTCTTTCTTTCTTGATATCTTTCATTCTAGATTTCATACCTTCTCTCATTTTATCTTTAGTTTCTTTATTAATTTCTTTCTTTCTTTCTTTCTTTCTTCATATCTTTCATTCTAGCTTTCATACCTTCTCTCATTCTATCTTTACTTTCTTTATTACTTTCTTTCTTTCTTGATATCTTTCATTCTATCTTTCATACCTTCTCTCGTTCTATCTTTAGTTTCTTTATTACTTTCTTACTTTCTTTCTTGATATCTTTCATTCTAGCTTTCATACCTTCTCTCATTCTATCTTTACTTTCTTTTTTACTTACTTCAATTTTTTCTTTCTTTCTTGATATCTTTCATTCTAGCTTTAATACCTTCTCTCATTCTATCTTTAGTTTCTTTATTAGTTCCTTTCTTTCTTGATATATTTCATTCTAGATTTCATACCTTCTCTCATTCTATCTATAGTTTCTTTTTTACTTACTTTCATTTCTTTCTTTCTTGATATCTTACATTCTAGCTTTCATACCTTCTCTCATTTTATCTTTAGTTTCTTTATTACTTTCTTTCTTTCTGTCTTCATATCTTTCATTCTATCTTTCACACCTTCTCTCGTTCTATCTTTAGTTTCTTTTTTACTTACTTTCATTTCTTTCTTTCTTGATATCTTTCATTCTATCTTTCATACCTTCTCTCGTTCTATCTTTAGTTTCTTGATTACTTTCTTACTTTCTTTCTTGATATCTTTCATTCTAGCTTTAATCCCTTCTCTCATTCTATCTTTAGTTTCTTTTTTACTTACTTTCATTTCTTTCTTTCTTGATATCTTTCATTCTAGCTTTAATCCCTTCTCTCATTCTATCATTAGTTTCTTTATTAGTTACTTTCTTTCTTTCTTGATATCTTTCATTCTAGATTTCATACCTTCTCTCATTTTATCTTTAGTTTCTTTATTACTTTCTTTCTTTCTTTCTTGATGTCTTTCATTCTATCTTTCATACCTTCTCTCGTTCTATCTTTAGTTTCTTGATTACTTTCTTACTTTCTTTCTTGATATCTTTCATTCTAGCTTCAATCCCTTCTCTCATTCTATCTTTAGTTTCTTTTTTACTTACTTTCATTTCTTTCTTTCTTGATATCTTTCATTCTAGCTTTAATCCCTTCTCTCATTCTATCATTAGTTTCTTTATTAGTTACTTTCTTTCTTTCTTGATATCTTTCATTCTAGATTTCATACCTTCTCTCATTTTATCTTTAGTTTCTTTATTAATTTCTTTCTTTCTTTCTTCATATCTTTCATTCTAGCTTTCATAGTTTCTCTCATTCTATCTTTAGTTTCTTTATTACTTTCTTTCTTTCTTTCTTGATGTCTTTCATTCTATCTTTCATACCTTCTCTCGTTCTATCTTTAGTTTCTTGATTACTTTCTTACTTTCTTTCTTGATATCTTTCATTCTAGCTTTAATACCTTCTCTCATTCTATCTTTAGTTTCTTTATTAGTTCCTTTCTTTCTTTCTTGATATATTTCATTCTAGATTTCATACCTTCTCTCATTCTATCTATAGTTTCTTTTTTACTTACTTTCATTTCTTTCTTTCTTGATATCTTACATTCTAGCTTTCATACCTTCTCTCATTTTATCTTTAGTTTCTTTATTACTATCTTTCTTTCTTTCTTTCTTCATATCTTTCATTCTATCTTTCACACCTTCTCTCGTTCTATCTTTAGTTTCTTTTTTACTTACTTTCATTTCTTTCTTTCTTGATATCTTTCATTCTATCTTTCATACCTTCTCTCGTTCTATCTTTAGTTTCTTTATTACTTTCTTACTTTCTTTCTTGATATCTTTCATTCTAGCTTTCATACCTTCTCTCATTCTATCTTTACTTTCTTTTTTACTTACTTCAATTTTTTCTTTCTTTCTTGATATTTTTCATTCTAGCTTTAATACCTTCTCTCATTCTATCTTTAGTTTCTTTATTAGTTCCTTTCTTTCTTTCTTGATATATTTCATTCTAGATTTCATACCTTCTCTCATTCTATCTATTAGTTTCTTTTTTACTTACTTTCATTTCTTTCTTTCTTGATATCTTACATTCTAGCTTTCATACCTTCTCTCATTTTATCTTTAGTTTCTTTATTACTTTCTTTCTTTCTTTCTTTCTTCATATCTTTCATTCTATCTTTCACACCTTCTCTCGTTCTATCTTTAGTTTCTTTTTTAATTACTTTCATTTCTTTCTTTCTTGATATCTTTCATTCTATCTTTCATACCTTCTCTCGTTCTATCTTTAGTTTCTTTATTACTTTCTTACTTTCTTTCTTGATATCTTTCATTCTAGCTTTAATCCCTTCTCTTATTCTATCATTAGTTTCTTTATTAGTTACTTTCTATCTTTCTTGATATCTTTCATTCTAGATTTCATACCTTCTCTCATTTTATCTTTAGTTTCTTTATTAATTTCTTTCTTTCTTTCTTCATATCTTTCATTCTAGCTTTCATAGTTTCTCTCATTCTATCTTTAGTTTCTTTATTACTTTCTTTCTTTCTTTCTTGATATCTTTCATTCTATCTTTCATACCTTCTCTCGTTCTATCTTTAGTTTCTTGATTACTTTCTAACTTTCTTTCTTGATATCTTTCATTCTAGCTTTAATACCTTCTCTCATTCTATCTTTAGTTTCTTTATTAGTTCCTTTCTTTCTTGATATATTTCATTCTAGATTTCATACCTTCTCTCATTCTATCTATAGTTTCTTTTTTACTTACTTTCATTTCTTTCTTTCTTGATATCTTACATTCTAGCTTTCATACCTTCTCTCATTTTATCTTTAGTTTCTTTTTTACTTTCTTTCTTTCTTTCTTTCTTCATATCTTTCATTCTATCTTTCACACCTTCTCTCGTTCTATCTTTAGTTTCTTTTTTACTTACTTTCATTTCTTTCTTTCCTGATATCTTTCATTCTATCTTTCATACCTTCTCTCGTTCTATCTTTAGTTTCTTTATTACTTTCTTACTTTCTTTCTTGATATCTTTCATTCTAGCTTTAATCCCTTCTCTCATTCTATCTTTAGTTTCTTTTTTACTTACTTTCATTTCTTTCTTTCTTGATATCTTTCATTCTAGCTTTAATCCCTTCTCTCATTCTATCATTAGTTTCTTTATTAGTTACTTTCTTTCTTTCTTGATATCTTTCATTCTAGATTTCATACCTTCTCTCATTTTATCTTTAGTTTCTTTATTAATTTCTTTCTTTCTTTCTTCATATCTTTCATTCTAGCTTTCATAGTTTCTCTCATTCTATCTTTTGTTTCTTTATTACTTTCTTTCTTTCTTTCTTGATGTCTTTCATTCTATCTTTCATACCTTCTCTCGTTCTATCTTTAGTTTCTTGATTACTTTCTTACTTTCTTTCTTGATATCTTTCATTCTAGCTTTAATACCTTCTCTCATTCTATCTTTAGTTTCTTTATTAGTTCCTTTCTTTCTTTCTTGATATATTTCATTCTAGATTTCATACCTTCTCTCATTCTATCTATAGTTTCTTTTTTACTTACTTTCATTTCTTTCTTTCTTGATATCTTACATTCTAGCTTTCATACCTTCTCTCATTTTATCTTTAGTTTCTTTATTACTTTCTTTCTTTCTTTCTTTCTTCATATCTTTCATTCTATCTTTCACACCTTCTCTCGTTCTATCTTTAGTTTCTTTTTTTACTTACTTTCATTTCTTTCTTTCTTGATATCTTTCATTCTATCTTTCATACCTTCTTTCGTTCTATCTTTAGTTTCTTTATTACTTTCTTACTTTCTTTCTTGATATCTTTCATTCTAGCTTTAATCCCTTCTCTCATTCTATCTTTAGTTTCTTTTTTACTTACTTTCATTTCTTTCTTTCTTGATATCTTTCATTCTAGCTTTAATCCCTTCTCTCATTCTATCATTAGTTTCTTTATTAGTTACTTTGTTTCTTTCTTGATATCTTTCATTCTAGATTTCATACCTTCTCTCATTTTATCTTTAGTTTCTTTATTAATTTCTTTCTTTCTTTCTTTCTTCATATCTTTCATTCTAGCTTTCATGCCTTCTCTCATTCTATCTTTAGTTTCTTTATTACTTTCTTTCTTTCTTTCTTGATATCTTTCATTCTATCTTTCATACCTTCTCTCATTCTATCTTTAGTTTCTTTATTACTTTCTTTCTTTCCTTCTTTCTTTCTTTCTTTCTTTCTTTCTTTCTTGATATCTTTCATTCTAGCTTTCATACCTTCTTTCATTATATCTATAGTTTCTCTATTAATTACTTTCTTTCTTTCTTTCTTTCTTTCTTGATATCTATCATTCTAGATTTCATACCTTCTCTCATTTTATCTTTAGTTTCTTTATTGATTTCTTTCTTTCTTCCTTTCTTGATATCTTTCATTCTAGCTTTCATACCTTCTTTCATTATATCTATAGTTTCTCTATTAATTACTTTCTTTCTTTCTTTCTTTCTTTCTTGATATCTATCATTCTAGATTTCATACCTTCTCTCATTCTATCTTTAGTTTCTTTATTACTTTTTTACTTTCTTTCTTGATATCTTTCATTCTAGCTTTCATAACTTCTCTCATTCTTTCTTTAGTTTCCTTTTTACTTACTTTCATTTCTTTCTTTCTTGATATCTTTCATTCTAGCTTTAAACCCTTCTCTCATTCTATCTTTAGTTTCTTTATTAGTTACTTTCTTTCTTTCTTGATATCTTTCATTCTAGATTTCATACCTTCTCTCATTTTATCTTTAGTTTCTTTATTAATTTCTTTCTTTCTTTCTTTCTTTCTTCATATCTTTCATTCTAGCTTTCATACCTTCTCTCATTCTATCTTTAGTTTCTTTATTACTTTCTTTCTTTCTTGATATCTTTCATTCTATCTTTCATACCTTCTCTCGTTCTATCTTTAGTTTCTTTATTACTTTCTTACTTTCTTTCTTGATAACTTTCATTCTAGCTTTCATACCTTCTCTCATTCTATCTTTACTTTCTTTTTTACTTCAATTTTTTCTTTCTTTCTTGATATCTTTCATTCTAGCTTTAATACCTTCTCTCATTCTATCTTTAGTTTCTTTATTAGTTACTTTCTTTCTTTCTTGATATCTTTCATTCTAGATTTCATACCTTCTCTCATTTTATCATTAGTTTCTTTATTAATTTCTTTCTTTCTTTCTTCATATCTTTCATTCGAGCTTTCATTCCTTCTCTCATTCTATCTTTAGTTTCTTTATTACTTTCTTTCTTTCTTTCTTGATATCTTTCATTCTACTTTTCATACCTTCTTTTCGTTCTGTCTTTAGTTTCTTTATTACTTTCTTTCTTTCTTTCTTGATATCTATCATTCTAGATCTCATACCTTCTCTCATTTTATCTTTAGTTTCTTTATTGATTTCTTTCTTTCTTGATATCTTTCATTCTAGCTTTCATACCTTCTCTCATTCTATCTATAGTTTCTTTTTTACTTACTTTCATTTCTTTCTTTCTTGATAACTTACATTCTAGCTTTCATACCTTCTCTCATTTTATCTTTAGTTTCTTTATTACTTTCTTTCTTTCTTCATATCTTTCATTCTATCTTTCACACCTTCTCTCGTTCTATCTTTAGTTTCTTTTTTACTTACTTTCATTTCTTTCTTTCTTGATATCTTTCATTCTAGCTTTAATCCCTTCTCTCAATCTATCTTTAGTTTCTTTATTAGTTACTTTCTTTCTTTCTTGATATCTTTCATTCTAGATTTCATACCTTCTCTCATATTATCTTTAGTTTCTTTATTAATTTCTTTCTTTCTTTCTTTCTTCATATCTTTCATTCTAGCTTTAATCCCTTCTCTCAATCTATCTTTAGTTTCTTTATTAGTTACTTTCTTTCTTTCTTGATATCTTTCATTCTAGATTTCATACCTTCTCTCATTTTATCTTTAGTTTCTTTATTAATTTCTTTCTTTCTTTCTTCATATCTTTCATTCTAGCTTTCATGCCTTCTCTAATTCTATCTTTAGTTTCTTTATTACTTTCTTTCTTTCTTTCTTGATATCTTTCATTCTATCTTTCATACCTTCTCTCATTCTATCTTTAGTTTCTTTATTACTTTCTTTCTTTCCTTCTTTCTTTCTTTCTTTCTTGAAATCTTTCATTCTAGCTTTCATAACTTCTTTCATTCTATCTATAGTTTCTCTATTAATTACTTCCTTTCTTTCTTTCTTTCTTTCTTCATAACTCATTCTAGCTTTCATACCTTCTCTCATTCAATCTTTAGTTTCTTTATTACTTTCTTTCTTTCTTTCTTTCTTTCTTTCTTGATATCTATCATTCTAGATTTCATACCTTCTCTCACTTTATCTTTAGTTTCTTTATTGATTTCTTTCTTTCTTCCTTTCTTGATATCTTTCATACTAGCTTTCATACCTTCTATCATTCTATCTATAGTTTCTTTTTTACTTACTTTCATTTCTTTCTTTCTTGATATCTTACATTCTAGCTTTCATACCATCTCTCATTCTATCTTTAGTTTCTTTATTACTTTCTTACTTTATTTCTTGATATCTTTCATTCTAGCTTTAAACCCTTCTCTCATTCTATCTTTAGTTTCTTTATTAGTTACTTTCTTTCTTTCTTGATATCTTTCATACTAGCTTTAATACCTTCTCTCATTCTATCTTTAGTTTCTTTATTAGTTACTTTCTTTCTTTCTTGATATATTTCATTCTAGATTTCATACCTTCTCTCATTTTATCTTTAGTTTCTTTATTGATTACTTTCTTTCTTCACATCTTTCATTATAGCTTTCATACCTTCTCTCATTCTATCTTTAGTTTGTTTATTACTTTCTTCCTTTCTTTCTTTCTTGATATCTATCATTCTAGATTTCATACCGTCTCTCATTTTATCTTTAGTTTCTTTATTACTTTCTTTCTTTCTTTCTTTCTTTCTTTCTTGATATCTATCATACTAGATCTCATACCTTCTCTCATTTTATATTTAGTTTCTTTATTGATTTCTTTCTTTCTTCCTTTCTTGATATCTTTCATTCTAGCTTTCATACCTTCTCTCATTCTATCTATAGTTTCTTTTTTACTTACTTTCATTTCTTACTTTCTTGATATCTTACATTCTAGCTTTCATACCTTCTCTCATTTTATCTTTAGTTTCTTTATTACTTTCTTTCTTTCTTTCTTTCTTTCTTCATATCTTTCATTCTATCTTTCACACCTTCTCTCGTTCTATCTTTAGTTTCATTTTTACTTACTTTCATTTCTTACTTTCTTGATATCTTTCATCCTAGCTTTAATCCCTTCTCTCAATCTATCTTTAGTTTCTTTATTAGATACTTTCTTTCTTTCTTGATATCTTTCATTCTAGATTTCATACCTTCTCTCATTTTATCTTTAGTTTCTTTATTGATTTCTTTCTTTCTTTCTTTCTTCACATCTTTCATTCTAGCTTTCATACCTTCTCTCATTCTATCTTTAGTTTCTTTATTACTTTCTTTCTTTCTTTCTTGATATCTTTCATTCTATCTTTCATACCATCTCTCGTTCTATCTATAGTTTCTTTATTACTTTCTTACTTTCTTTCTTGATATCTTTCATTCTAGCTTTCATTCCTTCTCTCATTCTATCTTTACTTTCTTTTTAACTTACTTTCATTTCTTTCTTTCTTCACATCTTTCATTATAGCTTTCATACCTTCTCTCATTCTATCTTTAGTTTGTTTATTACTTTCTTCCTTTCTTTCTTTCTTGATATCTATCATTCTAGATTTCATACCTTCTCTCATTTGATCTTTAGTTTCTTTATTACTTTCTTTCTTTCTTTCTTTCTTTCTTTCTTGATATCTTTCATTCTAGCTTTCATACATTCTTTCATTCTATCTTTAGTTTCTCTATTAATTACTTTCTTTCTTTCTTTCTTTCTTCCTTCATATCTAATTCTAGCTTTCATACCTTCTCTCGTTCTATCTATAGTTTCTTTATTACTTTCTTACTTTCTTTCTTGTTATCTTTCTTTCTAGCTTTAATCCCTTCTCTCATTCTATCTTTAGTTTCTTTATTAGTTACTTTCTTTCCTTCTTGATATCTTTCATTCCAGATTTCATACCTTCTCTCATTCTATCTTTAGTTTCTTTATTAATTTCTTACTTTCTTTCTTGATATCTTTCATTCTAGCTTTCATACCTTCTCTCATTCTATCTTTACTTTCTTTTTTACTTACTTCAATTTTTTCTTTCTTTCTTGATATCTTTCATACTAGCTTTAATAACTTCTCTCATTCTATCTTTAGTTTCTTTATTAGTTTCTTTCTTTCTTGATATATTTCATTCTAGATTTCATACCTTCTCTCATTTTATCTTTAGTTTCTTTATTACTTTCTTTTTTTCTTTTTTTCTTTCTTGATAGCTTTCATTCTAGCTCTCACACCTTCTCTCGTTCTATCTTTATTTTCTCTATTACTTTCTTTCTTTCTTTCTTTCTTTCTTACTTTCTTTCTTGATATCTTTCATTCTTGCTTTCATACCTTCTCTCATTCTTTCTTTAGTTTCTTTTTTACTTACTTTCATTTCTTTCTTTTTTGATATCTTTCATTCTAGCTTTCATACCTTCTTTCATTCTATCTTTAGTTTCTTTATTACTTTCTTTCTTTCTTTCTTTCTTGATATCTTTCATTCTAGATTTCATAACTTCTCTCCTTATATCTTTAGTTTCTATATTGATTTCTTTCTTTCTTTCTTTCTTGATATCTTTCATTCTAGCTTTCATACCTTCTCTCATTCTTTCTTTAGTTTCTTTATTACTTTCTTTCTTTCTTTCTTTCTTTCTTTCTTGATATCTTACATTCTAGCTTTCATACCATCTCTCATTCTATCTTTAGTTTCTTTATTACTTTCTTACTTTATTTCTTGATATCTTTCATTCTAGCTTTAAACCCTTCTCTCATTCTATCTTTAGTTTCTTTATTAGTTACTTTCTTTCTTTCTTGATATCTTTCATACTAGCTTTAATACCTTCTCTCATTCTATCTTTAGTTTCTTTATTAGTTACTTTCTTTCTTTCTTGATATATTTCATTCTAGATTTCATACCTTCTCTCATTTTATCTTTAGTTTCTTTATTGATTACTTTCTTTCTTCACATCTTTCATTATAGCTTTCATACCTTCTCTCATTCTATCTTTAGTTTGTTTATTACTTTCTTCCTTTCTTTCTTTCTTGATATCTATCATTCTAGATTTCATACCTTCTCTCATTTTATCTTTAGTTTCTTTATTACTTTCTTTCTTTCTTTCTTTCTTTCTTTCTTGATATCTATCATACTAGATCTCATACCTTCTCTCATTTTATATTTAGTTTCTTTATTGATTTCTTTCTTTCTTCCTTTCTTGATATCTTTCATTCTAGCTTTCATACCTTCTCTCATTCTATCTATAGTTTCTTTTTTACTTACTTTCATTTCTTACTTTCTTGATATCTTACATTCTAGCTTTCATACCTTCTCTCATTTTATCTTTAGTTTCTTTATTACTTTCTTTCTTTCTTTCTTTCTTTCTTCATATCTTTCATTCTATCTTTCACACCTTCTCTCGTTCTATCTTTAGTTTCATTTTTACTTACTTTCATTTCTTACTTTCTTGATATCTTTCATCCTAGCTTTAATCCCTTCTCTCAATCTATCTTTAGTTTCTTTATTAGATACTTTCTTTCTTTCTTGATATCTTTCATTCTAGATTTCATACCTTCTCTCATTTTATCTTTAGTTTCTTTATTGATTTCTTTCTTTCTTTCTTTCTTCACATCTTTCATTCTAGCTTTCATACCTTCTCTCATTCTATCTTTAGTTTCTTTATTACTTTCTTTCTTTCTTTCTTGATATCTTTCATTCTATCTTTCATACCATCTCTCGTTCTATCTATAGTTTCTTTATTACTTTCTTACTTTCTTTCTTGATATCTTTCATTCTAGCTTTCATTCCTTCTCTCATTCTATCTTTACTTTCTTTTTAACTTACTTTCATTTCTTTCTTTCTTCACATCTTTCATTATAGCTTTCATACCTTCTCTCATTCTATCTTTAGTTTGTTTATTACTTTCTTCCTTTCTTTCTTTCTTGATATCTATCATTCTAGATTTCATACCTTCTCTCATTTGATCTTTAGTTTCTTTATTACTTTCTTTCTTTCTTTCTTTCTTTCTTTCTTGATATCTTTCATTCTAGCTTTCATACATTCTTTCATTCTATCTTTAGTTTCTCTATTAATTACTTTCTTTCTTTCTTTCTTTCTTCCTTCATATCTAATTCTAGCTTTCATACCTTCTCTCGTTCTATCTATAGTTTCTTTATTACTTTCTTACTTTCTTTCTTGTTATCTTTCTTTCTAGCTTTAATCCCTTCTCTCATTCTATCTTTAGTTTCTTTATTAGTTACTTTCTTTCCTTCTTGATATCTTTCATTCCAGATTTCATACCTTCTCTCATTCTATCTTTAGTTTCTTTATTAATTTCTTACTTTCTTTCTTGATATCTTTCATTCTAGCTTTCATACCTTCTCTCATTCTATCTTTACTTTCTTTTTTACTTACTTCAATTTTTTCTTTCTTTCTTGATATCTTTCATACTAGCTTTAATAACTTCTCTCATTCTATCTTTAGTTTCTTTATTAGTTTCTTTCTTTCTTGATATATTTCATTCTAGATTTCATACCTTCTCTCATTTTATCTTTAGTTTCTTTATTACTTTCTTTTTTTCTTTTTTTCTTTCTTGATAGCTTTCATTCTAGCTCTCACACCTTCTCTCGTTCTATCTTTATTTTCTCTATTACTTTCTTTCTTTCTTTCTTTCTTTCTTACTTTCTTTCTTGATATCTTTCATTCTTGCTTTCATACCTTCTCTCATTCTTTCTTTAGTTTCTTTTTTACTTACTTTCATTTCTTTCTTTTTTGATATCTTTCATTCTAGCTTTCATACCTTCTTTCATTCTATCTTTAGTTTCTTCATTACTTTCTTTCTTTCTTTCTTTCTTGATATCTTTCATTCTAGATTTCATAACTTCTCTCCTTATATCTTTAGTTTCTATATTGATTTCTTTCTTTCTTTCTTTCTTGATATCTTTCATTCTAGCTTTCATACCTTCTCTCATTCTTTCTTTAGTTTCTTTATTACTTTCTTTCTTTCTTTCTTTCTTTCTTGATATCTTTCATTCTAGCTTTCATACATTCTTTCATTCTATCTTTAGTTTCTCTATTAATTACTTTCTTTGTTTCTTTCTTTCTTTCTTTCTTCCTTCATATCTCATTCTAGCTTTCATACCTTCTCTCATTCTATCTTTAGTTTCTTTATTACTTTCTTTCTTTCTTCCTTTCTTGATATCTTTCATTCTAGCTTTCATACCTTCTCTCATTCTATCTATAGTTTCTTTTTTACTTACTTTCATTTCTTTCTTTCTTAATATCTTACATTCTAGCTTTCATACCTTCTCTCATTTCATCTTTAGTTTCTTTATTACTTTCTTTCTTTCTTTCTTTCTTCATATCTTTCATTCTATCTTTCACACCTTCTCTCGTTCTATCTTTAGTTTCTTTTTTACTTACTTTCATTTCTTTCTTTCTTGATATCTTTCATTCTAGCTTTAATCCCTTCTCTCAATTTATCTTTAGTTTCTTTATTAGTTACTTTCTTTCTTTCTTGATATCTTTCATTCTAGATTTCATACCTTCTCTCATTTTATCTTTAGTTTCTATATTAATTTCTTTCTTTCTTTCTTCATATCTTTCATTCTAGCTTTCATAGTTTCTCTCATTCTATCTTTAGTTTCTTTATTACTTTCTTTCTTTCTTGATATCTTTCATTCTAGCTTTCATACCTTCTCTCGTTCTATCTTTAGTTTCTTTCTTACTTTCTTACTTTCTTTCTTGATATCTTTCATTCTAGCTTTAATCCCTTCTCTCATTCTATCTTTAGTTTCTTTTTTACTTACTTTCATTTCTTTCTTTCTTGATATCTTTCATTCTAGCTTTAATCCCTTCTCTCATTCTATCATTAGTTTCTTTATTAGTTACTTTCTTTTTTTCTTGATTTCTTTCATTCTAGATTTCATACCTTCTCTCATTTTATCTTTAGTTTCTTTATTAATTTCTTTCTTTCTTTCTTCATATCTTTCATTCTAGCTTTCATATTTTCTCTCATTCTATCTTTAGTTTCTTTATTACTTTCTTTCTTTCTTGATATCTTTCATTCTATCTTTCATACCTTCTCTCGTTCTATCTTTAGTTTCTTGATTACTTTCTTACTTTCTTTCTTGATATCTTTCATTCTAGCTTTAATCCCTTCTCTCATTCTATCTTTAGTTTCTTTATTAGTTACTTTCTTTCTTTCTTGATATCTTTCATTCTAGATTTCATACCTTCTCTCATTTTATCTTTAGTTTCTTTATTAATTTCTTTCTTTCTTTCTTTCTTCATATCTTTCATTCTAGCTTTCATGCCTTCTCTCATTCTATCTTTAGTTTCTTTATTACTTTCTTTCTTTCCTTCTTTCTTTCTTTCTTTCTTTCTTTCTTGATATCTTTCATTCTAGCTTTCATACCTTCTTTCATTATATCTATAGTTTCTCTATTAATTACTTTCTTTCTTTCTTTCTTTCTTTCTTGATATCTATCATTCTAGATTTCATACCTTCTCTCATTTTATCTTTAGTTTCTTTATTGATTTCTTTCTTTCTTCCTTTCTTGATATCTTTCATTCTAGCTTTCATACCTTCTTTCATTATATCTATAGTTTCTCTATTAATTACTTTCTTTCTTTCTTTCTTTCTTTCTTGATATCTATCATTCTAGATTTCATACCTTCTCTCATTCTATCTTTAGTTTCTTTATTACTTTCTTACTTTCTTTCTTGATATCTTTCATTCTAGCTTTCATAACTTCTCTCATTCTTTCTTTAGTTTCCTTTTTACTTACTTTCATTTCTTTCTTTCTTGATATCTTTCATTCTAGCTTTAAACCCTTCTCTCATTCTATCTTTAGTTTCTTTATTAGTTACTTTCTTTCTTTCTTGATATCTTTCATTCTAGATTTCATACCTTCTCTCATTTTATCTTTAGTTTCTTTATTAATTTCTTTCTTTCTTTCTTTCTTCATATCTTTCATTCTAGCTTTCATACCTTCTCTCATTCTATCTTTACTTTCTTTATTACTTTCTTTCTTTCTTGATATCTTTCATTCTATCTTTCATACCTTCTCTCGTTCTATCTTTAGTTTCTTTATTACTTTCTTACTTTCTTTATTGATGTCTTTCATTCTAGCTTTCATACCTTCTCTCATTCTATCTTTACTTTCTTTTTTACTTACTTCAATTTTTTCTTTCTTTCTTGATATCTTTCATTCTAGCTTTAATACCTTCTCTCATTCTATCTTTAGTTTCTTTATAACTTCCTTTCTTTCTTTCTTGATATATTTCATTCTAGATTTCATACCTTCTCTCATTCTATCTATAGTTTCTTTTTTACTTACTTTCATTTCTTTCTTTCTTGATATCTTACATTCTAGATTTCATACCTTCTCTCATTTTATCTTTAGTTTCTTTATTACTTTCTTTCTATCTTTCTTTCTTCATATCTTTCATTCTATCTTTCACACCTTCTCTCGTTCTATCTTTAGTTTCTTTTTTACTTACTTTCATTTCTTTCTTTCTTGATATCTTTCATTCTATCTTTCATACCTTCTCTCGTTCTATCTTTAGTTTCTTTATTACTTTCTTACTTTCTTTCTTGATATCTTTCATTCTAGCTTTAATCCCTTCTCTCATTCTATCTTTAGTTTCTTTTTTACTTACTTTCATTTCTTTCTTTCTTGATATCTTTCATTCTAGCTTTAATCCCTTCTCTCATTCTATCATTAGTTTCTTTATTAGTTACTTTCTTTCTTTCTTGATATCTTTCATTCTAGATTTCATACCTTCTCTCATTTTATCTTTAGTTTCTTTATTAATTTCTTTCTTTCTTTCTTCATATCTTTCATTCTAGCTTTCATATTTTCTCTCATTCTATCTTTAGTTTCTTTATTACTTTCTTTATTTCTTTCTTGATATCTTTCATTCTATCTTTCATACCTTCTCTCGTTCTATCTTTAGTTTCTTGATTACTTTCTTACTTTCTTTCTTGATATCTTTCATTCTAGCTTTAATCCCTTCTCTCATTCTATCTTTAGTTTATTAGTTACTTTCTTTCTTTCTTGATATCTTTCATTCTAGATTTCATACCTTCTCTCATTTTATCTTTAGTTTCTTTATTAATTTCTTTCTTTCTTTCTTTCTTCATATCTTTCATTCTAGCTTTCATGCCTTCTCTCATTCTATCTTTAGTTTCTTTATTACTTTCTTTCTTTCTTTCTTGATATCTTTCATTCTATCTTTCATACCTTCTCTCATTCAATCTTTTGTTTCTTTATTACTTTCTTTCTTTCCTTCTTTCTTTCTTTCTTTCTTTCTTTCTTTCTTTCTTTCTTTCTTGATATCTTTCATTCTAGCTTTCATACCTTCTTTCATTATATCTATAGTTTCTCTATTAATTTCTTTCTTTCTTTCTTTCTTTCTTTCTTGATATCTATCATTCTAGATTTCATACCTTCTCTCATTTTATCTTTAGTTTCTTTATTGATTTCTTTCTTTCTTCCTTTCTTGATATCTTTCATTCTAGCTTTCATACCTTCTTTCATTATATCTATAGTTTCTCTATTAATTACTTTCTTTCTTTCTTTCTTTCTTTCTTGATATCTATCATTCTAGATTTCATACCTTCTCTCATTCTATCTTTAGTTTCTTTATTACTTTCTTACTTTCTTTCTTGATATCTTTCATTCTAGCTTTCATAACTTCTCTCATTCTTTCTTTAGTTTCCTTTTTATTTACTTTCATTTCTTTCTTTCTTGATATCTTTCATTCTAGCTTTAAACCCTTCTCTCATTCTATCTTTAGTTTCTTTATTAGTTACTTTCTTTCTTTCTTGATATCTTTCATTCTAGATTTCATACCTTCTCTCATTTTATCTTTAGTTTCTTTATTAATTTCTTTCTTTCTTTCTTTCTTTCTTCATATCTTTCATTCTAGCTTTCATACCTTCTCTCATTCTATCTTTAGTTTCTTTATTACTTTCTTTCTTTCTTGATATCTTTCATTCTATCTTTCATACCTTCTCTCGTTCTATCTTTAGTTTCTTTATTACTTTCTTTCTTTCTTGATATCTTTCATTCTAGCTTTCATACCTTCTCTCATTCTATCTTTACTTTCTTTTTTACTTACTTCAATTTTTTCTTTCTTTCTTGATATCTTTCATTCTAGCTTTCATACCTTCTCTCATTCTATCTTTAGTTTCTTTATTAGTTACTTTCTTTCTTTCTTGATATCTTTCATTCTAGATTTCATACCTTCTCTCATTTTATCATTAGTTTCTTTATTAATTTCTTTCTTTCTTTCTTCATATTTTTCATTCGAGCTTTCATTCCTTCTCTCATTCTATCTTTAGTTTCTTTATTACTTTCTTTCTTTCTTTCTTGATATCTATCATTCTATCTTTCATACCTTCTCTCGTTCTATCTTTAGTTTCTTGATTACTTTCTTACTTTCTTTCTTGATATCTTTCATTCTAGCTTTAATCCCTTCTCTCATTCTATCTTTAGTTTCTTTATTAGTTACTTTCTTTCTTTCTTGATATCTTTCATTCTAGATTTCATACCTTCTCTCATTTTATCTTTAGTTTCTTTATTAATTTCTTTCTTTCTTTCTTTCTTTCTTCATATCTTTCATTCTAGCTTTCATGCCTTCTCTCATTCTATCTTTAGTTTCTTTATTACTTTCTTTCTTTCTTTCTTGATATCTTTCATTCTATCTTTCATACCTTCTCTCATTCTATCTTTAGTTTCTTTATTACTTTCTTTCTTTCCTTCTTTCTTTCTTTCTTTCTTTCTTTCTTTCTTTCTTTCTTGATATCTTTCATTCTAGCTTTCATACCTTCTTTCATTATATCTATAGTTTCTCTATTAATTACTTTCTTTCTTTCTTTCTTTCTTTCTTGATATCTATCATTCTAGATTTCATACCTTCTCTCATTTTATCTTTAGTTTCTTTATTGATTTCTTTCTTTCTTCCTTTCTTGATATCTTTCATTCTAGCTTTCATACGATCTTTCATTATATCTATAGTTTCTCTATTAATTACTTTCTTTCTTTCTTTCTTTCTTTCTTTCTTGATATCTATCATTCTAGATTTCATATCTTCTCTCATTCTATCTTTAGTTTCTTTATTACTTTCTTACTTTCTTTCTTGATATCTTTCATTCTAGCTTTAATCCCTTCTCTCATTCTATCTTTAGTTTCTTTATTAGTTTCTTTCTTTCTTTCTTGATATATTTCATTCTAGATTTCATACCTTCTCTTATTTTATCTTTAGTTTCTTTATTACTTTCTTTCTTTCTTTCTTTCTTTCTTGATATCTTTCATTCTAGCTTTCATACATTCTTTCATTCTATCTTTAGTTTCTCTATTAATTACTTTCTTTCTTTCTTTCTTTCTTTCTTCCTTCATATCTCATTCTAGCTTTCATAACTTCTCTCATTCTATCTTTAGTTTCTTTATTACTTTCTTTCTTTCTTTCTTTCTTTCTTGATATCTATCATTCTAGATCTCATACCTTCTCTCATTTTATCTTTAGTTTCTTTATTGATTTCTTTCTTTCTTCCTTTCTTGATATCTTTCATTCTAGCTTTCATACGTTCTCTCATTCTATCTATAGTTTCTATTTAACTTACTTTCATTTCTTTCTTTCTTGATATCTTACATTCTAGATTTCATACCTTCTCTCATATTATCTTTAGTTTCTTTAATACTTTCTTTCTTTCTTTCTTTCTTCATATCTTTCATTCTATCTTTCACACCTTCTCTCGTTCTATCTTTAGTTTCTTTTTAATTACTTTCATTTCTTTCTTTCTTGATATCTTTCATCCTAGCTTTAGTCCCTTCTCTCAATCTATCTTTAGTTTCTTTATTAGTTACTTTCTTTCTTTCTTGATATCTTTCATTCTAGATTTCATACCTTCTCTCATTTTATCTTTAGTTTCTTTATTAATTTCTTTCTTTCTTTCTTTCTTCATATCTTTCATTCTAGCTTTCATACCTTCTCTCATTCTATCTTTAGTTTCTTTATTACTTTCTTACTTTCTATCTTGATATCTTTCATTCTAGCTTTCATACCTTCTCTCATTCTTTCTTTAGTTTCTTTTTTACTTACTTTCATTTCTTTCTTTCTTGATATCTTTCATTCTAGCTTTAATCCCTTCTGTCATTCTATCTTTACTTTCTTTCTTTCTTGATATCTTTCATTCTAGATTTCATACCTTCTCTCATTTTATCTTTAGTTTCTTTATTAATTTCTTTCTTTCTTCCTTCATATCTCATTCTAGCTTTCATAACTTCTCTCATTCTATCTTTAGTTTCTTTATTACTTTCTTTCTTTCTTTCTTTCTTTCTTGATATCTATAATTCTAGATCTCATACCTTCTCTCATTTTATCTTTAGTTTCTTTATTGATTTCTTTCTTTCTTCCTTTCTTGATATCTTTCATTCTAGCTTTCATACGTTCTCTCATTCTATCTATAGTTTCTATTTTACTTACTTTCATTTCTTTCTTTCTTGATATCTTACATTCTAGATTTCATACCTTCTCTCATATTATCTTTAGTTTCTTTAATACTTTCTTTCTTTCTTTCTTTCTTCATATCTTTCATTCTATCTTTCACACCTTCTCTCGTTCTATCTTTAGTTTCTTTTTAATTACTTTCATTTCTTTCTTTCTTGATATCTTTCATCCTAGCTTAAATCCCTTCTCTCAATCTATCTTTAGTTTCTTTATTAGTTACTTTCTTTCTTTCTTGATATCTTTCATTCTAGATTTCATACCTTCTCTCATTTTATCATTAGTTTCTTTATTAATTTCTTTCTTTCTTTCTTCATATTTTTCATTCGAGCTTTCATTCCTTCTCTCATTCTATCTTTAGTTTCTTTATTACTTTCTTTCTTTCTTTCTTGATATCTATCATTCTATCTTTCATACCTTCTCTCGTTCTATCTTTAGTTTCTTTATTACTTTCTTACTTTCTTTCTTGATACCTTTCATTCTAGCTTTAATCCCTTCTCTCATTCTATCTTTAGTTTCTTTATTAGTTACTTTCTTTCTTTCTTGATATCTTTCATTCTAGATTTCATACCTTCTCTCATTTTATCTTTAGTTTCTATATTAATTTCTTTCTTTCTTTCTTCATATCTTTCATTCTAGCTTTCATAGTTTCTCTCATTCTATCTTTAGTTTCTTTATTACTTTCTTTCTTTCTTTCTTGATATCTTTCATTCTATCTTTCATACCTTCTCTCATTCTATCTTTAGTTTCTTTATTAGTTACTTTCTTTCTTTCTTGATATCTTTCATTCTAGATTTCATACCTTCTCTCATTTTATCTTTAGTTTCTTTATTAATTTCTTTCTTTCTTTCTTTCTTTCTTTCTTTCTTCATATCTTTCATTCTAGCTTTCATGCCTTCTCTCATTCTATCTTTAGTTTCTTTATTCCTTTCTTTCTTTCTTTCTTGATATCTTTCATTCTATCTTTCATACCTTCTCTCATTCTATCTTTAGTTTCTTTATTACTTTCTTTCTTTCCTTCTTTCTTTCTTTCTTTCTTTCTTTCTTTCTTTCTTTCTTGATATCTTTCATTCTAGCTTTCATACCTTCTTTCATTATATCTATAGTTTCTCTATTAATTACTTTCTTTCTTTCTTTCTTTCTTTCTTGATATCTATCATTCTAGATTTCATACCTTCTCTCATATTATCTTTAGTTTCTTTATTGATTTCTTTCTTTCTTCCTTTCTTGATATCTTTCATTCTAGCTGTCATACCTTCTTTCATTATATCTATAGTTTCTCTATTAATTACTTTCTTTCTTTCTTTCTTTCTTTCTTGATATCTATCATTCTAGATTTCATATCTTCTCCCATTCTATCTTTAGTTTCTTTATTACTTTCTTACTTTCTTTCTTGATATCTTTCATTCTATCTTTCATACCTTCTCTCGTTCTATCTTTAGTTTCGTTATTACTTTCTTACTTTCTTTCTTGATATCTTTCATTCTAGCTTTCATACCTTCTCTCATTCTATCTTTAGTTTCTTTTTTACTTACTTTCATTTCTTTCTTTCTTGATATCTTTCATTCTAGCTTTAATCCCTTCTCTCATTCTATCATTAGTTTCTTTATTAGTTACTTTCTTTCTTTCTTGATATCTTTCATTCTAGATTTCATACCTTCTCTCATTTTATCTTTAGTTTCTATATTAATTTCTTTCTTTCTTTCTTCATATCTTTCATTCTATCTTTCATACCTTCTCTCGTTCTATCTTTAGTTTCTTGATTACTTTCTTACTTTCTTTCTTGATATCTTTCATTCTAGCTTTAATCCCTTCTCTCATTCTATCTTTAGTTTCCTTATTAGTTACTTTCTTTCTTTCTTGATATCTTTCATTCTAGATTTCATACCTTCTCTCATTTTATCTTTAGTTTCTTTATTAATTTCTTTCTTTCTTTCTTTCTTTCTTCATATCTTTCATTCTAGCTTTCATGCCTTCTCTCATTCTATCTTTAGTTTCTTTATTACTTTCTTTCTTTCTTTCTTGATATCTTTCATTCTATCTTTCATACCTTCTCTCATTCTATCTTTAGTTTCTTTATTACTTTCTTTCTTTCCTTCTTTCTTTCTTTCTTTCTTTCTTCTTTGATATCTTTCATTCTAGCTTTCATACCTTCTTTCATTATATCTATAGTTTCTCTATTAATTTCTTTCTTTCTTTCTTTCTTTCTTGATATCTATCATTCTAGATTTCATACCTTCTCTCATTTTATCTTTAGTTTCTTTATTGATTTCTTTCTTTCTTCCTTTCTTGATATCTTTCATTCTAGCTTTCATACCATCTTTCATTATATCTATAGTTTCTCTATTAATTACTTTCTTTCTTTCTTTCTTTCTTTCTTGATATCTATCATTCTAGATTTCATACCTTCTCTCGTTCTATCTTTAGTTTCTTTATTACTTTCTTACTTTCTTTCTTGATATCTTTCATTCTAGCTTTCATACCTTCTCTCATTCTATCTTTACTTTCTTTTTTACTTACTTCAATTTTTTCTTTCTTTCTTGATATCTTTCATTCTAGCTTTAATACCTTCTCTCATTCTATCTTTAGATTCTTTATTAGTTACTTTCTTTCTTTCTTGATATATTTCATTCTAGATTTCATACCTTCTCTTATTTTATCTTTAGTTTCTTTATTACTTTCTTTCTTTCTTTCTTTCTTGATATCTTTCATTCTAGCTTTCATACATTCTTTCATTCTATCTTTAGTTTCTCTATTAATTACTTTCTTTCTTTCTTTCTTTCTTTCTTTCTTTCTTTCTTTCTTCCTTCATATCTCATTCTAGCTTTCATAACTTCTCTCATTCTATCTTTAGTTTCTTTATTACTTTCTTTCGTTCTTTCTTTCATTCTTGATATCTATCATTCTAGATCTCATACCTTCTCTCATTTTATCTTTAGTTTCTTTATTGATTTCTTTCTTTCTTCCTTTCTTGATATCTTTCATTCTAGCTTTCATACGTTCTCTCATTCTATCTATAGTTTCTTTTTTACTTACTTTCATTTCTTTCTTTCTTGATATCTTACATTCTAGATTTCATACCTTCTCTCATATTATCTTTAGTTTCTTTAATACTTTCTTTCTTTCTTTCTTTCTTCATATCTTTCATTCTATCTTTCACACCTTCTCTCGTTCTATCTTTAGTTTCTTTTTAATTACTTTCATTTCTTTCTTTCTTGATATCTTTCATCCTAGCTTTAATCCCTTCTCTCAATCTATCTTTAGTTTCTTTATTAGTTACTTTCTTTCTTTCTTGATATCTTTCATTCTAGATTTCATACCTTCTCTCATTATATCTTTAGTTTCTTTATTAATTTCTTTCTTTCTTTCTTTCTTCATATCTTTCATTCTAGATTTCATACCTTCTCTCATTCTATCTTTAGTTTCTTTATTACTTTCTTACTTTCTATCTTGATATCTTTCATTCTAGCTTTCATACCTTCTCTCATTCTTTCTTTAGTTTCTTTTTTACTTACTTTCATTTCTTTCTTTCTTGATATCTTTCATTCTAGCTTTAATCCCTTCTGTCATTCTATCTTTACTTTCTTTCTTTCTTGATATCTTTCATTCTAGATTTCATACCTTCTCTCATTTTATCTTTAGTTTCTTTATTAATTTCTTTCTTTCTTTCTTTATATCTTTCATTCTATCTTTCACACCTTCTCTTGTTCTATCTTTAGTTTCTTTTTAATTACTTTCATTTCTTTCTTTCTTCATATCTTTCATCCTAGCTTTAATCCCTTCTCTCAATCTATCTTTAGTTTCTTTATTAGTTACTTTCTTTCTTTCTTGATATCTTTCATTCTAGATTTCATACCTTCTCTCATTTTATCATTAGTTTCTTTATTAATTTCTTTCTTTCTTTCTTCATATATTTCATTCGAGCTTTCATTCCTTCTCTCATTCTATCTTTAGTTTCTTTATTACTTTCTTTCTTTCTTTCTTGATATCTATCATTCTATCTTTCATACCTTCTCTCGTTCTATCTTTAGTTTCTTTATTACTTTCTTACTTTCTTTCTTGATATCTTTCATTCTAGCTTTAATCCCTTCTCTCATTCTATCTTTAGTTTCTTTTTTACTTACTTTCATTTCTTTCTTTCTTGATATCTTTCATTCTAGCTTTAATCCCTTCTCTCATTCTATCATTAGTTTCTTTATTAGTTACTTTCTTTCTTTCTTGATATCTTTCATTCTAGATTTCATACCTTCTCTCATTTTATCTTTAGTTTCTATATTAATTTCTTTCTTTCTTTCTTCATATCTTTCATTCTAGCTTTCATAGTTTCTCTCATTCTATCTTTAGTTTCTTTATTACTTTCTTTCTTTCTTTCTTGATATCTTTCATTCTATCTTTCATACCTTCTCTCGTTCTATCTTTAGTTTCTTGATTACTTTCTTACTTTCTTTCTTGATATCTTTCATTCTAGCTTTAAACCCTTCTCTCATTCTATCTTTAGTTTCTTTATTAGTTACTTTCTTTCTTTCTTGATATCTTTCATTCTAGATTTCATACCTTCTCTCATTTTATCTTTAGTTTCTTTATTAATTTCTTTCTTTCTTTCTTTCTTTCTTCATATCTTTCATTCTAGCTTTCATACCTTCTCTCATTCTATCTTTACTTTCTTTATTACTTTCTTTCTTTCTTGATATCTTTCATTCTATCTTTCATACCTTCTCTCGTTCTATCTTTAGTTTCTTTATTACTTTCTTACTTTCTTTATTGATATCTTTCATTCTAGCTTTCATACCTTCTCTCATTCTATCTTTACTTTCTTTTTTACTTACTTCAATTTTTTCTTTCTTTCTTGATATCTTTCATTCTAGCTTTAATACCTTCTCTCATTCTATCTTTAGTTTCTTTATTAGTTCCTTTCTTTCTTTCTTGATATATTTCATTCTAGATTTCATACCTTCTCTCATTCTATCTATAGTTTCTTTTTTACTTACTTTCATTTCTTTCTTTCTTGATATCTTACATTCTAGCTTTCATACCTTCTCTCATTTTATCTTTAGTTTCTTTATTACTTTCTTTCTATCTTTCTTTCTTCATATCTTTCATTCTATCTTTCACACCTTCTCTCGTTCTATCTTTAGTTTCTTTTTTACTTACTTTCATTTCTTTCTTTCTTGATATCTTTCATTCTATCTTTCATACCTTCTCTCGTTCTATCTTTAGTTTCTTTATTACTTTCTTACTTTCTTTCTTGATATCTTTCATTCTAGCTTTAATCCCTTCTCTCATTCTATCTTTAGTTTCTTTTTTACTAACTTTCATTTCTTTCTTTCTTGATATCTTTCATTCTAGCTTTAATCCCTTCTCTCATTCTATCATTTGTTTCTTTATTAGTTACTTTCTTTCTTTCTTGATATCTTTCATTCTAGATTTCATACCTTCTCTCATTTTATCTTTAGTTTCTTTATTAATATCTTTCTTTCTTTCTTCATATCTTTCATTCTAGCTTTCATATTTTCTCTCATTCTATCTTTAGTTTCTTTATTACTTTCTTTATTTCTTTCTTGATATCTTTCATTCTATCTTTCATACCTTCTCTCGTTCTGTCTTTAGTTTCTTGATTACTTTCTTACTTTCTTTCTTGATATCTTTCATTCTAGCTTTAATCCCTTCTCCCATTCTATCTTTAGTTTATTAGTTACTTTCTTTCTTTCTTGATATCTTTCATTCTAGATTTCATACCTTCTCTCATTTTATCTTTAGTTTCTTTATTAATTTCTTTTTTTCTTTCTTTCTTTCTTCATATCTTTCATTCTAGCTTTCATGCCTTCTCTCATTCTATCTTTAGTTTCTTTATTACTTTCTTTCTTTCTTTCTTGATATCTTTCATTCTATCTTTCATACCTTCTCTCATTCTATCTTTAGTTTCTTTATTACTTTCTTTCTTTCCTTCTTTCTTTCTTTCTTTCTTTCTTTCTTTCTTTCTTTCTTGATATCTTTCATTCTAGCTTTCATACCTTCTTTCATTATATCTATAGTTTCTCTATTAATTACTTTCTTTCTTTCTTTCTTTCTTTCTTGATATCTATCATTCTAGATTTCATACCTTCTCTCATTTTATCTTTAGTTTCTTTATTGATTTCTTTCTTTCTTCCTTTCTTGATATCTTTCATTCTAGCTTTCATACCTTCTTTCATTATATCTATAGTTTCTCTATTAATTACTTTCTTTCTTTCTTTCTTTCTTGATATCTATCATTCTAGATTTCATACCTTCTCTCATTCTATCTTTAGTTTCTTTATTACTTTCTTACTTTCTTTCTTGATATCTTTCATTCTAGCTTTCATAACTTCTCTCATTCTTTCTTTAGTTTCCTTTTTACTTACTTTCATTTCTTTCTTTCTTGATATCTTTCATTCTAGCTTTAAACCCTTCTCTCATTCTATCTTTAGTTTCTTTATTAGTTACTTTCTTTATTTCTTGATATCTTTCATTCTAGATTTCATACCTTCTCTCATTCTATCTTTAGTTTCTTTATTACTTTCTTTCTTTCTTGATATCTTTCATTCTATCTTTCATACCTTCTCTCGTTCTATCTTTAGTTTCTTTATTACTTTCTTTCTTTCTTGATATCTTTCATTCTAGCTTTCATAACTTCTCTCATTCTTTCTTTAGTTTCCTTTTTACTTACTTTCATTTCTTTCTTTCTTGATATCTTTCATTCTAGCTTTAAACCCTTCTCTCATTCTATCTTTAGTTTCTTTATTAGTTACTTTCTTTCTTTCTTGATATCTTTCATTCTAGATTTCATACCTTCTCTCATTTTATCATTAGTTTCTTTATTAATTTCTTTCTTTCTTTCTTCATATTTTTCATTCGAGCTTTCATTCCTTCTCTCATTCTATCTTTAGTTTCTTTATTACTTTCTTTCTTTCTTTCTTGATATCTATCATTCTATCTTTCATACCTTCTCTCATTCTATCTTTAGTTTCTTTTTTACTTACTTTCATTTCTTTCTTTCTTGATATCTTTCATTCTAGCTTTAATCCCTTCTCTCATTCTATCATTAGTTTCTTTATTAGTTACTTTCTTTCTTTCTTGATATCTTTCATTCTAGATTTCATACCTTCTCTCATTTTATCTTTAGTTTCTATATTAATTTCTTTCTTTCTTTCTTCATATCTTTCATTCTAGCTTTCATAGTTTCTCTCATTCTATCTTTAGTTTCTTTATTACTTTCTTTCTTTCTTTCTTGATATCTTTCATTCTATCTTTCATACCTTCTCTCGTTCTATCTTTAGTTTCTTGATTACTTTCTTACTTTCTTTCTTGATATCTTTCATTCTAGCTTTAATCCCTTCTCTCATTCTATCTTTAGTTTCTTTATTAGTTACTTTCTTTCTTTCTTGATATCTTTCATTCTAGATTTCATACCTTCTCTCATTTTATCTTTAGTTTCTTTATTAATTTCTTTCTTTCTTTCTTTCTTTCTTCATATCTTTCATTCTAGCTTTCATGCCTTCTCTCATTCTATCTTTAGTTTCATTATTACTTTCTTTCTTTCTTTCTTGATATCTTTCATTCTATCTTTCATACCTTCTCTCATTCTACCTTTAGTTTCTTTATTACTTTCTTTCTTTCCTTCTTTCTTTCTTTCTTTCTTTCTTGATATCTTTCATTCTAGCTTTCATACCTTCTTTCATTATATCTATAGTTTCTCTATTAATTACTTTCTTTCTTTCTTTCTTTCTTTCTTGATATCTATCATTCTAGATTTCATACCTTCTCTCATTTTATCTTTAGTTTCTTTATTGATTTCTTTCTTTCTTCCTTTCTTGATATCTTTCATTCTAGCTTTCATACCATCTTTCATTATATCTATAGTTTCTCTATTAATTACTTTCTTTCTTTCTTTCTTTCTTTCTTGATATCTATCATTCTAGATTTCATATCTTCTCTCATTCTATCTTTAGTTTCTTTATTACTTTCTTACTTTCTTTCTTGATATCTTTCATTCTATCTTTCATACCTTCTCTCGTTCTATCTTTAGTTTCTTTATTACTTTCTTACTTTCCTTCTTGATATCTTTCATTCTAGCTTTAATACCTTCTCTCATTCTATCTTTAGTTTCTTTATTAGTTACTTTCTTTCTTTCTTGATATATTTCATTCTAGATTTCATACCTTCTCTTATTTTATCTTTAGTTTCTTTATTATTTTCTTTCTTTCTTTCTTTCTTTCTTGATATCTTTCATTCTAGCTTTCATACATTCTTTCATTCTATCTTTAGTTTCTCTATTAATTACTTTCTTTCTTTCTTTCTTTCTTTCTTCCTTCATATCTCATTCTAGCTTTCATAACTTCTCTCATTCTATCTTTAGTTTCTTTATTACTTTCTTTCTTTCTTTCTTTCTTGATATCTTACATTCTAGCTTTCATACCTTCTCTCATTTTATCTTTAGTTTCTTTATTACTTTCTTTCTATCTTTCTTTCTTCATATCTTTCATTCTATCTTTCACACCTTCTCTCGTTCTATCTTTAGTTTCTTTTTTACTTACTTTCATTTCTTTCTTTCTTGATATCTTTCATTCTATCTTTCATACCTTCTCTCGTTCTATCTTTAGTTTCTTTATTACTTTCTTACTTTCTTTCTTGATATCTTTCATTCTAGCTTTAATCCCTTCTCTCATTCTATCTTTAGTTTCTTTTTTACTAACTTTCATTTCTTTCTTTCTTGATATCTTTCATTCTAGCTTTAATCCCTTCTCTCATTCTATCATTTGTTTCTTTATTAGTTACTTTCTTTCTTTCTTGATATCTTTCATTCTAGATTTCATACCTTCTCTCATTTTATCTTTAGTCTCTTTATTAATTTCTTTCTTTCTTTCTTCATATCTTTCATTGTAGCTTTCATATTTTCTCTCATTCTATCTTTAGTTTCTTTATTACTTTCTTTATTTCTTTCTTGATATCTTTCATTCTATCTTTCATACCTTCTCTCGTTCTGTCTTTAGTTTCTTGATTACTTTCTTACTTTCTTTCTTGATATCTTTCATTCTAGCTTTAATCCCTTCTCCCATTCTATCTTTAGTTTATTAGTTACTTTCTTTCTTTCTTGATATCTTTCATTCTAGATTTCATACCTTCTCTCATTTTATCTTTAGTTTCTTTATTAATTTCTTTCTTTCTTTCTTTCTTCATATCTTTCATTCTAGCTTTCATGCCTTCTCTCATTCTATCTTTAGTTTCTTTATTACTTTCTTTCTTTCTTTCTTGATATCTTTCATTCTATCTTTCATACCTTCTCTCATTCTATCTTTAGTTTCTTTATTACTTTCTTTCTTTCCTTCTTTCTTTCTTTCTTTCTTTCTTTCTTTCTTGATATCTTTCATTCTAGCTTTCATACCTTCTTTCATTATATCTATAGTTTCTCTATTAATTACTTTCTTTCTTTCTTTCTTTCTTTCTTGATATCTATCATTCTAGATTTCATACCTTCTCTCATTTTATCTTTAGTTTCTTTATTGATTTCTTTCTTTCTTCCTTTCTTGATATCTTTCATTCTAGCTTTCATACCTTCTTTCATTATATCTATAGTTTCTCTATTAATTACTTTCTTTCTTTCTTTCTTTCTTGATATCTATCATTCTAGATTTCATACCTTCTCTCATTCTATCTTTAGTTTCTTTATTACTTTCTTACTTTCTTTCTTGATATCTTTCATTCTAGCTTTCATAACTTCTCTCATTCTTTCTTTAGTTTCCTTTTTACTTACTTTCATTTCTTTCTTTCTTGATATCTTTCATTCTAGCTTTAAACCCTTCTCTCATTCTATCTTTAGTTTCTTTATTAGTTACTTTCTTTATTTCTTGATATCTTTCATTCTAGATTTCATACCTTCTCTCATTCTATCTTTAGTTTCTTTATTACTTTCTTTCTTTCTTGAGATCTTTCATTCTATCTTTCATACCTTCTCTCGTTCTATCTTTAGTTTCTTTATTACTTTCTTTCTTTCTTGATATCTTTCATTCTAGCTTTCATAACTTCTCTCATTCTTTCTTTAGTTTCCTTTTTACTTACTTTCATTTCTTTCTTTCTTGATATCTTTCATTCTAGCTTTAAACCCTTCTCTCATTCTATCTTTAGTTTCTTTATTAGTTACTTTCTTTCTTTCTTGATATCTTTCATTCTAGATTTCATACCTTCTTTCATTTTATCATTAGTTTCTTTATTAATTTCTTTCTTTCTTTCTTCATATTTTTCATTCGAGCTTTCATTCCTTCTCTCATTCTATCTTTAGTTTCTTTATTACTTTCTTTCTTTCTTTCTTGATATCTATCATTCTATCTTTCATACCTTCTCTCATTCTATCTTTAGTTTCTTTTTTACTTACTTTCATTTCTTTCTTTCTTGATATCTTTCATTCTAGCTTTAATCCCTTCTCTCATTCTATCATTAGTTTCGTTATTAGTTACTTTCTTTCTTTCTTGATATCTTTCATTCTAGATTTCATACCTTCTCTCATTTTATCTTTAGTTTCTATATTAATTTCTTTCTTTCTTTCTTCATATCTTTCATTCTAGCTTTCATAGTTTCTCTCATTCTATCTTTAGTTTCTTTATTACTTTCTTTCTTTCTTTCTTGATATCTTTCATTCTATCTTTCATACCTTCTCTCGTTCTATCTTTAGTTTCTTGATTACTTTCTTACTTTCTTTCTTGATATCTTTCATTCTAGCTTTAATCCCTTCTCTCATTCTATCTTTAGTTTCTTTATTAGTTACTTTCTTTCTTTCTTGATATCTTTCATTCTAGATTTCATACCTTCTCTCATTTTATCTTTAGTTTCTTTATTAATTTCTTTCTTTCTTTCTTTCTTTCTTCATATCTTTCATTCTAGCTTTCATGCCTTCTCTCATTCTATCTTTAGTTTCTTTATTACTTTCTTTCTTTCTTTCTTGATATCTTTCATTCTATCTTTCATACCTTCTCTCATTCTATCTTTAGTTTCTTTATTACTTTCTTTCTTTCCTTCTTTCTTTCTTTCTTTCTTGATATCTTTCATTCTAGCTTTCATACCTTCTTTCATTATATCTATAGTTTCTCTATTAATTACTTTCTTTCTTTCTTTCTTTCTTTCTTGATATCTATCATTCTAGATTTCATACCTTCTCTCATTTTATCTTTAGTTTCTTTATTGATTTCTTTCTTTCTTCCTTTCTTGATATCTTTCATTCTAGCTTTCATACCATCTTTCATTATATCTATAGTTTCTCTATTAATTACTTTCTTTCTTTCTTTCTTTCTTTCTTGATATCTATCATTCTAGATTTCATATCTTCTCTCATTCTATCTTTAGTTTCTTTATTACTTTCTTACTTTCTTTCTTGATATCTTTCATTCTATCTTTCATACCTTCTCTCGTTCTCTCTTTAGTTTCTTTATTACTTTCTTACTTTCTTTCTTGATATCTTTCATTCTAGCTTTAATACCTTCTCTCATTCTATCTTTAGTTTCTTTATTAGTTACTTTCTTTCTTTCTTGATATATTTCATTCTAGATTTCATACCTTCTCTTATTTTATCTTTAGTTTCTTTATTACTTTCTTTCTTTCTTTCTTTCTTTCTTGATATCTTTCATTCTAGCTTTCATACATTCTTTCATTCTATCTTTAGTTTCTCTATTAATTACTTTCTTTCTTTCTTTCTTTCTTTCTTCCTTCATATCTCATTCTAGCTTTCATAACTTCTCTCATTCTATCTTTAGTTTCTTTATTACTTTCTTTCTTTCTTTCTTTCTTTCTTTCTTGATATCTATCATTCTAGATCTCATACCTTCTCTCATTTTATCTTTAGTTTCTTTATTGATTTCTTTCTTTCTTCCTTTCTTGATATCTTTCATTCTAGCTTTCATACGTTCTCTCATTCTATCTATAGTTTCTATTTTACTTACTTTCATTTCTTTCTTTCTTGATATCTTACATTCTAGATTTCATACCTTCTCTCATATTATCTTTAGTTTCTTTAATAACTTCTTTCTTTCTTTCTTCATATCTTTCATTCTATCTTTCACACCTTCTCTCGTTCTATCTTTAGTTTCTTTTTAATTACTTTCATTTCTTTCTTTCTTGATATCTTTCATCCTAGCTTTAATCCCTTCTCTCAATCTATCTTTAGTTTCTTTATTAGTTACTTTCTTTCTTTCTTGATATCTTTCATTCTAGATTTCATACCTTCTCTCATTTTATCTTTAGTTTCTTTATTAATTTCTTTCTTTCTTTCTTTCTTCATATCTTTCATTCTATCTTTCATACCTTCTCTCGTTCTATCTTTAGTTTCTTTATTACTTTCTTACTTTCTTTCTTGATATCTTTCATTCTAGCTTTCATACCTTCTCTCATTCTATCTTTACTTTCTTTTTTACTTACTTCAATTTTTTCTTTCTTTCTTGATATCTTTCATTCTAGCTTTAATACCTTCTCTCATTCTATCTTTAGATTCTTTATTAGTTGCTTTCTTTCTTTCTTGATATATTTCATTCTAGATTTCATACCTTCTCTTATTTTATCTTTAGTTTCTTTATTACTTTCTTTCTTTCTTTCTTTCTTTCTTGATATCTTTCATTCTAGCTTTCATACATTCTTTCATTCTATCTTTAGTTTCTCTATTAATTACTTTCTTTCTTTCTTTCTTTCTTTCTTTCTTCCTTCATATCTCATTCTAGCTTTCATAACTTCTCTCATTCTATCTTTAGTTTCTTTATTACTTTCTTTCGTTCTTTCTTTCATTCTTGATATCTATCATTCTAGATCTCATACCTTCTCTCATTTTATCTTTAGTTTCTTTATTGATTTCTTTCTTTCTTCCTTTCTTGATATCTTTCATTCTAGCTTTCATACGTTCTCTCATTCTATCTATAGTTTCTTTTTTACTTACTTTCATTTCTTTCTTTCTTGATATCTTACATTCTAGATTTCATACCTTCTCTCATATTATCTTTAGTTTCTTTAATACTTTCTTTCTTTCTTTCTTTCTTCATATCTTTCATTCTATCTTTCACACCTTCTCTCGTTCTATCTTTAGTTTCTTTTTAATTACTTTCATTTCTTTCTTTCTTGATATCTTTCATCCTAGCTTTAATCCCTTCTCTCAATCTATCTTTAGTTTCTTTATTAGTTACTTTCTTTCTTTCTTGATATCTTTCATTCTAGATTTCATACCTTCTCTCATTTTATCTTTAGTTTCTTTATTAATTTCTTTCTTTCTTTCTTTCTTCATATCTTTCATTCTATCTTTCATACCTTCTCTCGTTCTATCTTTAGTTTCTTTATTACTTTCTTACTTTCTTTCTTGATATCTTTCATTCTAGCTTTCATACCTTCTCTCATTCTATCTTTACTTTCTTTTTTACTTACTTCAATTTTTTCTTTCTTTCTTGATATCTTTCATTCTAGCTTTAATACCTTCTCTCATTCTACCTTTAGATTCTTTATTAGTTGCTTTCTTTCTTTCTTGATATATTTCATTCTAGATTTCATACCTTCTCTTATTTTATCTTTAGTTTCTTTATTACTTTCTTTCTTTCTTTCTTTCTTTCTTGATATCTTTCATTCTAGCTTTCATACATTCTTTCATTCTATCTTTAGTTTCTCTATTAATTACTTTCTTTCTTTCTTTCTTTCTTTCTTTCTTCCTTCATATCTCATTCTAGCTTTCATAACTTCTCTCATTCTATCTTTAGTTTCTTTATTACTTTCTTTCGTTCTTTCTTTCATTCTTGATATCTATCATAATAGATTTCATACCTTCTCTCATTTTATCTTTAGTTTCCTTATTGATTTCTTTCTTTCTTCCTTTCTTGAGATTTTTCATTCTAGCTTTCATACCTTCTCTCATTCTATCTTTAGTTTCTTTTTTACTTACTTTCATTTCTTTCTTTCTTGATATCTTACATTCTAGCTTTCATAACTTCTCACGTTCTATCTTTAGTTTCTTTATTACTTTCTTACTTTCTATCTTGATATCTTTCATTCTAGCTTTCATACCTTCTCTCATTCTTTCTTTAGTTTCTATTTTACTTACTTTCATTTCTGTCTTTCTTGATATCTTTCATTCTAGCTTTAATCCCTTCTCTCATTCTATCTTTAGTTTTTTTATTAGTTACTTTCTTTCTTTCTTGATATCTTTCATTCTAGATTTCATATCTTCTCTCATTTTATCTTTAGTTTTTTTATTAATTTCTTTCTTTCTTTCTTTCTTGATATCTTTCATTCTAGCTTTCATACCTTCTCTCGCTCTATCTCTAGTTTCTGTCTTACTTTCTTACTTTCTTTCTTGATATCTTTCATTCTAGCTTTCATACCTTCTCTCATTCTATCTTTAGTTTCTTTTTTACTTCAATTTTTTCTTTCTTTCTTGTTATCATTCATTCAAGCTTTAATACATTCTCTCATTCTATCTTTAGTTTCTTTATTAGTTTCTTTCTTTCTTCATATATATTACATTCTTGATTTCATACCTTCTCTCATTTTATCTTTAGTTTCTTTATTGATTTCTTTCGTTCTTTCTTCATATCAGTCATTCTAGCTTTCATACCTTCTCTCATTCTATCTATAGTTTCTTTTTTATTTACTTTCATTTCTTTCTTTCTTGATATCTTAAATTCTTGCTTTCATACCTTCTCTCATTCTATCTTTAGTTTCTTTATTACTTTATTTCTTTCTTTCTTTCTTTCTTCATATCTTTCATTCTAGCTTTCATACCTTCTCTCATTCTATCTTTAGTTTCTTTATTACTTTATTTCTTTCTTTCTTGATATCTTTCATTCTATCTTTCATACCTTCTCTCGTTCTATCTTTAGTTTCTTGATTACTTTCTTACTTTCTTTCTTGATATCTTTCATTCTAGCTTTAATCCCTTCTCTCATTCTATCTTTAGTTTCTTTATTAGTTACTTTCTTTCTCTCTTGATATCTTTCATTCTAGATTTCATACCTTCTCTCATTTTATCTTTAGTTTCTTTATTAATTTCTTTCTTTCTTTCTTCATATCTTTCATTCTAGCTTTCATACCTTCTCTCATTCTATTTTTAGTTTCTTTATTACTTTCTTTCTTTCTTGATATCTTTCATTCTATCTTTCATACCTTCTCTCGATCTATCTCCAGTTTCTGTCTTACTTTCTTACTTTCTTTCTTGATATCTTTCATTCTAGCTTTCATACCTTCTCTCATTCTATCTTTAGTTTCTTTTTTACTTCAATTTTTTCTTTCTTTCTTGTTATCTTTCATTCTAGCTTTAATACATTCTCTCATTCTATCTTTAGTTTCTTTATTAGTTTCTTTCTTTCTTGATATATTTCATTCTAGATTTCATACCTTCTCTCATTTTATCTTTAGTTTCTTTATTGATTTCTTTCTTTCTTTCTTCATATCATTCATTCTAGCTTTCATACCTTCTCTCATTCTATCTTTAGTTTCTTTATTACTTTCTTTCTTTCTTTCTTGATATCTATCATAATAGATTTCATACTTTCTCTCATTTTATCTTTAGTTTCTTTATTGATTTCTTTCTTTCGTCCTTTCTTGATACCTTTCATTCTAGCTTTCATACCTTCTCTCATTCTATCTATAGTTTCTTTTTTATTTACTTTCATTTCTTTCTTTCTTGATATCTTTCATTCTATTTTTCATACCTTCTTTTCGTTCTGTCTTTAGTTTCTTGATTACTTTCTTTCATTCTTTCCTTCTATCTTGATATCTATCATTCTAGATCTCATACCTTCTCTCATTTTATCTTTAGTTTCTTTATTGATTTCTTTCTTTCTTGATATCTTTCATTCTAGCTTTCATACCTTCTCTCATTCTATCTATAGTTTCTTTTTTACTTACTTTCATTTCTTTCTTTCTTGATATCTTTCATCCTAGCTTTAATCCCTTCTCTCAATCTATCTTTAGTTTCTTTATTAGTTACTTTCTTTCTTTCTTGATATCTTTCATTCTAGATTTCATACCTTCTCTCATTTTATCTTTAGTTTCTTTATTAATTTCTTTCTTTCTTTCTTTCTTCATATCTTTCACTCTAGCTTTCATACCTTCTCTCATTCTATCTTTAGTTTCTTTATTACTTTCTTACTTTCTATCTTGATATCTTTTATTCTAGCTTTCATACCTTCTCTCATTGTTTCTTTAGTTTCTTTTTTACTTACTTTCATTTCTTTCTTTCTTGATATCTTTCACTCTAGCTTTAATCCCTTCTGTCATTCTATCTTTACTTTCTTTCTTTCTTGATATCTTTCATTCTAGATTTCATACCTTCTCTCATTTTATCTTTAGTTTCTTTATTAATTTCTTTCTTTCTTTCTTCATATCTTCCATTCTAGCTTTCATACCTTCTCTCATTCTATCTTTAGTTTCTTTATAACTTTCATTCTTTCTTTCTTGATATCTTTCATTCTAGATTTCATACCTTCTCTCGTTCTATCTTTAATTTCTTTATTACTTTCTTACTTGATATCTCTCATTCTAGCTTTCATA
Organism: Intellagama lesueurii; assembly: GCA_037013535.1. Taxonomy (NCBI): domain Eukaryota; kingdom Metazoa; phylum Chordata; class Lepidosauria; order Squamata; family Agamidae; genus Intellagama; species Intellagama lesueurii. The sequence continues at coordinate 96,314,869 of JBAJHW010000002.1, forward strand.
CCTTCTCTCATTCTATCTTTAGATTCTTTATTAGTTTCTTTCTTACTTGATATAATTCATTCTGGATTTCATACCTTCTCTCATTTTATCTTTAGTTTCTTTATTGATTTCTTTCTTTCTTTCTTGATATCTATCATAATAGATTTCATACCTTCTCTCATTTTATCTTTAGTTTCCTTATTGATTTCTTTCTTTCTTCCTTTCTTGATATTTTTCATTCTAGCTTTCATACCTTCTCTCATTCTATCTTTAGTTTCTTTTTTACTTACTTTCATTTCTTTCTTTCTTGATATCTTACATTCTAGCTTTCATAACTTCTCACGTTCTATCTTTAGTTTCTTTATTACTTTCTTACTTTCTATCTTGATATCTTTCATTCTAGCTTTCATACCTTCTCTCATTCTTTCTTTAGTTTCTATTTTACTTACTTTCATTTCTGTCTTTCTTGATATCTTTCATTCTAGCTTTAATCCCTTCTCTCATTCTATCTTTAGTTTTTTTATTAGTTACTTTCTTTCTTTCTTGATATCTTTCATTCTAGATTTCATATCTTCTCTCATTTTATCTTTAGTTTTTTTATTAATTTCTTTCTTTCTTTCTTTCTTGATATCTTTCATTCTAGCTTTCATACCTTCTCTCGCTCTATCTCTAGTTTCTGTCTTACTTTCTTACTTTCTTTCTTGATATCTTTCATTCTAGCTTTCATACCTTCTCTCATTCTATCTTTAGTTTCTTTTTTACTTCAATTTTTTCTTTCTTTCTTGTTATCTTTCATTCTAGCTTTAATACATTCTCTCATTCTATCTTTAGTTTCTTTATTAGTTTCTTTCTTTCTTCATATATATTACATTCTTGATTTCATACCTTCTCTCATTTTATCTTTAGTTTCTTTATTGATTTCTTTCGTTCTTTCTTCATATCAGTCATTCTATCTTTCATACCTTCTCTCGTTCTATCTTTAGTTTCTTGATTACTTTCTTACTTTCTTTCTTGATATCTTTCATTCTAGCTTTAATCCCTTCTCTCATTCTATCTTTAGTTTCTTTATTAGTTACTTTCTTTCTCTCTTGATATCTTTCATTCTAGATTTCATACCTTCTCTCATTTTATCTTTAGTTTCTTTATTAATTTCTTTCTTTCTTTCTTCATATCTTTCATTCTAGCTTTCATACCTTCTCTCATTCTATTTTTAGTTTCTTTATTACTTTCTTTCTTTCTTGATATCTTTCATTCTATCTTTCATACCTTCTCTCGATCTATCTCCAGTTTCTGTCTTACTTTCTTACTTTCTTTCTTGATATCTTTCATTCTATTTTTCATACCTTCTTTTCGTTCTGTCTTTAGTTTCTTTATTACTTTCTTTCTTTCTTGATATCTTTCATTCTAGCTTTCATACCTTCTCTCATTCTATCTATAGTTTCTTTTTTACTTACTTTCATTTCTTTCTTTCTTGATAACTTACATTCTAGCTTTCATACCTTCTCTCATTTTATCTTTAGTTTCTTTATTACTTTCTTACTTTCTTCATATCTTTCATTCTATCTTTCACACCTTCTCTCGTTCTATCTTTAGTTTCTTTTTTACTTACTTTCATTTCTTTCTTTCTTGATATCTTTCATTCTAGCTTTAATCCCTTCTCTCAATCTATCTTTAGTTTCTTTATTAGTTACTTTCTTTCTTTCTTGATATCTTTCATTCTAGATTTCATACCTTCTCTCATATTATCTTTAGTTTCTTTATTAATTTATTTCTTTCTTCATATCTTTCATTCTAGCTTTAATCCCTTCTCTCATTCTATCTTTAGTTTCTTTATTAGTTACTTTATTTCTTTCTTGATATCTTTCATTCTAGATTTCATACCTTCTCTCATTTTATCTTTAGTTTCTTTATTAATTTCTTTCTTTCTTTCTTCATATCTTTCATTCTAGCTTTCATGCCTTCTCTCATTCTATCTTTAGTTTCTTTATTACTTTCTTTCTTTCCTTCTTTCTTTCTTTCTTTCTTGATATCTTTCATTCTAGCTTTCATAACTTCTTTCATTCTATCTATAGTTTCTCTATTAATTACTTCCTTTCTTTCTTTCTTTCTTTCTTTCTTTCTTCATAACTCATTCTAGCTTTCATACCTTCTCTCATTCAATCTTTAGTTTCTATATTACTTACTTTCTTTCTTTCTTTCTTTCTTTCTTGATATCTATCATTCTAGATTTCATACCTTCTCTCATTTTATCTTTAGTTTCTTTATTGATTTCTTTCTTTCTTCCTTTCTTGATATCTTTCATACTAGCTTTCATACCTTCTCTCATTCTATCTATAGTTTCTTTTTTACTTACTTTCATTTCTTTCTTTCTTGATATCTTACATTCTAGCTTTCATACCTTCTCTCATTCTATCTTTAGTTTCTTTATTACTTTCTTACTTTATTTCTTGATATCTTTCATTCTAGCTTTAAACCCTTCTCTCATTCTATCTTTAGTTTCTTTATTAGTTACTTTCTTTCTTTCTTGATATCTTTCATTCCAGATTTCATACATTCTCTCATTCTATCTTTAGTTTCTTTATTACATTCTTACTTTCTTTCTTGATATCTTTCATTCTAGCTTTCATACCTTCTCTCATTCTATCTTTACTTTCTTTTTTACTTACTTCAATTTTTTCTTTCTTTCTTGATATCTTTCATACTAGCTTTAATACCTTCTCTCATTCTATCTTTAGTTTCTTTATTAGTTATTTTCTTTCTTTCTTGATATATTTCATTCTAGATTTCATACCTTCTCTCATTTTATCTTTAGTTTCTTTATTGATTTCTTTCTTTCTTCACATCTTTCATTATAGCTTTCATACCTTCTCTCATTCTATCTTTAGTTTGTTTATTACTTTCTTAGTTTCTTTCTTTCTTGATATCTTTCATTCTAGATTTCATACCTTCTCTCATTTTCTCTTTAGTTTCTTTATTACTTTCTTTCTTTCTTTCTTTCTTTCTTGATATCTATCATACTAGATCTCATACCTTCTCTCATTTTATTTTGTTTCTTTATTGATTTCTTTCTTTCTTCCTTTCTTGATATCTTTCATTCTACCTTTCATACCTTCTCTCATTCTATCTATAGTTTCTTTTTTACTTACTTTCATTTCTTTCTTTCTTGATATCTTTCATCCTAGCTTTCATCCCTTCTCTCAAACTATCTTTAGTTTCTTTATTAGATACTTTCTTTCTTTCTTGATATCTTTCATTCTAGATTTCATACCTTCTCTCATTTTATCTTTAGTTTCTTTATTAATTTCTTTCTTTCTTCCTTCACATCTTTCATTCTAGCTTTCATACCTTCTCTCATTCTATCTTTAGTTTCTTTATTACTTTCTTTCTTTCTTTCTTGATATCTTTCATTCTATCTTTCATACCATCTCTCGTTCTGTCTATAGTTTCTTTATTACTTTCTTACTTTCTTTCTTGATATCTTTCATTCTAGCTTTAATCCCTTCTCTCATTCTATCTTTAGTTTCTTTATTAGTTGCTTTCTTTCTTTCTTGACATCTTTCATTCTAGATTTCATACCTTCTCTCATTTTATTTTTAGTTTCTTTATTGATTTCTTTCTTTCTTCACATCTTTCATTATAGCTTTCATACCTTCTCTCATTCTATCTTTAGTTTGTTTATTACTTTCTTCCTTCCTTTCTTTCTTGATATCTATCATTCTAGATTTCATACCTTCTCTCATTTTATCTTTAGTTTCTCTATTAATTACTTTCTTTCTTTCTTTCTTTCTTTCTTTCTTAATTCATATCTCATTCTTGCTTTCATACCTTCTCTCGTTCTATCTATAGTTTCTTTATTACTTTCTTACTTTCTTTCTTGATATCTTTCATTCTAGCTTTAATCCCTTCTCTCATTCTATCTTTAGTTTCTTTATTAGTTTCTTTCTTTCTTGATATCTTTCATTCCAGATTTCATACCTTCTCTCATTCTATCTTTAGTTTCTTTATTACTTTCTTACTTTCTTTCTTGATATCTTTCATTCTAGCTTTCATACCTTCTCTCATTCTATCTTTACTTTCTTTTTTACTTACTTCAATTTTTTCTTTCTTTCTTGATATCTTTCATACTAGCTTTAATACCTTCTCTCATTCTATCTTTAGTTTGTTTATTACTTTCTTCCTTTCTTTCTTTCTTGATATCTATCATTCTAGATTTCATACCTTCTCTCATTTTATCTTTAGTTTCTTTATTACTTTCTTTCTTTCTTTCTTTCTTTCTTTCTTTCTTTCTTTCTTGATATCTATCATACTAGATCTCATACCTTCTCTCATTTTATTTTTTGTTTCTTTATTGATTTCTTTCTTTCTTCCTTTCTTGATATCTTTCATTCTAGCTTTCATACCTTCTCTCATTCTATCTATAGTTTCTTTTTTACTTACTTTCATTTCTTTCTTTCTTGATATCTTACATTCTAGCTTTCATACCTTCTCTCATTTTATCTTTAGTTTCTTTATTACTTTCTTTCTTTCTTCATATCTTTCATTCTATCTTTCACACCTTCTCTCGTTCTATCTTTAGTTTCTTTTTTACTTACTTTCATTTCTTTCTTTCTTGATATCTTTCATTCTAGCTTTAATCCCTTCTCTCAATCTATCTTTAGTTTCTTTATTAGTTACTTTCTTTCTTTCTTGATATCTTTCATTCTAGATTTCATACCTTCTCTCATATTATCTTTAGTTTCTTTATTAATTTCTTTCTTTCTTCATATCTTTCATTCTAGCTTTAATCCCTTCTCTCATTCTATCTTTAGTTTCTTTATTAGTTACTTTCTTTCTTTCTTGATATCTTTCATTCTAGATTTCATACCTTCTCTCATTTTATCTTTAGTTTCTTTATTAATTTCTTTCTTTCTTTCTTTCTTCACATCTTTCATTCTAGCTTTCATACCTTCTCTCATTCTATCTTTAGTTTCTTTATTACTTTCTTTCTTTCTTTCTTTCTTGATATCTTTCATTCTATCTTTCATACCTTCTCTCGTTCTATCTATAGTTTCTTTACTACTTTCTTACTTTCTTTCTTGATATCTTTCATTCTAGCTTTAATCCCTTCTCTCATTCTATCTTTAGTTTCTTTTTTACTTACTTTCATTTCTTTCTTTCTTGATATCTTTCATTCTAGTTTCAATCCCTTCTCTCATTCTATCTTTAGTTTCTTTATTAGTTACTTTCTTTCTTTCTTGATATCTTTCATTCTAGATTTCATACCTTCTCTCATTTTATCTTTAGTTTCTTTATTGATTTCTTTCTTTCTTCACATCTTTCATTATAGCTTTCATACCTTCTCTCATTCTATCTTTAGTTTGTTTATTACTTTCTTCCTTTCTTTCTTTCTTGATATCTATCATTCTAGATTTCATACCTTCTCTCATTTTATCTTTAGTTTCTTTATTACTTTCTTTCTTTCTTTCTTTCTTTCTTGATATCTTTCATTCTAGCTTTCATACATTCTTTCATTCTATCTTTAGTTTCTCTATTAATTACTTTCTTTCTTTCTTTCTTTCTTGATATCTATCATACTAGATCTCATACCTTCTCTCATTTTATTTTGTTTCTTTATTGATTTCTTTCTTTCTTCCTTTCTTGATATCTTTCATTCTAGCTTTCATACCTTCTCTCATTCTATCTATAGTTTCTTTTTTACTTACTTTCATTTCTTTCTTTCTTGATATCTTTCATTATAGCTTTCATACCTTCTCTCATTCTATCTTTAGTTTGTTTATTACTTTCTTCCTTTCTTTCTTTCTTGATATCTATCATTCTAGCTTTCATACCTTCTCTCATTCTATCTTTAGTTTCTTTATTACTTTCTTTCTTTCTTTCTTTCTTTCTTGATATCTATCATACTAGATCTCATACCTTCTCTCATTTTATTTTGTTTCTTTATTGATTTCTTTCTTTCTTCCTTTCTTGATATCTTTCATTCTACCTTTCATACCTTCTCTCATTCTATCTATAGTTTCTTTTTTACTTACTTTCATTTCTTTCTTTCTTGATATCTTACATTCTAGCTTTCATACCTTCTCTCATTTTATTTTTAGTTTCTTTATTACTTTCTTTCTTTCTTTCTTTCTTTCTTTCTTCATATCTTTCATTCTAGCTTTCATACCTTCTCTCATTCTATCTTTAGTTTCTTTATTACTTTCTTTCTTTTTTTCTTGATATCTTTCATTCTATCTTTCATACCTTCTCTCGTTCTATCTATAGTTTCTTTATTACTTTCTTACTTTCTATCTTGATATCTTTCATTCTAGCTTTAATCCCTTCTCTCATTCTATCTTTTGTTTCTTTTTTACTTACTTTCCTTTCCTTTTTTTCTTGATATCTTTCATTCTAGCTTTCATACCTTCTCTCATTTTATCTTTAGTTTCTTTATTAATTTCTTTCTTTCTTTCGTCATATCTTTCATTCTAGCTTTCATACCTTCTCTCATTCTATCTTTACTTTCTTTATTACTTTCTTTCTTTCTTTCTTGATATCTTTCATTCTATCTTTCATACCTTCTCTTGTTCTATATTTAGTTTCTTGATTACTTTCTTACTTTCTTTCTTGATATCTTTCATTCTAGCTTTAATCCCTTCTCTCATTCTATCTTTAGTTTCTTTATTAGTTACTTTCTTTCTTTCTTGATATCTTTCATTCTAGATTTCATACCTTCTCTCATTTTATCTTTAGTTTCTTTATTAATTTCTTTCTTTCTTTCTTTCTTCATATCTTTCATTCTAGCTTTCATGCCTTCTCTCATTCTATCTTTAGTTTCTTTATTACTTTCTTTCTTTCTTTCTTGATATCTTTCATTCTATCTTTCATACCTTCTCTCATTCTATCTTTAGTTTCTGTATTACTTTCTTTCTTTCCTTCTTTCTTTCTTTCTTTCTTTCTTTCTTGATATCTTTCATTCTAGATTTCATACCTTCTCTCATTCTATCTTTAGTTTTTTTATTACTTTCTTTCTTTCTTTCTTGATATCTTTCATTCTATCTTTCATACCTTCTCTCATTCTATCTTTAGTTTCTTTATTACTTTCTTTCTTTCTTTCTTGATATCTTTCATTCTATCTTTCATACCTTCTCTCATTCTATCTTTAGTTTCTTTATTACTTTCTTTCTTTCCTTCTTTCTTTCTTTCTTTCTTTCTTTCTTTCTTTCTTGATATCTTTCATTCTAGCTTTCATACCTTCTTTCATTCTATCTTTAGTTTCTCTATTAATTACTTTCTTTCTTTCTTTCTTTCTTTCTTTCTTCATAACTCATTCTAGCTTTCATACCTTCTCTCATTCAATCTTTAGTTTCTTTCTTACTTTCTTTCTTTCTTTCTTTCTTTCTTTCTTTCTTGATATCTATCATTCTAGATTTCATACCTTCTCTCATTTTATCTTTAGTTTCTTTATTGATTTCTTTCTTTCTTCCTTTCTTGAAATCTTTCATTCTAGCTTTCATACCTTCTCTCATTCTATCTATAGTTTCTTTTTACTTACTTTCATTTCTTTCTTTCTTGATATCTTACATTCTAGCTTTCATAACTTCTCTCATTCTATCTTAAGTTTCTTTATTACTTTCTTTCTTTCTTTCTTTCTTTCTTGATATCTTTTATTCTATCTTTCATACCTTCTCTCGTTCTATCTTTAGTTTCTTTATTACTTTCTTACTTTCTTTCTTGATATCTTTCATTCTAGCTTTCATACCTTCTCTCATTCTTTCTTTAGTTTCTTTTTTACTTACTTTCATTTCTTTCTTTATTGATATCTTTCATTCCAGCTTTAAACCATTCTCTCATTCTATCTTTAGTTTCTTTATAAGTTACTTTCTTTCTTTCTTGATATCTTTCATTCTAGATTTCATACCTTCTCTCATTTTATCATTAGTTTCTCTGTTAATTACTTTCTTTCTTTCTTTCTTCATAACTCATTCTGGCTTTCATACCTTCTCTCATTCAATCTTTAATTTCTTTATTACTTTTCTTTCTTTCTTTCCTTCTTTCTTGATATCTATCATTCTAGATTTCATACCTTCTCTCATTTTATTTTTAGTTTCTTTATTGATTTCTTTCTTTCTTCCTTTCTTGATATGTTTCATTCTTGCTTTCATACCTTCTCTCATTCTATTTTTAGTTTCTTTATTACTTTCTTTCTTTCTTTCTTTCTTTCTTTCTTTCTTGATCTCTTTCGTTCTATCTTTCGTACCTTCTCTCATTCTATCTTCAGTTTCTTTATTATTTTCTTACTTTCTTTCCTGATATCTTTCATTCTAGCTTTCATACCTTCTCTCATTCTATCTTTAGTTTCTTTATTACTTTCTTTCTTTCCTTCTTTCTTTCTTTCTTTCTTGGTATCTTTCATTCTAGCTTTCATACCTTCTTTCATTTTATCTTTAGTTTCTCTATTAATTACATTCTTTCTTTCTTTCTTTCTTTCTTTCTTTCTTTCTTTCTTTCTTCATAACTCATTCTAGCTTTCATACCTTCTCTCATTCAATCTTTAATTTCTTTATTACTTTCTTTCTCTCTTTCTTTCCTTCTTTCTTGATATCTATCATTCTAGATTTCATACCTTCTCTCATTTTATTTTTAGTTTCTTTATTGATTTCTTTCTTTCTTCCTTTCTTGATATCTTTCATTCTAGCTTTCATACCTTCTCTCATTCTATCTATAGTTTCTTTTTTACTTACTTTCATTTCTTTCTTTCTTGATATCTTACATTCTTGCTTTCATACCTTCTCTCATTCTATTTTTAGTTTCTTTATTACTTTCTTTCTTTCTTTCTTTCTTTCTTTCTTGATCTCTTTCATTCTATCTTTCGTACCTTCTCTCGTTCTATCTTTAGTTTCTTTATTACTTTCTTTCTTTCTTTCTTGATATCTTTCATTCTAGCTTTAATACCTTCTCTCATTCTATCTTTAGTTTCTTAATTAGTTACTTTCTTTCTTTCTTGATATATTTCATTCTAGATTTCATACCTTCTCTCATTTTATCTTTAGTTTCTTTATTGATTTCTTTCTTTCTTCATATCTTTCATTCTAGCTTTCATACCTTCTCTCATTCTATCTTTAGTTTGTTTATTACTTTCTTCCTTTCTTTCTTTCTTGATATCTATCATTCTAGATTTCATACCTTCTCTCATTTTATCTTTAGTTTCTTTATTACTTTCTTTCTTTCTTTCTTCATATCTTTCATTCTATCTTTCATACCTTCTCTCATTCTATCTTTAATTTCTTTATTACTTTCTTTCTTTCTTTCTTTCTTTCTTTCTTTCTTGATATCTTTCATTCTAGCTTTCATACCTTCTTTCATTCGATCTTTAGTTTCTCTATTAATTACTTTCTTTCTTTCTCTTTCTTTCTTTCCTTCTTCATAACTCATTCTAGCTTTCATACCTTCTCTCATTCAATCTTTAGTTTCTTTATTACTTTCTTTCTTTCTTTCTTGATATCTATCATTCTAGATTTCATTCCTTCTCTCATTTTATCTTTAGTTTCTTTATTGATTTCTTTCTTTCTTCCTTTCTTGAAATCTTTCATTCTAGCTTTCATACCTTCTCTCATTCTTTCTTTAGTTTCTTTTTCACTTACTTTCATTTCTTTCTTTCTTGATATCTTTCATTCTAGCTTTAAACCCTTCTCTCATTCTATCTTTAGTTTCTTTATAAGTTACTTTCTTTCTTGATATCTTTCATTCTAGATTTCATACCTTCTCTCATTTTATCTTTAGTTTCTTTATTACTTTCTTTCTTTCTTTCTTTCTTCATATCTTTCATTCTAGCTTTCATACCTTCTCTCATTCTATCTTTAGTTTCTTTATTACTTTCTTTCTTTCTTTCTTGATATCTTTCATTCTATCTTTCATACCTTCTCTCGTTCTATCTTTAGTTTCTCTATTACTTTCTTTCTTTCTTTCTTTCTTTCTTTCTTTCTTTCTTCATAACTCATTCTAGCTTTCATACCTTCTCTCATTCAATCTTTAGTTTCTTTATTACTTTCTTTCTTTCTTTCTTTCTTTCCTTCTTTCTTTATATCTATCATTATAGATTTCATTCCTTCTCTCATTTTATTTTTAGTTTCTTTATTGATTTCTTTCTTTCTTCCTTTCTTGATATCTTTCATTCTAGCTTTCATACCTTCTCTCATTCTATCTTTAATTTGTTTATTACTTACTTCCTTTCTTTCTTTCTTGATATCTATCCTTCTAGATATCATACCTTCTCTCATTCTATCTTTAGTTTCTTTATTACTTTCTTTCTTTCTTTCTTTCTTTCTTTCTTGATATCTTTCATTCTATCTTTCGTACCTTCTCTCGTTCTATCTTTAGTTTCTTTATTACTTTATTACTTTCTTTCTTGATATCTATCATTCTAGCTTTCATGCCTTCTCTCATTCTTTCTTTACTTTCTTTTTTACCTCAATTTTTTCTTTCTTTCTTGATATCTTTCATTCTAGCTTTTATACCTTCTCTCATTCTATTTTTAGTTTCTTTATTAGTTACTTTCTTTCTTTCTTGATATATTTCATTCTAGATTTCATACCTTCTCTCATTTTATCTTTAGTTTCTTTATTGATTTCTTTCTTTCTTCATATCTTTTATTCTAGATTTCATACCTTCTCTCATTCTATCTTTAGTTTGTTTATTACTTTCTTCCTTTCTTTCTTTCTTGATATCTATCATTCTAGATTTCATACCTTCTCTCATTTTATCTTAATTTCTTTCTTACTTTCTTTCTTTCTTTCTTCATATCTTTCATTCTATCTTTCATACCTTCTCTCATTCTATCTTTAGTTTCTTTATTACTTTCTTTCTTTCCTTCTTTCTTTCTTTCTTTCTTTCTTGATATCTGTCATTCTAGCTTTCATATCTTCTTTCATTCTACCTTTAGTTTCTTTATTAATTACTTTCTTTCTTTCTCTTTCTTTCTTTCATTCTTCATAACTCATTCTAGCTTTCATACCTTCTCTCATTCAATCTTTAGTTTCTTTATTACTTTCTTTCTTTCTTTCTTTCTTTCTTGATATCTTTCATTCTAGCTTTCATACCTTCTCTCATTCTATCTATAGTTTCTTTTTTACATTCTTTCTTTCTTTCTTTCTTGATATCTTTCATTCTAGCTTTCATACCTTCTCTCATTCTATCTATAGTTTCTTTTTTACTTACTTTCATTTCTTTCTTTCTTGATATCTTACATTCTAGCTTTCGTACCTTCTCTCATTCTATCTTTAGTTTCTTTATTACTTTCTTACTTTCTTTCTTGATATCTTTCATTCTAGCTTTCATACCTTCTCTCATTCTTTCGTTAGTTTCTTTTTTACTTACTTTCATTTCTTTCTTTCTTGATATCTTTCATTCTAGCTTTAAACCCTTCTCTCTTTCTATCTTTAGTTTCTTTATTACTTTCTTTCTTTCTTTCTTGATATCTTTCATTCTAGCTTTCATTCCTTCTCTAATTCTATCTTTAGTTTCTTTTTTACTTACTTTCATTTCTTTCTTTCTTGATATCTTAAATTTTAGCTTTCATACCTTCTCTCATTCTATCTTTAGTTTCTTTACTACTTTCTTTCTTTCTTTCTTTCTTTCTTGATATCTTTCATTCTAGCTTTAATCCCTTCTCTCATTCTATCTTTAGTTTCTTTATTAGTTACTTTCTTTCTTTCTTGATATCTTTCATTCTAGATTTCATACCTTCTCTCATTCTATCTTTAGTTTCTTTATTACTTTCTTTCTTTCTTTCTTTCTTGATATCTTTCATTCTAGCTTTCATACCTTCTCTCATTCTATCTTTACTTTCTTTATTACTTTCTTTCTTTCCTTCTTTCTTTCTTTCTTTCTTTCTTTCTTGATATCTTTCATTCTAGCTTTCATACCTTCTCTCATTCTATCTTTACTTTCTTTTTTACTTACTTCAATTTTTTCTTTCTTTCTTGATATCTTTCATTCTAGCTTTAATACCTTCTCTCATTCTATCTTTAGTTTCTTTATTAGTTTCTTTCTTTCTTGATATATTTCATTCTAGATTTCATACCTTCTCTCATTTTATCTTTAGTTTCTTTATTGATTTCTATCTTTCTTCATATATTTCATTCTAGCTTTCATACCTTCTCTCATTCTATCTTTAGTTTGTTTATTACTTACTTCCTTTCTTTCTTTCTTGATATCTATCATTCTAGATATCATACCTTCTCTCATTTTATCTTTAGTTTCTTTATTACTTTCTTTCTTTCTTTCTTGATATCTTTCATTCTATCTTTCATACCTTCTCTCATTCTATCTTTAGTTTCTTTATTACTTTCTTTCTTTTCTTCTTTCTTTCTTTCTTTCTTTCTTTCTTGATATCTTACATTCTAGCTTTCATACCTTCTTTCATTCTATCTTTAGTTTCTCTATTAATTACTTTCTTTCTTTCTTTCTTTCTTTCTTTCTTTCTTTCTTTCTTCATAACTCATTGTAGATTTCATACCTTCTCTCATTCATACTTTAGTTTCTTTATTACTTTCTTTTTTTCTTTCTTTCTTTCTTTCTTGATATCTTACATTCTAGCTTTCATACCTTCTCTCATTCTATCTTTAGTTTCTTTATTACTTTCTTTCTTTCTTTCTTTCTTTATATCTTTCATTCTAGCTTTCATACCTTCTCTCATTCTATCTATAGTTTCTTTTTTACTTACTTTCATTTCTTTCTTTCTTGATATATTACATTCTAGCTTTCATACCTTCTCTCATTCTATCTTTAGTTTCTTTATTACTTTCTTACTTTCTTTCTTGATATCTTTCATTCTAGATTTCATACCTTCTCTCATTTTATCTTTAGTTTCTTTATTGATTTCTATCTTTCTTCATATATTTCATTCTAGCTTTCATACCTTCTCTCATTCTATCTTTAGTTTGTTTATTACTTACTTCCTTTCTTTCTTTCTTGATATCTGACATTCTAGATATCATACCTTCTCTCATTTTATCTTTAGTTTCTTTATTACTTTCTTTCTTTCTTTCTTGATATCTTTCATTCTATCTTTCATACCTTCTCTCATTCTATCTTTAGTTTCTTTATTACTTTCTTTCTTTCCTTCTTTCTTTCTTTCTTTCTTTCTTGATATCTTACATTCTAGCTTTCATACGTTCTTTCATTCTATCTTTAGTTTCTCTATTAATTACTTTCTTTCTTTCTTTCTTTCTTTCGTCATAACTCATTCTAGATTTCATACCTTCTCTCATTCAATCTTTAGTTTCTTTATTACTTTCTTTTTTTCTTTCTTTCTTTCTTTCTTGATATCTATCATTCTAGATTTCATACCTTCTCTCATTTTATCTTTAGTTTCTTTATTGATTTCTTTCTTCCTTCCTTTCTTGATATCTTTCATTCTAGCTTTCATACCTTCTCTCATTCTATCTATAGTTTCTTTATTACTTTCTTTCTTTCTTTCTTTCTTGATATCTTTCATTCTAGCTTTCATACCTTCTCTCATTCTATCTATAGTTTCTTTTTTACTTACTTTCATTTCTTTCTTTCTTGATATCTTACATTCTAGCTTTCGTACCTTCTCTCATTCTATCTTTAGTTTCTTTATTACTTTCTTACTTTCTTTCTTGATATCTTTCATTCTAGCTTTCATACCTTCTCTCATTCTTTCTTTAGTTTCTTTTTTACTTACTTTCATTTCTTTCTTTCTTGATATCTTTCATTCTAGCTTTAAACCCTTCTCTCTTTCTATCTTTAGTTTCTTTATTACTTTCTTTCTTTCTTTCTTGATATCTTTCATTCTAGCTTTCATTCCTTCTCTAATTCTATCTTTAGTTTCTTTTTTACTTACTTTCATTTCTTTCTTTCTTGATATCTTAAATTTTAGCTTTCATACCTTCTCTCATTCTATCTTTAGTTTCTTTACTACTTTCTTTCTTTCTTTCTTTCATTCTTTCTTTCTTTCTTTCTTGATATCTTTCATTCTAGCTTTAATCCCTTCTCTCATTCTATCTTTAGTTTCTTTATTAGTTACTTTCTTTCTTTCTTGATATCTTTCATTCTAGATTTCATACCTTCTCTCATTCTATCTTTAGTTTCTTTATTACTTACTTTCTTTCTTTCTTTCTTTCTTGATATCTTTCATTCTAGCTTTCATACCTTCTCTCATTCTATCTTTACTTTCTTTATTACTTTCTTTCTTTCCTTCTTTCTTTCTTTCTTTCTTTCTTTCTTGATATCTTTCATTCTAGCTTTCATACCTTCTCTCATTCTATCTTTACTTTCTTTTTTACTTACTTCAATTTTTTCTTTCTTTCTTGATATCTTTCATTCTAGCTTTAATACCTTCTCTCATTCTATCTTTAGTTTCTTTATTACTTTCTTTCTTTCTTTCTTGATATATTTCATTCTAGATTTCATACCTTCTCTCATTTTATCTTTAGTTTCTTTATTGATTTCTATCTTTCTTCATATATTTCATTCTAGCTTTCATAGCTTCTCTCATTCTATCTTTAGTTTGTTTATTACTTACTTCCTTTCTATCTTTCTTGATATCTATCATTCTAGATATCATACCTTCTCTCATTTTATCTTTAGTTTCTTTATTACTTTCTTTCTTTCTTACTTGATATCTTTCATTCTATCTTTCATACCTTCTCTCATTCTATTTTTAGGTTCTTTATTACTTTCTTTCTTTTCTTCTTTCTTTCGTTCTTTCTTTCTTTCTTGATATCTTACATTCTAGCTTTCATACCTTCTTTCATTCTATCTTTAGTTTCTCTATTAATTACTTTCTTTCTTTCTTTCTTTCTTTCTTTCTTTCTTTCTTTCTTTCTTCATAACTCATTCTAGATTTCATACATTCTCTCATTCAATCTTTAGTTTCTTTATTACTTTCTTTTTTTCTTTCTTTCTTCCTTTCTTGATATCTTTCATTCTAGCTTTCATACCTTCTCTCATTCTATCTATAGTTTCTTTTTTACTTACTTTCATTTCTTTCTTTCTTGATATCTTACATTCTAGCTTTCATACCTTCTCTCATTCTATCTTTAGTTTCTTTATTACTTTCTTTCTTTCTTTCTTTCTTGATATCTTTCATTCTAGCTTTCATACCTTCTCTCATTCTATCTATAGTTTCTTTTTTACTTACTTTCATTTCTTTCTTTCTTGATATCTTACATTCTAGCTTTCATACCTTCTCTCATTCTATCTTTAGTTTCTTTATTACTTTCTTACTTTCTTTCTTGATATCTTTCATTCTAGCTTTCATACCTTCTCTCATTTTTTCTTTAGTTTCTTTTTTACTTACTTTCATTTCTTTCTTTCTTGATGTCTTTCATTCTAGCTTTCATTCCTTCTCTAATTCTATCTTTAGTTTCTTTTTTAATTACTTTCATTTCTTTCTTTCTTGATATCTTAAATTTTAGCTTTCATACCTTCTCTCATTCTATCTTTAGTTTCTTTACTACTTTCTTTCTTTCTTTCTTTCTTTCTTTCTTTCTTTCTTCATAACTCATTCTAGATTTCATACATTCTCTCATTCAATCTTTAGTTTCTTTATTACTTTCTTTTTTTCTTTCTTTCTTCCTTTCTTGATATCTTTCATTCTAGCTTTCATACCTTCTCTCATTCTATCTATAGTTTCTTTTTTACTTACTTTCATTTCTTTCTTTCTTGATATCTCTTTCTAGCTTTAATACCTTCTCTCATTCAATCTTTAGTTTCTTTATTACTTTCTTTCTTTCTTTCTTGATATCTTTCATTCTATCTTTCATACCTTCTCTCATTCTATCTATAGTTTCTTTTTTACTTACTTTCATTTGTTTCTTTCTTGATATCTTACATTCTAGCTTTCATACCTTCTCTCATTCTATCTTTAGTTTCTTTATTACTTTCTTTATTTCTTTCTTTCTTGATATCTTTCATTCTAGCTTACATACCTTCTCTCCTTCTTTCTTTAGTTTCTTTTTTACTTACTTTCATTTCTTTCTTTCTTGATATCTTTCAATCTAGCTTTAAACCCTTCTCTCATTCTACCTTTAGTTTCTTTATTAGTTACTTTCTTCTTTCTTGATATCTTTCATTCTAGATTTCATACCTTCTCTCATTTTATCTTTAGTTTCTTTATTAATTTCTTTCTTTCTTTCTTCATATCTTTCATTCTAGCTTTCATACCATCTCTCGTTCTATCTTTAGTTCTTTATTACTTTCTTACTTTCTTTCTTGATATCTTTCATTCTAGCTTTCATACCGTCTCTCATTCTATCTTTAATTTCTTTTTTACTTACTTCAATTTTTTCTTTCTTTCTTCATATCTTTCATTTTAGCTTTAATACCTTCTCTCATTCTATCTTTAGTTTCTTTATTAGTTACTTTCTTTCTTTCTTGATATATTTCATTCTAGATTTCATACCTTCTCTCATTTTATCTTTAGTTTCTTTATTGATTTCTTTCTTTCTTCATATATTTCATTCTAGCTTTCATACCTTCTCTCATTCTATCTTTAGTTTCTTTAACACTTTCTTCCTTTCCTTCTTTCTTTCTTTCTTTCTTTCTTGATATCTTTCATTCTAGCTTTCATACCTTCTTTCATTCTATCTTTAGTTTCTCTATTAATTACTTTCTTTCTTTCTTTCTTCATCACTGATTCTAGCTTTCATACCTTCTCTCATTCAATCTTTAGTTTCTTTATTACTTTCATTCTTTCTTTCTTTCGTTCTTGATATCTATCATTCTAGCTTTCATACCTTCTCTCATTCTATCTATAGTTTCTTTTTTACTTCCTTTCATTTCTTTCTTTCTTGATATCTTAAATTCTTGCTTTCATGCCTTCTCTCATTCTATCTTTAGTTTCTTTATTACTTTCTTTCTTTCTTTCTTTCTTGATATCTTTCATTCTATTTTTTATACCTTCTCTCGTTCTATCTTTAGTCTCTTTATTACTTTCTTTCTTTCTTTATTTCTTGATATCTTTCATTCTAGCTTTCATTCCATCTCTAATTCTATCTTTAGTTTCTTTTTTACTTACTTTCATTTCTTTCTTTCTTGATATCTAAAATTTTAGCTTTCATACCTTCTCTCATTCTATCCTTAGTTTCTTTACTACTTTCTTTCTTTCTTTCTTTCTTTCTTTCTTGATATCTTTCATGCTAGCTTTAATCCCATCTCTCATTCTATCTTTAGTTTCTTTATTAGTTACTTTCTTTCTTTCTTGATATCTTTCATTCTAGATTTCATACCTTCTCTCATTCTATCTTTAGTTTCTTTATTACTCTCTTTCTTTCTTTCTTGATATCTTTCATTCTATCTTTCATACCTTCTCTCATTCTATCTTTAGTTTCTTTATTACTTTCTTTCTTTCCTTCTTTCTTTCTTTCTTTCTTTCTTGATATCTATCATTCTAGCTTTCATACCTTCTTTCATTCTATCTTTAGTTTCTCTATTAATTACTTTCTTTCTTTCTTTCTTTCTTTCTTCATATCTCATTCTAGCTTTCCTACCTTCTCTCATTCTATCTTTAGTTTCTTTATTTCTTTCTTTCTTTCTTTCTTTCTTGATATCTTTCATTCTAGATTTCATACCTTCTCTCATTTTATCTTTCGTTTCTTTATTGATTTCTTTCTTTCTTCCTTTCTTGATATCTTTCATTCTAGCTTTCATACCTTCTCTCATTCTATCTATAGTTTCTTTTTTACTTACTTTCATTTCTTTCTTTCTTGATATCTTACATTCTAGCTTTCATACCTTCTCTCATTCTATCTTTAGTTTCTTTATTACTTTCTTTCTTTCTTTCTTTCTTTCTTTCTTGATATCTATTATTCTAGATTTCATACCTTCTCTCATTTTATCTTTAGTTTCTTTACTGATTTCTTTCTTTCTTCCTTTCTTGATATCTTTCATTCTAGCTTTCATACCTTCTCTCATTCTTTCTTTAGTTTCTTTTTTACTTTCATTTCTTTCTTTCTTGATTTCTTTCATTCTAGCTTTAAACCCTTCTCTCATTCTATCTTTAGTTTCTTTATTAGTTACTTTCTTTCTTTCTTGATATCTTTCATTCTAGCTTTCATACCTTCTCTCATTCAATCTTTAGTTTCTTTATTACTTTCTTTTTTTCTTTCTTTCTTTCTTTCTTGATATCTATCATTCTAGATTTCATACCTTCTCTCATTTTATCTTTAGTTTCTTTATTGATTTCTTTCTTTCTTCCTTTCTTGATATCTTTCATACTAGCTTTCATACCTTCTCTCATTCTATCTATAGTTTCTTTTTTACTTACTTTCATTTCTTTCTTTCTTGATATCTTACATTTTAGCTTTCATACCTTCTCTCATTCTATCTTTAGTTTCTTTATTACTTTCTTTCTTTCTTTCTTTCTTGATATCTTTCATTCTATTTTTCATATCTTCTCTCGTTCTATCTTTAGTTTCTTTATTACTTTCTTTCTTTCTTTATTTCTTGATATCTTTCATTCTAGCTTTCATTCCATCTCTAATTCTATCTTTAGTTTCTTTTTTACTTACTTTCATTTCTTTCTTTCTTGATATCTAAAATTTTAGCTTTCATACCTTCTCTCATTCTATCCTTAGTTTCTTTACTACTTTCTTTCTTTCTTTCTTTCTTTCTTTCTTGATATCTTTCATGCTAGCTTTAATCCCATCTCTCATTCTATCTTTAGTTTCTTTATTAGTTACTTTCTTTCTTTCTTGATATCTTTCATTCTAGATTTCATACCTTCTCTCATTCTATCTTTAGTTTCTTTATTACTCTCTTTCTTTCTTTCTTGATATCTATCATTCTAGCTTTCATACCTTCTTTCATTCTATCTTTAGTTTCTCTATTAATTACTTTCTTTCTTTCTTTCTTTCTTCATATCTCATTCTAGCTTTCATACCTTCTCTCATTCTATCTTTAGTTTCTTTATTTCTTTTTTTCTTTCTTTCTTTCTTGATATCTTTCATTCTAGATTTCATACCTTCTCTCATTTTATCTTTCGTTTCTTTATTGATTTCTTTATTTCTTCCTTTCTTGATATCTTTCATTCTAGCTTTCATACCTTCTCTCATTCTATCTATAGTTTCTTTTTTACTTACTTTCATTTCTTTCTTTCTTGATATCTTACATTCTAGCTTTCATACCTTCTCTCATTCTATCTTTAGTTTCTTTATTACTTTCTTTCTTTCTTTCTTTCTTTCTTTCTTTCTTTCTTTCTTTCTTTCTTTCTTTCTTTCTTGATATCTATTATTCTAGATTTCATACCTTCTCTCATTTTATCTTTAGTTTCTTTACTGATTTCTTTCTTTCTTCCTTTCTTGATATCTTTCATTCTAGCTTTCATACCTTCTCTCATTCTTTCTTTAGTTTCTTTTTTACTTTCATTTCTTTCTTTCTTGATTGCTTTCATTCTAGCTTTAAACCCTTCTCTCATTCTATCTTTAGTTTCTTTATTAGTTACTTTCTTTCTTTCTTGATATCTTTCATTCTAGCTTTCATACCTTCTCTCATTCAATCTTTAGTTTCTTTATTACTTTCTTTTTTTCTTTCTTTCTTTCTTTCTTGATATCTTTCATTCTAGCTTTCATACCTTCTCTCATTCAATCTTTAGTTTCTTTATTACTTTCTTTTTTTCTTTCTTTCTTCCTTTCTTGATATCTTTCATTCTAGCTTTCATACCTTCTCTCATTCTATCTATTGTTTCTTTTTTACTTACTTTCATTTCTTTCTTTCTTGATATCTTACATTTTAGCTTTCATACCTTCTCTCATTCTATCTTTAGTTTCTTTATTACTTTCTTTCTTTCTTTCTTTCTTGATATCTTTCATTCTATCTTTCATACCTTCTCTCGTTCTATCTTTAGTTTCTTTATTACTTTCTTACTTTCTTACTTTCTTTCTTGATATCTTTCATTCTAGCTTACATACCTTCTCTCATTCTTTCTTTAGTTTCTTTTTTACTTACTTTCATTTCTTTCTTTCTTGATATCTTTCATTCTAGCTTTAAACCCTTCTCTCATTCTACCTTTAGTTTCTTTATTAGTTACTTTCTTTCTTTCTTGATATCTTTCACTCTAGATTTCATACCTTCTCTCATTTTATCTTTAGTTTCTTTATTAATTTCTTTCTTTCTTTCTTTCTTCATATCTTTCATTCTAGTTTTCATACCTTCTCTCATTCTATCTTTAGTTTCTTCATTACTTTTTTTCTTTCTTTCTTGATATCTTTCATTCTATCTTTCATACCTTCTCTCATTCTATCTTTAGTTCCTTTATTACTTTCTTACTTTCTTTCTTGATATCTTTCATTCTAGCTTTCATACCGTCTCTCATTCTATCTTTAATTTCTTTTTTACTTAATTCAATTTTTTCTTTCTTTCTTCATATCTTTCATTTTAGCTTTAATACCTTCTCTCATTCTATCTTTAGTTTCTTTATTACTTTCTTTCTTTCCTTCTTTCTTTCTTTCTCTCTTTCTTGATATCTTTCATTCTAGCATTCATACCTTCTTTCATTCTATCTTTAGTTTCTCTATTAATTACTTTCTTTCTTTCTTTCTTTCTTTCTTTCTTTCTTTCTTGATATCTATCATTCTAGATTTCATACCTTCTCTCATTCAATCTTTAGTTTCTTTATAACTTTCTTTTTTTCTTTCTTTCTTTCTTTCTTGATATCTATCATTCTAGATTTCATACCTTCTCTCATTTTATCTTTAGTTTCTTTATTGATTTCTTTCTTTCTTCCTTTCTTGATATCTTTCATTCTAGCTTTCATACCTTCTCTCATTCTATCTATAGTTTCTTTTCTACTTACTTTCATTTCTTTCTTTCTTGATATCTTACATTCTAGCTTTCATACCTTCTCTCATTCTATCTTTAGTTTCTTTATTACTTTCTTTCTTTCTTTCTTTCTTGATATCTTTCATTCTATCTTTCATACCTTCTCTCGTTCTATTTTCAGTTTCTTTATTACTTTCTTACTTTCTTACTTTCTTTCTTGATATCTTTCATTCTAGCTTACATACCTTCTCTCATTATTTCTTTAGTTTCTTTTTTACTTACTTTCATTTCTTTCTTTCTTGATATCTTTCATTCTAGCTTTAAACCCTTCTCTCATTCTACCTTTAGTTTCTTTATTAGTTACTTTCTTTCTTTCTTGATATCTTTCATTCTAGATTTCATACCTTCTCTCATTTTATCTTTAGTTTCTTTATTAATTTCTTTCTTTCTTTCTTTCTTCATTTCTTTCATTCTAGCTTTCATACCTTCTCTCATTCTATCTTTAGTTTCTTTATTACTTTCTTTCTTTCTTTCTTGATATCTTTCATTCTATCTTTCATACCTTCTCTCATTTCATCTTTAGTTTCTTTATTGATTTCTTTCTTTCTTCATATATTTCATTCTAGCTTTCATAACTTCTCTCATTCTATCTTTAGTTTCTTTATTACTTTCTTCCTTCCTTTCTTTCTTAATTCTATCATTCTAGATTTCATACCTTCTCTCATTTTATCTTTAGTTTCTTTATTACTTTCTTTCTTTCTTTCTTGATATCTTTCATTCTATCTTTCATACCTTCTCTCATTCTATCTTTACTTTCTTTAATACTTTCTTTCTTTCCTTCTTTCTTTCTTTCTTTCTTTCTTGATATGTTTCATTCTAGCTTTCATACCTTCTCTCATTCTATCTATAGTTTCTTTTTTACTTACTTTCATTTCTTTCTTTCTTGATATCTTACATTTTAGCTTTCATACCTTCTCTCATTCTATCTTTAGTTTCTTTATTACTTTCTTTCTTTCTTTCTTTCTTGATATCTTTCATTCTATCTTTCATACCTTCTCTCGTTCTATCTTTAGTTTCTTTATTACTTTCTTACTTTCTTACTTTCTTTCTTGATATCTTTCATTCTAGCTTACATACCTTCTCTCATTCTTTCTTTAGTTTCTTTTTTACTTACTTTCATTTCTTTCTTTCTTGATATCTTTCATTCTAGCTTTAAACCCTTCTCTCATTCTACCTTTAGTTTCTTTATTAGTTACTTTCTTTCTTTCTTGATATCTTTCATTCTAGATTTCATACCTTCTCTCATTTTATCTTTAGTTTCTTTATTAATTTCTTTCTTTCTTTCTTTCTTCATATCTTTCATTCTAGTTTTCATACCTTCTCTCATTCTATCTTTAGTTTCTTCATTACTTTCTTTCTTTCTTTCTTGATATCTTTCATTCTATCTTTCATACCTTCTCTCGTTCTATCTTTAGTTCCTTTATTACTTTCTTACTTTCTTTCTTGATATCTTTCATTCTAGCTTTCATACCGTCTCTCATTCTATCTTTAATTTCTTTTTTACTTACTTCAATTTTTTCTTTCTTTCTTCATATCTTTCATTTTAGCTTTAATACCTTCTCTCATTCTATCTTTAGTTTCTTTATTACTTTCTTTCTTTCCTTCTTTCTTTCTTTCTCTCTTTCTTGATATCTTTCATTCTAGCATTCATACCTTCTTTCATTCTATCTTTAGTTTCTCTATTAATTACTTTCTTTCTTTCTTTCTTTCTTTCTTTCTTTCTTGATATCTATCATTCTAGATTTCATACCTTCTCTCATTCAATCTTTAGTTTCTTTATTACTTTCTTTTTTTCTTTCTTTCTTTCTTTCTTGATATCTATCATTCTAGATTTCATGCCTTCTCTCATTTTATCTTTAGTTTCTTTATTGATTTCTTTCTTTCTTCCTTTCTTGATATCTTTCATTCTAGCTTTCATACCTTCTCTCATTCTATCTATAGTTTCTTTTCTACTTACTTTCATTTCTTTCTTTCTTGATATCTTACATTCTAGCTTTCATACCTTCTCTCATTCTATCTTTAGTTTCTTTATTACTTTCTTTCTTTCTTTCTTTCTTGATATCTTTCATTCTATCTTTCATACCTTCTCTCGTTCTATTTTCAGTTTCTTTATTACTTTCTTACTTTCTTACTTTCTTTCTTGATATCTTTCATTCTAGCTTACATACCTTCTCTCATTCTTTCTTTAGTTTCTTTTTTACTTACTTTCATTTCTTTCTTTCTTGATATCTTTCATTCTAGCTTTAAACCCTTCTCTCATTCTACCTTTAGTTTCTTTATTAGTTACTTTCTTTCTTTCTTGATATCTTTCATTCTAGATTTCATACCTTCTCTCATTTTATCTTTAGTTTCTTTATTAATTTCTTTCTTTCTTTCTTTCTTCATTTCTTTCATTCTAGCTTTCATACCTTCTCTCATTCTATCTTTAGTTTCTTTATTACTTTCTTTCTTTCTTTCTTGATATCTTTCATTCTATCTTTCATACCTCCTCTCGTTCTATCTTTAGTTCCTTTATTACTTTCTTACTTTCTTTCTTGATATCTTTCATTCTAGCTTTCATACCTTCTCTCTTTCTATCTTTAGTTTCTTTATTACTTTCTTTCTTTCTTTCTTTCTTGATATCTTTCATTCTATCTTTCATACCTTCTCTCGTTCTATTTTCAGTTTCTTTATTACTTTCTTACTTTCTTACTTTCTTTCTTAATATCTTTCATTCTAGCTTACATACCTTCTCTCATTCTTTCTTTAGTTTCTTTTTTACTTTCATTTCTTTCTTTCTTGATTTCTTTCATTCTAGCTTTAAACCCTTCTCTCATTCTATCTTTAGTTTCTTTATTAGTTACTTTCTTTCTTTCTTGATATCTTTAATTCTAGCTTTCATACCTTCTCTCATTCAATCTTTAGTTTCTTTATTACTTTCTTTTTTTCTTTCTTTCTTTCTTTCTTGATATCTATCATTCTAGATTTCATACCTTCTCTCATTTTATCTTTAGTTTCTTTATTGATTTCTTTCTTTCTTCCTTTCTTGATATCTTTCATTCTAGCTTTCATACCTTCTCTCATTCTATCTATAGTTTCTTTTTTACTTACTTTCATTTCTTTCTTTCTTGATATCTTACATTTTAGCTTTCATAGCTTCTCTCATTCTATCTTTAGTTTCTTTATTACTTTCTTTCTTTCTTTCTTTCTTCATATCTTTCATTCTATCTTTCATACCTTCTCTCGTTCTATCTTTAATTTCTTTATTACTTTCTTACTTTCTTACTTTCTTTCTTGATATCTTTCATTCTAGCTTACATACCTTCTCTCATTCTTTCTTTAGTTTCTTTTTTACTTACTTTCATTTCTTTCTTTCTTGATATCTTTCATTCTAGCTTTAAACCCTCCTCTCATTCTACCTTTAGTTTCTTTATTAGTTACTTTCTTTCTTTCTTGATATCTTTCATTCTAGATTTCATACCTTCTCTCATTTTATCTTTAGTTTCTTTATTAATTTCTTTCTTTCTTTCTTTCTTCATATCTTTCATTCTAGCTTTCATACCTTCTCTCATTCTATCTTTAGTTTCTTCATTACTTTCTTTCTTTCTTTCTTGATATCTTTCATTCTATGTTTCATACCTTCTCTCGTTCTATCTTTAGTTCCTTTATTACTTTCTTACTTTCTTTCTTGATATCTTTCATTCTAGCTTTCATACCGTCTCTCATTCTATCTTTAATTTCTTTTTTACTTACTTCAATTTTTTCTTTCTTTCTTCATATCTTTCATTTTAGCTTTAATACCTTCTCTCATTCTATGTTTAGTTTCTTTATTACTTTCTTTCTTTCCTTCTTTCTTTCTTTCTCTCTTTCTTGATATCTTTCATTCTAGCATTCATACCTTCTTTCATTCTATCTTTAGTTTCTCTATTAATTACTTTCTTTCTTTCTTTCTTTCTTTCTTTCTTTCTTTCTTGATATCTATCATTCTAGATTTCATACCTTCTTTCATTCTATCTTTAGTTTCTCTATTAATTACTTTCTTTCTTTCTTTCTTCATCACTGATTCTAGCTTTCATACCTTCTCTCATTCAATCTTTAGTTTCTTTATTACTTTCATTCTTTCTTTCTTTCTTTCTTGATATCTATCATTCTAGCTTTCATACCTTCTCTCATTCTATCTATAGTTTCTTTTTTACTTCCTTTCATTTCTTTCTTTCTTTATATCTTAAATTCTTGCTTTCATGCCTTCTCTCATTCTATCTTTAGTTTCTTCATTACTTTCTTTCTTTCTTTCTTTCTTGATATCTTTCATTCTATTTTTCATACCTTCTCTCGTTCTATCTTTAGTTTCTTTATTACTTTCTTTCTTTCTTTATTTCTTGATATCTTTCATTCTAGCTTTCATTCCATCTCTAATTCTATCTTTAGTTTCTTTTTTCTTTACTTTCATTTCTTTCTTTCTTGATATCTAAAATTTTAGCTTTCATACCTTCTCTCATTCTATCCTTAGTTTCTTTACTACTTTCTTTCTTTCTTTCTTTCTTTCTTTCTTGATATCTTTCATGCTAGCTTTAATCCCATCTCTCATTCTATCTTTAGTTTCTTTATTACTCTCTTTCTTTCTTTCTTGATATCTTACATTCTATCTTTCATACCTTCTCTCATTCTATCTTTAGTTTCTTTATTACTTTCTTTCTTTCCTTCTTTCTTTCTTTCTTTCTTTCTTTCTTTCTTGATATCTATCATTCTAGCTTTCATACCTTCTTTCATTCTATCTTTAGTTTCTCTATTAATTACTTTCTTTCTTTCTTTCTTTCTTCATATCTCATTCTAGCTTTCATACCTTCTCTCATTCTATCTTTAGTTTCTTTATTTCTTTCTTTCTTTCTTTCTTTCTTGATATCTTTCATTCTAGATTTCATACCTTCTCTCATTTTATCTTTCGTTTCTTTATTGATTTCTTTATTTCTTCCTTTCTTGATATCTTTCATTCTAGCTTTCATACCTTCTCTCATTCTATCTATAGTTTCTTTTATACTTACTTTCATTTCTTTCTTTCTTGATATCTTACATTCTAGCTTTCATACCTTCTCTCATTCTATCTTTAGTTTCTTTATTACTTTCTTTCTCTCTTTCTTTCTTTCTTTCTTTCTTTCTTTCTTTCTTTCTTTCTTTCTTTCTTTCTTTCTTTCTTGATATCTATTATTCTAGATTTCATACCTTCTCTCATTTTATCTTTAGTTTCTTTACTGATTTCTTTCTTTCTTCCTTTCTTGATATCTTTCATTCTAGCTTTCATACCTTCTCTCATTCTTTCTTTAGTTTCTTTTTTACTTTCATTTCTTTCTTTCTTGATTGCTTTCATTCTAGCTTTAAACCCTTCTCTCATTCTATCTTTAGTTTCTTTATTAGTTACTTTCTTTCTTTCTTGATATCTTTCATTCTAGCTTTCATACCTTCTCTCATTCAATCTTTAGTTTCTTTATTACTTTCTTTTTTCCTTTCTTTCTTTCTTTCTTGATATCTATCATTCTAGATTTCATACCTTCTCTCATTTTATCTTTAGTTTCTTTATTGATTTCTTTCTTTCTTCCTTTCTTGATATCTTTCATTCTAGCTTTCATACCTTCTCTCATTCTACCTATAGTTTCTTTTTTACTTACTTTCATTTCTTTCTTTCTTGATATCTTACATTTTAGCTTTCATACCTTCTCTCATTCTATCTTTAGTTTCTTTATTACTTTCTTTCTTTCTTTCTTTCTTGATATCTTTCATTCTATCTTTCATACCTTCTCTCGTTCTATCTTTAGTTTCTTTATTACTTTCTTACTTTCTTACTTTCTTTCTTGATATCTTTCATTCTAGCTTACATACCTTCTCTCATTCTTTCTTTAGTTTCTTTTTTACTTACTTTCATTTCTTTCTTTCTTGATATCTTTCATTCTAGCTTTAAACCCTTCTCTCATTCTACCTTTAGTTTCTTTATTAGTTACTTTCTTTCTTTCTTGATATCTTTCATTCTAGATTTCATACCTTCTCTCATTTTATCTTTAGTTTCTTTATTAATTTCTTTCTTTCTTTCTTTCTTCATATCTTTCATTCTAGTTTTCATACCTTCTCTCATTCTATCTTTAGTTTCTTCATTACTTTCTTTCTTTCTTTCTTGATATCTTTCATTCTATCTTTCATACCTTCTCTCATTCTATCTTTAGTTCCTTTATTACTTTCTTACTTTCTTTCTTGATATCTTTCATTCTAGCTTTCATACCGTCTCTCATTCTATCTTTAATTTCTTTTTTACTTACTTCAATTTTTTCTTTCTTTCTTCATATCTTTCATTTTAGCTTTAATACCTTCTCTCATTCTATCTTTAGTTTCTTTATTACTTTCTTTCTTTCCTTCTTTCTTTCTTTCTCTCTTTCTTGATATCTTTCATTCTAGCATTCATACCTTCTTTCATTCTATCTTTAGTTTCTCTATTAATTACTTTCTTTCTTTCTTTCTTTCTTTCTTTCTTTCTTTCTTGATATCTATCATTCTAGATTTCATACCTTCTCTCATTCAATCTTTAGTTTCTTTATAACTTTCTTTCTTTCTTTCTTTCTTTCTTTCTTGATATCTATCATTCTAGATTTCATACCTTCTCTCATTTTATCTTTAGTTTCTTTATTGATTTCTTTCTTTCTTCCTTTCTTGATATCTTTCATTCTAGCTTTCATACCTTCTCTCATTCTATCTATAGTTTCTTTTCTACTTACTTTCATTTCTTTCTTTCTTGATATCTTACATTCTAGCTTTCATACCTTCTCTCATTTTATCTTTAGTTTCTTTATTACTTTCTTTCTTTCTTTCTTTCTTGATATCTTTCATTCTATCTTTCATACCTTCTCTCGTTCTATTTTCAGTTTCTTTATTACTTTCTTACTTTCTTACTTTCTTTCTTGATATCTTTCATTCTAGCTTACATACCTTCTCTCATTCTACCTTTAGTTTCTTTATTAGTTACTTTCTTTCTTTCTTGATATCTTTCATTCTAGATTTCATACCTTCTCTCATTTTATCTTTAGTTTCTTTATTAATTTCTTTCTTTCTTTCTTTCTTCATTTCTTTCATTCTAGCTTTCATACCTTCTCTCATTCTATCTTTAGTTTCTTTATTACTTTCTTTCTTTCTTTCTTGATATCTTTCATTCTATCTTTCATACCTCCTCTCGTTCTATCTTTAGTTCCTTTATTACTTTCTTACTTTCTTTCTTGATATCTTTCATTCTAGCTTTCATACCGTCTCTCATTCTATCTTTAATTTCTTTTTTACTTACTTCAATTTTTTCTTTCTTTCTTCATATCTTTCATTTTAGCTTTAATACCTTCTCTCATTCTATCTTTAGTTTCTTTATTAGTTACTTTCTTTCTTTCTTGATATATTTCATTCTAGATTTCATACCTTCTCTCATTTTATCTTTAGTTTCTTTATTGATTTCTTTCTTTCTTCATATATTTCATTCTAGCTTTCATAACTTCTCTCATTCTATCTTTAGTTTCTTTATTACTTTCTTCCTTCCTTTCTTTCTTAATTCTATCATTCTAGATTTCATACCTTCTCTCATTTTATCTTTAGTTTCTTTATTACTTTCTTTCTTTCTTTCTTGATATCTTTCATTCTATCTTTCATACCTTCTCTCATTCTATCTTTACTTTCTTTAATACTTTCTTTCTTTCCTTCTTTCTTTCTTTCTTTCTTTCTTGATATCTTTCATTCTAGCTTTCATACCTTCTCTCATTCTATCTATAGTTTCTTTTTTACTTACTTTCATTTCTTTCTTTCTTGATATCTTACATTTTAGCTTTCATACCTTCTCTCATTCTATCTTTAGTTTCTTTATTACTTTCTTTCTTTCTTTCTTTCTTGATATCTTTCATTCTATCTTTCATACCTTCTCTCGTTCTATCTTTAGTTTCTTTCTTACTTTCTTACTTTCTTACTTTCTTTCTTGATATCTTTCATTCTAGCTTACATACCTTCTCTCATTCTTTCTTTAGTTTCTTTTTTACTTACTTTCATTTCTTTCTTTCTTGATATCTTTCATTCTAGCTTTAAACCCTTCTCTCATTCTACCTTTAGTTTCTTTATTAGTTACTTTCTTTCTTTCTTGATATCTTTCATTCTAGATTTCATACCTTCTCTCATTTTATCTTTAGTTTCTTTATTAATTTCTTTCTTTCTTTCTTTCTTCATATCTTTCATTCTAGTTTTCATACCTTCTCTCATTCTATCTTTAGTTTCTTCATTACTTTCTTTCTTTCTTTCTTGATATCTTTCATTCTATCTTTCATACCTTCTCTCGTTCTATCTTTAGTTCCTTTATTACTTTCTTACTTTCTTTCTTGATATCTTTCATTCTAGCTTTCATACCGTCTCTCATTCTATCTTTAATTTCTTTTTTACTTACTTCAATTTTTTCTTTCTTTCTTCATATCTTTCATTTTAGCTTTAATACCTTCTCTCATTCTATCTTTAGTTTCTTTATTACTTTCTTTCTTTCCTTCTTTCTTTCTTTCTCTCTTTCTTGATATCTTTCATTCTAGCATTCATACCTTCTTTCATTCTATCTTTAGTTTCTCTATTAATTACTTTCTTTCTTTCTTTCTTTCTTTCTTTCTTTCTTTCTTTCTTGATATCTATCATTCTAGATTTCATACCTTCTCTCATTCAATCTTTAGTTTCTTTATTAGTTTCTTTTTTTCTTTCTTTCTTTCTTTCTTGATAGCTATCATTCTAGATTTCATACCTTCTCTCATTTTATCTTTAGTTTCTTTATTGATTTCTTTCTTTCTTCCTTTCTTGATATCTTTCATTCTAGCTTTCATACCTTCTCTCATTCTATCTATAGTTTCTTTTCTACTTACTTTCATTTCTTTCTTTCTTGATATCTTACATTCTAGCTTTCATACCTTCTCTCATTCTATCTTTAGTTTCTTTATTACTTTCTTTCTTTCTTTCTTTCTTGATATCTTTCATTCTATCTTTCATACCTTCTCTCGTTCTATTTTCAGTTTCTTTATTACTTTCTTACTTTCTTACTTTCTTTCTTGATATCTTTCATTCTAGCTTACATACCTTCTCTCATTCTTTCTTTAGTTTCTTTTTTACTTACTTTCATTTCTTTCTTTCTTGATATCTTTCATTCTAGCTTTAAACCCTTCTCTCATTCTACCTTTAGTTTCTTTATTAGTTACTTTCTTTCTTTCTTGATATCTTTCATTCTAGATTTCATACCTTCTCTCATTTTATCTTTAGTTTCTTTATTAATTTCTTTCTTTCTTTCTTTCTTCATTTCTTTCATTCTAGCTTTCATACCTTCTCTCATTCTATCTTTAGTTTCTTTATTCCTTTCTTTCTTTCTTTCTTGATATCTTTCATTCTATCTTTCATACCTCCTCTCGTTCTATCTTTAGTTCCTTTATTACTTTCTTACTTTCTTTCTTGATATCTTTCATTCTAGCTTTCATACCGTCTCTCATTCTATCTTTAATTTCTTTTTTACTTACTTCAATTTTTTCTTTCTTTCTTCATATCTTTCATTTTAGCTTTAATACCTTCTCTCATTCTATCTTTAGTTTCTTTATTAGTTACTTTCTTTCTTTCTTGATATATTTCATTCTAGATTTCATACCTTCTCTCATTTTATCTTTAGTTTCTTTATTGATTTCTTTCTTTCTTCATATATTTCATTCTAGCTTTCATAACTTCTCTCATTCTATCTTTAGTTTCTTTATTACTTTCTTCCTTCCTTTCTTTCTTAATTCTATCATTCTAGATTTCATACCTTCTCTCATTTTATCTTTAGTTTCTTTATTACTTTCTTTCTTTCTTTCTTGATATCTTTCATTCTATCTTTCATACCTTCTCTCATTCTATCTTTACTTTCTTTAATACTTTCTTTCTTTCCTTCTTTCTTTCTTTCTTTCTTTCTTGATATCTTTCATTCTAGCTTTCATACCTTCTTTCATTCTATCTTTAGTTTCTCTATTAATTTCTTTCATTCTTTCTTTCTTTCTTTCTTCATAACTCATTCTAGCTTTCATACCTTCTCTCATTCAATCTTTAGTTTCTTTATTCCTTTCTTTCTTTCTTTCTTTCTTTCTTGATATCTATCATTCTAGATTTCATACCTTCTCTCATTTTATCTTTAGTTTCTTTATTGATTTCTTTCTTTCTTCCTTTCTCGATAGCTTTCATTCTAGCTTTCATACCTTCTCTCATTCTATCCATAGTTTCTTTTTTACTTACTTTCATTTCTTTCTTTCTTGATATCTTTCATTCTATCTTTCATACCTCCCCCCCTTCTATCTTTAGTTTCTTTATTACTTTCTTTCTTTCCTTCTTTCTTTCTTCCTTTCTTTCTTTCTTTCTTTCTTTCTTTCTTTCTTTCTTTCTTGATATAATCATTCTAGCTTTCATACCTTCTTTCATTCAATCTTTAGTATCTCTATTAATTACTTTCTTTCTTTCTTTCTTTCTTCATATCTCATTCTAGCTTTCATACCTTCTCTCATTCTACCTTTAGTTTCTTTCTTTCTTTCTTTCTTTCTTTCTTGATATCTTTCATTCTAGATTTCATACCTTCTCTCATTTTATCTTTCGTTTCTTTATTGATTTCTTTCTTTCTTCCTTTCTTGATATCTTTCATTCTAGCTTTCATACCTTCTCTCATTCTATCTATAGTTTCTTTTTTACTTACTTTCATTTCTTTCTTTCTTGATATCTTACATTCTAGCTTTCATACCTTCTCTCATTCTATCTTTAGTTTCTTTATCACTTTCTTTCTTTCTTTCTTTCTTTCTTGATATCTATTATTCTAGATTTCATACCTTCTCTCATTTTATCTTTAGTTTCTTTACTGATTTCTTTCTTTCTTCCTTTCTTGATATCTTTCATTCTAGCTTTCATACCTTCTCTCATTCTTTCTTTAGTTTCTTTTTTACTTACTTTCATTTCTTTCTTTCTTGATATCTTACATTCTAGCTTTCATACCTTCTCTCATTCTTTCTTTAGTTTCTTTTTTACTTTCATTTCTTTCTTTCTTGATTTCTTTCATTCTAGCTTTAAACCCTTCTCTCATTCTATCTTTAGTTTCTTTATTAGTTACTTTCTTTCTTTCTTGATATCTTTCATTCTAGCTTTCATACCTTCTCTCATTCAATCTTTAGTTTCTTTATTACTTTCTTTTTTTCTTTCTTTCTTTCTTTCTTGATATCTATCATTCTAGATTTCATACCTTCTCTCGTTTTATCTTTAGTTTCTTTATTGATTTCTTTCTTTCTTCCTTTCTTGATATCTTTCATTCTAGCTTTCATACCTTCTCTCATTCTATCTATAGTTTCTTTTTTACTTACTTTCATTTCTTTCTTTCTTGATATCTTACATTCTAGCTTTCATACCTTCTCTCATTCTATCTTTAGTTTCTTTATTACTTTCTTTCTTTCTTTCTTTCTTGATATCTTTCATTGTATCTTTCATACCTTCTCTCGTTCTATCTTTAGTTTCTTTATTACTTTCTTACTTTCTTACTTTCTTTCTTGATATCTTTCATTCTATCTTACATACCTTCTCTCATTCTTTCTTTAGTTTCTTTTTTACTTACTTTCATTTCTTTCTTTCTTGATATCTTTCATTCTAGCTTTAAACCCTTCTTTCATTCTACCTTTAGTTTCTTTATTAGTTACTTTCTTTCTTTCTTGTTATCTTTCATTCTAGATTTCATACCTTCTCTCATTTTATCTTTAGTTTCTTTATTAATTTCTTTCTTTCTTTCTTTCTTGATATCTTTCATTCTATCTTTCATACCTTCTCTCGTTCTATCTTTAGTTCCTTTATTACTTTCTTACTTTCTTTCTTGATATCTTTCATTCTAGCTTTCATACCATCTCCCATTCTATCTTTAATTTCTTTTTTACTTACTTCAATTTTTTCTTTCTTTCTTCATATCTTTCATTTTAGCTTTAATACCTTCTCTCATTCTATCTTTAGTTTCTTTATTACTTTCTTTCTTTCCTTCTTTCTTTCTTTCTTTCTTTCTTGATATCTTTCATTCTAGCTTTTTTACCTTCTTTCATTCTATCTTTAGTTTCTCTATTAATTACTTTCTTTCTTTCTTTCTTTCTTTCTTTCTTCATAACTCATTCTAGATTTCATACCTTCTCTCATTCAATCTTTAGTTTCTTTATTACTTTCTTTTTTTCTTTCTTTCTTTCTTTCTTGATATCTATCATTCTAGATTTCATACCTTCTCTCATTTTATCTTTAGTTTCTTTATTGATTTCTTTCTTTCTTCCTTTCTTGATATCTTTCATTCTAGCTTTCATACCTTCTCTCATTCTATCCATAGTTTCTTTTTTACTTACTTTCATTTCTTTCTTTCTTGATATCTTACATTCTAGCTTTCATACCTTCTCTCATTCTATCTTTAGTTTCTTTATTACTTTCTTTCTTTCTTTCTTTCTTGATATCTTTCATTCTATCTTTCATACCTTCTCTCGTTCTATTTTTAGTTTCTTTATTACTTTCTTACTTTCTTACTTTCTTTCTTGATATCTTTCATTCTAGC
The DNA here is from genome assembly GCA_037013535.1 of Intellagama lesueurii. Lineage (NCBI taxonomy): Eukaryota > Metazoa > Chordata > Lepidosauria > Squamata > Agamidae > Intellagama > Intellagama lesueurii. The sequence continues at coordinate 96,348,254 of JBAJHW010000002.1, forward strand.
TTACATACCTTCTCTCATTCTTTCTTTAGTTTCTTTTTTACTTACTTTCATTTCTTTCTTTCTTGATATCTTTCATTCTAGCTTTAAACCCTTCTCTCATTCTACCTTTAGTTTCTTTATTAGTTACTTTCTTTCTTTCTTGATATCTTTCATTCTAGATTTCATACCTTCTCTCATTTTATCTTTAGTTTCTTTATTAATTTCTTTCTTTCTTTCTTTCTTCATATCTTTCATTCTAGCTTTCATACCTTCTCTCATTCTTTCTTTAGTTTCTTTATTACTTTCTTTCTTTCTTTCTTGATATCTTTCATTCTATCTTTCATACCTTCTCTCGTTCTATCTTTAGTTCCTTTATTACTTTCTTACTTTCTTTCTTGATATCTTTCATTCTAGCTTTCATACCGTCTCTCATTCTATCTTTAATTTCTTTTTTACTTACTTCAATTTTTTCTTTCTTTCTTCATATCTTTCATTTTAGCTTTAATACCTTCTCTCATTCTATCTTTAGTTTCTTTATTAGTTACTTTCTTTCTTTCTTGATATATTTCATTCTAGATTTCATACCTTCTCTCATTTTATCTTTAGTTTCTTTATTGATTTCTTTCTTTCTTCATATATTTCATTCTAGCTTTCATACCTTCTCTCATTCTATCTTTAGTTTGTTTATTTCTTCCTTCCTTTCTTTCTTAATTCTATCATTCTAGATTTCATACCTTCTCTCATTTTATCTTTAGTTTCTTTATTACTTTCTTTCTTTCTTTCTTGATATCTTTCATTCTATCTTTCATACCTTCTCTCATTCTATCTTTAGTTTCTTTAATACTTTCTTTCTTTCCTTCTTTCTTTCTTTCTTTCTTGATATCTTTCATTCTAGCTTTCATACCTTCTTTCATTCTATCTTTAGTTTCTCTATTAATTACTTTCATTCTTTCTTTCTTTCTTTCTTCATAACTCATTCTAGCTTTCATACCTTCTCTCATTCAATCTTTAGTTTCTTTATTCCTTTCTTTCTTTCTTTCTTTCTTTCTTTCTTTCTTGATATCTATCATTCTAGATTTCATACCTTCTCTCATTTTATCTTTAGTTTCTTTATTGATTTCTTTCTTTCTTCCTTTCTCGATATCTTTCATTCTAGCTTTCATACCTTCTCTCACTCTATCTATAGTTTCTTTTTTACTTACTTTCATTTCTTTCTTTCTTGATATCTTTCATTCTATCTTTCATACCTCCCCCCCTTCTATCTTTAGTTTCTTTATTACTTTCTTTCTTTCCTTCTTTCTTTCTTCCTTTCTTTCTTTCCTTCTTTCTTTCTTTCTTTCTTGATATCTATCATTCTAGCTTTCATACCTTCTTTCATTCAATCTTTAGTATCTCTATTAATTACTTTCTTTCTTTCTTTCTTCATATCTCATTCTAGCTTTCATACCTTCTCTCATTCTATCTTTAGTTTCTTTATTTCTTTCTTTCTTTCTTTCTTTCTTTCTTGATATCTTTCATTCTAGATTTCATACCTTCTCTCATTTTATCTTTCGTTTCTTTATTGATTTCTTTCTTTCTTCATTTCTTGATATCTTTCATTCTAGCTTTCATACCTTCTCTCATTCTATCTATAGTTTCTTTTTTACTTACTTTCATTTCTTTCTTTCTTGATATCTTACATTCTAGCTTTCATACCTTCTCTCATTCTATCTTTAGTTTCTTTATCACTTTCTTTCTTTCTTTCTTTCTTTCTTGATATCTATTATTCTAGATTTCATACCTTCTCTCATTTTATATTTAGTTTCTTTACTGATTTCTTTCTTTCTTCCTTTCTTGATATCTTTCATTCTAGCTTTCATACCTTCTCTCATTCTTTCTTTAGTTTCTTTTTTACTTACTTTCATTTCTTTCTTTCTTGATATCTTACATTCTAGCTTTCATACCTTCTCTCATTCATTCTTTCTTTAGTTTCTTTTTTACTTACTTTCATTTCTTTCTTTCTTGATATCTTTCATTCTAGCTTTAAACCCTTCTCTCATTCTACCTTTAGTTTCTTTATTAGTTACTTTCTTTCTTTCTTGATATATTTCATTCTGGATTTCATACCTTCTCTCATTTTATCTTTAGTTTCTTTATTGATTTCTTTCTTTCTTCATATATTTCATTCTAGCTTTCATACCTTCTCTCATTCTATCTTTAGTTTGTTTATTACTTTCTTCCTTCCTTTCTTTCTTGATATCTATCATTCTAGATTTCATACCTTCTCTCATTTTATCTTTAGTTTCTTTATTACTTTCTTTCTTTCTTTCTTTCTTTCTTCATAACTCATTCTAGATTTCATACCTTCTCTCATTCAATCTTTAGTTTCTTTATTACTTTCTTTTTTTCTTTCTTTCTTTCTTTCTTGATATCTATCATTCTAGATTTCATACCATCTCTCAATTTATCTTTAGTTTCTTTATTGATTTCTCTCTTTTTTTTCTTGATATCTTTCATTCTAGCTTTCATACCTTCTCTCATTCTATCTATAGTTTCTTTTTTACTTACTTTCATTTCTTTCTTTCTTGATATCTTACATTCTAGCTTTCATACCTTCTCTCATTCTATCTTTAGTTTCTTTATTACTTTCTTTCTTTCTTTCTTTCTTGATATCTTTCATTCTAGCTTTCATACCTTCTCTCGTTCTATCTATAGTTTCTTTTTTACTTACTTTCATTTGTTTCTTTCTTGATATCTTACATTCTAGCTTTCATACCTTCTCTCATTCTATCTTTAGTTTCTTTATTACTTTCTTTCTTTCTTTCTTGATATCTTTCATTCTATCTTTCATACCTTCTCTCGTTCTATCTTTAGTTTCTTTATTACTTTCTTACTTTCTTTCTTTCTTTCTTGATATCTTTCATTCTAGCTTACATACCTTCTCTCATTCTTTCTTTAGTTTCCTTTTTACTTACTTTCATTTCTTTCTTTCTTGATATCTTTCAATCTAGCTTTAAACCCTTCTCTCATTCTACCTTTAGTTTCTTTATTAGTTACTTTCTTTCTTTCTTGATATCTTTCATTCTAGATTTCATACCTTCTCTCATTTTATCTTTAGTTTCTTTATTAATTTCTTTTTTTCTTTCTTTCTTCATATCTTTCATTCTAGTTTTCATACCTTCTCTCATTCTATCTTTAGTTTCTTTATTACTTTCTTTCTTTCTTGATATCTTTCATTCTATCTTTCATACCGTCTCTCGTTCTATCTTTAGTTCTTTATTGCTTTCTTACTTTCTTTCTTGATATCTTTCATTCTAGCTTTCATACCGTCTCTCATTCTATCTTTAATTTCTTTTTTACTTCAATTTTTTCTTTCTTTCTTCATATCTTTCATTTTAGCTTTAATACCTTCTCTCATTCTATCTTTAGTTTCTTTATTAGTTACTTTCTTTCATTCTTGATATATTTCATTCTAGATTTCATACCTTCTCTCATTTTATCTTTAGTTTCTTTATTCATTTCTTTCTTTCTTCATATATTTCATTCTAGCTTTCATACCTTCTCTCATTCTATCTTTAGTTTCTTTAATACTTTCTTCCTTTCCTTCTTTCTTTCTTTCTTTCTTTCTTGATATCTTTCATTCTAGCTTTCATACCTTCTTTCATTCTATCTTTAGTTTCTCTATTAATTACTTTCTTTCTTTCCTTCTTCATCACTCATTCTAGCTTTCATACCTTCTCTCATTCTATCTTAAGTTTCTTTATTACTTTCTTTCTTTCTTTCTTTCTTGATATCTTTCATTCTATTTTTCATACCTTCTCTCGTTCTATCTTTAGTTTCTTTATTACTTTCTTTCTTTCTTTATTTCTTGATATCTTTCATTCTAGCTTTCATTCCTTCTCTAATTCTATCTTTAGTTTCTTTTTACTTACTTTCATTTCTTTCTTTATTGATATCTAAAATTTTAGCTTTCATACCTTCTCTCATTCTATCCTTAGTTTCTTTACTACTTTCTTTCTTTCTTTCTTTCTTTCTTGATATCTTTCATGATAGCTTCAATCCCATCTCTCATTCTATCTTTAGTTTCTTTATTAGTTACTTTCTTTCTTTCTTGATATCTTTCATTCTAGATTTCATACCTTCTCTCATTCTATCTTTAGTTTCTTTATTACTCTCTTTCTTTCTTTCTTGATATCTTTCATTCTATCTTTCCTACCTTCTCTCATTCTATCTTTAGTTTCTCTATTAATTACTTTCTTTCTTTCTTTCTTTCTTCATATCTCATTCTAGCTTTCATACCTTCTCTCATTCTATCTTTAGTTTCTTTCTTTCTTTCTTTCTTTCTTTCTTTCTTTCTTTCTTTCTTCATATCTTTCATTCTAGCTTTCATACCTTCTCTCATTCTATCTATAGTTTCTTTTTTACTTACTTTCATTTCTTTCTTTCTTGATATCTTACATTCTAGCTTTCATACCTTCTCTCATTCTATCTTTACTTTCTTTATTACATTCTTTCTTTCTTTCTTTCTTTCTTTCTTTCTTGATATCTATTATTCTAGATTTCATACCTTCTCTCATTTTATCTTTAGTTTCTTTACTGATTTCTTTCTTTCTTCCTTTCTTGATATCTTTCATTCTAGCTTTCATACCTTCTCTCATTCTTTCTTTAGTTTCTTTTTTACTTTCATTTCTTTCTTTCTTGATTTCTTTCATTCTAGCTTTAAACCCTTCTCTCATTCTATCTTTAGTTTCTTTATTAGTTACTTTCTTTCTTTCTTGATATCTTTCATTCTAGCTTTCATACCTTCTCTCAATCAATCTTTAGTTTCTTTATTACTTTCTTTTTTTCTTTCTTTCTTTCTTTCTTGATATCTATCATTCTAGATTTCATACCTTCTCTCATTTTATCTTTAGTTTCTTTATTGATTTCTTTCTTTCTTCCTTTCTTGATATCTTTCATTCTAGCTTTCATACCTTCTCTCATTCTATCTATAGTTTCTTTTTTACTTACTTTCATTTCTTTCTTTCTTGATATCTTACATTCTAGCTTTCATACCTTCTCTCATTCTATCTTTAGTTTCTTTATTACTTTCTTTCTTTCTTTCTTTCTTGATATCTTTCATTCTATCTTTCATACCTTCTCTCGTTCTATCTTTAGTTTCTTTATTACTTTCTTACTTTCTTACTTTCTTTCTTGATATCTTTCATTCTATCTTACATACCTTCTCTCATTCTTTCTTTAGTTTCTTTTTTACTTACTTTCATTTCTTTCTTTCTTGATATCTAAAATTTTAGCTTTCATACCTTCTCTCGTTCTATCCTTAGTTTCTTTACTACTTTCTTTCTTTCTTTCTTTCTTTCTTGATATCTTTCATTCTAGCTTTAATCCCTTCTCTCATTCTATCTTTAGTTTCTTTATTAGTTACTTTCTTTCTTTCTTGATATCTTTCATTCTATATTTCATACCTTCTCTCATTCTATCTTTAGTTTCTTTATTACTTTCTTTCTTTCTATCCTTCTTTCTTTCTTTCTTTCTTTCTTTCTTTCTTTCTTTCTTTCTTTCTTTCTTGATATCTATCATTCTAGCTTTCATACCTTCTCTCATTCTATCTTTAGTTTCTTTATTTCTTTCTTTCTTTCTTTCTTGATATCTTTCATTCTAGCTTACATACCCTCTCTCATTCTATCTAGAGTTTCTTTTTTACTTACTTTCATTTCTTTCTTTCTTGATATCTTACATTCTAGCTTTCATACCTTCTCTCATTCTATCTTTAGTTTCTTTATTACTTTCTTTCTTTCTTTCTTTCTTGATATCTATTATTCTAGATTTCATAACTTCTCTCATTTTATCTTTAGTTTCTTTACTGATTTCTTTCTTTCTTCCTTTCTTGATATCTTTCATTCTAGCTTTCATACCTTCTCTCATTCTTTCTTTAGTTTCTTTTTTACTTACTTTCATTTCTTTCTTTCTTGATTTCTTTCATTCTAGCTTTAAACCCTTCTCTCATTCTATCTTTAGTTTCTTTATTAGTTACTTTCTTTCTTTCTCGATATCTTTCATTCTAGCTTTCATACCTTCTCTCATTCTATCTTTACTTTCTTTTTTACTTACTTCAATTTTTTCTTTCTTTCTTGATATCTTTCATTCTAGCTTTAATACTTTCTCTCATTCTATCTTTAGTTTCTTTTTTAGTTACTTTCTTTCTTTCTTGATATCTTTCATTCTAGCTTTCATACCTTCTCTCATTCTATCTTTAGTTTCTTTATTAGTTACTTTCTTTCTTTCTTGATATATTTCATTCTAGATTTCATACCTTCTCTCATTCTATCTTTAGTTTGTTTATTACTTTCTTCCTTTCTTTCTTTCTTGATATCTATCATTCTAGATTTCATGCCTTCTCTCATTTTATCTTTAGTTTCTTTATTGATTTCTTTCTTTCTTCCTTTCTTGATATCTTTCATTCTAGCTTTCATACCTTCTCTCATTCTATCTATAGTTTCTTTTTTACTTACTTTCATTTCTTTCTTTCTTGATATCTTAAATTCTTCGTTTCATTCCTTCTCTCATTCTATCTTTAGTTTCTTTATTAGTTACTTTCTTTCTTTCTTGATATATTTCATTCTAGATTTCATACCTTCTCTCATTCTATCTCTAATTTGTTTATTACTTTCTTTCTTTCTTTCTTTCTTGATATCTATCATTCTAGATTTCATGCCTTCTCTCATTTTATCTTTAGTCTCTTTATTGATTTCTTTCTTTCTTCCTTTCTTGATATCTTTCATTCTAGCTTTCATACCTTCTCTCATTCTATCTACAGTTTCTTTTTTACTTACTTTCATTTCTTTCTTTCTTGATATCTTAAATTCTTGCTTTCATGCCTTCTCTCATTCTATCTTTAGTTTCTTTATTAGTTACTTTCTTTCTTTCTTGATATCTTTCATTCTAGCTTTCATACCTTCTCTCATTCTATCTTTAGTTTCTTTATTGATTTCTTTCTTTCTTCATATCTTTCATTCTAGCTTTCATACCTTCTCTCATTCTATCTACAGTTTCTTTTTTACTTACTTTCATTTCTTTCTTTCTTGATATCTTAAATTCTTGCTTTCATGCCTTCTCTCATTCTATCTTTAGTTTCTTTATTAGTTACTTTCTTTCTTTCTCGATATCTTTCATTCTAGCTTTCATACCTTCTCTCATTCTATCTTTACTTTCTTTTTTACTTACTTCAATTTTTTCTTTCTTTCTTGATATCTTTCATTCTAGCTTTAATACTTTCTCTCATTCTATCTTTAGTTTCTTTTTTAGTTACTTTCTTTCTTTCTTGATATCTTTCATTCTAGCTTTCATACCTTCTCTCATTCTATCTTTAGTTTCTTTATTAGTTACTTTCTTTCTTTCTTGATATATTTCATTCTAGATTTCATACCTTCTCTCATTCTATCTTTAGTTTGTTTATTACTTTCTTCCTTCCTTTCTTTCTTGATATCTATCATTCTAGATTTCATACCTTCTCTCATTTTATCTTTAGATTCTTTATTGATTTCTTTCTTTCTTCCTTTCTTGATATCTTTCATTCTAGCTTTCATACCTTCTCTCATTCTATCTATATTTTCTTTTTTACTTACTTTCATTTCTTTCTTTCTTGATATCTTAAATTCTTGCTTTCATGCCTTCTCTCATTCTATCTTTTGTTTCTTTATTACTTTCTTTCTTTCTTTCTTTCTTGATATCTTTCATTCTATTTTTCATACCTTCTCTCGTTCTATCTTTAGTTTCTTTATTACTTTCTTACTTTCTTTCTTTCTTTCTTGATAGCTTTCATACTAGCTCTCATCCCTTCTCTCTTTCTATCTTGAGTTTCTTTATTACTTTCTTTCTTTCTTGATATCTTTCATTCTAGCTTTCATTCTTTCTCTAATTCTATCTTTAGTTTCTTTTTTACTTACTTTCATTTCTTTCTTTCTTGATATCTTAAATTTTAGCTTTCATACCTTCTCTCATTCTATCCTTAGTTTCTTTACTACTTTCTTTCTTTCTTTCTTTCTTTCTTTCTTGATATCTTTCATTCTAGCTTTAATCCCTTCTCTCATTCTATCTTTAGTTTCTTTATTAGTTACTTTCTATCTTTCTTGATATCTTTCATTCTAGATTTCATACCTTCTCTCATTCTATCTTTAGTTTCTTTATTACTTTCTTTCTTTCTTTCTTGATATCTTTCATTCTATCTTTCATACCTTCTCTCATTCTATCTTTAGTTTCTTTATTACTTTCTTTCTTTCCTTCTTTCTTTCTTTCTTTCTTTCTTTCTTTCTTTCTTTCTTGATATCTTTCATTCTAGCTTTCATTCCTTTTTTCATTCTATCTTTAGTTTCTCTATTAATTACTTTCTTTCTTTCTTTCTTTCTTTCTTCATAACTCATTCTAGATTTCATACCTTCTCTCGTTCTATCTTTAGTTTCTTTATTACTTTCTTTCTTTCTTTATTTCTTGATATCTTTCATTCTAGCTTTCATTCCTTCTCTAATTCTTTCTTTAGTTTCTTTTTTACTTACTTTCATTTCTTTCTTTCTTGATATCTAAAATTTTAGCTTTCATACCTTCTCTCATTCTATCCTTAGTTTCTTTACTACTTTCTTTCTTTCTTTCTTTCTTTCTTTCTTTCTTTCTTGATATCTTTCATTCTAGATTTCATACCTTCTCTCATTCTATCTTTAGTTTCTTTATTACTCTCTTTCTTTCTTTCTTGATATCTTTCATTCTATCTTTCATACCTTCTCTCATTCTATCTTTAGTTTCTTTATTACTTTCTTTCTTTCTTTCTTTCCTTCTTTCTTTCTTTCTTTCTTTCTTTCTTTCTTTCTTTCTTGATATCTATCATTCTAGCTTTCATACCTTCTTTCATTCTATCTTTAGTTTCTCTATTAATTACTTTCTTTCTTTCTTTCTTTCTTCATATCTCATTCTAGCTTTCATACCTTCTCTCATTCTATTTTTAGTTTCTTTATTTCTTTCTTTCTTTCTTTCTTGATATCTTTCATTCTAGCTTTCATACCTTCTCTCATTCTATCTATAGTTTCTTTTTTACTTACTTTCATTTCTTTCTTTCTTGATATCTTACATTCTAGCTTTCATACCTTCTCTCATTCTATCTTTAGTTTCTTTATTACTTTCTTTCTTTCTTTCTTTCTTGATATCTATTATTCTAGATTTCATAACTTCTCTCATTTTATCTTTAGTTTCTTTACTGATTTCTTTCTTTCTTCCTTTCTTGATATCTTTCATTCTAGCTTTCATACCTTCTCTCATTCTTTCTTTACTTTCTTTTTTACTTACTTCAATTTTTTCTTTCTTTCTTGATATCTTTCATTCTAGCTTTAATACTTTCTCTCATTCTATCTTTAGTTTCTTTTTTAGTTACTTTCTTTCTTTCTTGATATCTTTCATTCTAGCTTTCATACCTTCTCTCATTCTATCTTTAGTTTCTTTATTAGTTACTTTCTTTCTTTCTTGATATATTTCCTTCTAGATTTCATACCTTCTCTCATTCTATCTTTAGTTTGTTTATTACTTTCTTCCTTTCTTTCTTTCTTGATATCTATCATTCTAGATTTCATGCCTTCTCTCATTTTATCTTTAGTTTCTTTATTGATTTCTTTCTTTCTTCCTTTCTTGATATCTTTCATTCTAGCTTTCATACCTTCTCTCATACTATCTATAGTTTCTTTTTTACTTACTTTCATTTCTTTCTTTCTTGATATCTTAAATTCTTGGTTTCATGCCTTCTCTCATTCTATCTTTAGTTTCTTTATTAGTTACTTTCTTTCTTTCTTGATATATTTCATTCTAGATTTCATACCTTCTCTCATTCTATCTTTAGTTTCTTTATTACTTTCTTTCTTTCTTTCTTTCCTTCTTTCTTTCTTTCTTTCTTTCTTTCTTTCTTTCTTTCTTTCTTTCTTGATATCTATCATTCTAGCTTTCATACCTTCTTTCATTCTATCTTTAGTTTCTCTATTAATTACTTTCTTTCTTTCTTTCTTTCTTCATATCTCATTCTAGCTTTCATACCTTCTCTCATTCTATTTTTAGTTTCTTTATTTCTTTCTTTCTTTCTTTCTTGATATCTTTCATTCTAGCTTTCATACCTTCTCTCATTCTATCTATAGTTTCTTTTTTACTTACTTTCATTTCTTTCTTTCTTGATATCTTACATTCTAGCTTTCATACCTTCTCTCATTCTATCTTTAGTTTCTTTATTACTTTCTTTCTTTCTTTCTTTCTTGATATCTATTATTCTAGATTTCATAACTTCTCTCATTTTATCTTTAGTTTCTTTACTGATTTCTTTCTTTCTTCCTTTCTTGATGTCTTTCATTCTAGCTTTCATACCTTCTCTCATTCTTTCTTTACTTTCTTTTTTACTTACTTCAATTTTTTCTTTCTTTCTTGATATCTTTCATTCTAGCTTTAATACTTTCTCTCATTCTATCTTTAGTTTCTTTTTTAGTTACTTTCTTTCTTTCTTGATATCTTTCATTCTAGCTTTCATACCTTCTCTCATTCTATCTTTAGTTTCTTTATTAGTTACTTTCTTTCTTTCTTGATATATTTCCTTCTAGATTTCATACCTTCTCTCATTCTATCTTTAGTTTGTTTATTACTTTCTTCCTTTCTTTCTTTCTTGATATCTATCATTCTAGATTTCATGCCTTCTCTCATTTTATCTTTAGTTTCTTTATTGATTTCTTTCTTTCTTCCTTTCTTGATATCTTTCATTCTAGCTTTCATACCTTCTCTCATACTATCTATAGTTTCTTTTTTACTTACTTTCATTTCTTTCTTTCTTGATATCTTAAATTCTTGGTTTCATGCCTTCTCTCATTCTATCTTTAGTTTCTTTATTAGTTACTTTCTTTCTTTCTTGATATATTTCATTCTAGATTTCATACCTTCTCTCATTCTATCTTTAGTTTGTTTATTACTTTCTTCCTTTCTTTCTTTCTTGATATCTATCATTCTAGATTTCATGCCTTCTCTCATTTTATCTTTAGTTTCTTTATTGATTTTTCCTTCTTCCTTTCTTGATATCTTTCATTCTAGCTTTCATACCTTCTCTCATTCTATCTAAAGGTTTCTTTTTTACTTACTTTCATTTCTTTCTTTCTTGATATCTTAAATTCTTGCTTTCATGCCTTCTCTCATTCTATCTTTAGTTTCTTTATTACTTTCTTTCTTTCTTTCTTGATATATTTCATTCTAGATTTCATACCTTCTCTAATTTTATCTTTAGTTTCTTTATTGATTTCTTTCTTTCTTCCTTTCTTGATATCTTTCATTCTAGCTTTCATACCTTCTCTCATTCTATCTATAGTTTTTTTTTAATTACTTTCATTTCTTTCTTTCTTGATATCTTAAATTCTTGCTTTCATGCCTTCTCTCATTCTATCTTTAGTTTCTTTATTACTTTCTTTCTTTCTTTCTTGATATCTTTCATTCTATTTTTCATACCTTCTCTCGTTCTATCTTTAGTTTCTTTATTACTTTCTTACTTTCTTTCTTTCTTTCTTGATAGCTTTCATACTAGCTCTCATCCCTTCACTCTTTCTATCTTGAGTTTCTTTATTACTTTCTTTCTTTCTTTCTCGATATCTTTCATTCTAGCTTTCATTCCTCCTCTAATTCTCTTTAGTTTCTTTTTTACTTACTTTCATTTCTTTCTTTCTTGATATCTTAAATTTTAGCTTTCATACCTTCTCTCATTCTATCCTTAGTTTCTTTACTACTTTCTTTCTTTCTTTCTTTCTTTCTTTCTTTCTTGATATCTTTCATTCTAGCTTTAATCCCTTCTCTCATTCTATCTTTAGTTTCTTTATTAGTTACTTTCTATCTTTCTTGATATCTTTCATTCTAGATTTCATACCTTCTCTCATTCTATCTTTAGTTTCTTTATTACTTTCTTTCTTTCTTTCTTGATATCTTTCATTCTATCTTTCATACCTTCTCTCATTCTATCTTTAGTTTCTTTATTACTTTCTTTCTTTCCTTCTTTCTTTCTTTCTTTCTTTCTTTCTTTCTTTCTTTCTTTCTTGATATCTTACATTCTAGCTTTCATACCTTTTTTCATTCTATCTTTAGTTTCTCTATTAATTGCTTTCTTTCTTTCTTTCTTTCTTTCTTCATATCTCATTCTAGCTTTCATACCTTCTCTCATTCTATCTTTAGTTTCTTTATTACTTTCTTTCTTTCTTTCTTTCTTGATATCTATCATTCTAGATTTCATACCTTCTCTCATTTTATATTTAGTTTCTTTATTGATTTCTTTCTTTCTTCCTTTCTTGATATCTTTTATTCTAGCTTTCATACCTTCTCTCATTCTATCTATAGTTTCTTTTTTACTTACTTTCATTTCTTTCTTTCTTGATATCTTAAATTCTTGCTTTCATGCCTTCTCTCATTCTATCTATAGTTTCTTTTTTACTTACTTTCATTTCTTTCTTTCTTGATATCTTAAATTTTAGCTTTCATACCTTCTCTCATTCTATCCTTAGTTTCTTTACTACTTTCTTTCTTTCTTTCTTTCTTTCTTTCTTTCTTTCTTGATATCTTTCATTCTAGCTTTAACCCCTTCTCTCATTCTATCTTTAGTTTCTTTATTAGTTACTTTCTATCTTTCTTGATATCTTTCATTCTAGATTTCATACCTTCTCTCATTCTATCTTTAGTTTCTTTATTACTTTCTTTCTTTCTTTCTTGATATCTTTCATTCTATCTTTCATACCTTCTCTCATTCTATCTTTAGTTTCTTTATTACTTTCTTTCTTTCCTTCTTTCTTTCTTTCTTTCTTTCTTTCTTTCTTGATATCTTTCATTCTAGCTTTCATTCCTTTTTTCATTCTATCTTTAGTTTCTCTATTAATTACTTTCTTTCTTTCTTTCTTTCTTTCTTTCTTCATAACTCATTCTAGATTTCATACCTTCTCTCGTTCTATCTTTAGTTTCTTTATCACTTTCTTTCTTTCTTTATTTCTTGATATCTTTCATTCTAGCTTTCATTCCTTCTCTAATTCTTTCTTTAGTTTCTTTTTTACTTACTTTCATTTCTTTCTTTCTTGATATCTAAAATTTTAGCTTTCATACCTTCTCTCATTCTATCCTTAGTTTCTTTACTACTTTCTTTCTTTCTTTCTTTCTTTCTTGATATCTTTCATTCTAGATTTCATACCTTCTCTCATTCTATCTTTAGTTTCTTTATTACTCTCTTTCTTTCTTTCTTGATATCTTTCATTCTATCTTTCATACCTTCTCTCATTCTATCTTTAGTTTCTTTATTACTTTCTTTCTTTCTTTCCTTCTTTCTTTCTTTCTTTCTTTCTTTCTTTCTTGATATCTATCATTCTAGCTTTCATACCTTCTTTCATTCTATCTTTAGTTTCTCTATTAATTACTTTCTTTCTTTCTTTCTTTCTTCATATCTCATTCTAGCTTTCATACCTTCTCTCATTCTATTTTTAGTTTCTTTATTTCTTTCTTTCTTTCTTTCTTGATATCTTTCATTCTAGCTTTCATACCTTCTCTCATTCTATCTATAGTTTCTTTTTTACTTACTTTCATTTCTTTCTTTCTTGATATCTTACATTCTAGCTTTCATACCTTCTCTCATTCTATCTTTAGTTTCTTTATTACTTTCTTTCTTTCTTTCTTTCTTGATATCTATTATTCTAGATTTCATAACTTCTCTCATTTTATCTTTAGTTTCTTTACTGATTTCTTTCTTTCTTCCTTTCTTGATATCTTTCATTCTAGCTTTCATACCTTCTCTCATTCTTTCTTTAGTTTCTTTTTTACTTACTTTCATTTCTTTCTTTCTTGATTTCTTTCATTCTAGCTTTAAACCCTTCTCTCATTCTAACTTTAGTTTCTTTATTAGTTACTTTCTTTCTTTCTTGATATCTTTCATTCTAGCTTTCATACCTTCTCTCATTCTATCTTTACTTTCTCTTTTACTTACTTCAATTTTTTCTTTCTTTCTTGATATCTTTCATTCTAGCTTTAATACTTTCTCTTATTCTATCTTTAGTTTCTTTTTTAGTTACTTTCTTTCTTTCTTGATATCTTTCATTCTAGCTTTCATACCTTCTCTCATTCTATCTTTAGTTTCTTTATTAGTTACTTTCTTTCTTTCTTGATATATTTCCTTCTAGATTTCATACCTTCTCTCATTCTATCTTTAGTTTGTTTATTACTTTCTTCCTTTCTTTCTTTCTTGATATCTATCATTCTAGATTTCATGCCTTCTCTCATTTTATCTTTAGTTTCTTTATTGATTTCTTTCTTTCTTCCTTTCTTGATATCTTTCATTCTAGCTTTCATACCTTCTCTCATTCTATCTATAGTTTCTTTTTTACTTACTTTCATTTCTTTCTTTCTTGATATCTTAAATTCTTGGTTTCATGCCTTCTCTCATTCTATCTTTAGTTTCTTTATTAGTTACTTTCTTTCTTTCTTGATATATTTCATTCTAGATTTCATACCTTCTCTCATTCTATCTTTAGTTTGTTTATTACTTTCTTCCTTTCTTTCTTTCTTGATATCTATCATTCTAGATTTCATGCCTTCTCTCATTTTATCTTTAGTTTCTTTATTGATTTCTTTCTTTCTTCCTTTCTTGATATCTTTCATTCTAGCTTTCATACCTTCTCTCATTCTATCTACAGTTTCTTTTTTACTTACTTTCATTTCTTTCTTTCTTGATATCTTAAATTCTTGCTTTCATGCCTTCTCTCATTCTATCTTTAGTTTCTTTATTACTTTCTTTCTTTCTTTCTTGATATATTTCATTCTAGATTTCATACCTTCTCTCATTTTATCTTTAGTTTCTTTATTGATTTCTTTCTTTCTTCCTTTCTTGATATCTTTCATTCTAGCTTTCATACCTTCTCTCATTCTATCTATAGTTTTTTTTAATTACTTTCATTTCTTTCTTTCTTGATATCTTAAATTCTTGCTTTCATGCCTTCTCTCATTCTATCTTTAGTTTCTTTATTACTTTCTTTCTTTCTTTCTTGATATCTTTCATTCTATTTTTCATACCTTCTCTCGTTCTATCTTTAGTTTCTTTATTACTTTCTTACTTTCTTTCTTTCTTTCTTGATAGCTTTCATACTAGCTCTCATCCCTTCACTCTTTCTATCTTGAGTTTCTTTATTACTTTCTTTCTTTCTTTCTCGATATCTTTCATTCTAGCTTTCATTCCTCCTCTAATTCTCTTTAGTTTCTTTTTTACTTACTTTCATTTCTTTCTTTCTTGATATCTTAAATTTTAGCTTTCATACCTTCTCTCATTCTATCCTTAGTTTCTTTACTACTTTCTTTCTTTCTTTCTTTCTTTCTTGATATCTTTCATTCTAGCTTTAATCCCTTCTCTCATTCTATCTTTAGTTTCTTTATTAGTTACTTTCTATCTTTCTTGATATCTTTCATTCTAGATTTCATACCTTCTCTCATTCTATCTTTAGTTTCTTTATTACTTTCTTTCTTTCTTTCTTGATATCTTTCATTCTATCTTTCATACCTTCTCTCATTCTATCTTTAGTTTCTTTATTACTTTCTTTCTTTCCTTCTTTCTTTCTTTCTTTCTTTCTTTCTTTCTTTCTTTCTTGATATCTTACATTCTAGCTTTCATACCTTTTTTCATTCTATCTTTAGTTTCTCTATTAATTGCTTTCTTTCTTTCTTTCTTTCTTTCTTCATATCTCATTCTAGCTTTCATACCTTCTCTCATTCTATCTTTAGTTTCTTTATTACTTTCTTTCTTTCTTTCTTTCTTGATATCTATCATTCTAGATTTCATACCTTCTCTCATTTTATATTTAGTTTCTTTATTGATTTCTTTCTTTCTTCCTTTCTTGATATCTTTTATTCTAGCTTTCATACCTTCTCTCATTCTATCTATAGTTTCTTTTTTACTTACTTTCATTTCTTTCTTTCTTGATATCTTAAATTCTTGCTTTCATGCCTTCTCTCATTCTATCTTTAGTTTCTTTATTACTTTCTTTCTTTCTTTCTTTCTTGATATCTTTCATTCTATTTTTCATACCTTCTCTCATTCTATCTTTAGTTTCTTTATTACTTTCTTTCTTTCTTTATTTCTTGATATCTTTCATTCTAGCTTTCATTCCTTCTCTAATTCTATCTTTAGTTTCTTTTTTACTTACTTTCATTTCTTTCTTTCTTGATATCTAAAATTTTAGCTTTCATACCTTCTCTCATTCTATCCTTAGTTTCTTTACTACTTTCTTTCTTTCTTTCTTTCTTTCTTTCTTGATATCTTTCATTCTAACTTTCATACCTTCTCTCATTCTGTTTTTTCTTTCTTTATTAGTTACTTTCTTTATTTCTTGATATCTTTCATTCTGGATTTCATACCTTCTCTCATTCTATCTTTAGATTCTTTATTACTCTCTTTCTTTCTTTCTTGATATCTTTCATTCTATCTTTCATACCTTCTCTCATTCTATCTTTAGTTTCTTTATTACTTACTTTCTTTCTTTCCTTCTTTCTTTCTTTCTTTCTTTCTTGATATCTATCATTCTAGCTTTCATACCTTCTTTCATTCTATCTTTAGTTTCTCTATTAATTACTTTCTTTCTTTCTTTCTTTCTTCATATCTCATTCTAGCTTTCATACCTTCTCTCATTCTATCTATAGTTTCTTTTTTACTTACTTTCATTTCTTTCTTTCTTGATATCTTACATTCTAGCTTTCATACCTTCTCTCATTCTATCTTTAGTTTCTTTATTACTTTCTTTCTTTTTTTCTTGCTTTCTTGATATCTATTATTCTAGATTTCATACCTTCTCTCATTTTATCTTTAGTTTCTTTACTGATTTCTTTCTTTCTTCCTTTCTTGATATCTTTCATTCTAGCTTTCATACCTTCTCTCATTCTTTCTTTAGTTTCTTTTTTACTTACTTTCATTTCTTTCTTTCTTGATTTCTTTCATTCTAGCTTTAAACCCTTCTCTCATTCTATCTTTAGTTTCTTTATTAGTTACTTTCTTTCTTTCTTGATATATTTCATTCTAGCTTTCATACCTTCTCTCATTCTATCTTTACTTTCTTTTTTACTTACTTCAATTTTTTCTTTCTTTCTTGATATCTTTCATTCTAGCTTTAATACTTTCTCTCATTCTATCTTTAGTTTCTTTTTTAGTTACTTTCTTTCTTTCTTGATATCTTTCATTCTAGCTTTCATACCTTCCCTCATTCTATCTTTAGTTTGTTTATTACTTTCTTCCTTCCTTTCTTTCTTGATATCTATCATTCTAGATTTCATACCTTCTCTCATTTTATCTTTAGTTTCTTTATTGATTTCTTTCTTTCTTCTTTTCTTGATATCTTTCATTCTAGCTTTCATACCTTCTCTCATTCTATCTATAGTTTGTTTTTTACTTACTTTCATTTCTTTCTTTCTTGATATCTTAAATTCTTGCTTTCATGCCTTCTCTCATTCTATCTTTAGTTTCTTAATTACTTTCTTTCTTTCTTTCTTTCTTGATATCTTTCATTCTATTTTTCATACCTTCTCTCGTTCTATATTTAGTTTCTTTATTACTTTCTTACTTTCTTTCTTTCTTTCTTGATAGCTTTCATACTAGCTCTCATCCCTTCTCTCTTTCTATCTTGAGTTTCTTTATTACTTTCTTTCTTTCTTTCTTGATATCTTTCATTCTAGCTTTCATTCCTTCTCTAATTCTATCTTTAGTTTCTTTTTTACTTACTTTCATTTCTTTCTTTCTTGATATCTTAAATTTTAGCTTTCATACCTTCTCTCATTCTATCCTTAGTTTCTTTACTACTTTCTTTCTATCTTTCTTTCTTTCTTGATATCTTTCATTCTAGCTTTAATCCCTTCTCTCATTCTATCTTTAGTTTCTTTATTAGTTACTTTCTATCTTTCTTGATATCTTTCATTCTAGATTTCATACATTCTCTCATTCTATCTTTAGTTTCTTTATTACTTTCTTTCTTTCTTTCTTGATATCTTTCATTCTATCTTTCATACCTTCTCTCATTCTATCTTTAGTTTCTTTATTACTTTCTTTCTTTCCTTCTTTCTTTCTTTCTTTCTTTCTTTCTTTCTTGATTTCTTTCATTCTAGCTTTCATACCTTCTTTCATTCTATCTTTAGTTTCTCTATTAAGTACTTTCTTTCTTTCTTTCTTTCTTTCTTCATATCTCATTCTAGCTTTCATACCTTCTCTCATTCTATCTGTAGCTTCTTTATTACTATCTTTCTTTCTTTCTTTCTTTCTATCTTGATATCTATCATTCTAGATTTCATACCTTCTCTCATTTTATCTTTAGTTTCTTTATTGATTTCTTTCTTTCTTCCTTTCTTGATATCTTTCATTCTAGCTTTCATACCTTCTCTCATTCTATCTATAGTTTCTTTTTTACTTACTTTCATTTCTTTCTTTCTTGATATCTTACATTCTAGCTTTCATACCTTCTCTCATTCTATCTTTAGTTTCTTTATTACTTTCTTTCTTTCTTTCTTGATATCTTTCATTCTATCTTTCATACCTTCTCTCATTCTATCTTTAGTTTCTTTATTACTTTCTTTCATTCCTTTTCTTTTTTTCTTTCTTTCTTTCTTGATATCTTTCATTCTAGCTTTCATACCTTCTTTCATTCTATCTTTAGTTTCTCTATTAATTACTTTCTTTCTTTCTTTCTTTCTTTCTTCATATCTCTTTCTAGCTTTCATACCTTCTCTCATTCTATCTTTAGTTTCTTTATTACTTTCTTTTTTCTTTCTTGATATCTATCATTCTAGATTACATACCTTCTCTCAATTTATCTTTAGTTTCTTTATTGATTTCTTTCTTTCTTCCTTTCTTGATATCTTTCATTCTAGCTTTCATACCTTCTCTCATTCTATCTATAGTTTCTTTTTTACTTACTTTCATTTCTTTCTTTCTTGATATCTTACATTCTAGCTTTCATACCTTCTCTCATTCTATCTTTATTTTCTTTATTACTTTCTTTCTTTCTTTCTTTCTTTCTTTCTTGATTTCTTTCATTCTAGCTTTCATACCTTCTCTCGTTCTATCTTTAGTTTCTTTATTACTTTCTTTCTTCCTTTCTTGATATCTTTCATTCTAGCTTTCATACCTTCTCTCATTCTATCTATAGTTTCTTTTTTACTTACTTTCATTTCTTTCTTTCTTGATATCTTACATTCTAGCTTTCATACCTTCTCTCATTCTATCTTTAGTTTCTTTATTACTTTCTTTCAATCTTTCTTTCTTTCTTGATACCTTTCATTCTATCTTTCATACCTTCTCTCGTTCTATCTTTAGTTTCTTTATTACTTTCTTACTTTCTTTCTTCATATCTTTCATTCTAGCTTTCATACCTTCTCTCATTCTATCTTTACTTTCTTTTTTACTTACTTCAATTTTTTCTTTCTTTCTTGATATCTTTCATTCTAGCTTTAATACCTTCTCTCATTCTATCTTTAATTTCTTTATTGATTTCTTTCTTTCTTCATATCTTTCATTCTAGCTTTCATACCTTCTCTCATTCTATCTTTAGTTTGTTCATTACTTTCCTACTTTCTTTCTTGATATCTATCATTCTAGATTTCATACCTTCTCTCATTTTATCTTTAGTTTCTTTATTGATTTCTTTCTTTCTTCCTTTCTTGATATCTATCATTCTAGCTTTCATACCTTCTCTCATTCTATCTATAGTTTCTTTTTTACTTACTTTCATTTCTTTATTTCTTGATATCTTAAATTCTTGCTTTCATGCCTTCTCTCATTCTATCTTTAGTTTCTTTATTACTTTCTTTCTTTCTTTCTTTCTTTCTTGATATCTTTCATTCTAGCTCTCATCTCTTCTCTCTTTCTATCTTTAGTTTCTTTATTACTTAATTTCTTTCTTTCTTGGTATCTTTCATTCTAGCTTTCATTCCTTCTCTCATTTCATCTTTCATTTCTCTATTGATTTCTTATTTTCTTTCTTTCTTGATATCTTACATTCTAGCTTTCATTCCTTCTCTCATTCCATCTTTAGTTTCTTTATTAGTTTCTTTCTTTCTTTCTTGATATCTTTCATTCTAGATTTCATAACTTCTCTCATTTTATCTTTAGTTTCTATATTGATTTCTTTCTTTCTTTCTTTCTTGATATCTTTCATTCTAGATTTCGTACCTTCTTTCATTCTATCTTTAGTTTCTCTATTAATTTCTTTCTTTCTTTCTTTTTTCTTTCTTTCTTCATATCTCATTCTAGCTTTCATACCTTCTCTCATTCTATCTTTAGTTTCTTTATTACTTTCTTTCTTTCTTTCTTCTTTCTTGATATCTATCATTCTAGATTTCATACCTTCTGTCATTTTATCTTTAGTTTCTTTATTGATTTCTTTCTTTCTTCCTTTCTTGATATCTTTCATTCTAGCTCTCATCCCTTCTCTCTTTCTATCTTTAGTTTCTTTATTACTTTCTTTCTTTCTTTCTTGATATCTTTCATTCTAGCTTTCATTCCTTCTCTCATTTCATCTTTAATTTCTCTATTGATTTCTTTTTTCTTTCTTTCTTGATATCTTACATTCTAGCTTTCATACCTTCTCTCATTTTATCTTTAGTTTCTTTATTACTTTCTTTCTTTCTTTTTTGATATCTTTCATTCTAGATTTCATACCTTCTCTCATTTAATCTTTAGTTTCTATATTGATTTCTGTCTTTCATTCTTTCTTGATATCTTTCATTCTAGCTTTCATACCTTCTCTCATTCTATCTTTAGTTTCTTTATTACTTTCTCTCTCTCTTTCTTTCTTTCTTGATATCTTTCATTCTAGCTTTCATACCTTCTTTCATTCTATCTTTAGTTTCTTTATTAATTACTTTCGTTCTTTCTTTATTTCTTTCTTCATTTCTCTTTCTAGCTCACATACCTTCTCTGATTCTATCTTTAGTTTCTTTACTACTTTCTTTCTTTCTTTCTTTCTTTCTTGATAACTTTCATTCTTGCATTCATATCTTCACTCGTTCAATCATAATTTTCTTTATTACATTATTTCTACTTTGTTCCTTTTTTCTTTCTTGATATCTTTCATTCTAGCTTTCATACCTTCTCTCATTTTATCTCTAGTTTTTTTTTACTTACTTTCATTTCTTACTTTTTTGATATCTTACATTCTAGCTTTTATACCTTCTCTCATTCTATCTTTAGTTTCTTTATTACTTTCTTTCTTTCTTTCTTTCTTTCTTGATAGCTTTCATACTAGCTCTCATCCGTTCTCTCTTTCTATCTTTAGTTTCTTTATTACTTTCTTTCTTTCTTTCTTTCTTTCTTGATAGCTATCATACTAGCTCTCATCCCTTCTCTCTTTCTATCTTTAGTTTCTTTATTACTTTCTTTCTTTCTTTCTTTCTTTCTTCATATCTCATTCTAGCTTTCATACCTTCTCTCATTCTATCTTTAGTTTCTTTATTACTTTCTTTCTTTCTTTCTTTCTTGATATCTATCATTCTAGATTTCATACCTTCTCTCATTTTATATTTAGTTTCTTTATTAATTTCTTTCTTTCTACCTTTCTTGATATCTTTAATTCTAGCTTTCATACCTTCTCTCATTCTACCAATAGTTTCTTTTTTACTTACTTTCATTTCTTTCTTTCTTGATATCTTAAATTCTTGCTTTCATGCCTTCTCTCATTCTATCTTTAGTTTCTTTATTACTTTCTTCCTTTCTTTATTTCTTGATATCTTTCATTCTAGCTTTCATTCCTTCTCTCATTCTATCTTTAGTTTCTTTTTTACTTACTTTCATTTCTTTCTTTCTTGATATCTAAAATTTTAGCTTTCATACCTTCTCTCATTCTATCTTTAGTTTCTTTATTACTTTCTTTCTTTCTTTCTTTCTTTCTTTCTTGATTTCTTTCATTCTAGCTTTCATACCTTCTCTCGTTCTATCTTTAGTTTCTTTATTACTTTCTTTCTTCCTTTCTTGATATCTTTCATTCTAGCTTTCATACCTTCTCTCATTCTATCTATAGTTTCTTTTTTACTTACTTTCATTTCTTTCTTTCTTGATATCTTACATTCTAGCTTTCATACCTTCTCTCATTCTATCTTTAGTTTCTTTATTACTTTCTTTCAATCTTTCTATCTTTCTTGATATCTTTCATTCTATCTTTCATAACTTCTCTCATTCTATCTTTAGTTTCTTTATTACTTTCTTACTTTCTTTCTTGATATCTTTCATTTTAGCTTTCATACCTTCTCTCATTCTATCTTTACTTTCTTTTTTACTTACTTCAATTTTTTCTTTCTTTCTTGATATCTTTCATTCTAGCTTTAATACCTTCTCTCATTCTATCTTTAATTTCTTTATTGATTTCTTTCTTTCTTCATATCTTTCATTCTAGCTTTCATACCTTCTCTCATTCTATCTTTAGTTTGTTTATTACTTTCCTACTTTCTTTCTTTCTTGATATCTATCATTCTAGATTTCATACCTTCTCTCATTTTATCTTTAGTTTCTTTATTGATTTCTTTCTTTCTTCCTTTCTTGATATCTATCATTCTAGCTTTCATACCTTCTCTCATTCTATCTATAGTTTCTTTTTTACTTACTTTCATTTCTTTATTTCTTGATATCTTAAATTCTTGCTTTCATGCCTTCTCTCATTCTATCTTTAGTTTCTTTATTACTTTCTTTCTTTCTTTCTTTCTTTCTTTCTTGATATCTTTCATTCTATTTTTCATACCTTCTCTCGTTATATCTTTAGTTTCTTTATTACTTTCTTTCTTTCTTTCTTTCTTGATATCTTTCATTCTAGCTTTCATTCCTTCTCTAATTCTATCTTTAGTTTCTTTTTTACTTACTTTCATTTCTTTCTGTTTTGATATCTTAAATTTTAGCTTTCATACCTTCTCTCATTCTATCCTTAGTTTCTTTACTACTTTCTTTCTTTCTTTCTTTCTTGATATCTTTCATTCTAGCTCTCATCTCTTCTCTCTTTCTATCTTTAGTTTCTTTATTACTTAATTTCTTTCTTTCTTGATATCTTTCATTCTAGCTTTCATTCCTTCTCTCATTTCATCTTTCATTTCTCAATTGATTTCTTATTTTCTTTCTTTCTTGATATCTTACATTCTAGCTTTCATTCCTTCTCTCATTCCATCTTTAGTTTCTTTATTAGTTTCTTTCTTTCTTTCTTGATATCTTTCATTCTAGATTTCATAACTTCTCTCATTTTATCTTTAGTTTCTATATTGATTTCTTTCTTTCTTTCTTTCTTGATATGTTTCATTCTAGCTTTCGTACCTTCTTTCATTCTATCTTTAGTTTCTCTATTAATTTCTTTCTTTCTTTCTTTCTTTTTTCTTTCTTTCTTCATATCTCATTCTAGCTTTCATACCTACTCTCATTCTATGTTTAGTTTCTTTATTACTTTCTTTCTTTCTTTCTTCTTTCTTGATATCTATCATTCTAGATTTCATACCTTCTGTCATTTTATCTTTAGTTTCTTTATTGATTTCTTTCTTTCTTCCTTTCTTGATATCTTTCATTCTAGCTCTCATCCCTTCTCTCTTTCTATCTTTAGTTTCTTTATTACTTTCTTTCTTTCTTTCTTGATATCTTTCATTCTAGCTTTCATTCCTTCTCTCATTTCATCTTTAATTTCTCTATTGATTTCTTTTTTCTTTCTTTCTTGATATCTTACATTCTAGCTTTCATACCTTCTCTCATTTTATCTTTAGTTTCTTTATTACTTTCTTTCTTTCTTTTTTGATATCTTTCATTCTCGATTTCATACCTTCTCTCATTTAATCTTTAGTTTCTATATTGATTTATGTCTTTCATTCTTTCTTGATATCTTTCATTCTAGCTTTCATACCTTCTCTCATTCTATCTTTAGTTTCTTTATTACTTTCTCTCTTTCTTTCTTTCTTTCTTGATATCTTTCATTCTAGCTTTCATACCTTCTTTCATTCTATCTTTAGTTTCTTTATTAATTACTTTCGTTCTTTCTTTATTTATTTCTTCATATCTCATTCTAGCTCACATACCTTATCTGATTCTATCTTTAGTTTCTTTACTACTTTCTTTCTTTCTTTCTTTCTTTCTTGATAACTTTCATTCTTGCACTCATATCTTCACTCGTTCAATCATAATTTTCTTTATTACATTATTTTTACTTTGTTCCTTTTTTCTTTCTTGATAGCTTTCATACTAGCTCTCATCCCTTCTCTCTTTCTATCTTTAGTTTCTTTATTACTTTCTTTCTTTCTTTCTTTCTTTCTTCATATCTCATTCTAGCTTTCATACCTTCTCTCATTCTATCTTTAGTTTCTTTATTACTTTCTTTCTTTCTTTCTTTCTTGATATCTTTCATTCTATTTTTCATACCTTCTCTCATTCTATCTTTAGTTTCTTTCTTACTTTCTTACTTTCTTTCTTTCTTTCTTGATAGCTTTCATACTAGCTCTCATCCCTTCTCTCTTTCTATCTTTAGTTTCTTTATTACTTTCTTTCTTTCTTTCTTTCTTTCTTGATAGCTTTCATACTAGCTCTCATCCCTTCTCTCTTTCTATCTTTAGTTTCTTTATTACTTTCTTTCTTTCTTTCTTTCTTTCTTCATATCTCATTCTAGCTTTCATACCTTCTCTCATTCTATCTTTAGTTTCTTTATTACTTTCTTTCTTTCTTTCTTGATATCTATCATTCTAGATTTCATACCTTCTCTCATTTTATATTTAGTTTCTTTATTAATTTCTTTCTTTCTACCTTTCTTGATATCTTTAATTCTAGCTTTCATACCTTCTCTCATTCTATCAATAGTTTCTTTTTTACTTACTTTCATTTCTTTCTTTCTTGATATCTTAAATTCTTGCTTTCATGCCTTCTCTCATTCTATCTTTAGTT
Source organism: Intellagama lesueurii (assembly GCA_037013535.1). Taxonomy (NCBI): domain Eukaryota; kingdom Metazoa; phylum Chordata; class Lepidosauria; order Squamata; family Agamidae; genus Intellagama; species Intellagama lesueurii. The sequence goes on from JBAJHW010000002.1 coordinate 96,373,152, forward strand.
TCTTTATTACTTTCTTTCTTTCTTTATTTCTTGATATCTTTCATTCTAGCTTTCATTCCTTCTCTAATTCTATCTTTAGTTTCTTTTTTACTTACTTTCATTTCTTTCTTTCTTGATATCTAAAATTTTAGCTTTCATACCTTCTCTCATTCTATCTTTAGTTTCTTTATTACTTTCTTTCTTTCTTTCTTTCTTTCTTGATTTCTTTCATTCTAGCTTTCATACCTTCTCTCGTTCTATCTTTAGTTTCTTTATTACTTTCTTTCTTCCTTTCTTGATATCTTTCATTCTAGCTTTCATACCTTCTCTCATTCTATCCTTAGTTTCTTTACTACTTTCTTTCTTTCTTTCTTTCTTTCTTGATATCTTTCATTCTAGCTCTCATCTCTTCTCTCTTTCTATCTTTAGTTTCTTTATTACTTAATTTCTTTCTTTCTTGATATCTTTCATTCTAGCTTTCATTCCTTCTCTCATTTCATCTTTCATTTCTCTATTGATTTCTTATTTTCTTTCTTTCTTGATATCTTACATTCTAGCTTTCATTCCTTCTCTCATTCCATCTTTAGTTTCTTTATTAGTTTCTTTCTTTCTTTCTTGATATCTTTCATTCTAGATTTCATAACTTCTCTCATTTTATCTTTAGTTTCTATATTGATTTCTTTCTTTCTTTCTTTCTTGATATCTTTCATTCTAGCTTTCGTACCTTCTTTCATTCTATCTTTAGTTTCTCTATTAATTTCTTTCTTTCTTTCTTTCTTTTTTCTTTCTTTCTTCATATCTCATTCTAGCTTTCATACCTTCTCTCACTCTATCTTTAGTTTCTTTATTACTTTCTTTCTTTCTTTCTTCTTTCTTGATATCTATCATTCTAGATTTCATACCTTCTGTCATTTTATCTTTAGTTTCTTTATTGATTTCTTTCTTTCTTCCTTTCTTGATACCTTTCATTCTAGCTCTCATCCCTTCTCTCTTTCTATCTTTAGTTTCTTTATTACTTTCTTTCTTTCTTTCTTGATATCTTTCATTCTAGCTTTCATTCCTTCTCTCATTTCATCTTTAATTTCTCTATTGATTTCTTTTTTCTTTCTTTCTTGATATCTTACATTCTAGCTTTCATACCTTCTCTCATTTTATCTTTAGTTTCTTTATTACTTTCTTTCTTTCTTTTTTGATATCTTTCATTCTAGATTTCATACCTTCTCTCATTTAATCTTTAGTTTCTATATTGATTTCTGTCTTTCATTCTTTCTTGATATCTTTCATTCTAGCTTTCATACCTTCTCTCATTCTATCTTTAGTTTCTTTATTACTTTCTCTCTTTCTTTCTTTCTTTCTTGATATCTTTCATTCTAGCTTTCATACCTTCTTTCTTTCTATCTTTAGTTTCTTTATTAATTACTTTCGTTCTTTCTTTATTTCTTTCTTCATATCTCATTCTAGCTCACATACCTTCTCTGATTCTATCTTTAGTTTCTTTACTACTTTCTTTCTTTCTTTCTTTCTTTCTTGATAACTTTCATTCTTGCATTCATATCTTCACTCGTTCAATCATAATTTTCTTTATTACATTATTTCTACTTTGTTCCTTATTTCTTTCTTGATATCTTTCATTCTAGCTTTCATACCTTCTCTCATTTTATCTCTAGTTTTTTTTTACTTACTTTCATTTCTTACTTTTTTGATATCTTACATTCTAGCTTTTATACCTTCTCTCATTCTATCTTTAGTTTCTTTATTACTTTCTTTCTTTCTTTCTTTCTTGATATCTTTCATTCTATTTTTCATACCTTCTCTCATTCTATCTTTAGTTTCTTTCTTACTTTCTTACTTTCTTTCTTTCTTTCTTGATAGCTTTCATACTAGCTCTCATCCCTTCTCTCTTTCTATCTTTAGTTTCTTTATTACTTTCTTTCTTTCTTTCTTTCTTTCTTGATAGCTTTCATACTAGCTCTCATCCCTTCTCTCTTTCTATCTTTAGTTTCTTTATTACTTTCTTTCTTTCTTTCTTTCTTTCTTCATATCTCATTCTAGCTTTCATACCTTCTCTCATTCTATATTTAGTTTCTTTATTACTTTCTTTCTTTCTTTCTTTCTTTCTTGATATCTATCATTCTAGATTTCATACCTTCTCTCATTTTATATTTAGTTTCTTTATTAATTTCTTTCTTTCTACCTTTCTTGATATCTTTAATTCTAGCTTTCATACCTTCTCTCATTCTATCAATAGTTTCTTTTTTACTTACTTTCATTTCTTTCTTTCTTGATATCTTTCATTCTATCTTTCATACCTCCCCCCTTCTATCTTTAGTTTCTTTATTACTTTCTTTCTTTCCTTCTCTCTTTCTATCTTTAGTTTCTTTATTACTTTCTTTCTTTCTTTCTTTCTTCATATCTCATTCTAGCTTTCATACCTTCTCTCATTCTATCTTTAGTTTCTTTATTACTTTCTTTCTTTCTTTCTTTCTTGATATCTATCATTCTAGATTTCATACCTTCTCTCATTTTATATTTAGTTTCTTTATTAATTTCTTTCTTTCTACCTTTCTTGATATCTTAAATTCTTGCTTTCATGCCTTCTCTCATTCTATCTTTAGTTTCTTTATTACTTTCTTTCTTTCTTTATTTCTTGATATCTTTCATTCTAGCTTTCATTCCTTCTCTAATTCTATCTTTAGTTTCTTTTTTACTTACTTTCATTTCTTTCTTTCTTGATATCTAAAATTTTAGCTTTCATACCTTCTCTCATTCTATCTTTACTTCCTTTATTAGTTACTTTCTTTCTTTCTTGATATCTTTCATTCTAGATTTCATACCTTCTCTCATTCTATCTTTAGTTTCTTTATTACTCTCTTTCTTTCTTTCTTGATATCTTTCATTCTATCTTTCATACCTTCTCTTTCTATCTTTAGTTTCTTTATTACTTACTTTCTTTCTTTCCTTCTTTCTTTCTTTCTTTCTTTCTTTCTTTCTTTCTTGATATCTATCATTCTAGCTTTCATACCTTCTTTCATTCTATCTTTAGTTTCTCTATTAATTACTTTCTTTCTTTCTTTCTTTCTTCATATCTCATTCTAGCTTTCATACCTTCTCTCATTCTATCTTTAGTTTCTTTATTTCTTTCTTTCTTCCTTTCTTGATATCTTTCATTCTAGCTTTCATACCTTCTCTCATTCTATCTATAGTTTCTTTTTTACTTACTTTCATTTCTTTCTTTCTTGATATCTTACATTCTAGCTTTCATACCTTCTCTCATTCTATCTTTAGTTTCTTTATTACTTTCTTTCTTTTTTTCTTTCTTTCTTGATATCTATTATTCTAGATTTCATACCTTCTCTCATTTTATCTTTAGTTTCTTTACTGATTTCTTTCTTTCTTCCTTTCTTGATATCTTTCATTCTAGCTTTCATACCTTCTCTCATTCTTTCTTTGGTTTCGTTATTAGTTACTTTCTTTATTTCTTGATATCTTTCATTCAAGATTTCATACCGTCTCTCATTTTATCTTTAGTTTCTATATTGATTTCTTTCTCTCTTTCTTGATATCTTTCATTCTAGCTTTAATAACTTCTTTCATTCTATATTTAGTTTCTTCATTAATTACTTTCGTTCTTTCTTTCTTTCTTTCTTGATATCTTTCATTCTATCTTTCATACCTTCTCTCTTTTCATCTTTAATGTCTTTATTGATTTCTTTTTTCTTTCTTTCTTGATATCTTTCATTCTTGCTTTCATACCTTCTCTCATTCTGTCTTTAGTTTCTTTTTTTACTTACTTTCATTTCTTGCTTTCTTGATATGTTACATTCTAGCTTTCATACCTTCTCTCATTCTATCTTTAGTTTCTTTATTACTTACTTTCTTTCTTTCTTTCTTTCTTGATATCTTTCATTGTAGCTTTCATACCTTCTTTCATTCTATCTTTAGTTTCTTTATTAATTACTTTTGTTCTTTCTTTCTCTCTTTCTTTCTTCATATCTCATTCTAGCTCTCATACCTTCTCTGATTCTATCTTTAGTTTCTTTACTACTTTCTTTCTTTCTTTCTCTCTTTATTGATAACTTTCATTCTAGCATTCATATATTCACTCATTCAATCTTTATTTTCTTTATTACATGATTTCTACTTTGTTCCTTTTTTCTTTCTTGATATCTTCTATTCTAGCTTTCATACCTTCTCTTATTCTACCTTTAGTTTGTTTTTTACTTACTTTCATATCTTTCTTTCTTGATATCTTACATTCTAGCTTTCATACCTTCTCTCATTCTATCTTTAGTTTCTTTATTACTTTCTTTATTTCTTGATATCTTTCATTCTATCTTTCATACCTTCTCTCATTCTATCTTTAGTTTCTTTTTTACTCACTTTCATTTCATTCTTTCTTGATATCTTACATTGTAGATTTCATACCTTCTCTCATTCTATCTTTAGTTTCTTTATTACTTTCTTACTTTCTTTCTTGAATTCTTTCATTCTAGCGTTCATACCTTCTCTCATTCTATCTTTAGTTTCTTTTTTACTTACTTTCATTTCTTTCTTTCTTGATATCTTTCATTCTAGCTTTAATACCTTCTCTCATTTTATCTTTAGTTTCTATATTGATTTCTTTCATTCTTTCTTGATATCTTTCATTCTTGCTTTCATACCTTCTCTCATTCTGTCTTTAGTTTCTTTTTTACTTACTTTCATTTCTTGCTTTCTTGATATGTTACATTCTAGCTTTAATACCTTCTCTCATTCTATCTTTAGTTTCTTTATTACTTACTTTCTTTCTTTCTTTCTTGATATCTTTCATTCTAGCTTTCATAACTTCTCATATTATATCTTTAGTTTCTTTATTACTTTCTTTTTTTTTTCTTTCTTTCTTGATATCTTTCGTTCTAGCTTTCATACCTTCTTTCATTCTATCTTTAGTTTCTTTATTAATTACTTTTGTTCTTTCTTTCTTTCTTTCTTTCTTTATTGATAACTTTCATTCTAGCATTCATATATTCACTCATTCAATCTTTATTTTCTTTATTACATGATTTCTAATTTGTTCCTTTTTTCTTTCTTGATATCTTCTATTCTAGCTTTCATACCTTCTCTCATTCTACCTTTAGTTTGTTTTTTACTTACTTTCATATCTTTCTTTCTTGATATCTTACATTCTAGCTTTCATACCTTCTCTCATTCTATCTTTAGTTCCTTTATTACTTTCTTTATTTCTTGATATCTTTCATTCTATCTTTCATACCTTCTCTCGTTCTATCTTTAGTTTCTTTATTACTTTCTTTCTTTCTTTCTTGATATCTCTCATTCTAGCTTTCATACCTTCTCTCATTCTATCTTTAGTTTCTTTATTACTTTCTTTATTTCTTGATATCTTTCATTCTATCTTTCATATCTCCTCTCGATCTATCTTTAGTTTCTTTATTACTTTCTTTCTTTCTTTCTTGATATCTTTCATTCTAGCTTTCATACCTTCTCTCATTCTATCTTTAGTTTCTTTTTTACTTACTTTCATTTCTTTCTTTCTTGATATCTTTCATTCTAGCTTTAATACCTTCTCTCATTCTATCTTTAGTTACGTTATTAGTTACTTTCTTTCTTTTTTGATATCTTTCATTCAAGATTTCATTCCTTCTCTCATTTTACCTTTAGTTTCTATATTGATTTCTTTGGTTCTTTCTTGATATCTTTCATTCTAGCTTTCATACCTTCTTTCATTCTATCTTTAGTTTCTTCATTAATTACTTTCGTTCTTTCTTTCTTTCTTTCTTTTTTCATATCTCATTCTAGCTCACATACCTTCTCTGATTCTATCTTTAGTTTCTTTACTACTTTATTTCTTTCTTTCTTTCTTTATTGATAACTTTCATTGTAGCATTCATATATTCACTCATTCAATCTTTATTTTCTTTATTAGATTATTTCTACTTTGTTCCTTTTTTCTATCTTGATATCTTTCATTCTTGTTTTCATACCTTCTCTCATTCTACCTTTAGTTTCTTTTTTACTTACTTTCATATCTTTCTTTCTTGATATCTTACATTCTAGCTTTTACCTTCTCTCATTCTATTTTATTTTCTTTATTACTTTCTTTATTTTTTGATATCTTTCATTCTATCTTTCATACCTTCTCTCGTTCTATCTTTAGTTTCGTTAGTAGTTACTTTCTTTCTTTCTTGATATCTTTCATTCTAGCTTTCATACCTTCTCTCATTCTATCTTTAGTTTCTTTTTTACTTACTTTCATTTCTTTCTTTCTTGATATCTTTCGTTCTAGCTTTAATACCTTCTCTCATTCTATCTTTAGTTTCGTTATTAGTTACTTTCTTTATTTCTTGATATCTTTCATTCAAGATTTCATACCTTCTCTCATTTTATCTTTAGTTTCTATATTGATTTCTTTCTCTCTTTCTTGATATCTTTCATTCTAGCTTTAATAACTTCTTTCATTCTATCTTTAGTTTCTTTATTAAGTACTTTCGTTCTTTCTTTCTTTCTTTCTTCATATCTCATTCTAGCTCTCATACCTTCTCTGATTCTATCTTTAGTTTCATGACTTTTTTCTTTCTTTCTTTCTTTCTTTCTTTTTTGATAACTTTCATTCTAGCATTCATATCTTCACTCATTCAATCTTTATTTTCTTTATTACATTATTTCTACTTTGTTCCTTTTTTCTTTCTTGATATCTTTCATTCTATCTTTCATACCTTCTCTCATTCTATCTTTAGTTTCTTTTTTACTTACTTTCATTTCATTCTTTCTTGATATCTTACATTCTAGATTTCATACCTTCTCTCATTCTATCTTTAGTTTCTTTATTACTTTCTTACTTTCTTTCTTGATATCTTTCATTCTAGCTTTCATACCTTCTCTCATTCTATCTTTAGTTTCTTTTTTACTTACTTTCATTTCTTTCTTTCTTGATATCTTTCATTCTAGCTTTAATACCTTCTCTCATTCTATCTTTAGTTTCGTTATTAGTTTCTTTCTTTCTTGATATCTTTCATTCAAGATTTCATACCTTCTCTCATTTTATCTTTAGTTTCTATATTGATTTCTTTCTTTCTTTCTTGATATCTTTCATTCTAGCTTTCATACCTTCTTTCATTCTGTCTTTAGTTTCTTTATTAATTACTTTTGTTCTTTCTTTCTTTCTTTCTTTCTTCATATCTCATTCTAGCTCACATACCTTCTCTGATTCTATCTTTAGTTTCTTTACTACTTTCTTTCTTTCTTTCTTTCTTGATATCTTTCATTCTATCTTTCATATCTTCTCTCTTTTAATCTTTAATTTCTTTATTGATTTCTTTTTTTCTTTCTTTCTTGATATCTTTCATTCTTGCTTTCATACCTTCTCTCATTCTGTCTTTAGTTTCTTTTTTACTTACTTTCATTTCTTGCTTTCTTGATATGTTACATTCTAGCTTTCATACCTTCTCTCATTCTATCTTTAGTTTCTTTATTACTTACTTTCTTTCTTTCTTTCTTGATATCTTTCATTCTAGCTTCATAACTTCTCATATTCTATCTTTAGTTTCTTTATTACTTTCTTTTTTTCTTTCTTTCTTTCTTGATATCTTTCATTCTAGCTTTCATACCTTCTTTCATTCTATCTTTAGTTTCTTTATTAATTACTTTTGTTCTTTCTTTCTTTCTTTCTTCATATCTCATTCTAGCTCTCATACCTTCTCTGATTCTATCTTTAGTTTCTTTACTACTTTCTTTCTTTCTTTCTTTCTTTCCTTCTTTCTTGATATCTTTCATTCTATCTTTCATACCTTCTCTCTTTTCATCTTTAATTTCTTTATTGATTTCTTTTTTCTTTCTTTCTTCATATCTTTCATTCTTACTTTCATACCTTCTCTCATTCTATCTTTAGTTTCTTTTTTACTTACTTTCATTTCTTTCTTTCTCGATATCTTTCATTCTAGCTTTAATACCTTCTCTCATTCTATCTTTAGTTTCGTTATTAGTTACTTTCTTTCTTTCTTGATATCTTTCATTCTAGCTTTCATACCTTCTCTCATTCTATCTTTAGTTTCTTTTTTATTTACTTTCATTTCTTCCTTTCTTGATATCTTACATTCTAGCTTTCATACCTTCTCTCATTCTATCTTTAGTTTCTTTATTACTTTCTTTCTTTCTTTCTTGATATCTTTCATTCTAGCTTTCATACCTTCTTTCATTCTATCTTTAGTTTCTTTATTAATTACTTTTGTTCTTTCTTTCTTTCTTTCTTTCTTCATATCTCATTCTAGCTCTCATACCTTCTCTGATTCTATCTTTAGTTTCTTTACAACTTTCTTTCTTTCTTTCTTTATTGATAACTTTCATTGTAGCATTCATATATTCACACATTCAATCTTTATTTTCTTTATTACATTATGTCTACTTTGTTCCTTTTTTCTATCTTGATATCTTTCATTCTAGCATTCATACCTTCTCTCATTCTACCTTTAGTTTTTTTTTACTTACTTTCATATCTTTCTTTCTTGATATCTTACATTCTAGCTTTCATACCTTCTCTCATTCTATCTTTAGTTTCTTTATTACTTTCTTTATTTCTTGATATCTTTCATTCTATCTTTCATACCTTCTCTCGTTCTATCTTTAGTTTCGTTATTAGTTACTTTCTTTCTTTCTTGATATCTTTCATTCTAGCTTTCATACCTTCTCTCATTCTATCTTTAGTTTCTTTTTTACTTAATTTCATTTCTTTCTTTCTTGATATCTTTCATTCTAGCTTTCATACCTTCTTTCATTCTGTCTTTAGTTTCTTTATTAATTACTTTTGTTCTTTCTTTCTTTCTTTCTTTCTTCATATCTCATTCTAGCTCACATACCTTCTCTGATTCTATCTTTAGTTTCTTTACTACTTTCTTTCTTTCTTTCTTGATATCTTTCATTCTATCTTTCATATCTTCTCTCTTTTCATCTTTAATTTCTTTATTGATTTCTTTTTTTCTTTCTTTCTTGATATCTTTCATTCTTGCTTTCATACCTTCTCTCATTCTGTCTTTAGTTTCTTTTTTACTTACTTTCATTTCTTGCTTTCTTGATATGTTACATTCTAGCTTTCATACCTTCTCTCATTCTATCTTTAGTTTCTTTATTACTTACTTTCTTTCTTTCTTTCTTGATATCTTTCATTCTAGCTTTCATAAATTCTCATATTCTATCTTTAGTTTCTTTATTACTTTCTTTTTTTCTTTCTTTCTTTCTTGATGTCTTTCATTCTAGCTTTCATACCTTCTTTCATTCTATCTTTAGTTTCTTTATTAATTACTTTTGTTCTTTCTTTCTTTCTTTCTTTCTTTCTTCATATCTCATTCTAGCTCTCATACCTTCTCTGATTCTATCTTTAGTTTCTTTACTACTTTCTTTCTTTTTTTCTTTCTTTATTGATAACTTTCATTCTAGCATTCATATATTCACTCATTCAATCTTTATTTTCTTTATTACATGATTTCTACTTTGTTCCTTTTTTCTTTCTTGATATCTTCTATTCTAGCTTTCATACCTTCTCTCATTCTACCTTTAGTTTGTTTTTTACTTACTTTCATATCTTTCTTTCTTGATATCTTACATTCTAGCTTTCATACCTTCTCTCATTCTATCTTTAGTTCCTTTATTACTTTCTTTATTTCTTGATATCTTTCATTCTATCTTTCATACCTTCTCTCGTTCTATCTTTAGTTTCTTTATTACTTTCTTTCTTTCTTTCTTGATATCTTTCATTCAAGATTTCATCCCTTCTCTCATTTTACCTTTAGTTTCTATATTGATTTCTTTCGTTCTCTCTTGATATCTTTCATTCTAGCTTTCATACCTTCTTTCATTCTATCTTTAGTTTCTTCATTAATTACTTTCGTTCTTTCTTTCTTTCTTTCTTTCTTCATATCTCATTCTAGCTCACATACCTTCTCTGATTCTATCTTTAGTTTCTTTACTACTTTCTTTCTTTTTTTCTTTCTTGATATCTTTCATTCTATCTTTGATACCTTCTCTCTTTTCATCTTTAATTCTTTATTGCTTTCTTTTTTTCTTTCTTTCTTGATATCTTTCATTCTTGCTTTCATACCTTCTCTCATTCTGTCTTTAGTTTCTTTTTTACTTACTTTCATTTCTTGCTTTATTGATATCTTTCATTCTAGCTTTAATACCTTCTCTCATTCTATCTTTAGTTTCTTTATTATTTTCTTTCTTTCTTTCTTCATATCTTTCATTCTAGCTTTCATACCTTCTTTCATTCTTTCTTTAGTTTCTTTATTAATTACTTTTGTTCTTTCTTTCTTTCTTTCTTTCTTTCTTCATATCTCATTCTAGCTCTCATACCTTCTCTGATTCTATCTTTAGTTTCTTTTTTACTTACTTTCATTTCTTGCTTTATTGATATCTTTCATTCTAGCTTTAATACCTTCTCTCATTCTATCTTTAGTTTCGTTATTAGTTACCTTCTTACTTTCTTGATATCTTTCATTCTAGCTTTCATACCTTCTCTCATTCTATCTTTAGTTTCTTTTTTATTTACTTTCATTTCTTCCTTTCTTGATATGTTACATTCTAGCTTTCATACCTTCTCTCATTCTATCTTTAGTTTCTTTATTACTTTCTTTCTTTCTTTCTTTCTTTCTTGATATCTTTCATTCTAGCTTTCATACCTTCTCTCATTCTATCTTTAGTTTCTTTATTACTTTCTTTCTTTCTTGATATCTCTCATTCTAGCTTTCATACCTTCTCTCATTCCATCTTTAGTTTCTTTTTTACTTAGTTTCATTTCTTTCTTTCTTGATATCTTTCATTCTACTTTAATACCTTCTCTCATTCTATCTTTAGTTTCTTTATTAGTTACTTTCTTTCTTTCTTGATATCTTTCATTCAAGATTTCATACATTCTCTCATTTTATCTTTAGTTTCTATATTGATTTCTTTCTTTCTTTCTTGATATTTTTCATTCTAGCTTTCATACCTTCTTTCATTCTATCTTTAGTTTCTTCCTTAATTACTTTCGTTCTTTCTTTCTTTCTTTCTTCATATCTCATTCTAGCTCACATACCTTCTCTGATTATATCTATAGTTTCTTTACTACTTTCTTTCTTTCTTTCTTTCTTTCTTGATATCTTTCATTCTATCTTTCATACCTTCTCTCTTTTCATCTTTAATTTTTTTATTGATTTGTTTTTTTCTTTCTTTCTTGATATCTTTCATTCTTGCTTTCATACCTTCTCTCATTCTATCTTTAGTATCTTTTTTACTTACTTTCATTTCTTGCTTTCTTGATATGTTACATTCTAGCTTTCATACCTTCTCTCATTCTATCTTTAGTTTCTTTATTACTTTCTTTCTTTCTTTCTTTCTTGACATCTTTCATTCTAGCTTTAATACCTTCTCTCATTCTATCTTTAGTTACGTTATTAGTTACTTTCTTTCTTTCTTGATATCTTTCATTCAAGATTTCATACCTTCTCTCATTTTACCTTTAGTTTCTATATTGATTTCTTTCGTTCTTTCTTGATATCTTTCATTCTAGCTTTCATACCTTCTTTCATTCTATCTTTAGTTTCTTCATTAATTACTTTCGTTCTTTCTTTCTTTCTTTCTTTCTTCATATCTCATTCTAGCTCACATACCTTCTCTGATTCTATCTTTAGTTTCTTTACTACTTTCTTTCTTTTTTTCTTTCTTGATATCTTTCATTCTATCTTTGATACCTTCTCTCTTTTCATCTTTAATTTCTTTATTGATTTCTTTTTTTCTTTCTTTCTTGATATCTTTCATTCTTGCTTTCATACCTTCTCTCATTCTGTCTTTAGTTTCTTTTTTACTTACTTTCATTTCTTGCTTTCTTGATATGTTACATTCTAGCTTTTATACCTTCTCTCATTCTATCTTTAGTTTCTTTATTACTTTCTTTCTTTCTTTCTTTCTTCATATCTTTCATTCTAGCTTTCATACCTTCTTTCATTCTTTCTTTAGTTTCTTTATTAATTACTTTTGTTCTTTCTTTCTTTCTTTCTTTCTTCATATCTCATTCTAGCTCTCATACCTTCTCTGATTCTATCTTTAGTTTCTTTTTTACTTACTTTCATTTCTTGCTTTCTTGATATCTTTCATTCTAGCTTTAATACCTTCTCTCATTCTATCTTTAGTTTCGTTATTAGTTACTTTCTTTCTTTCTTGATATCTTTCATTCTAGCTTTCATACCTTCTCTCATTCTATCTTTAGTTTCTTTTTTATTTACTTTCATTTCTTCCTTTCTTGATATGTTACATTCTAGCTTTCATACCTTCTCTCATTCTTTCTTTAGTTTCTTTATTACTTTCTTTCTTTCTTTCTTTCTTTCTTGATATCTTTCATTCTAGCTTTCATACCTTCTCTCATTCTACCTTTAGTTTGTTTTTTACTTACTTTCATTTCTTGCTTTCTTCATATGTTACATTCTAGCTTTCATACCTTCTCTCATTCTATCTTTAGTTTCTTTATTACTTTCTTTCTTTCTTTCTTTCTTTCTTGATATCTTTCATTCTAGCTTTCATACCTTCTTTCATTCTATCTTTAGTTTCTTTATTAATTACTTTTGTTCTTTCTTTCTTTCTTTCTTTCTTCATATCTCATTCTAGCTTTCATACCTTCTCTGATTCTATCTTTAGTTTCTTTACAACTTTCTTTCTTTCTTTCTTTCTTTATTGATAACTTTCATTGTAGCATTCATATATTCACTCATTCAATCTTTATTTTCTTTATTAGATTATTTCTACATTGTTCCTTTTTTCTATCTTGATATCTTTCATTCTAGCTTTCATACCTTCTCTCATTCTACCTTTAGTTTCTTTTTTACTTACTTTCATATCTTTCTTTCTTGATATCTTACATTCTAGCTTTCATACCTTCTCTCATTCTATCTTTAGTTTCTTTATTACTTTCTTTATTTCTTGATATCTTTCATTCTAGCTTTCATACCTTCTCTCATTCCATCTTTAGTTTCTTTTTTACTTACTTTCATTTCTTTCTTTCTTGATATCTTTCATTCTAGCTTTAATGCCTTCTCTCATTCTATCTTTAGTTTCGTTATTAGTTACTTTCTTTATTTCTTGATATCTTTCATTCAAGATTTCATAACTTCTCTCATTTTATCTTTAGTTTCTATATTGATTTCTTTCTTTCTTTCTTGATATCTTTCATTCTTGCTTTCATACCTTCTCTCATTCTATCTTTAGTTTCTTTTTTACTTACTTTCATTTCTTTCTTTCTTGATATCTTTCATTCTAGCTTTAATACCTTCTCTCATTCTATCTTTAGTTTCGTTATTAGTTACTTTCTTTCTTTCTTGATATCTTTCAATCTAGCTTTCATACCTTCTCTCATTCTATCTTTAGTTTCTTTTTTATTTACTTTCATTTCTTCCTTTCTTGATATCTTACATTCTAGCTTTCATACCTTCTCTCATTCTATCTTTAGTTTCATTATTAATTACTTTTGTTCTTTCTTTCTTTTTTTCTTCATATCTCATTCTAGCTCTCATACCTTCTCTGATTCTATCTTTAGTTTCTTTACAACTTTCTTTCTTTCTTTCTTTATTGATAACTTTCATTGTTGCATTCATATATTCACTCATTCAATCTTTATTTTCTTTATTACATTATGTCTACTTTGTTCCTTTTTTCTATCTTGATATCTTTCATTCTAGCATTCATACCTTCTCTCATTCTACCTTTAGTTTTTTTTTACTAACTTTCATATCTTTCTTTCTTGATATCTTACATTCTAGCTTTCATACCTTCTCTCATTCTATCTTTAGTTTCTTTATTACTTTCTTTATTTCTTGATATCTTTCATTCTATCTTTCATACCTTCTCTCGTTCTATCTTTAGTTTCGTTATTAGTTACTTTCTTTCTTTCTTGATATCTTTCATTCTAGCTTTCATACCTTCTCTCATTCTATCTTTAGTTTCTTTTTTACTTACTTTCATTTCTTTCTTTCTTGATATCTTTCGTTCTAGCTTTAATACCTTCTCTCATTCTATCTTTAGTTTCGTTATTAGTTACTTTCTTTATTTCTTGATATCTTTCATTCAAGATTTCATACCTTCTCTCATTTTATCTTTAGTTTCTATATTGATTTCTTTCTCTCTTTCTTGATATCTTTCATTCTAGCTTTAATAACTTCTTTCATTCTATCTTTAGTTTCTTCATTAATTACTTTCGTTCTTTCTTTCTTTCTTTCTTGATATCTTTCATTCTATCTTTCATACCTTCTCTCTTTTCATCTTTAATTTCTTTATTGATTTCTTTTTTTCTTTCTTTCTTGATATCTTTCATTCTTGCTTTCATACCTTCTCTCATTCTGTCTTTAGTTTCTTTTTTACTTACTTTCATTTCTTGCTTTCTTGATATGTTACATTCTAGCTTTCATACCTTCTCTCATTCTATCTTTAGTTTCTTTATTACTTTCTTTCTTTCTTTCTTTCTTCATATCTTTCATTCTAGCTTTCATACCTTCTCTCATTTTATCTTTAGTTTCTATATTGATTTCTTTCTCTCTTTCTTGATATCTTTCATTCTAGCTTTAATAACTTCTTTCATTCTATCTTTAGTTTCTTCATTAATTACTTTCGTTCTTTCTTTCTTTCTTTCTTGATATCTTTCATTCTATCTTTCATACCTTCTCTCTTTTCATCTTTAATTTCTTTATTGATTTCTTTTTTTCTTTCTTTCTTGATATCTTTCATTCTTGCTTTCATACCTTCTCTCATTCTGTCTTTAGTTTCTTTTTTACTTACTTTCATTTCTTGCTTTCTTGATATGTTACATTCTAGCTTTCATACCTTCTCTCATTCTATCTTTAGTTTCTTTATTACTTTCTTTCTTTCTTTCTTTCTTCATATCTTTCATTCTAGCTTTCATACCTTCTTTCATTCTTTCTTTAGTTTCTTTATTAATTACTTTTGTTCTTTCTTTCTTTCTTTCTTTCTTCATATCTCATTCTAGCTCTCATACCTTCTCTGATTCTATCTTTAGTTTCTTTTTTACTTACTTTCATTTCTTGCTTTCTTGATATCTTTCATTCTAGCTTTAATACCTTCTCTCATTCTATCTTTAGTTTCGTTATTAGTTACTTTCTTTCTTTCTTGATATCTTTCATTCTAGCTTTCATACCTTCTCTCATTCTATCTTTAGTTTCTTTTTTATTTACTTTCATTTCTTCCTTTCTTGATATGTTACATTCTAGCTTTCATACCTTCTCTCATTCTATCTTTAGTTTCTTTATTACTTTCTTTCTTTCTTTCTTTCTTTCTTGATATCTTTCATTCTAGCTTTCATACCTTCTCTCATTCTACCTTTAGTTTGTTTTTTACTTACTTTCATTTCTTGCTTTCTTCATATGTTACATTCTAGCTTTCATACCTTCTCTCATTCTATCTTTAGTTTCTTTATTACTTTCTTTCTTTCTTTCTTTCTTTCTTGATATCTTTCATTCTAGCTTTCATACCTTCTTTCATTCTATCTTTAGTTTCTTTATTAATTACTTTTGTTCTTTCTTTCTTTCTTTCTTTCTTCATATCTCATTCTAGCTTTCATACCTTCTCTGATTCTATCTTTAGTTTCTTTACAACTTTCTTTCTTTCTTTCTTTCTTTATTGATAACTTTCATTGTAGCATTCATATATTCACTCATTCAATCTTTATTTTCTTTATTAGATTATTTCTACATTGTTCCTTTTTTCTATCTTGATATCTTTCATTCTAGCTTTCATACCTTCTCTCATTCTACCTTTAGTTTCTTTTTTACTTACTTTCATATCTTTCTTTCTTGATATCTTACATTCTAGCTTTCATACCTTCTCTCATTCTATCTTTAGTTTCTTTATTACTTTCTTTATTTCTTGATATCTTTCATTCTAGCTTTCATACCTTCTCTCATTCCATCTTTAGTTTCTTTTTTACTTACTTTCATTTCTTTCTTTCTTGATATCTTTCATTCTAGCTTTAATGCCTTCTCTCATTCTATCTTTAGTTTCGTTATTAGTTACTTTCTTTATTTCTTGATATCTTTCATTCAAGATTTCATAACTTCTCTCATTTTATCTTTAGTTTCTATATTGATTTCTTTCTTTCTTTCTTGATATCTTTCATTCTTGCTTTCATACCTCCTCTCATTCTATCTTTAGTTTCTTTTTTACTTACTTTCATTTCTTT
Organism: Intellagama lesueurii; assembly: GCA_037013535.1. Classification (NCBI taxonomy): domain Eukaryota; kingdom Metazoa; phylum Chordata; class Lepidosauria; order Squamata; family Agamidae; genus Intellagama; species Intellagama lesueurii. The sequence continues at coordinate 96,389,335 of JBAJHW010000002.1, forward strand.
CTTTCTTGATATCTTTCATTCTAGCTTTAATACCTTCTCTCATTCTATCTTTAGTTTCGTTATTAGTTACTTTCTTTCTTTCTTGATATCTTTCAATCTAGCTTTCATACCTTCTCTCATTCTATCTTTAGTTTCTTTTTTATTTACTTTCATTTCTTCCTTTCTTGATATCTTACATTCTAGCTTTCATACCTTCTCTCATTCTATCTTTAGTTTCATTATTAATTACTTTTGTTCTTTCTTTCTTTTTTTCTTCATATCTCATTCTAGCTCTCATACCTTCTCTGATTCTATCTTTAGTTTCTTTACAACTTTCTTTCTTTCTTTCTTTATTGATAACTTTCATTGTTGCATTCATATATTCACTCATTCAATCTTTATTTTCTTTATTACATTATGTCTACTTTGTTCCTTTTTTCTATCTTGATATCTTTCATTCTAGCATTCATACCTTCTCTCATTCTACCTTTAGTTTTTTTTTACTAACTTTCATATCTTTCTTTCTTGATATCTTACATTCTAGCTTTCATACCTTCTCTCATTCTATCTTTAGTTTCTTTATTACTTTCTTTATTTCTTGATATCTTTCATTCTATCTTTCATACCTTCTCTCGTTCTATCTTTAGTTTCGTTATTAGTTACTTTCTTTCTTTCTTGATATCTTTCATTCTAGCTTTCATACCTTCTCTCATTCTATCTTTAGTTTCTTTTTTACTTACTTTCATTTCTTTCTTTCTTGATATCTTTCGTTCTAGCTTTAATACCTTCTCTCATTCTATCTTTAGTTTCGTTATTAGTTACTTTCTTTATTTCTTGATATCTTTCATTCAAGATTTCATACCTTCTCTCATTTTATCTTTAGTTTCTATATTGATTTCTTTCTCTCTTTCTTGATATCTTTCATTCTAGCTTTAATAACTTCTTTCATTCTATCTTTAGTTTCTTCATTAATTACTTTCGTTCTTTCTTTCTTTCTTTCTTGATATCTTTCATTCTATCTTTCATACCTTCTCTCTTTTCATCTTTAATTTCTTTATTGATTTCTTTTTTTCTTTCTTTCTTGATATCTTTCATTCTTGCTTTCATACCTTCTCTCATTCTATCTTTAGTTTTTTTTTACTTACTTTCATTTCTTGCTTTCTTGATATGTTACATTCTAGCTTTCATACCTTCTCTCAGTCTATCTTTAGTTTCTTTATTACTTTCTTTCTTTCTTTCTCGATATCTTTCATTCTAGCTTCCATACCTCCTTTCATTCTATCTTTAGTTTCTTTATTAAGTACTTTCGTTCTTTCTTTCTTTCTTTCTTCATATCTCATTCTAGCTCTCATACCTTCTCTGATTCTATCTTTAGTTTCATGACTTTTTCTTTCTTTCTTTCTTTCTTTCTTTTTTGATAACTTTCATTCTAGCATTCATATCTTCACTCATTCAATCTTTATTTTCTTTATTACATTATTTCTACTTTGTTCCTTTTTTCTTTCTTGATATCTTTCATTCTATCTTTCATACCTTCTCTCGTTCTATCTTTAGTTTCATTATTAGTTACTTTCTTTCTTTCTTGATATCTTTCATTCTAGCTTTCATACCTTCTCTCATTCTATCTTTAGTTTCTTTTTTACTTACTTTCATTTCTTTCTTTCTTGATATCTTTCGTTCTAGCTTTAATACCTTCTCTCATTCTATCTTTAGTTTCGTTATTAGTTACTTTCTTTATTTCTTGATATCTTTCATTCAAGATTTCATACCTTCTCTCATTTTATCTTTAGTTTCTATATTGATTTCTTTCTCTCTTTCTTGATATCTTTCATTCTAGCTTTAATAACTTCTTTCATTCTATCTTTAGTTTCTTCATTAATTACTTTCGTTCTTTCTTTCTTTCTTTCTTGATATCTTTCATTCTATCTTTAATACCTTCTCTCTTTTCATCTTTAATTTCTTTATTGATTTCTTTTTTTCTTTCTTTCTTGATATCTTTCATTCTTGCTTTCATACCTTCTCTCATTCTATCTTTAGTTTCTTTTTTACTTACTTTCATTTCTTGCTTTCTTGATATGTTACATTCTAACTTTCATACCTTCACTCAGTCTATCTTTAGTTTCTTTATTACTTTCTTTCTTTCTTTCTCGATATCTTTCATTCTAGCTTTCATACCTCCTTTCATTCTATCTTTAGTTTCTTTATTAAGTACTTTCGTTCTTTCTTTCTTTCTTTCTTCATATCTCATTCTAGCTCTCATACCTTCTCTGATTCTATCTTTAGTTTCATGACTTTTTTCTTTCTTTCTTTCTTTCTTTCTTTTTTGATAACTTTCATTCTAGCATTCATATCTTCACTCATTCAATCTTTATTTTCTTTATCACATTATTCCTACTTTGTTCCTTTTTTCTTTCTTGATATCTTTCATTCTATCTTTCATACCTTCTCTCATTCTATCTTTAGTTTCTTTTTTACTTACTTTCATTTCATTCTTTCTTGATATCTTACATTCTAGATTTCATACCTTCTCTCATTCTATCTTTAGTTTCTTTATTACTTTCTTACTTTCTTTCTTGATATCTTTCATTCTAGCTTTCATACCTTCTCTCATTCTATCTTTAGTTTCTTTTTTACTTACTTTCATTTCTTTCTTTCTTAATATCTTTCATTCTAGCTTTAATACCTTCTCTCATTCTATCTTTAGTTTCGTTATTAGTTTCTTTCTTTCTTGATATTTTTCATTCAAGATTTCATACCTTCTCTCAATTTATCTTTAGTTTCTATATTGATTTCTTTCTTTCTTTCTTGATATCTTTCATTCTAGCTTTCATACCTTCTTTCATTCTATCTTTAGTTTCTTTATTAATTACTTTTGTTCTTTCTTTCTTTCTTTCTTTCTTCATATCTCATTCTAGCTCACATACCTTCTCTGATTCTATCTTTACTTTCTTTACTACTTTCTTTCTTTCTTTCTTTCTTTCTTGATATCTTTCATTCTATCTTTCATACCTTCTCTCTTTTCATCTTTAATTTCTTTATTGATTTCTTTTTTTCCTTCTTTCTTGATATCTTTCATTCTTGCTTTCATACCTTCTCTCATTCTGCCTTTAGTTTCTTTTTTACTTACTTTCATTTCTTGCTTTCTTGATATGTTACATTCTAGCTTTCATACCTTCTCTCATTCTATCTTTAGTTTCTTTATTACTTTCTTTCTTTCTTTCTTTCTTTCTTGATATCTTTCATTCTAGCTTTCATACCTTCTTTCATTCTATCTTTAGTTTCTTTATTAATTACTTTTGTTCTTTCTTTCTCTCTTTCTTTCTTCATATCTCATTCTAGCTCTCATACCTTCTCTGATTCTATCTTTAGTTTCTTTACTACTTTCTTTCTTTCTCTCTTTATTGATAACTTTCATTCTAGCATTCATATATTCACTCATTCAATCTTTATTTTCTTTATTACATGATTTCTACTTTGTTCCTTTTTTCTTTCTTGATATCTTCTATTCTAGCTTTCATACCTTCTCTCATTCTACCTTTAGTTTGTTTTTTACTTACTTTCATATCTTTCTTTCTTGATATCTTACATTCTAGCTTTCATACCTTCTCTCATTCTATCTTTAGTTTCCTTATTACTTTCTTTATTTCTTGATATCTTTCATTCTATCTTTCATACCTTCTCTCATTCTATCTTTAGTTTCTTTTTTACTGACTTTCATTTCATTCTTTCTTGATATCTTACATTCTAGATTTCATACCTTCTCTCATTCTATCTTTAGTTTCTTTATTACTTTCTTACTTTCTTTCTTGAATTCTTTCATTCTAGCTTTCATACCTTTTCTCTTTCTATCTTTAGTTTCTTTTTTACTTACTTTCATTTCTTTCTTTCTTGATATCTTTCATTCTAGCTTTGATACCTTCTCTCATTCTATCTTTAGTTTCGTTATTAGTTACTTTCTTTCTTTCTTGATATCTTTCATTCAAGATTTCATACCTTCTCTCATTTTATCTTTAGTTTCTATATTGATTTCTTTCTTTCTTTCTTGATATCTTTCATTCTTGCTTTCATACCTTCTCTCATTCTGTCTTTAGTTTCTTTTTTACTTACTTTCATTTCTTGCTTTCTTGATATGTTACATTCTAGCTTTCATACCTTCTCTCATTCTATCTTTAGTTTCTTTATTACTTACTTTCTTTCTTTCTTTCTTGATATCTTTCATTCTAGCTTTCATAACTTCTCATATTCTATCTTTAGTTTCTTTATTACTTTCTTTTTTCTTTCTTTCTTTCTTGATATCTTTCATTCTAGCTTTCATACCTTCTTTCATTCTATCTTTAGTTTCTTTATTAATTACTTTTGTTCTTTCTTTCTTTCTTTCTTTCTTCATATCTCATTCTAGCTCTCATACCTTCTCTGATTCTATCTTTAGTTTCTTTACTACTTTCTTTCTTTCTTTCTTTCTTTATTGATAACTTTCATTCTGGCATTCATATATTCACTCATTCAATCTTTATTTTCTTTATTACATGATTTCTACTTTGTTCCTTTTTTTTTCTTGATATCTTCTATTCTAGCTTTCATACCTTCTCTCATTCTACCTTTAGTTTGTTTTTTACTTACTTTCATATCTTTCTTTCTTGATATCTTACATTCTAGCTTTCATACCTTCTCTCATTCTATCTTTAGTTTCTTTATTACTTTCTTTATTTCTTGATATCTTTCATTCTATCTTTCATACCTTCTCTCGTTCTATCTTTAGTTTCTTTATTACTTTCTTTCTTTCTTTCTTGATATCTCTCATTCTAGCTTTCATACCTTCTCTCATTCTATCTTTAGTTTCTTTATTACTTTCTTTATTTCTTGATATCTTTCATTCTATCTTTCATACCTCCTCTCGATCTATCTTTAGTTTCTTTATTACTTTCTTTCTTTCTTTCTTGATATCTTTCATTCTAGCTTTCATACCTTCTCTCATTCTATCTTTAGTTTCTTTTTTACTTACTTTCATTTCTTTCTTTCTTGATATCTTTCATTCTAGCTTTCACACCTTCTTTCATTCTATCTTTAGTTTCTTCATTAATTACTTTCGTTCTTTCTTTCTTTCTTTCTTTCTTCATATCTCATTCTAGCTCACATACCTTCTCTGATTCTATCTTTAGTTTCTTTACTACTTTCTTTCTTTTTTTCTTTCTTTATATCTTTCATTCTATCTTTGATACCTTCTCTCTTTTCATCTTTAATTTCTTTATTGATTTCTTTTTTTCTTTCTTTCTTGATATCTTTCATTCTTGCTTTCATACCTTCTCTCATTCTGTCTTTAGTTTCTTTTTTACTTACTTTCATTTCTTGCTTTCTTGATATGTTACATTCTAGCTTTCATACCTTCTCTCATTCTATCTTTAGTTTCTTTATTACTTTCTTTCTTTCTTTCTTTCTTTCTTCATATCTTTCATTCTAGCTTTCATACCTTCTTTCATTCTTTCTTTAGTTTCTTTATTAATTACTTTTGTTCTTTCTTTCTTTCTTTCTTTCTTTCTTCATATCTCATTCTAGCTCTCATACCTTCTCTGATTCTATCTTTAGTTTCTTTTTTACTTACTTTCATTTCTTGCTTTCTTGATATCTTTCATTCTAGCTTTAATACCTTCTCTCATTCTATCTTTAGTTTCGTTATTAGTTACTTTCTTTCTTTCTTTATATCTTTCATTCTAGCTTTCATACCTTCTTTCATTCTATCTTTAGTTTCTTTATTAATTACTTTTGTTCTTTCTTTCTTTCTTTCTTTCTTTCTTCATATCTCATTCTAGCTCTCATACCTTCTCTGATTCTATCTTTAGTTTCTTTACAACTTTCTTTCTTTCTTTCTTTCTTTATTGATATCTTTCATTGTAGCATTCATATATTCACTCATTCAATCTTTATTTTCTTTATTACATTATGTCTACTTTGTTCCTTTTTTCTATCTTGATATCTTTCATTCTAGCTTTCATACCTTCTCTCATTCTACCTTTAGTTTTTTTTTTACTTACTTTCATATCTTTCTTTCATGATATCTTACATTCTAGCTTTCATACCTTCTCTCATTCTATCTTTAGTTTCTTTATTACTTTCTTTCTTTCTTGATATCTTTCATTCAAGATTTCATATATTCTCTCATTTTATCTTTAGTTTCTATATTGATTTCTTTCTTTCTTTCTTGATATCTTTCATTCTAGCTTTCATACCTTCTTTCATTCTATCTTTAGTTTCTTCCTTAATTACTTTCGTTCTTTCTTTCTTTCTTTCTTCATATCTCATTCTAGCTCACATACCTTCTCTGATTCTATCTATAGTTTCTTTACTACTTTCTTTCTTTCTTTCTTTCTTTCTTTCTTGATATCTTTCATTCTATCTTTCATACCTTCTCTCTTTTCATCTTTAATTTCTTTATTGATTCCTTTTTTTCTTTCTTTCTTGATATCTTTCATTCTTGCTTTCATACCTTCTCTCATTCTATATTTAGTTTCTTTTTTACTTACTTTCATTTCTTTCTTTCTTGATATCTTTCATTCTAGCTTTAATACCTTCTCTCATTCTATCTTTAGTTTCGTTATTAGTTACATTCTTTCTTTCTTGATATCTTTCATTCTAGCTTTCATACCTTCTCTCATTCTATCTTTAGTTTCTTTTTTATTTACTTTCATTTCTTCCTTTCTTGATATCTTTCATTCTAGCTTTCATACCTTCTTTCATTGTATCTTTAGTTCCTTTATTAATTACTTTTGTTCTTTCTTTCTTTCATTCTTTCTTCATATCTCATTCTAGCTCTCATACCTTCTCTGATTCTATCTTTAGTTTCTTTACAACTTTCTTTCTTTCTTTCTTTATTGATAACTTTCATTGTAGCATTCATATATTCACTCATTCAATCTTTATTTTCTTTATTACATTATGTCTATTTTGTTCCTTTTTTCTATCTTGATATCTTTCATTCTAGCATTCATACCTTCTCTCATTCTACCTTTAGTTTTTTTTTACTCACTTTCATATCTTTCTTTCTTGATATCTTACATTCTAGCTTTCATACCTTCTCTCATTCTATCTTTAGTTTCTTTATTACTTTCTTTATTTCTTGATATCTTTCATTCTATCTTTCATACCTTCTCTCGTTCTATCTTTAGTTTCGTTATTAGTTACTTTCTTTCTTTCTTGATATCTTTCATTCAAGATTTCATACCTTCTCTCATTTTATCTTTAGTTTCTATATTGATTTCTTTCTTTCTTGATATCTTTCATTCTTGCTTTCATACCTTCTCTCATTCTGTCTTTAGTTTCTTTTTTACTTACTTTCATTTCTTGCTTTCTTGATATGTTACATTCTAGCTTTCATAAATTCTCTCATTCTATCTTTAGTTTCTTTATTACTTACTTTCTTTCTTTCTTTCTTGATATCTTTCATTCTAGCTTTCATAACTTCTCATATTCTATCTTTAGTTTCTTTATTACTTTCTTTTTTTCTTTCTTTCTTTCTTGATATCTTTCATTCTAGCTTTCATACCTTCTTTCATTCTATCTTTAGTTTCTTTATTAATTACTTTTGTTCTTTCTTTCTTTCTTTCTTTCTTCATATCTCATTCTACCCCTCATACCTTCTCTGATTCTATCTTTAGTTTCTTTACTACTTTCTTTCTTTCTTTCTTTCTTTATTGATAACTTTCATTCTAGCATTCATATATTCACTCATTCAATCTTTATTTTCTTTATTACATGATTTCTACTTTGTTCCTTTTTTCTTTCTTGATATCTTCTATTCTAGCTTTCATACCTTCTCTCATTCTACCTTTAGTTTGTTTTTTACTTACTTTCATATCTTTCTTTCTTGATATCTTACATTCTAGCTTTCATACCTTCTCTCATTCTATCTTTAGATTCTTTATTACTTTCTTTATTTCTTGATATCTTTCATTCTATCTTTCATACCTTCTCTCGTTCTATCTTTAGTTTCGTTATTAGTTACTTTCTTTCTTTCTTGATATCTTTCATTCAAGATTTCATACCTTCTCTCATTTTATCTTTAGTTTCTATATTGATTTCTTTCTTTCTTGATATCTTTCATTCTTGCTTTCATACCTTCTCTCATTCTGTCTTTAGTTTCTTTTTTACTTACTTTCATTTCTTGCTTTCTTGATATGTTACATTCTAGCTTTCATAAATTCTCTCATTCTATCTTTAGTTTCTTTATTACTTACTTTCTTTCTTTCTTTCTTGATATCTTTCATTCTAGCTTTCATACCTTCTTTCATTCTATCTTTAGTTTCTTTATTAATTACTTTTGTTCTTTCTTTCTTTCTTTCTTTCTTTCTTCATATCTCATTCTAGCTCTCATACCTTCTCTGATTCTATCTTTAGTTTCTTTACTACTTTCTTTCTTTCTTTCTTTCTTTATTGATAACTCATTCTAGCATTCATATATTCACTCATTCAATCTTTATTTTCTTTATTACATGATTTCTACTTTGTTCCTTTTTTCTTTCTTGATATCTTCTATTCTAGCTTTCATACCTTCTCTCATTCTACCTTTAGTTTGTTTTTTACTTACTTTCATATCTTTCTTTCTTGATATCTTACATTCTAGCTTTCATACCTTCTCTCATTCTATCTTTAGTTTCTTTATTACTTTCTTTATTTCTTGATATCTTTCATTCTATCTTTCATACCTTCTCTCGTTCTATCTTTAGTTTCTTTATTACTTTCTTTCTTTCTTTCTTGATATCTCTCATTCTAGCTTTCATACCTTCTCTCATTCTATCTTTAGTTTCTTTATTACTTTCTTTATTTCTTGATATCTTTCATTCTATCTTTCATACCTCCTCTCGATCTATCTTTAGTTTCTTTATTACTTTCTTTCTTTCTTTCTTGATATCTTTCATTCTAGCTTTCATACCTTCTCTCATTCTATCTTTAGTTTCTTTTTTACTTACTTTCATTTCTTTCTTTCTTGATATCTTTCATTCTAGCTTTCATACCTTCTTTCATTCTATCTTTATTTTCTTCATTAATTACTTTCGTTCTTTCTTTCTTTCTTTCTTTCTTTCTTCATATCTCATTCTAGCTCACATACCTTCTCTGATTCTATCTTTAGTTTCTTTACTACTTTCTTTCTTTTTTTCTTTCTTGATATCTTTCATTCTATCTTTGATACCTTCTCTCTTTTCATCTTTAATTTCTTTATTGATTTCTTTTTTTCTTTCTTTCTTCATATCTTTCATTCTTGCTTTCATACCTTCTCTCATTCTGTCTTTAGTTTCTTTTTTACTTACTTTCATTTCTTGCTTTCTTGATATGTTACATTCTAGCTTTCATACCTTCTCTCATTCTATCTTTAGTTTCTTTATTACTTTCTTTCTTTCTTTCTTTCTTTCTTCATATCTTTCATTCTAGCTTTCATACCTTCTTTCATTCTTTCTTTAGTTTCTTTATTAATTACTTTTGTTCTTTCTTTCTTTCTTTCTTTCTTCATATCTCATTCTAGCTCTCATACCTTCTCTGATTCTATCTTTAGTATCTTTTTTACTTACTTTCATTTCTTGCTTTCTTGATATCTTTCATTCTAGCTTTAATACCTTCTCTCATTCTATCTTTAGTTTCGTTATTAGTTACTTTCTTTCTTTCTTTATATGTTTCATTCTAGCTTTCATACCTTCTCTCATTCTATCTTTAGTTTCTTTTTTATTTACTTTCATTTCTTCCTTTCTTGATATGTTACATTCTAGCTTTCATACCTTCTCTCATTCTATCTTTAGTTTCTTTATTACTTTCTTTCTTTCTTTCTTTCTTTCTTGATATCTTTCATTCTAGCTTTCATACCTTCTTTCATTCTATCTTTAGTTTCTTTATTAATTACTTTTGTTCTTTCTTTCTTTCTTTCTTTCTTCATATCTCATTCTAGCTCTCATACCTTCTCTGATTCTATCTTTAGTTTCTTTACAACTTTCTTTCTTTCTTTCTTTATTGATATCTTTCATTGTAGCATTCATATATTCACTCATTCAATCTTTATTTTCTTTATTACATTATGTCTACTTTGTTCCTTTTTTCTATCTTGATATCTTTCATTCTAGCTTTCATACCTTCTCTCATTCTACCTTTAGTTTTTTTTTTTTACTTACTTTCATATCTTTCTTTCTTGATATCTTACATTCTAGCTTTCATACCTTCTCTCATTCTATCTTTAGTTTCTTTATTACTTTCTTTCTTTCTTGATATCTTTCATTCAAGATTTCATACATTCTCTCATTTTATCTTTAGTTTCTATATTGATTTCTTTCTTTCTTTCTAGATATCTTTCATTCTAGCTTTCATACCTTCTTTCATTCTATCTTTAGTTTCTTCCTTAATTACTTTCGTTCTTTCTTTCTTTCTTTCTTCATATCTCATTCTAGCTCACATACCTTCTCTGATTCTATCTTTAGTTTCTTTACTACTTTCTTTCTTTCTTTCTTTCTTTCTTGATAACTTTCATTCTATCTTTCATACCTTCTCTCTTTTCATCTTTAATTTCTTTATTGATTTCTTTTTTCTTTCTTTCTTGATATCTTTCATTCTTGCTTTCATACCTTCTCTCATTCTGCCTTTAGTTTCTTTTTTACTTACTTTCATTTCTTGCTTTCTTGATATGTTACATTCTAGCTTTCATACCTTCTCTCATTCTATCTTTAGTTTCTTTATTACTTACTTTCTTTCTTTCTTTCTTTCTTGATATCTTTCATTCTAGCTTTCATACCTTCTTTCATTCTATCTTTAGTTTCTTTATTAATTACTTTTGTTCTTTCTTTCTCTCTTTCTTTCTTCATATCTCATTCTAGCTCTCATACCTTCTCTGATTCTATCTTTAGTTTCTTTACTACTTTCTTTCTTTCTCTCTTTATTGATAACTTTCATTGTAGCATTCATATATTCACTCATTCAATCTTTATTTTCTTTATTACATGATTTCTACTTTGTTCCTTTTTTCTTTCTTGATATCTTCTATTCTAGCTTTCATACCTTCTCTCATTCTACCTTTAGTTTGTTTTTTACTTACTTTCATATCTTTCTTTCTTGATATCTTACATTCTAGCTTTCATACCTTCTCTCATTCTATCTTTAGTTTCTTTATTACTTTCTTTATTTCTTGATATCTTTCATTCTATCTTTCATACCTTCTCTCATTCTATCTTTAGTTTCTTTTTTACTTACTTTCATTTCATTCTTTCTTGATATCTTACATTCTAGATTTCATACCTTCTCTCATTCTATCTTTAGTTTCTTTATTACTTTCTTACTTTCTTTCTTGAATTCTTTCATTCTAGCTTTCATACCTTTTCTCTTTCTATCTTTAGTTTCTTTTTTACTTACTTTCATTTCTTTCTTTCTTGATATCTTTCATTCTAGCTTTGATACCTTCTCTCATTCTATCTTTAGTTTCGTTATTAGTTACTTTCTTTCTTTCTTGATATCTTTCATTCAAGATTTCATACCTTCTCTCATTTTATCTTTAGTTTCTATATTGATTTCTTTCTTTCTTGATATCTTTCATTCTTGCTTTCATACCTTCTCTCATTCTGTCTTTAGTTTCTTTTTTACTTACTTTCATTTCTTGCTTTCTTGATATGTTACATTCTAGCTTTCATACCTTCTCTCATTCTATCTTTAGTTTCTTTATTACCTACTTTCTTTTTTCTTTCTTGATATCTTTCATTCTAGCTTTCATAACTTCTCATATTCTATCTTTAGTTTCTTTATTACTTTCTTTTTTTCTTTCTTTCTTTCTTGATATCTTTCATTCTAGCTTTCATACCTTCTTTCATTCTATCTTTAGTTTCTTTATTAATTACTTTTGTTCTTTCTTTCTTTCTTTCTTTCTTCATATCTCATTCTAGCTCTCATACCTTCTCTGATTCTATCTTTAGTTTCTTTACTACTTTCTTTCTTTCTTTCTTTCTTTATTGATAACTTTCATTCTAGCATTCATATATTCACTCATTCAATCTTTATTTTCTTTATTACATGATTTCTACTTTGTTCCTTTTTTCTTTCTTGATATCTTCTATTCTAGCTTTCATACCTTCTCTCATTCTACCTTTAGTTTGTTTTTTACTTACTTTCATATCTTTCTTTCTTGATATCTTACATTCTAGCTTTCATACCTTCTCTCATTCTATCTTTAGTTTCTTTATTACTTTCTTTATTTCTTGATATCTTTCATTCTATCTTTCATACCTTCTCTCGTTCTATCTTTAGTTTCTTTATTACTTTCTTTCTTTCTTTCTTGATATCTCTCATTCTACCTTTCATACCTTCTCTCATTCTATCTTTAGTTTCTTTATTACTTTCTTTATTTCTTGATATCTTTCATTCTATCTTTCATACCTACTCTCGATCTATCTTTAGTTTCTTTATTACTTTCTTTCTTTCTTTCTTGATATCTTTCATTCTAGCTTTCATACCTTCTCTCATTCTATCTTTAGTTTCTTTTTTACTTACTTTCATTTCTTTCTTTCTTGATATCTTTCATTCTAGCTTTCATACCTTCTTTCATTCTATCTTTAGTTTCTTCATTAATTACTTTCGTTCTTTCTTTCTTTCTTTCTTCATATCTCATTCTAGCTCACATACCTTCTCTGATTCTATCTTTAGTTTCTTTACTACTTTCTTTCTTTTTTTCTTTCTTGATATCTTTCATTCTATCTTTGATACCTTCTCTCTTTTCATCTTTAATTTCTTTATTGATTTCTTTTTTTCTTTCTTCTTGATATCTTTCATTCTTGCTTTCATACCTTCTCTCATTCTGTCTTTAGTTTCTTTTTTACTTACTTTCATTTCTTGCTTTCTTGATATGTTACATTCTAGCTTTCATACCTTCTCTCATTCTATCTTTAGTTTCTTTATTACTTTCTTTCTTTCTTTCTTTCTTCATATCTTTCATTCTAGCTTTCATACCTTCTTTCATTCTTTCTTTAGTTTTTTTATTAATTACTTTTGTTCTTTCTTTCTTTCTTTCTTTCTTTCTTCATATCTCATTCTAGCTCTCATACCTTCTCTGATTCTATCTTTAGTTTCTTTTTTACTTACTTTCATTTCTTGCTTTCTTGATATCTTTCATTCTAGCTTTAATACCTTCTCTCATTCTATCTTTAGTTTCGTTATTAGTTACTTTCTTTCTTTCTTTATATGTTTCATTCTAGCTTTCATACCTTCTCTCATTCTATCTTTAGTTTCTTTTTTATTTACTTTCATTTCTTCCTTTCTTGATATGTTACATTATAGCTTTCATACCTTCTCTCATTCTATCTTTAGTTTCTTTATTACTTTCTTTCTTTCTTTCTTTCTTTCTTGATATCTTTCATTCTAGCTTTCATACCTTCTTTCATTCTATCTTTAGTTTCTTTATTAATTACTTTTGTTCTTTCTTTCTTTCTTTCTTTCTTCATATCTCATTCTAGCTCTCATACCTTCTCTGATTCTATCTTTAGTTTCTTTACAACTTTCTTTCTTTCTTTCTTTATTGATATCTTTCATTGTAGCATTCATATATTCACTCATTCAATCTTTATTTTCTTTATTACATTATGTCTACTTTGTTCCTTTTTTCTATCTTGATATCTTTCATTCTAGCTTTCATACCTTCTCTCATTCTACCTTTAGTTTTTTTTTTTTACTTACTTTCATATCTTTCTTTCTTGATATCTTACATTCTAGCTTTCATACCTTCTCTCATTCTATCTTTAGTTTCTTTATTACTTTCTTTCTTTCTTGATATCTTTCATTCAAGATTTCATACATTCTCTCATTTTATCTTTAGTTTCTATATTGATTTCTTTCTTTCTTTCTAGATATCTTTCATTCTAGCTTTCATACCTTCTTTCATTCTATCTTTAGTTTCTTCCTTAATTACTTTCGTTCTTTCTTTCTTTCTTTCTTCATATCTCATTCTAGCTCACATACCTTCTCTGATTCTATCTTTAGTTTCTTTACTACTTTCTTTCTTTCTTTCTTTCTTTCTTGATAACTTTCATTCTATCTTTCATACCTTCTCTCTTTTCATCTTTAATTTCTTTATTGATTTCTTTTTTCTTTCTTTCTTGATATCTTTCATTCTTGCTTTCATACCTTCTCTCATTCTGCCTTTAGTTTCTTTTTTACTTACTTTCATTTCTTGCTTTCTTGATATGTTACATTCTAGCTTTCATACCTTCTCTCATTCTATCTTTAGTTTCTTTATTACTTACTTTCTTTCTTTCTTTCTTTCTTGATATCTTTCATTCTAGCTTTCATACCTTCTTTCATTCTATCTTTAGTTTCTTTATTAATTACTTTTGTTCTTTCTTTCTCTCTTTCTTTCTTCATATCTCATTCTAGCTCTCATACCTTCTCTGATTCTATCTTTAGTTTCTTTACTACTTTCTTTCTTTCTCTCTTTATTGATAACTTTCATTCTAGCATTCATATATTCACTCATTCAATCTTTATTTTCTTTATTACATGATTTCTACTTTGTTCCTTTTTTCTTTCTTGATATCTTCTATTCTAGCTTTCATACCTTCTCTCATTCTACCTTTAGTTTGTTTTTTACTTACTTTCATATCTTTCTTTCTTGATATCTTACATTCTAGCTTTCATACCTTCTCTCATTCTATCTTTAGTTTCTTTATTACTTTCTTTATTTCTTGATATCTTTCATTCTATCTTTCATACCTTCTCTCATTCTATCTTTAGTTTCTTTTTTACTTACTTTCATTTCATTCTTTCTTGATATCTTACATTCTAGATTTCATACCTTCTCTCATTCTATCTTTAGTTTCTTTATTACTTTCTTACTTTCTTTCTTGAATTCTTTCATTCTAGCTTTCATACCTTTTCTCTTTCTATCTTTAGTTTCTTTTTTACTTACTTTCATTTCTTTCTTTCTTGATATCTTTCATTCTAGCTTTGATACCTTCTCTCATTCTATCTTTAGTTTCGTTATTAGTTACTTTCTTTCTTTCTTGATATCTTTCATTCAAGATTTCATACCTTCTCTCATTTTATCTTTAGTTTCTATATTGATTTCTTTCTTTCTTGATATCTTTCATTCTTGCTTTCATACCTTCTCTCATTCTGTCTTTAGTTTCTTTTTTACTTACTTTCATTTCTTGCTTTCTTGATATGTTACATTCTAGCTTTCATACCTTCTCTCATTCTATCTTTAGTTTCTTTATTACCTACTTTCTTTTTTCTTTCTTGATATCTTTCATTCTAGCTTTCATAACTTCTCATATTCTATCTTTAGTTTCTTTATTACTTTCTTTTTTTCTTTCTTTCTTTCTTGATATCTTTCATTCTAGCTTTCATACCTTCTTTCATTCTATCTTTAGTTTCTTTATTAATTACTTTTGTTCTTTCTTTCTTTCTTTCTTTCTTCATATCTCATTCTAGCTCTCATACCTTCTCTGATTCTATCTTTGGTTTCTTTACTACTTTCTTTCTTTCTTTCTTTCTTTATTGATAACTTTCATTCTAGCATTCATATATTCACTCATTCAATCTTTATTTTCTTTATTACATGATTTCTACTTTGTTCCTTTTTTCTTTCTTGATATCTTCTATTCTAGCTTTCATACCTTCTCTCATTCTACCTTTAGTTTGTTTTTTACTTACTTTCATATCTTTCTTTCTTGATATCTTACATTCTAGCTTTCATACCTTCTCTCATTCTATCTTTAGTTTCTTTATTACTTTCTTTATTTCTTGATATCTTTCATTCTATCTTTCATACCTTCTCTCGTTCTATCTTTAGTTTCTTTATTACTTTCTTTCTTTCTTTCTTGATATCTCTCATTCTACCTTTCATACCTTCTCTCATTCTATCTTTAGTTTCTTTATTACTTTCTTTATTTCTTGATATCTTTCATTCTATCTTTCATACCTACTCTCGATCTATCTTTAGTTTCTTTATTACTTTCTTTCTTTCTTTCTTGATATCTTTCATTCTAGCTTTCATACCTTCTCTCATTCTATCTTTAGTTTCTTTTTTACTTACTTTCATTTCTTTCTTTCTTGATATCTTTCATTCTAGCTTTCATACCTTCTTTCATTCTATCTTTAGTTTCTTCATTAATTACTTTCGTTCTTTCTTTCTTTCTTTCTTCATATCTCATTCTAGCTCACATACCTTCTCTGATTCTATCTTTAGTTTCTTTACTACTTTCTTTCTTTTTTTCTTTCTTGATATCTTTCATTCTATCTTTGATACCTTCTCTCTTTTCATCTTTAATTTCTTTATTGATTTCTTTTTTTCTTTCTTCTTGATATCTTTCATTCTTGCTTTCATACCTTCTCTCATTCTGTCTTTAGTTTCTTTTTTACTTACTTTCATTTCTTGCTTTCTTGATATGTTACATTCTAGCTTTCATACCTTCTCTCATTCTATCTTTAGTTTCTTTATTACTTTCTTTCTTTCTTTCTTTCTTCATATCTTTCATTCTAGCTTTCATACCTTCTTTCATTCTTTCTTTAGTTTTTTTATTAATTACTTTTGTTCTTTCTTTCTTTCTTTCTTTCTTTCTTCATATCTCATTCTAGCTCTCATACCTTCTCTGATTCTATCTTTAGTTTCTTTTTTACTTACTTTCATTTCTTGCTTTCTTGATATCTTTCATTCTAGCTTTAATACCTTCTCTCATTCTATCTTTAGTTTCGTTATTAGTTACTTTCTTTCTTTCTTTATATGTTTCATTCTAGCTTTCATACCTTCTCTCATTCTATCTTTAGTTTCTTTTTTATTTACTTTCATTTCTTCCTTTCTTGATATGTTACATTCTAGCTTTCATACCTTCTCTCATTCTATCTTTAGTTTCTTTATTACTTTCTTTCTTTCTTTCTTTCTTTCTTGATATCTTTCATTCTAGCTTTCATACCTTCTTTCATTCTATCTTTAGTTTCTTTATTAATTACTTTTGTTCTTTCTTTCTTTCTTTCTTTCTTCATATCTCATTCTAGCTCTCATACCTTCTCTGATTCTATCTTTAGTTTCTTTACAACTTTCTTTCTTTCTTTCTTTCTTTATTGATATCTTTCATTGTAGCATTCATATATTCACTCATTCAATCTTTATTTTCTTTATTACATTATGTCTACTTTGTTCCTTTTTTCTATCTTGATATCTTTCATTCTAGCTTTCATACCTTCTCTCATTCTACCTTTAGTTTTTTTTTTTACTTACTTTCATATCTTTCTTTCTTGATATCTTACATTCTAGCTTTCATACCTTCTCTCATTCTATCTTTAGTTTCTTTATTACTTTCTTTCTTTCTTGATATCTTTCATTCAAGATTTCATACATTCTCTCATTTTATCTTTAGTTTCTATATTGATTTCTTTCTTTCTTTCTTGATATCTTTCATTCTAGCTTTCATACCTTCTTTCATTCTATCTTTAGTTTCTTCCTTAATTACTTTCGTTCTTTCTTTCTTTCTTTCTTCATATCTCATTCTAGCTCACATACCTTCTCTGATTCTATCTTTAGTTTCTTTACTACTTTCTTTCTTTCTTTCTTTCTTTCTTGATATCTTTCATTCTATCTTTCATACCTTCTCTCTTTTCATCTTTAATTTCGTTATTGAATTCTTTTTTTCTTTCTTTCTTGATATCTTTCCTTCTTGCTTTCATACCTTCTCTCATTCTGTCTTTAGTTTCTTTTTTACTTACTTTCATTTCTTGCTTTCTTGATATCTTACATTCTAGCTTTCATACCTTCTCTCATTCTATCTTTAGTTTCTTTATTACTTTCTTTCTTTCTTGATATCTTTCATTCAAGATTTCATACCTTCTCTCATTTTATCTTTAGTTTCTATATTGATTTCTTTCTTTCTTTCTTGATATCTTTCATTCTAGCTTTCATACCTTCTTTCATTCTATCTTTAGTTTCTTTATTAATTACTTTTGTTCTTTCTTTCTTTCTTTCTTTCTTCATATCTCATTCTAGCTCACATACCTTCTCTGATTCTATCTTTACTTTCTTTACTACTTTCTTTCTTTCTTTCTTTCTTTCTTGATATCTTTCATTCTATCTTTCATACCTTCTCTCTTTTCATCTTTAATTTCTTTATTGATTTCTTTTTTTCTTTCTTTCTTGATATCTTTCATTCTTGCTTTCATACCTTCTCTCATTCTGCCTTTAGTTTCTTTTTTACTTACTTTCATTTCTTGCTTTCTTGATATGTTACATTCTAGCTTTCATACCTTCTCTCATTCTATCTTTAGTTTCTTTATTACTTTCTTTCTTTCTTTCTTTCTTGATATCTTTCATTCTAGCTTTCATACCTTCTTTCATTCTATCTTTAGTTTCTTTATTAATTACTTTTGTTCATTCTTTCTCTCTTTCTTTCTTCATATCTCATTCTAGCTCTCATACCTTCTCTGATTCTATCTTTAGTTTCTTTACTACTTTCTTTCTTTCTCTCTTTATTGATAACTTTCATTCTAGCATTCATATATTCACTCATTCAATCTTTATTTTCTTTATTACATGATTTCTACTTTGTTCCTTTTTTCTTTCTTGATATCTTCTATTCTAGCTTTCATACCTTCTCTCATTCTACCTTTAGTTTGTTTTTTACTTACTTTCATATCTTTCTTTCTTGATATCTTACATTCTAGCTTTCATACCTTCTCTCATTCTATCTTTAGTTTCTTTATTACTTTCTTTATTTCTTGATATCTTTCATTCTATCTTTCATACCTTCTCTCATTCTATCTTTAGTTTCTTTTTTACTTACTTTCATTTCATTCTTTCTTGATATCTTACATTCTAGATTTCATACCTTCTCTCATTCTATCTTTAGTTTCTTTATTACTTTCTTACTTTCTTTCTTGAATTCTTTCATTCTAGCTTTCATACCTTTTCTCTTTCTATCTTTAGTTTCTTTTTTACTTACTTTCATTTCTTTCTTTCTTGATATCTTTCATTCTAGCTTTGATACCTTCTCTCATTCTATCTTTAGTTTCGTTATTAGTTACTTTCTTTCTTTCTTGATATCTTTCATTCAAGATTTCATACCTTCTCTCATTTTATCTTTAGTTTCTATATTGATTTCTTTCTTTCTTTCTTGATATCTTTCATTCTTGCTTTCATACCTTCTCTCATTCTGTCTTTAGTTTCTTTTTTACTTACTTTCATTTCTTGCTTTCTTGATATGTTACATTCTAGCTTTCATACCTTCTCTCATTCTATCTTTAGTTTCTTTATTACTTACTTTCTTTCTTTCTTTCTTGATATCTTTCATTCTAGCTTTCATAACTTCTCATATTTTATCTTTAGTTTCTTTATTACTTTCTTTTTTTCTTTCTTTCTTTCTTGATATCTTTCATTCTAGCTTTCATACCTTCTTTCATTCTATCTTTAGTTTCTTTATTAATTACTTTTGTTCTTTCTTTCTTTCTTTCTTTCTTCATATCTCATTCTAGCTCTCATACCTTCTCTGATTCTATCTTTAGTTTCTTTACTACTTTCTTTCTTTCTTTCTTTCTTTATTGATAACTTTCATTCTAGCATTCATATATTCACTCATTCAATTTTTATTTTCTTTATTACATGATTTCTACTTTGTTCCTTTTTTCTTTCTTGATATCTTCTATTCTAGCTTTCATACCTTCTCTCATTCTACCTTTAGTTTGTTTTTTACTTACTTTCATATCTTTCTTTCTTGATATCTTACATTCTAGCTTTCATACCTTCTCTCATTCTATCTTTAGTTTCTTTATTACTTTCTTTATTTCTTGATATCTTTCATTCTATCTTTCATACCTTCTCTCGTTCTATCTTTAGTTTCTTTATTACTTTCTTTCTTTCTTTCTTGATATCTCTCATTCTAGCTTTCATACCTTCTCTCATTCTATCTTTAGTTTCTTTATTACTTTCTTTATTTCTTGATATCTTTCATTCTATCTTTCATACCTCCTCTCGATCTATCTTTAGTTTCTTTATTACTTTCTTTCTTTCTTTCTTGATATCTTTCATTCTAGCTTTCATACCTTCTCTCAGTCTATCTTTAGTTTCTTTTTTACTTACTTTCATTTCTTTCTTTCTTGATATCTTTCATTCTAGCTTTCATACCTTCTTTCATTCTATCTTTAGTTTCTTCATTAATTACTTTCGTTCTTTCTTTCTTTCTTTCTTTCTTCATATCTCATTCTAGCTCACATACCTTCTCTGATTCTATCTTTAGTTTCTTTACTACTTTCTTTCTTTTTTTCTTTCTTGATATCTTTCATTCTATCTTTGATACCTTCTCTCTTTTCATCTTTAATTTCTTTATTGATTTCTTTTTTTCTTTCTTTCTTGATATCTTTCATTCTTGCTTTCATACCTTCTCTCATTCTGTCTTTAGTTTCTTTTTTACTTACTTTCATTTCTTGCTTTCTTGATATGTTACATTCTAGCTTTCATACCTTCTCTCATTCTATCTTTAGTTTCTTTATTACTTTCTTTCTTTCTTTCTTTCTTTCTTCATATCTTTCATTCTAGCTTTCATACCTTCTTTCATTCTTTCTTTAGTTTCTTTATTAATTACTTTTGTTCTTTCTTTCTTTCTTTCTTTCTTTCTTCATATCTCATTCTAGCTCTCATACCTTCTCTGATTCTATCTTTAGTTTCTTTTTTACTTACTTTCATTTCTTGCTTTCTTGATATCTTTCATTCTAGCTTTAATACCTTCTCTCATTCTATCTTTAGTTTCGTTATTAGTTACTTTCTTTCTTTCTTTATATGTTTCATTCTAGCTTTCATACCTTCTCTCATTCTATCTTTAGTTTCTTTTTTATTTACTTTCATTTCTTCCTTTCTTGATATGTTACATTCTAGCTTTCATACCTTCTCTCATTCTATCTTTAGTTTCTTTTTTACTTTCTTTCTTTCTTTCTTTCTTTCTTGATATCTTTCATTCTAGCTTTCATACCTTCTTTCATTCTATCTTTGGTTTCTTTATTAATTACTTTTGTTCTTTCTTTCTTTCTTTCTTTCTTCATATCTCATTCTAGCTCTCATACCTTCTCTGATTCTATCTTTAGTTTCTTTACAACTTTCTTTCTTTCTTTCTTTATTGATATCTTTCATTGTAGCATTCATATATTCACTCATTCAATCTTTATTTTCTTTATTACATTATGTCTACTTTGTTCCTTTTTTCTATCTTGATATCTTTCATTCTAGCTTTCATACCTTCTCTCATTCTACCTTTAGTTTTTTTTTTTACTTACTTTCATATCTTTCTTTCTTGATATCTTACATTCTAGCTTTCATACCTTCTCTCATTCTATCTTTAGTTTCTTTATTACTTTCTTTCTTTCTTGATATCTTTCATTCAAGATTTCATACATTCTCTCATTTTATCTTTAGTTTCTATATTGATTTCTTTCTTTATTTCTTGATATCTTTCATTCTAGCTTTCATACCTTCTTTCATTCTATCTTTAGTTTCTTCCTTAATTACTTTCGTTCTTTCTTTCTTTCTTTCTTCATATCTCATTCTAGCTCACATACCTTCTCTGATTCTATCTATAGTTTCTTTACTACTTTCTTTCTTTCTTTCTTTCTTGATATCTTTCATTCTTGCTTTCATACCTTCTCTCATTCTGTCTTTAGTTTCTTTTTTACTTACTTTCATTTCTTTCTTTCTTGATATCTTACATTCTAGCTTTCATACCTTCTCTCATTCTATCTTTAGTTTCTTTATTACTTTCTTTCTTTCTTGATATCTTTCATTCAAGATTTCATACCTTCTCTCATTTTATCTTTAGTTTCTATATTGATTTCTTTCTTTCTTTCTTGATATCTTTCATTCTAGCTTTCATACCTTCTTTCATTCTATCTTTAGTTTCTTTATTAATTACTTTTGTTCTTTCTTTCTTTCTTTCTTTCTTCATATCTCATTCTAGCTCACATACCTTCTCTGATTCTATCTTTACTTTCTTTACTACTTTCTTTCTTTCTTTCTTTCTTTCTTGATATCTTTCATTCTATCTTTCATACCTTCTCTCTTTTCATCTTTAATTTCTTTATTGATTTCTTTTTTTCTTTCTTTCTTGATATCTTTCATTCTTGCTTTCATACCTTCTCTCATTCTGCCTTTAGTTTCTTTTTTACTTACTTTCATTTCTTGCTTTCTTGATATGTTACATTCTAGCTTTCATACCTTCTCTCATTCTATCTTTAGTTTCTTTATTACTTTCTTTCTTTCTTTCTTTCTTGATATCTTTCATTCTAGCTTTCATACCTTCTTTCATTCTATCTTTAGTTTCTTTATTAATTACTTTTGTTCTTTCTTTCTCTCTTTCTTTCTTCATATCTCATTCTAGCTCTCATACCTTCTCTGATTCTATCTTTAGTTTCTTTACTACTTTCTTTCTTTCTCTCTTTATTGATAACTTTCATTCTAGCATTCATATATTCACTCATTCAATCTTTATTTTCTTTATTACATGATTTCTACTTTGTTCCTTTTTTCTTTCTTGATATCTTCTATTCTAGCTTTCATACCTTCTCTCATTCTACCTTTAGTTTGTTTTTTACTTACTTTCATATCTTTCTTTCTTGATATCTTACATTCTAGCTTTCATACCTTCTCTCATTCTATCTTTAGTTTCTTTATTACTTTCTTTATTTCTTGATATCTTTCATTCTATCTTTCATACCTTCTCTCATTCTATCTTTAGTTTCTTTTTTAATTACTTTCATTTCATTCTTTCTTGATATCTTACATTCTAGATTTCATACCTTCTCTCATTCTATCTTTAGTTTCTTTATTACTTTCTTACTTTCTTTCTTGAATTCTTTCATTCTAGCTTTCATACCTTTTCTCTTTCTATCTTTAGTTTCTTTTTTACTTACTTTCATTTCTTTCTTTCTTGATATCTTTCATTCTAGCTTTGATACCTTCTCTCATTCTATCTTTAGTTTCGTTATTAGTTACTTTCTTTCTTTCTTGATATCTTTCATTCAAGATTTCATACCTTCTCTCATTTTATCTTTAGTTTCTATATTGATTTCTTTCTTTCTTTCTTGATATCTTTCATTCTTGCTTTCATACCTTCTCTCATTCTGTCTTTAGTTTCTTTTTTACTTACTTTCATTTCTTGCTTTCTTGATATGTTACATTCTAGCTTTCATACCTTCTCTCATTCTATCTTTAGTTTCTTTATTACTTACTTTCATATCTTTCTTTCTTGATATCTTACATTCTAGCTTTCATACCTTCTCTCATTCTATCTTTAGTTTCTTTATTACTTTCTTTATTTCTTGATATCTTTCATTCTATCTTTCATACCTTCTCTCGTTCTATCTTTAGTTTCGTTATTAGTTACTTTCTTTCTTTCTTGATATCTTTCATTCTAGCTTTCATACCTTCTCTCATTCTATCTTTAGTTTCTTTTTTACTTACTTTCATTTCTTTCTTTCTTGATATCTTTCGTTCTAGCTTTAATACCTTCTCTCATTCTATCTTTAGTTTCGTTATTAGTTACTTTCTTTATTTCTTGATATCTTTCATTCAAGATTTCATACCTTCTCTCATTTTATCTTTAGTTTCTATATTGATTTCTTTCTCTCTTTCTTGATATCTTTCATTCTAGCTTTAATAACTTCTTTCATTCTATCTTTAGTTTCTTCATTAATTACTTTCGTTCTTTCTTTCTTTCTTTCTTGATATCTTTCATTCTATCTTTCATACCTTCTCTCTTTTCATCTTTAATTTCTTTATTGATTTCTTTTTTTCTTTCTTTCTTGATATCTTTCATTCTTGCTTTCATACCTTCTCTCATTCTATCTTTAGTTTCTTTTTTACTTACTTTCATTTCTTGCTTTCTTGATATCTTACATTCTAGCTTTCATACCTTCTCTCATTCTATCTTTAGTTTCTTTATTACTTTCTTTCTTTCTTTCTCGATATCTTTCATTCTAGCTTTCATACCTCCTTTCATTCTATCTTTAGTTTCTTTATTAAGTACTATCGTTCTTTCTTTCTTTCTTTCTTCATATCTCATTCTAGCTCTCATACCTTCTCTGATTCTATCTTTAGTTTCGTGACTTTTTTCTTTCTTTATTTCTTTCTTTCTTTTTTGATAACTTTCATTCTAGCATTCATATCTTCACTCATTCAATCTTTATTTTCTTTATTACATTATTTCTACTTTGTTCCTTTTTTCTTTCTTGATATCTTTCATTCTAGCTTTCATACCTTCTCTCATTCTATCTTTAGTTTCTTTTTTACTTACTTTCATTTCATTCTTTCTTGATATCTTACATTCTAGATTTCATACCTTCTCTCATTCTATCTTTAGTTTCTTTATTACTTTCTTACTTTCTTTCTTGATATCTTTCATTCTAGCTTTCATACCTTCTCTCATTCTATCTTTAGTTTCTTTTTTACTTACTTTCATTTCTTTCTTTCTTGATATCTTTCATTCTAGCTTTAATACCTTCTCTCATTCTATCTTTAGTTTCGTTATTAGTTTCTTTCTTTCTTGATATCTTTCATTCAAGATTTCACACCTTCTCTCATTTTATCTTTATTTTCTATATTGATTTCTTTCTTTCTTTCTTGATATCTTTCATTCTAGCTTTCATACCTTCTTTCATTCTATCTTTAGTTTCTTTATTAATTACTTTTGTTCTTTCTTTCTTTCTTTCTTTCTTCATATCTCATTCTAGCTCACATACCTTCTCTGATTCTATCTTTAGTTTCTTTACTACTTTCTTTCTTTCTTTCTTTCTTACTTGATATCTTTCATTCTATCTTTCATACCTTCTCTCTTTTCATCTTTAATTTCTTTATTGATTTCTTTTTTTCTTTCTTTCTTGATATCTTTCATTCTTGCTTTCATACCATCTCTCATTCTGTCTTTAGTTTCTTTTTTACTTACTTTCATTTCTTGCTTTCTTGATATGTTACATTCTAGCTTTCATACCTTCTCTCGTTCTATCTTTAGTTTCTTTATTACTTTCTTTCTTTCTTTCTTGATATCTCTCATTCTAGCTTTCTTACCTTCTCTCATTCTATCTTTAGTTTCTTTATTACTTTCTTTATTTATGGATATCTTTCATTCTATCTTTCATACCTCCTCTCGATCTATCTTTAGTTTCTTTATTACTTTCTTTCTTTCTTTCTTGATATCTTTCATTCTAGCTTTCATACCTTCTCTCATTCTATCTTTAGTTTCTTTTTTACTTACTTTCATTTCTTTCTTTCTTGATATCTTTCATTCTAGCTTTCATACCTTCTTTCATTCTATCTTTAGTTTCTTCATTAATTACTTTCGTTCTTTCTTTCTTTCTTTCTTTCTTCACATCTCATTCTAGCTCACATACCTTCTCTGATTCTATCTTTAGTTTCTTTACTACTTTCTTTCTTTTTTTCTTTCTTGATATCTTTCATTCTATCTTTGATACCTTCTCTCTTTTCATCTTTAATTTCTTTATTGATTTCTTTTTTTCTTTCTTTCTTGATATATTTCATTCTTGCTTTCATACCTTCTCTCATTCTGTCTTTAGTTTCTTTTTTACTTACTTTCATTTCTTGCTTTCTTGATATGTTACATTCTAGCTTTCATACCTTCTCTCATTCTATCTTTAGTTTCTTTATTACTTTCTTTCTTTCTTTCTTTCTTTCTTCATATCTTTCATTCTAGCTTTCATACCTTCTTTCATTCTTTCTTTAGTTTCTTTATTAATTATTTTTGTTCTTTCTTTCTTTCTTTCTTTCTTTCTTCATATCTCATTCTAGCTCTCATACCTTCTCTCATTCTATCTTTAGTTTGTTTTTTACTTACTTTCATTTCTTGCTTTCTTGATATCTTTCATTCTAGCTTTAATACCTTCTCTCATTCTATCTTTAGTTTCGTTATTAGTTACTTTCTTTCTTTCTTGATATCTTTCATTCTAGCTTTCATACCTTCTCTCATTCTATCTTTAGTTTCTTTTTTATTTACTTTCATTTCTTCCTTTCTTGATATGTTACATTCTAGCTTTCATACCTTCTCTCATTCTATCTTTAGTTTCTTTATTACTTTCTTTCTTTCTTTCTTTCTTTCTTGATATCTTTCATTCTAGCTTTCATACCTTCTTTCATTCTATCTTTAGTTTCTTTATTAATTACTTTTGTTCTTTCTTTCTTTCTTTCTTTCTTCATATCTCATTCTAGCTCTCATACCTTCTCTGATTCTATCTTTAGTTTCTTTACTACTTTCTTTCATTCTTTCTTTCTTTATTGATAACTTTCATTGTAGGATTCATATCTTCACTCATTCAATCTTTATTTTCTTTATTACATTATGTCTACTTTGTTCCTTTTTTCTATCTTGATATCTTTCATTCTAGCTTTCATACCTTCTCTCATTCTACCTTTAGTTTTTTTTTACTTACTTTCATATCTTTCTTTCTTGATATCTTACATTCTAGCTTTCATACCTTCTCTCATTCTATCTTTAGTTTCTTTATTACTTTCTTTATTTCTTGATATCTTTCATTCTATCTTTCATACCTTCTCTCGTTCTATCTTTAGTTTTGTTATTAGTTACTTTCTTTCTTTTTTGATATCTTTCATTCTAGCTTTCATACCTTCTCTCATTCTATCTTTAGTTTCTTTTTTACTTACTTTCATTTCTTTCATTCTTGATATCTTTCATTCTAGCTTTAATACCTTCTCTCATTCTATCTTTAGTTTCGTTATTAGTTACTTTCTTTATTTCTTGATATCTTTCATTCAAGATTTCATAACTTCTCTCATTTTATCTTTAGTTTCTATATTGATTTCTTTCTCACTTTCTTGATATCTTTCATTCTAGCTTTAATAACTTCTTTCATTCTATCTTTAGTTTCTTTATTAATTACTTTCTTTCTTTCTTTCTTTCTTTCTTCATATCTCATTCTAGCTCACATACCTTCTCTGATTCTATCTTTAGTTTCTTTACTACTTTCTTTCTTTCTTTCTTTCTTTCTTGATATCTTTCATTCTATCTTTCATACCTTCTCTCTTTTCATCTTTAATTTCTTTTTTACTTACTTTCATTTCTTGCTTTCTTGATATGTTACATTCTATCTTTCATACCTTCTCTCATTCTATCTTTAGTTTCTTTATTACTTTCTTTCTTTCTTTCTTGATATCTTTCATTCTAGCTTTCATACCTTCTTTCATTCTATCTTTAGTTTCTTTATTAAGTACTTTCGTTCTTTCTTTCTTTCTTTCTTCATATCTCATTCTAGCTCTCATACCTTCTCTGATTCTATCTTTAGTTTCATGACTTTTTTCTTTCTTTCTTTCTTTCTTGATATCTTTCATTCTATCTTTGATACCTTCTCTCTTTTCATCTTTAATTTCTTTATTGATTTCTTTTTTTCTTTCTTTCTTGATATATTTCATTCTTGCTTTCATACCTTCTCTCATTCTGTCTTTAGTTTCTTTTTTACTTACTTTCATTTCTTGCTTTCTTGATATGTTACATTCTAGCTTTCATACCTTCTCTCATTCTATCTTTAGTTTCTTTATTACTTTCTTTCTTTCTTTCTT
This sequence comes from Intellagama lesueurii, assembly GCA_037013535.1. NCBI lineage: Eukaryota > Metazoa > Chordata > Lepidosauria > Squamata > Agamidae > Intellagama > Intellagama lesueurii. Next base: position 96,416,870 of record JBAJHW010000002.1, read on the forward strand.
TCTTTCTTCATATCTTTCATTCTAGCTTTCATACCTTCTTTCATTCTTTCTTTAGTTTCTTTATTAATTATTTTTGTTCTTTCTTTCTTTCTTTCTTTCTTTCTTCATATCTCATTCTAGCTCTCATACCTTCTCTCATTCTATCTTTAGTTTGTTTTTTACTTACTTTCATTTCTTGCTTTCTTGATATCTTTCATTCTAGCTTTAATACCTTCTCTCATTCTATCTTTAGTTTCGTTATTAGTTACTTTCTTTCTTTCTTGATATCTTTCATTCTAGCTTTCATACCTTCTCTCATTCTGTCTTTAGTTTCTTTTTTACTTACTTTCATATCTTTCTTTCTTGATATCTTACATTCTAGCTTTCATACCTTCTCTCATTCTATCTTTAGTTTCTTTATTACTTTCTTTCTTTCTTGATATCTTTCATTCAAGATTTCATACATTCTCTCATTTTATCTTTAGTTTCTATATTGATTTCTTTCTTTCTTTCTTGATATCTTTCATTCTAGCTTTCATACCTTCTTTCATTCTATCTTTAGTTTCTTCCTTAATTACTTTCGTTCTTTCTTTCTTTCTTTCTTCATATCTCATTCTAGCTCACATACCTTCTCTGATTCTATCTATAGTTTCTTTACTACTTTCTTTCTTTCTTTCTTTCTTTCTTTCTTGATATCTTTCATTCTATCTTTCATACCTTCTCTCTTTTCATCTTTAATTTCTTTATTGATTCCTTTTTTTCATTCTTTCTTGATATCTTTCATTCTTGCTTTCATACCTTCTCTCATTCTATCTTTAGTTTCTTTTTTACTTACTTTCATTTCTTTCTTTCTTGATATCTTTCATTCTAGCTTTAATACCTTCTCTCATTCTATCTTTAGTTTCGTTATTAGTTACATTTTTTCTTTCTTGATATCTTTCATTCTAGCTTTCATACCTTCTCTCATTCTATCTTTAGTTTCTTTTTTATTTACTTTCATTTCTTCCTTTCTTGATATCTTTCATTCTAGCTTTCATACCTTCTTTCATTGTATCTTTAGTTCCTTTATTAATTACTTTTGTTCTTTCTTTCTTTCTTTCTTTCTTCATATCTCATTCTAGCTCTCATACCTTCTCTGATTCTATCTTTAGTTTCTTTACAACTTTCTTTCTTTCTTTATTGATAACTTTCATTGTAGCGTTCATATATTCACTCATTCAATCTTTATTTTCTTTATTACATTATGTCTATTTTGTTCCTTTTTTCTATCTTGATATCTTTCATTCTAGCATTCATACCTTCTCTCATTCTACCTTTAGTTTTTTTTTACTTACTTTCATATCTTTCTTTCTTGATATCTTACATTCTAGCTTTCATACCTTCTCTCATTCTATCTTTAGTTTCTTTATTACTTTCTTTATTTCTTGATATCTTTCATTCTATCTTTCATACCTTCTCTCGTTCTATCTTTAGTTTCGTTATTAGTTACTTTCTTTATTTCTTGATATCTTTCATTCTAGCTTTCATACCTTCTCTCATTCTATCTTTAGTTTCTTTTTTACTTACTTTCATTTCTTTCTTTCTTGATATCTTTCGTTCTAGCTTTAATACCTTCTCTCATTCTATCTTTAGTTTCGTTATTAGTTACTTTCTTTATTTCTTGATATCTTTCATTCAAGATTTCATACCTTCTCTCATTTTATCTTTAGTTTCTATATTGATTTCTTTCTCTCTTTCTTGATATCTTTCATTCTAGCTTTAATAACTTCTTTCATTCAATCTTTAGTTTCTTCATTAATTACTTTCGTTCTTTCTTTCTTTCTTTCTTGATATCTTTCATTCTATCTTTCATACCTTCTCTCTTTTCATCTTTAATTTCTTTATTGATTTCTTTTTTTCTTTCTTTCTTGATATCTTTCATTCTTGCTTTCATACCTTCTCTCATTCTATCTTTAGTTTCTTTTTTACTTACTTTCATTTCTTGCTTTCTTGATATGTTACATTCTAGCTTTCATACCTTCTCTCATTCTATCTTTAGTTTCTTTATTACTTTCTTTCTTTCTTTCTCGATATCTTTCATTCTAGCTTTCATACCTCCTTTCATTCTATCTTTAGTTTCTTTATTAAGTACTATCGTTCTTTCTTTCTTTCTTTCTTCATATCTCATTCTAGCTCTCATACCTTCTCTGATTCTATCTTTAGTTTCATGACTTTTTTCTTTCTTTATTTCTTTCTTTCTTTTTTGATAACTTTCATTCTAGCATTCATATCTTCACTCATTCAATCTTTATTTTCTTTATTACATTATTTCTACTTTGTTCCTTTTTTCTTTCTTGATATCTTTCATTCTGGCTTTCATACCTTCTCTCATTCTATCTTTAGTTTCTTTTTTACTTACTTTCATTTCATTCTTTCTTGATATCTTACATTCTAGATTTCATACCTTCTCTCATTCTATCTTTAGTTTCTTTATTACTTTCTTACTTTCTTTCTTGATATCTTTCATTCTAGCTTTCATACCTTCTCTCATTCTATCTTTAGTTTCTTTTTTACTTACTTTCATTTCTTTCTTTCTTGATATCTTTCATTCTAGCTTTAATACCTTCTCTCATTCTATCTTTAGTTTCGTTATTAGTTTCTTTCTTTCTTGATATCTTTCATTCAAGATTTCACACCTTCTCTCATTTTATCTTTATTTTCTATATTGATTTCTTTCTTTCTTTCTTGATATCTTTCATTCTAGCTTTCATACCTTCTTTCATTCTATCTTTAGTTTCTTTATTAATTACTTTTGTTCTTTCTTTCTTTCTTTCTTTCTTCATATCTCATTCTAGCTCACATACCTTCTCTGATTCTATCTTTAGTTTCTTTACTACTTTCTTTCTTTCTTTCTTACTTGATATCTTTCATTCTATCTTTCATACCTTCTCTCTTTTCATCTTTAATTTCTTTATTGATTTCTTTTTTTCTTTCTTTCTTGATATCTTTCATTCTTGCTTTCATACCATCTCTCATTCTGTCTTTAGTTTCTTTTTTACTTACTTTCATTTCTTGCTTTCTTGATATGTTACATTCTAGCTTTCATACCTTCTCTCGTTCTATCTTTAGTTTCTTTATTACTTTCTTTCTTTCTTTCTTGATATCTCTCATTCTAGCTTTCATACCTTCTCTCATTCTATCTTTAGTTTCTTTATTACTTTCTTTATTTATTGATATCTTTCATTCTATCTTTCATACCTCCTCTCGATCTATCTTTAGTTTCTTTATTACTTTCTTTCTTTCTTTCTTGATATCTTTCATTCTAGCTTTCATACCTTCTCTCATTCTATCTTTAGTTTCTTTTTTACTTACTTTCATTTCTTTCTTTCTTGATATCTTTCATTCTAGCTTTCATACCTTCTTTCATTCTATCTTTAGTTTCTTCATTAATTACTTTCGTTCTTTCTTTCTTTCTTTCTTTCTTCACATCTCATTCTAGCTCACATACCTTCTCTGATTCTATCTTTAGTTTCTTTACTACTTTCTTTCTTTTTTTCTTTCTTGATATCTTTCATTCTATCTTTGATACCTTCTCTCTTTTCATCTTTAATTTCTTTATTGATTTCTTTTTTTCTTTCTTTCTTGATATATTTCATTCTTGCTTTCATACCTTCTCTCATTCTGTCTTTAGTTTCTTTTTTACTTACTTTCATTTCTTGCTTTCTTGATATGTTACATTCTAGCTTTCATACCTTCTCTCATTCTATCTTTAGTTTCTTTATTACTTTCTTTCTTTCTTTCTTTCTTTCTTCATATCTTTCATTCTAGCTTTCATACCTTCTTTCATTCTTTCTTTAGTTTCTTTATTAATTACTTTTGTTCTTTCTTTCTTTCTTTCTTCATATCTCATTCTAGCTCTCATACCTTCTCTAATTCTATCTTTAGTTTCTTTACTACTTTCTTTCTTTCTTTCTTTATTGATAACTTTCATTCTAGCATTCATATATTCACTCATTTAATCTTTATTTTCTTTATTACATGATTTCTACTTTGTTCCTTTTTTCTTTCTTGATATCTTTCATTCTAGCTTTCATACCTTCTCTCATTCTACCTTTAGTTTGTTTTTTACTTACTTTCATATCTTTATTTCTTGATATCTTACATTCTAGGTTTCATACATTCTCTCATTCTATCTTTAGTTTCTTTATTACTTTCTTTATTTCTTGAAATCTTTCATTCTATCTTTCATACCTTCTCTCGTTCTATCTTTAGTTTCTTTATTACTTTCTTTCTTTCTTTCTTGATATCTTTCATTCTAGCTTTCATACCTTCTCTCATTCTATCTTTACTTTCTTTATTACTTTCTTTATTTCTTGATATCTTTCATTCTATCTTTCATACCTTCTCTCATTCTATCTTTAGTTTCTTTATTACTTTCTTTCTTTCTTTCTTGATATCTTTCATTCTAGCTTTCATACCTTCTCTCATTCTATCTTTACTTTCTTTTTAACTTTTTTTCATTTCTTTCTTTTTTGATATCTTTCATTCTACTTTAATACCTTCTCTCATTCTATCTTTAGTTTCTTTATTAGTTACTTTCTTTCTTTCTTGATATCTTTCATTCAAGATTTCATACATTCTCTCATTTTATCTTTAGTTTCTATATTGATTTCTTTCTTTCTTTCTTGATATCTTTCATTCTAGCTTTCATACCTTCTTTCATTCTATCTTTAGTTTCTTCCTTAATTACTTTCGTTCTTTCTTTCTTTCTTTCTTCATATCTCATTCTAGCTCACATACCTTCTCTGATTCTATCTATAGTTTCTTTACTACTTTCTTTCTTTCTTTCTTTCTTGATATTTTTCATTCTATCTTTCATACCTTCTCTCTTTTCATCTTTAATTTCTTTATTGATTTCTTTTTTTCTTTCTTTCTTGATATCTTTCATTCTTGCTTTCATACCTTCTCTCATTCTATCTTTAGTTTATTTTTAATTAATTTCATTTCTTGCTTTCTTGATATCTTTCATTCTAGCTTTAATACCTTCTCTCATTCTATCTTTAGTTTCGTTATTAGTTACTTTCTTTCTTTCTTGATATCTTTCATTCTAGCTTTCATACCTTCTCTCATTCTATCTTCAGTTTCTTTTTTATTTACTTTCATTTCTTCCTTTCTTGATATGTTACATTCTAGCTTTCTTACCTTCTCTCATTCTATCTTTAGTTTCTTTATTACTTTCTTTCTTTCTTTCTTTCTTTCTTGATATCTTTCATTCTAGCTTTCATACCTTCTTTCATTCTATCTTTAGTTTCTTTATTAATTACTTTTGTTCTTTCTTTCTTTCTTTCTTTCTTCATATCTCATTCTAGCTCTCATACCTTCTCTGATTCTATCTTTAGTTTCTTTACAACTTTCTTTCTTTCTTTCTTTCTTTATTGATAACTTTCATTGTAGCATTCATATATTCACTCATTCAATCTTTATTTTCTTTATTACATTATGTCTACTTTGTTCCTTTTTTCTATCTTGATATCTTTCATTCTAGCTTTCATACCTTCTCTCATTCTACCTTTAGTTTTTTTTTTACTTACTTTCATATCTTTCTTTCTTGATATCTTACATTCTAGCTTTCATACCTTCTCTCATTCTATCTTTAGTTTCTTTATTACTTTCTTTATTTCTTGATATCTTTCATTCTATCTTTCATACCTTCTCTCGTTCTATCTTTAGTTTTGTTATTAGTTACTTTCTTTCTTTTTTGATATCTTTCAATCTAGCTTTCATACCTTCTCTCATTCTATCTTTAGTTTCTTTTTTACTAACTTTCATTTCTTTCATTCTTGATATCTTTCATTCTAGCTTTAATACCTTCTCTCATTCTATCTTTAGTTTCGTTATTAGTTACTTTCTTTATTTCTTGATATCTTTCATTCAAGATTTCATACATTCTCTCATTTTATCTTTAGTTTCTATATTGATTTCTTTCTCACTTTCTTGATATCTTTCATTCTAGCTTTAATAACTTCTTTCATTCTATCTTTAGTTTCTTCATTAATTACTTTCGTTCTTTCTTTCTTTCTTTCTTCATATCTCATTCTAGCTCACATACCTTCTCTGATTCTATCTTTAGTTTCTTTACTACTTTCTTTCTTTCTTTCTTTCTTTCTTGATATCTTTCATTCTATCTTTCATACCTTCTCTCTTTTCATCTTTAATTTCTTTATTGATTTCTTTTTTTCTTTCTTTCTTGATATCTTTCATTCTTGCTTTCATACCTTCTCTCATTCTATCTTTAGTTTCTTTTTTACTTACTTTCATTTCTTGCTTTCTTGATATGTTACATTCTAGCTTTCATACCTTCTCTCATTCTATCTTTAGTTTCTTTATTATCTTTCTTTCTTTCTTGATATCTTTCATTCTAGCTTTCATACCTTCTTTCATTCTATCTTTAGTTTCTTTATTAAGTACTTTCGTTCTTTCTTTCTTTCTTTCTTCATATCTCATTCTAGCTCTCATACCTTCTATGATTCTATCTTTAGTTTCATGACTTTTTTCTTTCTTTCTTTCTTTCTTTCTTTTTTGATAACTTTCATTCTAGCATTCATATCTTCACTCATTCAATCTTTATTTTCTTTATTACATTATTTCTACTTTGTTCCTTTTTTCTTTCTTGATATCTTTCATTCTATCTTTCATACCTTCTCTCATTCTATCTTTAGTTTCTTTTTTACTTACTTTCATTTCATTCTTTCTTGATATCTTACATTCTAGATTTCATACCTTCTCTCGTTCTATCTTTAGTTTCTTTATTACTTTCTTTCTTTCTTTCTTGATATCTTTCATTCTAGCTTTCATACCTTCTCTCATTCTATCTTTAGTTTCTTTTTTACTTACTTTCATTTCTTTCTTTCTTGATATCTTTCATTCTAGCTTTAATACCTTCTCTCATTCTATCTTTAGTTTCGTTATTAGTTACTTTCTTTCTTTCTTGATATCTTTCATTCAAGATTTCATACCTTCTCTCATTTTATCTTTAGTTTCTATATTGATTTCTTTCTTTCTTTCTTGATATCTTTCATTCTAGCTTTCATACCTTCTTTCATTCTATCTTTAGTTTCTTTATTAATTACTTTTGTTCTTTCTTTCTTTCTTTCTTTCTTCATATCTCATTCTAGCTCACATACCTTCTCTGATTCTATCTTTAGTTTCTTTACTACTTTCTTTCTTTCTTTCTTTCTTTCTTGATATCTTTCATTCTATCTTTCATACCTTCTCTCTTTTCATCTTTAATTTCTTTATTGATTTCTTTTTTTCTTTCTTTCTTGATATCTTTCATTCTTGCTTTCATACCTTCTCTCATTCTGTCTTTAGTTTCTTTTTTACTTACTTTCATTTCTTGCTTTCTTGATATGTTACATTCTAGCTTTCATACCTTCTCTCATTCTATCTTTAGTTTCTTTATTACTTACTTTCTTTCTTTCTTTCTTGATATCTTTCATTCTAGCTTTCATAACTTCTCATATTCTATCTTTAGTTTCTTTATTACTTTCTTTTTTTCTTTCTTTCTTTCTTGATATCTTTCATTCTAGCTTTCATACCTTCTTTCATTCTATCTTTAGTTTCTTTATTAATTACTTTTGTTCTTTCTTTCTTTCTTTCTTTCTTCATATCTCATTCTAGCTCTCATACCTTCTCTGATTCTATCTTTAGTTTCTTTACTACTTTCTTTCTTTCTTTCTTTCTTTATTGATAACTTTCATTCTAGCATTCATATATTCACTCATTCAATCTTTATTTTCTTTATTACATGATTTCTACTTTGTTCCTTTTTTCTTTCTTGATATCTTCTATTCTAGCTTTCATACCTTCTCTCATTCTACCTTTAGTTTGTTTTTTACTTACTTTCATATCTTTCTTTCTTGATATCTTACATTCTAGCTTTCATACCTTCTCTCATTCTATCTTTAGTTTCTTTATTACTTTCTTTATTTCTTGATATATTTCATTCTATCTTTCATACCTCCTCTCGATCTATCTTTAGTTTCTTTATTACTTTCTTTCTTTCTTTCTTGATATCTTTCATTATAGCTTTCATACCTTCTCTCATTCTATCTTTAGTTTCTTTTTTACTTACTTTCATTTCTTTCTATCTTGATATCTTTCATTCTAGCTTTAATACCTTCTTTCATTCTATCTTTAGTTTCTTCATTAATTACTTTCGTTCTTTCTTTCTTTCTTTCTTTCTTCATATCTCATTCTAGCTCACATACCTTCTCTGATTCTATCTTTAGTTTCTTTACTACTTTCTTTCTTTTTTTCTTTCTTGATATCTTTCATTCTATCTTTGATACCTTCTCTCTTTTCATCTTTAATTTCTTTATTGATTTCTTTTTTTCTTTCTTTCTTGATATCTTTCATTCTTGCTTTCATACCTTCTCTCATTCTATCTTTAGTTTCTTTTTTACTTACTTTCATTTCTTTCTTTCTTGATATCTTTCATTCTAGCTTTAATACTTTCTCTCATTCTATCTTTATTCGTTATTAGTTACTTTCTTTCTTTCTTGATTTCTTTCATTCAAGATTTCATACCTTCTCTCATTTTATCTTTAGTTTCTATATTGATTTCTTTCTTTCTTTCTTGATATCTTTCATTCCAGCTTTCATACCTTCTTTCATTCTATCTTTAGTTTCTTTATTAATTACTTTTGTTCTTTCTTTCTTTCTTTCTTTCTTCATATCTCATTCTAGCTCACATACCTTCTCTGATTCTATCTTTAGTTTCTTTACTACTTTCTTTCTTTCTTTCTTTCTTTCTTGATATCTTTCATTCTATCTTTCATACCTTCTCTCTTTTCATCTTTAATTTCTTTATTGATTTCTTTTTTCTTTCTTTCTTGATATCTTTCATTCTTGCTTTCATACCTTCTCTCATTCTGTCTTTAGTTTCTTTTTTCTTACTTTCATTTCTTGCTTTCTTGATATGTTACATTCTAGCTTTCATACCTTCTCTCATTCTATCTTTAGTTTCTTTATTACTTTCTTTTTTTCTTTCTTTCTTTCTTCATATCTTTCATTCTAGCTTTCATACCTTCTTTCATTCTATCTTTAGTTTCTTTATTAATTACTTTTGTTCTTTCTTTCTTTCTTTCTTTCTTCATATCTCATTCTAGCTCTCATACCTTCTCTGATTCTATCTTTAGTTTCTTTACTACTTTCTTTCTTTCTTTCTTTCTTTCTTTATTGATAACTTTCATTCTAGCATTCATATATTCACTCATTCAATCTTTATTATCTTTATTACATGATTTCTACTTTGTTCCTTTTTTCTTTCTAGATATCTTCTATTCTAGCTTTCATACCTTCTCTCATTCTACCTTTAGTTTGTTTTTTACTTACTTTCATATCTTTCTTTCTTGATATCTTACATTCTAGCTTTCATACCTTCTCTCATTCTATCTTTAGTTTCGTTATTAGTTACTTTCTTTATTTCTTGATATCTTTCATTCAAGATTTCATACCTTCTCTCATTTTATCTTTAGTTTCTATATTGATTTCTTTCTCACTTTCTTGATATCTTTCATTCTAGCTTTAATAACTTCTTTCATTCTATCTTTAGTTTCTTCATTAATTACTTTCGTTCTTTCTTTCTTTCTTCATATCTCATTCTAGCTCACATACCTTCTCTGATTCTATCTTTAGTTTCTTTACTACTTTCTTTTTTTCTTTCTTTCTTTCTTGATATCTTTCATTCTATCATTCATACCTTCTCTCTTTTCATCTTTAATTTCTTTATTGATTTCTTTTTTTCTTTCTTTCTTGATATCTTTCATTCTTGCTTTCATACCTTCTCTCATTCTATCTTTAGTTTCTTTTTTACTTACTTTCATTTCTTGCTTTCTTGATATGTTACATTCTAGCTTTCATACCTTCTCTCATTCTATCTTTAGTTTCTTTATTACTTTCTTTCTTTCTTTCTTTCTTGATATCTTTCATTCTAGCTTTCATACCTTCTCTCATTCTATCTTTAGTTTCTTTTATACTTACTTTCATTTCTTTCTTTCTTGATATCTTTCATTCTAGCTTTAATACTTTCTCTCCTTCTATCTTTATTCGTTATTAGTTACTTTCTTTCTTTCTTGATTTCTTTCATTCAAGATTTCATACCTTCTCTCATTTTATCTTTAGTTTCTATATTGATTTCTTTCTTTCTTTCTTGATATCTTTCATTCCAGCTTTCATACCTTCTTTCATTCTATCTTTAGTTTCTTTATTAATTACTTTTGTTCTTTCTTTCTTTCTTTCTTTCTTCATATCTCATTCTAGCTCACATACATTCTCTGATTCTATCTTTAGTTTCTTTACTACTTTCTTTCTTTCTTTCTTTCTTTCTTGATATCTTTCATTCTATCTTTCATACCTTCTCTCTTTTCATCTTTAATTTCTTTATTGATTTCTTTTTTTCTTTCTTTCTTGATATCTTTCATTCTTGCTTTCATACCTTCTCTCATTCTGTCTTTAGTTTCTTTTTTCTTACTTTCATTTCTTGCTTTCTTGATATATTACATTCTAGCTTTCATACCTTCTCTCATTCTATCTTTAGTTTCTTTATTACTTTCTTTTTTTCTTTCTTTCTTTCTTGATATCTTTCATTCTAGCTTTCATACCTTCTTTCATTCTATCTTTAGTTTCTTTATTAATTACTTTTGTTCTTTCTTTCTTTCTTTCTTTCTTCATATCTCATTCTAGCTCTCATACCTTCTCTGATTCTATCTTTAGTTTCTTTACTACTTTCTTTCTTTCTTTCTTTCTTTATTGATAACTTTCATTCTAGCATTCATATATTCACTCATTCAATCTTTATTTTCTTTATTACATGATTTCTACTTTGTTCCTTTTTTCTTTCTAGATATCTTCTATTCTAGCTTTCATACCTTCTCTCATTCTACCTTTAGTTTGTTTTTTACTTACTTTCATATCTTTCTTTCTTGATATCTTACATTCTAGCTTTCATACCTTCTCTCATTCTATCTTTAGTTTCTTTATTACTTTCTTTATTTCTTGATATCTTTCATTCTATCTTTCATACCTTCTCTCGTTCTATCTTTAGTTTCTTTATTACTTTCTTTCTTTCTTTCTTGATATCTCTCATTCTAGCTTTCATACCTTCTCTCATTCTATCTTTAGTTTCTTTATTACTTTCTTTATTTCTTGATATCTTTCATTCTATCTTTCATACCTCCTCTCTATCTATCTTTAGTTTCTTTATTACTTTCTTTCTTTCTTTCTTAATATCTTTCATTCTATCTTTCATACCTTTTCTCATTCTATTTTTAGTTTCTTTTTTACTTACTTTCATTTCTTTCTTTCTTGATATCTTTCATTCTAGCTTTAATACCTTCTCTCATTCTATCTTTAGTTACATTATTAGTTACTTTCTTTCTTTCTTGATATCTTTCATTCAAGATTTCATACCTTCTCTCATTTTACCTTTAGTTTCTATATTGATTTCTTTCGATCTTTCTTGATATCTTTCATTCTAGCTTTCATACCTTCTTTCATTCTATCTTTAGTTTCTTCATTAATTACTTTCGTTCTTTCTTTCTTTCTTTCTTTCTTCATATCTCATTCTAGCTCACATACCTTCTCTGATTCTATCTTTAGTTTCTTTACTACTTTCTTTCTTTTTTTCTTTCTTGATATCTTTCATTCTATCTTTGATACCTTCTCTCTTTTCATCTTTAATTTCTTTATTGATTTCTTTTTTTCTTTCTTTCTTGATATCTTTCATTCTTGCTTTCATACCTTCTCTCATTCTGTCTTTAGTTTCTTTTTTACTTACTTTCATTTCTTGCTTTCTTGATATGTTACATTCTAGCTTTCATACCTTCTCTCATTCTAACATTAGTTTCTTTATTACTTTCTTTATTTCTTGATATATTTCATTCTATCTTTCATACCTTCTCTCGTTCTATCTTTAGTTTTGTTATTAGTTACTTTCTTTCTTTTTTGATATCTTTCATTCTAGCTTTCATACCTTCTCTCATTCTATCTTTAGTTTCTTTTTTACTTACTTTCATTTCTTTCATTCTTGATATCTTTCATTCTAGCTTTAATACCTTCTCTCATTCTATCTTTAGTTTCGTTATTAGTTACTTTCTTTATTTCTTGATATCTTTCATTCAAGATTTCATACCTTCTCTCATTTTATCTTTAGTTTCTATATTGATTTCTTTCTCACTTTCTTGATATCTTTCATTCTAGCTTTAATAACTTCTTTCATTCTATCTTTAGTTTCTTCATTAATTACTTTCGTTCTTTCTTTCTTTCTTTCTTCATATCTCATTCTAGCTCACATACCTTCTCTGATTCTATCTTTAGTTTCTTTACTACTTTCTTTCTTTCTTTCTTTCTTTCTTGATATCTTTCATTCTATCTTTCATACCTTCTCTCTTTTCATCTTTAATTTCTTTATTGATTTCTTTTTTTCTTTCTTTCTTGATATCTTTCATTCTTGCTTTCATACCTTCTCTCATTCTATCTTTAGTTTCTTTTTTCCTTACTTTCATTTCTTGCTTTCTTGATATGTTACATTCTAGCTTTCATACCTTCTCTCATTCTATCTTTAGTTTCTTTATTACTTTCTTTCTTTCTTTCTTCATATCTTTCATTCTAGCTTTCATACCTTCTTTCATTCTATCTTTAGTTTCTTTATTAAGTACTTTCGTTCTTTCTTTCTTTCTTTCTTCATATCTCATTCTAGCTCTCATACCTTCTCTGATTCTATCTTTAGTTTCATGACTTTTTTCTTTCTTTCTTTCTTTCTTTCTTTTTTGATAACTTTCAGTCTAGCATTCATATCTTCACTCATTCAATCTTTATTTTCTTTATTACATTATTTCTACTTTGTTCCTTTTTTCTTTCTTGATATCTTTCATTCTATCTTTCATACCTTCTCTCATTCTATCTTTAGTTTCTTTTTTACTTACTTTCATTTCATTCTTTCTTGATATCTTACATTCTAGATTTCATACCTTCTCTCGTTCTATCTTTAGTTTCTTTATTACTTTCTTTCTTTCTTTCTTGATATCTTTCATTCTAGCTTTCATACCTTCTCTCATTCTATCTTTAGTTTCTTTTTTACTTACTTTCATTTCTTTCTTTCTTGATATCTTTCATTCTAGCTTTAATACCTTCTCTCATTCTATCTTTAGTTTCGTTATTAGTTACTTTCTTTCTTTCTTGATATCTTCCATTCAAGATTTCATACCTTCTCTCATTTTATCTTTAGTTTCTATATTGATTTCTTTCTTTCTTTCTTGATATCTTTCATTCTAGCTTTCATACCTTCTTTCATTCTATCTTTAGTTTCTTTATTAATTACTTTTGTTCTTTCTTTCTTTCTTTCTTTCTTCATATCTTTCATTCTAGTTTTCATACCTTCTCTCATTCTATCTTTAGTTTCTTTATTACTTTCTTTCTTTCTTTCTTGATATCTTTCATTCTATCTTTCATACCGTCTCTCGTTCTATCTTTAGTTCTTTATTACTTTCTTACTTTCTTTCTTGATATCTTTCATTCTAGCTTTCATGCCGTCTCTCATTCTATCTTTAATTTCTTTTTTACTTCAATTTTTTCTTTCTTTCTTCATATCTTTCATTTTAGCTTTAATACCTTCTCTCATTCTATCTTTAGTTTCTTTATTAGTTACTTTCTTTCATTCTTGATATATTTCATTCTAGATTTCATACCTTCTCTCATTTTATCTTTAGTTTCTTTATTCATTTCTTTCTTTCTTCATATATTTCATTCTAGCTTTCATACCTTCTCTCATTCTATCTTTAGTTTCTTTAATACTTTCTTCCTTTCCTTCTTTCTTTCTTTCTTTCTTTCTTGATATCTTTCATTCTAGCTTTCATACCTTCTTTCATTCTATCTTTAGTTTCTTCATTAATTACTTTCGTTCTTTCTTTCTTTCTTTCTTTCTTCATATCTCATTCTAGCTCACATACCTTCTCTGATTCTATCTTTAGTTTCTTTACTACTTTCTTTCTTTTTTTCTTTCTTGATATCTTTCATTCTATCTTTGATACCTTCTCTCTTTTCATCTTTAATTTCTTTATTGATTTCTTTTTTTCTTTCTTTCTTGATATCTTTCATTCTTGCTTTCATACCTTCTCTCATTCTGTCTTTAGTTTCTTTTTTACTTACTTTCATTTCTTGCTTTCTTGATATGTTACATTCTAGCTTTCATACCTTCTCTCATTCTAACATTAGTTTCTTTATTACTTTCTTTATTTCTTGATATATTTCATTCTATCTTTCATACCTTCTCTCGTTCTATCTTTAGTTTTGTTATTAGTTACTTTCTTTCTTTTTTGATATCTTTCATTCTAGCTTTCATACCTTCTCTCATTCTATCTTTAGTTTCTTTTTTACTTACTTTCATTTCTTTCATTCTTGATATCTTTCATTCTAGCTTTAATACCTTCTCTCATTCTATCTTTAGTTTCGTTATTAGTTACTTTCTTTATTTCTTGATATCTTTCATTCAAGATTTCATACCTTCTCTCATTTTATCTTTAGTTTCTATATTGATTTCTTTCTCACTTTCTTGATATCTTTCATTCTAGCTTTAATAACTTCTTTCATTCTATCTTTAGTTTCTTCATTAATTACTTTCGTTCTTTCTTTCTTCATATCTCATTCTAGCTCACATACCTTCTCTGATTCTATCTTTAGTTTCTTTACTACTTTCTTTCTTTCTTTCTTTCTTTCTTGATATCTTTCATTCTATCTTTCATACCTTCTCTCTTTTCATCTTTAATTTCTTTATTGATTTCTTTTTTTCTTTCTTTCTTGATATCTTTCATTCTTGCTTTCATACCTTCTCTCATTCTATCTTTAGTTTCTTTTTTCCTTACTTTCATTTCTTGCTTTCTTGATATGTTACATTCTAGCTTTCATACCTTCTCTCATTCTATCTTTAGTTTCTTTATTACTTTCTTTCTTTCTTTCTTCATATCTTTCATTCTAGCTTTCATACCTTCTTTCATTCTATCTTTAGTTTCTTTATTAAGTACTTTCGTTCTTTCTTTCTTTCTTTCTTCATATCTCATTCTAGCTCTCATACCTTCTCTGATTCTATCTTTAGTTTCATGACTTTTTTCTTTCTTTCTTTCTTTCTTTCTTTTTTGATAACTTTCAGTCTAGCATTCATATCTTCACTCATTCAATCTTTATTTTCTTTATTACATTATTTCTACTTTGTTCCTTTTTTCTTTCTTGATATCTTTCATTCTATCTTTCATACCTTCTCTCATTCTATCTTTAGTTTCTTTTTTACTTACTTTCATTTCATTCTTTCTTGATATCTTACATTCTAGATTTCATACCTTCTCTCGTTCTATCTTTAGTTTCTTTATTACTTTCTTTCTTTCTTTCTTGATATCTTTCATTCTAGCTTTCATACCTTCTCTCATTCTATCTTTAGTTTCTTTTTTACTTACTTTCATTTCTTTCTTTCTTGATATCTTTCATTCTAGCTTTAATACCTTCTCTCATTCTATCTTTAGTTTCGTTATTAGTTACTTTCTTTCTTTCTTGATATCTTCCATTCAAGATTTCATACCTTCTCTCATTTTATCTTTAGTTTCTATATTGATTTCTTTCTTTCTTTCTTGATATCTTTCATTCTAGCTTTCATACCTTCTTTCATTCTATCTTTAGTTTCTTTATTAATTACTTTTGTTCTTTCTTTCTTTCTTTCTTTCTTCATATCTTTCATTCTAGTTTTCATACCTTCTCTCATTCTATCTTTAGTTTCTTTATTACTTTCTTTCTTTCTTTCTTGATATCTTTCATTCTATCTTTCATACCGTCTCTCGTTCTATCTTTAGTTCTTTATTACTTTCTTACTTTCTTTCTTGATATCTTTCATTCTAGCTTTCATGCCGTCTCTCATTCTATCTTTAATTTCTTTTTTACTTCAATTTTTTCTTTCTTTCTTCATATCTTTCATTTTAGCTTTAATACCTTCTCTCATTCTATCTTTAGTTTCTTTATTAGTTACTTTCTTTCATTCTTGATATATTTCATTCTAGATTTCATACCTTCTCTCATTTTATCTTTAGTTTCTTTATTCATTTCTTTCTTTCTTCATATATTTCATTCTAGCTTTCATACCTTCTCTCATTCTATCTTTAGTTTCTTTAATACTTTCTTCCTTTCCTTCTTTCTTTCTTTCTTTCTTTCTTGATATCTTTCATTCTAGCTTTCATACCTTCTTTCATTCTATCTTTAGTTTCTTCATTAATTACTTTCGTTCTTTCTTTCTTTCTTTCTTTCTTCATATCTCATTCTAGCTCACATACCTTCTCTGATTCTATCTTTAGTTTCTTTACTACTTTCTTTCTTTTTTTCTTTCTTGATATCTTTCATTCTATCTTTGATACCTTCTCTCTTTTCATCTTTAATTTCTTTATTGATTTCTTTTTTTCTTTCTTTCTTGATATCTTTCATTCTTGCTTTCATACCTTCTCTCATTCTGTCTTTAGTTTCTTTTTTACTTACTTTCATTTCTTGCTTTCTTGATATGTTACATTCTAGCTTTCATACCTTCTCTCATTCTAACATTAGTTTCTTTATTACTTTCTTTATTTCTTGATATATTTCATTCTATCTTTCATACCTTCTCTCGTTCTATCTTTAGTTTTGTTATTAGTTACTTTCTTTCTTTTTTGATATCTTTCATTCTAGCTTTCATACCTTCTCTCATTCTATCTTTAGTTTCTTTTTTACTTACTTTCATTTCTTTCATTCTTGATATCTTTCATTCTAGCTTTAATACCTTCTCTCATTCTATCTTTAGTTTCGTTATTAGTTACTTTCTTTATTTCTTGATATCTTTCATTCAAGATTTCATACCTTCTCTCATTTTATCTTTAGTTTCTATATTGATTTCTTTCTCACTTTCTTGATATCTTTCATTCTAGCTTTAATAACTTCTTTCATTCTATCTTTAGTTTCTTCATTAATTACTTTCGTTCTTTCTTTCTTCATATCTCATTCTAGCTCACATACCTTCTCTGATTCTATCTTTAGTTTCTTTACTACTTTCTTTCTTTCTTTCTTTCTTTCTTGATATCTTTCATTCTATCTTTCATACCTTCTCTCTTTTCATCTTTAATTTCTTTATTGATTTCTTTTTTTCTTTCTTTCTTGATATCTTTCATTCTTGCTTTCATACCTTCTCTCATTCTATCTTTAGTTTCTTTTTTCCTTACTTTCATTTCTTGCTTTCTTGATATGTTACATTCTAGCTTTCATACCTTCTCTCATTCTATCTTTAGTTTCTTTATTACTTTCTTTCTTTCTTTCTTCATATCTTTCATTCTAGCTTTCATACCTTCTTTCATTCTATCTTTAGTTTCTTTATTAAGTACTTTCGTTCTTTCTTTCTTTCTTTCTTCATATCTCATTCTAGCTCTCATACCTTCTCTGATTCTATCTTTAGTTTCATGACTTTTTTCTTTCTTTCTTTCTTTCTTTCTTTTTTGATAACTTTCAGTCTAGCATTCATATCTTCACTCATTCAATCTTTATTTTCTTTATTACATTATTTCTACTTTGTTCCTTTTTTCTTTCTTGATATCTTTCATTCTATCTTTCATACCTTCTCTCATTCTATCTTTAGTTTCTTTTTTACTTACTTTCATTTCATTCTTTCTTGATATCTTACATTCTAGATTTCATACCTTCTCTCGTTCTATCTTTAGTTTCTTTATTACTTTCTTTCTTTCTTTCTTGATATCTTTCATTCTAGCTTTCATACCTTCTCTCATTCTATCTTTAGTTTCTTTTTTACTTACTTTCATTTCTTTCTTTCTTGATATCTTTCATTCTAGCTTTAATACCTTCTCTCATTCTATCTTTAGTTTCGTTATTAGTTACTTTCTTTCTTTCTTGATATCTTCCATTCAAGATTTCATACCTTCTCTCATTTTATCTTTAGTTTCTATATTGATTTCTTTCTTTCTTTCTTGATATCTTTCATTCTAGCTTTCATACCTTCTTTCATTCTATCTTTAGTTTCTTTATTAATTACTTTTGTTCTTTCTTTCTTTCTTTCTTTCTTCATATCTTTCATTCTAGTTTTCATACCTTCTCTCATTCTATCTTTAGTTTCTTTATTACTTTCTTTCTTTCTTTCTTGATATCTTTCATTCTATCTTTCATACCGTCTCTCGTTCTATCTTTAGTTCTTTATTACTTTCTTACTTTCTTTCTTGATATCTTTCATTCTAGCTTTCATGCCGTCTCTCATTCTATCTTTAATTTCTTTTTTACTTCAATTTTTTCTTTCTTTCTTCATATCTTTCATTTTAGCTTTAATACCTTCTCTCATTCTATCTTTAGTTTCTTTATTAGTTACTTTCTTTCATTCTTGATATATTTCATTCTAGATTTCATACCTTCTCTCATTTTATCTTTAGTTTCTTTATTCATTTCTTTCTTTCTTCATATATTTCATTCTAGCTTTCATACCTTCTCTCATTCTATCTTTAGTTTCTTTAATACTTTCTTCCTTTCCTTCTTTCTTTCTTTCTTTCTTTCTTGATATCTTTCATTCTAGCTTTCATACCTTCTTTCATTCTATCTTTAGTTTCTTTATTAATTACTTTTGTTCTTTCTTTCTTTCTTTCTTTCTTCATATCTCATTCTAGCTCACATACCTTCTCTGATTCTATCTTTAGTTTCTTTACTACTTTCTTTCTTTCTTTCTTTCTTTCTTTCTTGATATCTTTCATTCTATCTTTCATACCTTCTCTCTTTTCATCTTTAATTTCTTTATTGATTTCTTTTTTTCTTTCTTTCTTGATATCTTTCATTCTTGCTTTCATACCTTCTCTCATTCTGCCTTTAGTTTCTTTTTTACTTACTTTCATTTCTTGCTTTCTTCATATGTTACATTCTAGCTTTCATACCTTCTCTCATTCTATCTTTAGTTTCTTTATTACTTACTTTCTTTATTTCTTTCTTGATATCTTTCATTCTAGCTTTCATAACTTCTCATATTCTATCTTTAGTTTCTTTATTACTTACTTTCTTTCTTTCTTTCTTGATATCTTTCATTCTAGCTTTCATAACTTCTCATATTCTATCTTTAGTTTCTTTATTACTTTCTTTTTTTCTTTCTTTCTTTCTTGATATCTTTCATTCTAGCTTTCATACCTTCTTTCATTCTATCTTTAGTTTCTTTATTAATTACTTTTGTTCTTTCTTTCTTTCTTTCTTTCTTCATATCTCATTCTAGCTCTCATACCTTCTCTGATTCTATCTTTAGTTTCTTTACTACTTTCTTTCTTTCTTTCTTTCTTTATTGATAACTTTCATTCTTGCATTCATATATTCACTCATTCAATCTTTATTTTCTTTATTACATGATTTCTACTTTGTTCCTTTTTTCTTTCTTGATATCTTCTATTCTAGCTTTCATACCTTCTCTCATTCTACCTTTAGTTTGTTTTTTACTTACTTTCATATCTTTCTTCCTTGATATCTTACATTCTAGCTTTCATACCTTCTCTCATTCTATCTTTAGTTTCTTTATTACTTTCTTTATTTCTTGATATCTTTCATTCTATCTTTCATACCTTCTCTCGTTCTATCTTTAGTTTCTTTATTACTTTCTTTTTTTCTTTCTTTCTTTCTTGATATCTTTCATTCTAGCTTTCATACCTTCTTTCATTCTATCTTTAGTTTCTTCATTAATTACTTTCGTTCTTTCTTTCTTTCTTTCTTCATATCTCATTCTAGCTCACATACCTTCTCTGATTCTATCTTTAGTTTCTTTACTACTTTCTTTCTTTTTTTCTTTCTTGATATCTTTCATTCTATCTTTGATACCTTCTCTCTTTTCATCTTTAATTTCTTTATTGATTTCTTTTTTTCTTTCTTTCTTGATATCTTTCATTCTTGCTTTCATACCTTCTCTCATTCTGTCTTTAGTTTCTTTTTTACTTACTTTCATTTCTTGCTTTCTTGGTATGTTACATTCTAGCTTTCATACCTTCTCTCATTCTATCTTTAGTTTCTTTATTACTTTCTTTCTTTCTTTCTTTCTTTCTTCATATCTTTCATTCTAGCTTTCATAACTTCTTTCATTCTATCTTTAGTTTCCTTATTAATTACTTTTGTTCTTTCTTTCTTTCTTTCTTTCTTTCTTCATATCTCATTCTAGCTCTCATACCTTCTCTGATTCTATCTTTAGTTTCTTTTTTACTTACTTTCATTTCTTGCTTTCTTTATATCTTTCATTCTACTTTAATACCTTCTCTCATTCTATCTTTAGTTTCTTTTTTCCTTATTTTCATTTCTTCCTTTCTTGATATGTTACATTCTAGCTTTCATACCTTCTCTCATTCTATCTTTAGTTTCTTTATTACTTTCTTTCTTTCTTTCTTCATATCTTTCATTCTAGCTTTCATACCTTCTTTCATTCTATCTTTAGTTTCTTTATTAAGTACTTTCGTTCTTTCTTTCTTTCTTTCTTCATATCTCATTCTAGCTCTCATACCTTCTCTGATTCTATCTTTAGTTTCATGACTTTTTTCTTTCTTTCTTTCTTTCTTTCTTTTTTGATAACTTTCAGTCTAGCATTCATATCTTCACTCATTCAATCTTTATTTTCTTTATTACATTATTTCTACTTTGTTCCTTTTTTCTTTCTTGATATCTTTCATTCTATCTTTCATACCTTCTCTCATTCTATCTTTAGTTTCTTTATTACTTTCTTTCTTTCTTTCTTCATATCTTTCATTCTAGCTTTCATACCTTCTTTCATTCTTTCTTTAGTTTCTTTATTAATTACTTTTGTTCTTTCTTTCTTTCTTTCTTTCTTCATATCTCATTCTAGCTCTCATACCTTCTCTGAATCTATCTTTAGTTTCTTTTTTACTTACTTTCATTTCTTGCTTTCTTGATATCTTTCATTCTAGCTTTAATACCTTCTCTCATTCTATCTTTAGTTTCGTTATTAGTTACTTTCTTTCTTTCTTGATATCTTAGATTCTTGCTTTCATACCTTCTCTCATTCTATCTTTAGTTTCTTTTTTATTTACTTTCATTTCTTCCTTTCTTGATATGTTACATTCTAGCTTTCATACCTTCTCTCATTCTATCTTTAGTTTCTTTATTACTTTCTTTCTTTCTTTCTTTCTTTCTTGATATCTTTCATTCTAGCTTTCATACCTTCTTTCATTCTATCTTTAGTTTCTTTATTAATTACTTTTGTTCTTTCTTTCTTTCTTCATATCTCATTCTAGCTCTCATACCTTCTCTGATTCTATCTTTAGTTTCTTTACAACTTTCTTTCTTTCTTTCTTTCTTTATTGATAACTTTCATTGTAGCATTCATATATTCACTCATTCAATCTTTATTTTCTTTATTACATTATGTCTACTTTGTTCCTTTTATCTATCTTGATATCTTTCATTCTAGCTTTCATACCTTCTCTCATTCTACCTTTAGTTTTTTTTTACTTACTTTCATATCTTTCTTTCTTGATATCTTACATTCTAGCTTTCATACCTTCTCTCATTCTATCTTTAGTTTCTTTATTACTTTCTTTCTTTCTTGATATCTTTCATTCTAGCTTTCATACCTTCTTTCATTCTATCTTTAGTTTCTTTATTAATTACTTTTGTTCTTTCTTTCTTTCTTTCTTTCTTCATATCTCATTCTAGCTCACATACCTTCTCTGATTCTATCTTTAGTTTCTTTACTACTTTCTTTCTTTCTTTCTTTCTTTCTTTCTTGATATCTTTCATTCTATCTTTCATACCTTCTCTCTTTTCATCTTTAATTTCTTTATTGATTTCTTTTTTTCTTTCTTTCTTGATATCTTTCATTCTTGCTTTCATACCTTCTCTCATTCTGCCTTTAGTTTCTTTTTTACTTACTTTCATTTCTTGCTTTCTTCATATGTTACATTCTAGCTTTCATACCTTCTCTCATTCTATCTTTAGTTTCTTTATTACTTACTTTCTTTCTTTCTTTCTTGATATCTTTCATTCTAGCTTTCATAACTTCTCATATTCTATCTTTAGTTTCTTTATTACTTTCTTTTTTTCTTTCTTTCTTTCTTGATATCTTTCATTCTAGCTTTCATACCTTCTTTCATTCTATCTTTAGTTTCTTTATTAATTACTTTTGTTCTTTCTTTCTTTCTTTCTTTCTTCATATCTCATTCTAGCTCTCATACCTTCTCTGATTCTATCTTTAGTTTCTTTACTACTTTCTTTCTTTCTTTCTTTCTTTATTGATAACTTTCATTCTTGCATTCATATATTCACTCATTCAATCTTTATTTTCTTTATTACATGATTTCTACTTTGTTCCTTTTTTCTTTCTTGATATCTTCTATTCTAGCTTTCATACCTTCTCTCATTCTACCTTTAGTTTGTTTTTTACTTACTTTCATATCTTTCTTTCTTGATATCTTACATTCTAGCTTTCATACCTTCTCTCATTCTATCTTTAGTTTCTTTATTACTTTCTTTATTTCTTGATATCTTTCATTCTATCTTTCATACCTTCTCTCGTTCTATCTTTAGTTTCTTTATTACTTTCTTTTTTTCTTTCTTTCTTTCTTGATATCTTTCATTCTAGCTTTCATACCTTCTTTCATTCTATCTTTAGTTTCTTCATTAATTACTTTCGTTCTTTCTTTCTTTCTTTCTTCATATCTCATTCTAGCTCACATACCTTCTCTGATTCTATCTTTAGTTTCTTTACTACTTTCTTTCTTTTTTTCTTTCTTGATATCTTTCATTCTATCTTTGATACCTTCTCTCTTTTCATCTTTAATTTCTTTATTGATTTCTTTTTTTCTTTCTTTCTTGATATCTTTCATTCTTGCTTTCATACCTTCTTTCATTCTTTCTTTAGTTTCTTTATTAATTACTTTTGTTCTTTCTTTCTTTCTTTCTTTCTTTCTTCATATCTCATTCTAGCTCTCATACCTTCTCTGATTCTATCTTTAGTTTCTTTTTTACTTACTTTCATTTCTTGCTTTCTTTATATCTTTCATTCTACTTTAATACCTTCTCTCATTCTATCTTTAGTTTCTTTTTTCCTTACTTTCATTTCTTCCTTTCTTGATATGTTACATTCTAGCTTTCATACCTTCTCTCATTCTATCTTTAGTTTCTTTATTACTTTCTTTCTTTCTTTCTTCATATCTTTCATTCTAGCTTTCATACCTTCTTTCATTCTATCTTTAGTTTCTTTATTAAGTACTTTCGTTCTTTCTTTCTTTCTTTCTTCATATCTCATTCTAGCTCTCATACCTTCTCTGATTCTATCTTTAGTTTCATGACTTTTTTCTTTCTTTCTTTCTTTCTTTCTTTTTTGATAACTTTCAGTCTAGCATTCATATCTTCACTCATTCAATCTTTATTTTCTTTATTACATTATTTCTACTTTGTTCCTTTTTTCTTTCTTGATATCTTTCATTCTATCTTTCATACCTTCTCTCATTCTATCTTTAGTTTCTTTCTTTCTTTCTTTCTTTCTTCATATCTCATTCTAGCTCTCATACCTTCTCTGAATCTATCTTTAGTTTCTTTTTTACTTACTTTCATTTCTCGCTTTCTTGATATCTTTCATTCTAGCTTTAATACCTTCTCTCATTCTATCTTTAGTTTCGTTATTAGTTACTTTCTTTCTTTCTTGATATCTTAGATTCTTGCTTTCATACCTTCTCTCATTCTATCTTTAGTTTCTTTTTTATTTACTTTCATTTCTTCCTTTCTTGATATGTTACATTCTAGCTTTCATACCTTCTCTCATTCTATCTTTAGTTTCTTTATTACTTTCTTTCTTTCTTTCTTTCTTTCTTGATATCTTTCATTCTAGCTTTCATACCTTCTTTCATTCTATCTTTAGTTTCTTTATTAATTACTTTTGTTCTTTCTTTCTTTCTTCATATCTCATTCTAGCTCTCATACCTTCTCTGATTCTATCTTTAGTTTCTTTACAACTTTCTTTCTTTCTTTCTTTCTTTATTGATAACTTTCATTGTAGCATTCATATATTCACTCATTCAATCTTTATTTTCTTTATTACATTATGTCTACTTTGTTCCTTTTATCTATCTTGATATCTTTCATTCTAGCTTTCATACCTTCTCTCATTCTACCTTTAGTTTTTTTTTACTTACTTTCATATCTTTCTTTCTTGATATCTTACATTCTAGCTTTCATACCTTCTCTCATTCTATCTTTAGTTTCTTTATTACTTTCTTTATTTCTTGATATCTTTCATTCTATCTTTCATACCTTCTCTCGTTCTATCTTTAGTTTTGTTATTAGTTACTTTCTTTCTTTTTTGATATCTTTCATTCTAGCTTTCATACCTTCTCTCATTCTATCTTTAGTTTCTTTTTTACTTACTTTCATTTCTTTCATTCTTGATATCTTTCATTCTAGCTTTAATACCTTCTCTCATTCTATCTTTAGTTTCGTTATTAGTTACTTTCTTTATTTCTTGATATCTTTCATTCAAGATTTCATACCTTCTCTCATTTTATCTTTAGTTTCTATATTGATTTCTTTCTCACTTTCTTGATATCTTTCATTCTAGCTTTAATAACTTCTTTCATTCTATCTTTAGTTTCTTTATTAATTACTTTCGTTCTTTCTTTCTTTCTTTCTTCACATCTCATTCTAGCTCACATACCTTCTCTGATTCTATCTTTAGTTTCTTTACTACTTTCTTTCTTTCTTTCTTTCTTTCTTGATATCTTTCATTCTATCTTTCATACCTTCTCTCTTTTCATCTTTAATTTCTTTATTGATTTCTTTTTTTCTTTCTTTCTTGATATCTTTCATTCTTGCTTTCATACCTTCTCTCATTCTATCTTTAGTTTCTTTTTTACTTACATTCATTTCTTGCTTTCTTGATATGTTACATTCTAGCTTTCATACCTTCTCTCACTCTATCTTTAGTTTCTTTATTACTTTCTTTCTTTCTTTCTTGATATCTTTCATTCTAGCTTTCATACCTTCTTTCATTCTATCTTTAGTTTCTTTATTAAGTACTTTCGTTCTTTCTTTCTTTCTTTCTTCATATCTCATTCTAGCTCTCATACCTTCTCTGATTCTATCTTTAGTTTCATGACTTTTTTCTTTCTTTCTTTCTTTCTTTCTTTTTTGATTACTTTCATTCTAGCATTCATGTCTTCACTCATTCAATCTTTATTTTCTTTATTACATTATTTCTACTTTGTTCCTTTGTTCTTTCTTGATATCTTTCATTCTATCCTTCATACCTTCTCTCATTCTATCTTTAGTTTCTTTTTTGCTTACTTTCTTTCTTTCTTTCTTGATATCTTTCATTCTAGCTTTCATACCTTCTCTCATTCTATCTTTAGTTTCTTTTTTACTTACTTTCATTTCTTTCTTTCTTGATATCTTTCATTCTAGCTTTAATACCTTCTCTCATTCTATCTTTAGTTTCGTTATTAGTTACTTTCTTTCTTTCTTGATATCTTTCATTCAAGATTTCATACCTTCTCTCATTTTATCTTTAGTTTCTATATTGATTTCTTTCTTTCTTTCTTGATATCTTTCATTCTAGCTTTCATACCTTCTTTCATTCTATCTTTAGTTTCTTTATTAATTACTTTTGTTCTTTCTTTCTTTCTTTCTTTCTTCATATCTCATTCTAGCTCACATACCTTCTCTGATTCTATCTTTAGTTTCTTTACTACTTTCTTTCTTTCTTTCTTTCTTGATATCTTTCATTCTATCTTTCATATCTTCTCTCTTTTCATCTTTAATTTCTTTATTGATTTCTTTTTTTCTTTCTTTCTTGATATCTTTCATTTTTGCTTTCATACCTTCTCTCATTCTGTCTTTAGTTTCTTTTTTACTTTCTTTCATTTCTTGCTTTCTTGATATGTTACATTCTAGCTTTCATACCTTCTCTCATTCTATCTTTAATTTCTTTATTACTTACTTTCTTTCTTTCTTTCTTGATATCTTTCATTCCAGCTTTCATAACTTCTCATATTCTATCTTTAGTTTCTTTATTACTTTCTTTCTTTCTTTCTTGATATCTTTCATTCTAGCATTCATATATTCACTCATTCAATCTTTATTTTCTTTATTACATGATTTCTACTTTGTTCCTTTTTTCTTTCTTGATATCTTCTATTCTAGCTTTCATACCTTCTCTCATTCTACCTTTAGTTTGTTTTTTACTTACTTTCATATCTTTCTTTCTTGATATCTTACATTCTAGCTTTCATACCTTCTCTCATTGTATCTTTAGTTTCTTTATTACTTTCTTTATTTCTTGATATCTTTCATTCTATCTTTCATACCTTCTCTCGTTCTATCTTTAGTTTCTTTATTACTTTCTTTATTTCTTGATATCTTTCATTCTATCTTTCATACCTCCTCTCGATCTATCTTTAGTTTCTTTATTACTTTCTTTCTTTCTTTCTTGATATCTTTCATTCTAGCTTTCATACCTTCTCTCATTCTATCTTTAGTTTCTTTTTTACTTACTTTCATTTCTTTCTTTCTTGATATCTTTCATTCTAGCTTTAATACCTTCTCTCATTCTATCTTTAGTTTCGTTATTAGTTACTTTCTTTCTTTCTTGATATCTTTCATTCAAGATTTCATACCTTCTCTCATTTTACCTTTAGTTTCTATATTGATTTCTTTCGTTCTTTCTTGATATCTTTCATTCTAGCTTTCATACCTTCTTTCATTCTATCTTTAGTTTCTTTATTAATTACTTTTGTTCTTTCTTTCTTTCTTTCATCTTCATATCTCATTCTAGCTCTCATACCTTCTCTGATTCTATCTTTAGTTTCTTTACAACTTTCTTTCTTTCTTTCTTTCTTTATTGATAACTTTCATTGTAGCATTCATATATTCACTCATTCAATCTTTATTGTCTTTATTACATTATGTCTACTTTGTTCCTTTTTTCTATCTTGATATCTTTCATTCTAGCTTTCGTACCTTCTCTCATTCTACCTTTAGTTTTTTTTTACTTACTTTCATATCTTTCTTTCTTGATATCTTACATTCTAGCTTTCATACCTTCTCTCATTCTATCTTTAGTTTCTTTATTACTTTCTTTATTTCTTGATATCTTTCATTCTATCTTTCATACCTTCTCTCGTTCTATCTTTAGTTTTGTTATTAGTTACTTTCTTTCTTTTTTGATATCTTTCATTCTAGCTTTCATACCTTCTCTCATTCTATCTTTAGTTTCTTTTTCACTTACTTTCATTTCTTTCATTCTTGATATCTTTCATTCTAGCTTTAATACCTTCTCTCATTCTATCTTTAGTTTCGTTATTAGTTACTTTCTTTATTTCTTGATATCTTTCATTCAAGATTTCATACCTTCTCTCATTTTATCTTTAGTTTCTTCATTAATTACTTTCGTTCTTTCTTTCTTTCTTTCTTCATATCTCATTCTAGCTCACATACCTTCTCTGATTCTATCTTTAGTTTCTTTACTACTTTCTTTCTTTCTTTCTTTCTTTCTTTCTTGATATCTTTCATTCTATCTTTCATACCTTCTCTCTTTTCATCTTTAATTTCTTTATTGATTTCTTTTTTTCTTTCTTTCTAGATATCTTTTATTCTTGCTTTCATACCTTCTCTCATTCTATCTTTAGTTTCTTTTTTACTTACTTTCATTTCTTGCTTTCTTGATATGTTACATTCTAGCTTTCATACCTTCTCTCATTCTATCTTTAGTTTCTTTATTACTTTCTTTCTTTCTTTCTTGATATCTTTCATTCTAGCTTTCATACCTTCTTTCATTCTATCTTTAGTTTCTTTATTAAGTACTTTCGTTCTTTCTTTCTTTCTTTCTTCATATCTCATTCTAGCTCTCATACCTTCTCTGATTCTATCTTTAGTTTCATGACTTTTTTCTTTCTTTCTTTCTTTCTTTCTTTTTTGATAACTTTCATTCTAGCATTCATATCTTCACTCATTCAATCTTTATTTTCTTTATTACATTATTTCTACTTTGTTCGTTTTTTCTTTCTTGATATCTTTTATTCTATCTTTCATACCTTCTCTCATTCTATCTTTAGTTTCTTTTTTACTTACTTTCATTTCATTCTTTCTTGATATCTTACATTCTAGATTTCATACCTTCTCTCGTTCTATCTTTAGTTTCTTTATTACTTTCTTTCTTTCTTTCTTGATATCTTTCATTCTAGCTTTCATACCTTCTCTCATTCTATCTTTACTTTCTTTTTTACTTAGTTTCATTTCTTTCTTTCTTGATATCTTTCATTCTAGCTTTAATACCTTCTCTCATTCTATCTTTAGTTTCGTTATTAGTTACTTTCTTTCTTTCTTGATATCTTTCATTCAAGATTTCATACCTTCTCTCATTTTATCTTTAGTTTCTATATTGATTTCTTTCTTTCTTTCTTGATATCTTTCATTCTAGCTTTCATACCTTCTTTCATTCTATCTTTAGTTTCTTTATTAATTACTTTTGTTCTTTCTTTCTTTCTTTCTTTCTTCATATCTCATTCTAGCTCACATAGCTTCTCTGATTCTATCTTTAGTTTCTTTACTACTTTCTTTCTTTCTTTCTTTCTTTCTTTCTTGATATCTTTCATTCTATCTTTCATACCTTCTCTCTTTTCATCTTTAATTTCTTTATTGATTTCTTTTTTTCTTTCTTTCTTGATATCTTTCATTCTTGCTTTCATACCTTCTCTCATTCTGTCTTTAGTTTCTTTTTTACTTACTTTCATTTCTTGCTTTCTTGATATGTTACATTCTAGCTTTCATACCTTCTCTCATTCTATATTTTGTTTCTTTATTACTTACTTTCTTTCTTTCTTTCTTGATATCTTTCATTCTAGCTTTCATAACTTCTCATATTCTATCTTTAGTTTCTTTATTACTTTCTTTTTTTCTTTCTTTCTTTCTTGATATCTTTCATTCTAGCTTTCATACCTTCTTTCATTCTATCTTTAGTTTCTTTATTAATTACTTTTGTTCTTTCTTTCTTTCTTTCTTTCTTCATATCTCATTCTAGCTCTCATACCTTCTCTGATTCTATCTTTAGTTTCTTTACTACTTTCTTTCTTTCTTTCTTTCTTTATTGATAACTTTCATTCTAGCATTCATATATTCACTCATTCAATCTTTATTTTCTTTATTACATGATTTCTACTTTGTTCCTTTTTTCTTTCTTGATATCTTCTATTCTAGCTTTCATACCTTCTCTCATTCTACCTTTAGTTTGTTTTTTACTTACTTTCATATCTTTCTTTCTTGATATCTTACATTCTAGCTTTCATACCTTCTCTCATTCTATCTTTAGTTTCTTTATTAATTACTTTTGTTCTTTCTTTCTTTCTTCATATCTCATTCTAGCTCACATACCTTCTCTGATTCTATCTTTAGTTTCTTTACTACTTTCTTTCTTTCTTTCTTTCTTTCTTGATATCTTTCATTCTATCTTTCATACCTTTTCTCTTTTCATCTTTAATTTCTTTATTGATTTCTTTTTTTCTTTCTTTCTTGATATCTTTCATTCTTGCTTTCATACCTTCTCTCATTCTGTCTTTAGTTTCTTTTTTACTTACTTTCATTTCTTGCTTTCTTGATATGTTACATTCTAGCTTTCATACCTTCTCTCATTCTATCTTTAGTTTCTTTATTACTTTCTTTCTTTCTTTCTTTCTTTCTTCATATCTTTCATTCTAGCTTTCATACCTTCTTTCATTCTTTCTTTAGTTTCTTTATTAATTACTTTTGTTCTTTCTTTCTTTCTTTCTTCATATCTCATTCTAGCTCTCATACCTTCTCTGATTCTATCTTTAGTTTCTTTACTACTTTCTTTCTTTCTTTCTTTATTGATAACTTTCATTCTAGCATTCATATATTCACTCATTTAATCTTTATTTTCTTTATTACCTGATTTCTACTTTGTTCCTTTTTTCTTTCTTGATATCTTTCATTCTAGCTTTCATACCTTCTCTCATTCTACCTTTAGTTTGTTTTTTACTTACTTTCATATCTTTCTTTCTTCATATCTTACATTCTAGCTTTCATACCTTCTCTCATTCTATCTTTAGTTTCTTTATTACTTTCTTTATTTCTTGATATCTTTCATTCTATCTTTCATACCTTCTCTCGTTCTATCTTTAGTTTCTTTATTACTTTCTTTCTTTCTTTCTTGATATCTTTCATTCTAGCTTTCATACCTTCTCTCATTCTATCTTTAGTTTCTTTATTACTTACTTTATTTCTTGATATCTTTCATTCTAGCTTTCATACCTTCTCTCATTCTATCTTTACTTTCTTTATTACTTTCTTTCTTGATATCTTTCATTCTATCTTTCATACCTTCTCTCATTCTATCTTTACTTTCTTTTTAACTTTTTTTCATTTCTTTCTTTCTTGATATCTTTCATTCTACTTTAATACCTTCTCTCATTCTATCTTTAGTTTCTTTATTAGTTACTTTCTTTCTTACTTGATATCTTTCATTCAAGATTTCATACCTTCTCTCATTTTATCTTTAGTTTCTATATTGATTTCTTTCTTTCTTTCTTGATATCTTTCATTCTAGCTTTCATACCTTCTTTCATTCTATCTTTAGTTTCTTCATTAATTACTTTTGTTCTTTCTTTCTTTCTTTCTTCATATCTCATTCTAGCTCACATACCTTCTCTGATTCTATCTATAGTTTCTTTACTACTTTCTTTCTTTCTTTCTTTCTTTCTTGATATCTCTCATTCTATCTTTCATACCTTCTCTCATTTCCTCTTTATTTTCTTTATTGATTTCTTTTTTTCTTTCTTTCTTGATATCTTTCATTCTTGCTTTCATACCTTCTCTCATTCTATCTTTAGTTTCTTTTTTACTTACTTTCATTTCTTGCTTTCTTGATATGTTACATTCTAGCTTTAATACCTTCTCTCATTCTATCTTTAGTTTCTTTATTACTTTCTTTCTTTCTTTCTTTCTTTCTTTCTTTCTTTCTTCATATCTTTCATTCTAGCTTTCATACCTTCTTTCATTCTATCTTTAGTTTCTTTATTAATTACTTTTGTTCTTTCTTTCTTTCTTTCTTTCTTTCTTTCTTTATATCTCATTCTAGCTCTCATACCTTCTCTGATTCTATCTTTAGTTTCTTTACAACTTTCTTTCTTTCTTTCTTTCTTTATTGATAACTTTCATTCTAGCATTCATATATTCACTCATTCAATCTTTATTTTCTTTATTACATTATTTCTACTTTGTTCCTTTTTTCTTTCTTGATATTTTTCATTCTAGCTTTCATACCTTCTCTCATTCTACCTTTAGTTTCTTTTTACTTACTTTCATATCTTTCTTTCTTGATATCTTACATTCTAGCTTTCATACATTCTCTCATTCTATCTTTAGTTTCTTTATTACTTTCTTTATTTCTTGATATCTTTCATTCTAGCTTTCATACCTTCTCTCGTTCTATCTTGAGTTTTTTTATTACTTGCTTTCTTTCTTTCTTGATATCTTTCATTCTAGCTTTCATACCTTCTCTCATTCTATCTTTAGTTTCTTTTTTACTTACTTTCATTTCTTTCTTTCTTGATATCTTTCATTCTAGCTTTAATACCTTCTCTCATTCTATCTTTAGTTTCTTTATTAATTACTTTTGTTCTTCCTTTCTTTCTTTCTTTCTTCATATCTCATTCTAGCTCACATACCTTCTCTGATTCTATCTTTAGTTTCTTTACTACTTTCTTTCTTTCTTTCTTTCTTTCTTGATATCTTTCATTCTATCTTTCATACCTTCTCTCTTTTCATCTTTAATTTCTTTATTGATTTCTTTTTTTCTTTCTTTCTTGATATCTTTCATTCTTGCTTTCATACCTTCTCTCATTCTGTCTTTAGTTTCTTTTTTACTTACTTTCATTTCTTGCTTTCTTGATATGTTACATTCTAGCTTTCATACCTTCTCTCATTCTATCTTTAGTTTCTTTATTACTTACTTTCTTTCTTTCTTTCTTGATGTCTTTCATTCTAGCTTTCATAACTTCTCATATTCTATCTTTAGTTTCTTTATTACTTTCTTTTTTTCTTTCTTTCTTTCTTTATATCTTTCATTCTAGCTTTCATACCTTCTTTCATTCTATCTTTAGTTTCTTTATTAATTACTTTTGTTCTTTCTTTCTTTCTTTCTTTCTTCATATCTCATTCTAGCTCTCATACCTTCTCTGATTCTATCTTTAGTTTCTTTACTACTTTCTTTCTTTCTTTCTTTATTGATAACTTTCATTCTAGCATTCATATATTCACTCATTCAATCTTTATTTTCTTTATTACATGATTTCTACTTTGTTCCTTTTTTCTTTCTTGATATCTTCTATTCTAGCTTTCATACCTTCTCTCATTCTACCTTTATTTTGTTTTTTACTTACTTTCATATCTTTCTTTCTTGATATCTTACATTCTAGCTTTCATACCTTCTCTCATTCTATCTTTAGTTTCTTTATTACTTTCTTTCTTTCTTGATATCTCTCATTCTAGCTTTCATACCTTCTCTCATTCCATCTTTAGTTTCTTTTTTACTTACTTTCATTTCTTTCTTTCTTTATATCTTTCATTCTACTTTAATACCTTCTCTCATTCTATCTTTAGTTTCTTTATTAGTTACTTTCTTTCTTTCTTGATATCTTTCATTCAAGATTTCATACATTCTCTCATTTTATCTTTAGTTTCTATATTGATTTCTTTCTTTCTTTCTTGATATCTTTCATTCTAGCTTTCATACCTTCTTTCATTCTATCTTTAGTTTCTTCCTTAATTACTTTCGTTCTTTCTTTTTTTCTTTCTTCATATCTCATTCTAGCTCACATACCTTCTCTGATTCTATCTATAGTTTCTTTACTACTTTCTTTCTTTCTTTCTTTCTTTCTTGATATCTTTCATTCTATCTTTCATACCTTCTCTCTTTTCATCTTTAATTTCTTTATTGATTTCTTTTTTTCTTTCTTTCTTGATATCTTTCATTCTTGCTTTCATACCTTCTCTCATTGCCCTCCCAACCCCGGAATAAAGACACGAGACAACAATATGGATCAAAAATGGGCCACTTTATTAAATTCTCAAATATAGATTGGAGAAAAAGAGAGGGGGCCTGCAGTAGTGCGGAAACAGGTAGAAAATGCGGGGGTATGCTGATACCCCCCTATGCATAAATGGGCGAGTCCCCCGGCCCCAAGTTCCGGCGGTGCCAAGACCGCAGGAACCTGATCAGCCGCTAATCAAACACCCCCAGACCTCAAGCCATCTTCAGCTGATGACCCTTGGTCCGGAAGTGGCCCAGCGCATCCGCCCACCACAGGCACTGTAATCGCACGATCCGCAGTGCCGGGAGGTTGGATGCGCTGTTGGCTTACCAGATGTTACAGATGGGAACACACCGAGAAAAAACCTGTTATTTCCGCACTACCCGCCAAAGTGACCGAAATTAAGCCCAAAATGCCAACAACCCTATTCCAGTGTGGGATAGGCGAAAAATCCCCCCATCCAACAGCCAATTAGGATGAAGGTCAAAAATTCCTATCCGGCCCCATAAAAGGCGACCAAAAATCACACTAGAAAAAAGGGAGGGCGGGTGGGTGCCAGCGAAAGGAAGAGAGCGATGCGAGGGTGAAGAGCCTTTAAATAACCTATGCTCTCCACCCTCGCAGCACGCATCGCGGTGCCTCAAGAAGGTCTCGTTGCCTTCCGGGGTGCAGGGCAAAGAGCGCTTGCGCCTTCAAAAGTCCCTAGGGACTATCCGGCGATCGCTGCATTCTATCTTTAGTATCTTTTTTACTTACTTTCATTTCTTGCTTTCTTGATATGTTACATTCTAGCTTTCATACCTTCTCTCATTCTATCTTTAGTTTCTTTATTACTTTCTTTCTATCTTTCTTTCTTTCTTGATATCTTTCATTCTAGCTTTCATACCTTCTTTCATTCGAACTTTAGTTTCTTTATTAATTACTTTTATTCTTTCTTTCTTTCTTTCTTTCTTCATATCTCATTCTAGCTCTCATACCTTCTCTGATTCTATCTTTAGTTTCTTTACAACTTTCTTTCTTTCTTTCTTTCTTTATTGATAACTTTCATTGTAGCATTCATATATTCACTCATTCAATCTTTATTTTCTTTATTACATTATTTCTACTTTGTTCCTTTTTTCTATCTTGATATCTTTCATTCTAGCTTTCATACCTTCTCTCATTCTACCTTTAGTTTCTTTTTTACTTTCTTTCATATCTTTCTTTCTTGATATCTTACATTCTAGCTTTCATACCTTCTCTCATTCTATCTTTAGTTTCTTTATTACTTTCTTTATTTCTTGATATCTTTCATTCTATCTTTCATACCTTCTCTCGTTCTATCTTTAGTTTCGTTATTAGTTACTTTCTTTCTTTCTTGATATCTTTCATTCTAGCTTTCATACCTTCTCTCATTCCATCTTTAGTTTCTTTTTTACTTACTTTCATTTCTTTCTTTCTTGATATTTTTCATTCTAGCTTTAATAAATTCTCTCATTCTATCTTTAGTTTCGTTATTAGTTACTTTCTTTCTTTCTTGATATCTTTCATTCAAGATTTCATACCTTCTCTCATTTTATCTTTAGTTTCTATATTGATTTCTATCTTTCTTTCTTGATATCTTTCATTCTAGCTTTCATACCTTCTTTCATTCTATCTTTAGTTTCTTCCTTAATTACTTTCGTTCTTTCTTTCTTTCTTTCTTTCTTTCTTCATATCTCATTCTAGCTCACATACCTTCTCTGATTCTATCTTTAGTGTCTTTACTGCTTTCTTTCTTTCTTTCTTTCTTTCTTGATATCTTTCATTCTATCTTTCATACCTTCTCTCTTTTCATCTTTAATTTCTTTATTGATTTCTTTTTTTCTTTCTTTCTTGATATCTTTCATTCTTGCTTTCATACCTTCTCTCATTCTGTCTTTAGTTTCTTTTTTACTTACTTTCATTTCTTGCTTTCTTGATATGTTACATTCTAGCTTTCATACCTTCTCTCATTCTATCTTTAGTTTCTTTATTACTTACTTTCTTTCTTTCTTGATATCTTTCATTCTAGCTTTCATAACTTCTCATATTCTATCTTTAGTTTCTTTATTAATTACTTTTGTTCTTTCTTTCTTTCTTTCTTTCTTTCTTCATATCTCATTCTAGCTCTCATACCTTCTCTCATTCTATCTTTAGTTTCTTTACTACTTTCTTTCTTTCTTTCTTTCTTTATTGATAACTTTCATTCTAGCATTCATATATTCACTCATTCAATCTTTATTTTCTTTATTACATGATTTCTACTTTGTTCCTTTTTTCTTTCTTGATATCTTCTATTCTAGCTTTCATACCTTCTCTCATTCTACCTTTAGTTTGTTTTTTACTTACTTTCATATCTTTCTTTCTTGATATCTTACATTCTAGCTTTCATACCTTCTCTCATTCTATCTTTAGTTTCTTTATTACTTTCTTTATTTCTTGATATCTTTCATTCTATCTTTCATACCTTCTCTCGTTCTATCTTTAGTTTCTTTATTACTTTCTTTCTTTCTTTCTTGATATCTCTCATTCTAGCTCTCATACCTTCGCTCATTCTATCTTTAGTTTCTTTTTTACTTACTTTCATTTCTTTCTTTCTTGATATCTTTCATTCTACTTTAATACCTTCTCTCATTCTATCTTTAGTTTCTTTATTAGTTACTTTCTTTCTTTCTTGATATCTTTCATTCAAGATTTCATACATTCTCTCATTTTATCTTTAGTTTCTATATTGATTTCTTTCTTTCTTTCTTGATATCTTTCATTCTAGCTTTCTTACCTTCTTTCATTCTATCTTTAGTTTCTTCCTTAATTACTTTCGTTCTTTCTTTCTTTCTTTCTTCATATCTCATTCTAGCTCACATACCTTCTCTGATTCTATCTATAGTTTCTTTACTACTTTCTTTCTTTCTTTCTTTCTTTCTTTCTTTCTTGATATCTTTCATTCTAGCTTTCATACCTTCTCTCATTCTATCTTTAGTTTCTTTTTTATTTACTTTCATTTCTTCCTTTCTTGATATCTTACATTCTAGCTTTCATACCTTCTCTCATTCTATCTTTAGTTTCTTTATTACTTTCTTTCTTTCTTTCTTTCTTGATATCTTTCATTCTAGCTTTCATACCTTCTTTCATTGTAGCTTTTGTTTCTTTATTAATTACTTTTGTTCTTTCTTTCTTTCTTTCTTTCTTCATATCTCATTCTAGCTCTCATAACTTCTCTGATTCTATCTTTATTTTCTTTACAACTTTCTTTCTTTCTTTCTTTCTTTATTGATAACTTTCATTGTAGCATTCATATATTCACTCATTCAATCTTTATTTTCTTTATTACATTATGTCTACTTTGTTCCTTTTTTCTATCTTGATATCTTTCATTCTAGCATTCATACCTTCTCTCATTCTACCTTTAGTTTTTTTTACTTACTTTCATATCTTTCTTTCTTGATATCTTACAT
The DNA here is from genome assembly GCA_037013535.1 of Intellagama lesueurii. Taxonomy (NCBI): domain Eukaryota; kingdom Metazoa; phylum Chordata; class Lepidosauria; order Squamata; family Agamidae; genus Intellagama; species Intellagama lesueurii. The sequence goes on from JBAJHW010000002.1 coordinate 96,453,408, forward strand.
TCTAGCTTTCATACCTTCTCTCATTCTATCTTTAGTTTCTTTATTACTTTCTTTATTTCTTGATATCTTTCATTCTATCTTTCATACCTTCTCTCGTTCTATCTTTAGTTTCGTTATTAGTTACTTTCTTTCTTTCTTGATATCTTTCATTCTAGCTTTCATACCTTCTCTCATTCAATCTTTAGTTTCTTTTTTACTTACTTTCATTTCTTTCTTTCTTGATATCTTTCGTTCTAGCTTTAATACCTTCTCTCATTCTATCTTTAGTTTCGTTATGAGTTACTTTCTTTTTTTTTTGATATCTTTCATTCAAGATTTCATACCTTCTCTCATTTTATCTTTAGTTTCTATATTGATTTCTTTCTCTCTTTCTTGATATCTTTCATTCTACCTTTAATAACTTCTTTCATTCTATCTTTAGTTTCTTCATTAATTACTTTCGTTCTTTCTTTCTTTCTTTCTTGATATCTTTCATTCTATCTTTCATACCTTCTCTCTTTTCATCTTTAATTTCTTTATTGATTTCTTTTTTTCTTTCTTTCTTGATATCTTTCATTCTTGGTTTCATACCTTCTCTCATTCTATCTTTAGTTTCTTTTTTACTTAATTTCATTTCTTGCTTTCTTGATATGTTACATTCTAGCTTTCATACCTTCTCTCATTCTATCTTTAGTTTCTTTATTACTTTCTTTCTTTCTTTCTCGATATCTTTCATTCTAGCTTTCATACCTCCTTTCATTCTATCTTTAGTTTCTTTCTTAAGTACTTTCGTTCTTTCTTTCTTTCTTTCTTAATATCTCATTCTAGCTCTCATACCTTCTCTGATTCTATCTTTAGTTTCATGACTTTTTTCTTTCTTTCTTTCTTTCTTTCTTTTTTGATAACTTTCATTCTAGCATTCATATCTTCACTCATTCAATCTTTATTTTCTTTATTACATTATTTCTACTTTGTTCCTTTTTTCTTTCTTGATATCTTTCATTCTATTTTTCATACCTTCTCTCATTCTATCTTTAGTTTCTTTTTTACTTACTTTCATTTCATTCTTTCTTTATATCTTACATTCTAGATTTCATACCTTCTCTCATTCTATCTTTAGTTTCTTTATTACTTTCTTACTTTCTTTCTTGATATCTTTCATTCTAGCTTTCATACCTTCTCTCATTCTATCTTTAATTTCTTTTTTACTTACTTTCATTTCTTTCTTTCTTGATATCTTTCATTCTAGCTTTAATACCTTCTCTCATTCTATCTTTAGTTTCGTTATTAGTTACTTTCTTTCTTTCTTGATATCTTTCATTCAAGATTTCATACCTTCTCTCATTTTATCTTTAGTTTCTATATTGATTTCTTTCTTTCTTTCTTGATATCTTTCATTCTAGCTTTCATACCTTCTTTCATTCTATCTTTAGTTTCTTTATTAATTACTTTTGTTCTTTCTTTCTTTCTTTCTTTCTTCATATCTCATTCTAGCTCACATACCTTCTCTGATTCTCTTTAGTTTCTTTACTACTTTCTTTCTTTCTTTCTTTCTTTCTTGATATCTTTCATTCTATCTTTCATACCTTCTCTCTTTTCATCTTTAATTTCTTTATTGATTTCTTTTTTTCTTTCTTTCTTGATATCTTTCATTCTTGCTTTCATACCTTCTCTCATTCTGTCTTTAGTTTCTTTTTTCCTTACTTTCATTTCTTGCTTTCTTGATATGTTACATTCTAGCTTTCATACCATCTCTCATTCTATCTTTAGTTTCTTTATTACTTACTTTCTTTCTTTCTTTCTTTCTTGATATCTTTCATTCTATCTTTCATACCTTCTTTCATTCTATCTTTAGTTTCTTTATTAATTACTTTTGTTCTTTCTTTCTCTCTTTCTTTCTTCATATCTCATTCTAGCTCTCATACCTTCTCTGATTCTATCTTTAGTTTCTTTACTACTTTCTTTCTTTCTTTCTCTCTTTATTGATAACTTTCATTCTAGCATTCATATATTCACTCATTCAATCTTTATTTTCTTTATTACATGATTTCTACTTTGTTCCTTTTTTCTTTCTTGATATCTTCTATTCTAGCTTTCATACCTTCTCTCATTCTACCTTTAGTTTGTTTTTTACTTACTTTCATATCTTTCTTTCTTGATATCTTACATTCTAGCTTTCATACCTTCTCTCATTCTATCTTTAGTTTCTTTATTACTTTCTTTATTTCTTGATATCTTTCATTCTATCTTTCATACCTTCTCTCGTTCGATCTTTAGTTTCTTTATTACTTTCTTTATTTCTTGATATCTTTCATTCTATCTTTCATACCTTCTCTCATTCTATCTTTAGTTTCTTTTTTACTTACTTTCATTTCATTCTTTCTTGATATCTTACATTCTAGATTTCATACCTTCTCTCGTTCTATCTTTAGTTTCTTTATTACTTTCTTACTTTCTTTCTTGATATCTTTCATTCTATCTTTCATACCTTCTCTCTTTTCATCTTTAATTTCTTTATTGATTTCTTTTTTTCTTTCTTTCTTGATATCTTTCATTCTTGCTTTCATACCTTCTCTCATTCTGTCTTTAGTTTCTTTTTTACTTACTTTCATTTCTTGCTTTCTTGATATGTTACATTCTAGCTTTCATACCTTCTCTCATTCTATATTTTGTTTCTTTATTACTTACTTTCTTTCTTTCTTTCTTGATATCTTTCATTCTAGCTTTCATAACTTCTCATATTCTATCTTTAGTTTCTTTATTACTTTCTTTTTTTCTTTCTTTCTTTCTTGATATCTTTCATTCTAGCTTTCATACCTTCTTTCATTCTATCTTTAGTTTCTTTATTAATTACTTTTGTTCTTTCTTTCTTTCTTTCTTTCTTCATATCTCATTCTAGCTCTCATACCTTCTCTGATTCTATCTTTAGTTTCTTTACTACTTTCTTTCTTTCTTTCTTTCTTTATTGATAACTTTCATTCTAGCATTCATATATTCACTCATTCAATCTTTATTTTCTTTATTACATGATTTCTACTTTGTTCCTTTTTTCTTTCTTGATATCTTCTATTCTAGCTTTCATACCTTCTCTCATTCTACCTTTAGTTTGTTTTTTACTTACTTTCATATCTTTCTTTCTTGATATCTTACATTCTAGCTTTCATACCTTCTCTCATTCTATCTTTAGTTTCTTTATTAATTACTTTTGTTCTTTCTTTCTTTCTTCATATCTCATTCTAGCTCACATACCTTCTCTGATTCTATCTTTAGTTTCTTTACTACTTTCTTTCTTTCTTTCTTTCTTTCTTGATATCTTTCATTCTATCTTTCATACCTTTTCTCTTTTCATCTTTAATTTCTTTATTGATTTCTTTTTTTCTTTCTTTCTTGATATCTTTCATTCTTGCTTTCATACCTTCTCTCATTCTGTCTTTAGTTTCTTTTTTACTTACTTTCATTTCTTGCTTTCTTGATATGTTACATTCTAGCTTTCATACCTTCTCTCATTCTATCTTTAGTTTCTTTATTACTTTCTTTCTTTCTTTCTTTCTTTCTTCATATCTTTCATTCTAGCTTTCATACCTTCTTTCATTCTTTCTTTAGTTTCTTTATTAATTACTTTTGTTCTTTCTTTCTTTCTTTCTTCATATCTCATTCTAGCTCTCATACCTTCTCTGATTCTATCTTTAGTTTCTTTACTACTTTCTTTCTTTCTTTCTTTATTGATAACTTTCATTCTAGCATTCATATATTCACTCATTTAATCTTTATTTTCTTTATTACCTGATTTCTACTTTGTTCCTTTTTTCTTTCTTGATATCTTTCATTCTAGCTTTCATACCTTCTCTCATTCTACCTTTAGTTTGTTTTTTACTTACTTTCATATCTTTCTTTCTTCATATCTTACATTCTAGCTTTCATACCTTCTCTCATTCTATCTTTAGTTTCTTTATTACTTTCTTTATTTCTTGATATCTTTCATTCTATCTTTCATACCTTCTCTCGTTCTATCTTTAGTTTCTTTATTACTTTCTTTCTTTCTTTCTTGATATCTTTCATTCTAGCTTTCATACCTTCTCTCATTCTATCTTTAGTTTCTTTATTACTTACTTTATTTCTTGATATCTTTCATTCTAGCTTTCATACCTTCTCTCATTCTATCTTTACTTTCTTTATTACTTTCTTTCTTGATATCTTTCATTCTATCTTTCATACCTTCTCTCATTCTATCTTTACTTTCTTTTTAACTTTTTTTCATTTCTTTCTTTCTTGATATCTTTCATTCTACTTTAATACCTTCTCTCATTCTATCTTTAGTTTCTTTATTAGTTACTTTCTTTCTTACTTGATATCTTTCATTCAAGATTTCATACCTTCTCTCATTTTATCTTTAGTTTCTATATTGATTTCTTTCTTTCTTTCTTGATATCTTTCATTCTAGCTTTCATACCTTCTTTCATTCTATCTTTAGTTTCTTCATTAATTACTTTTGTTCTTTCTTTCTTTCTTTCTTCATATCTCATTCTAGCTCACATACCTTCTCTGATTCTATCTATAGTTTCTTTACTACTTTCTTTCTTTCTTTCTTTCTTTCTTGATATCTCTCATTCTATCTTTCATACCTTCTCTCATTTCCTCTTTATTTTCTTTATTGATTTCTTTTTTTCTTTCTTTCTTGATATCTTTCATTCTTGCTTTCATACCTTCTCTCATTCTATCTTTAGTTTCTTTTTTACTTACTTTCATTTCTTGCTTTCTTGATATGTTACATTCTAGCTTTAATACCTTCTCTCATTCTATCTTTAGTTTCTTTATTACTTTCTTTCTTTCTTTCTTTCTTTCTTTCTTTCTTCATATCTTTCATTCTAGCTTTCATACCTTCTTTCATTCTATCTTTAGTTTCTTTATTAATTACTTTTGTTCTTTCTTTCTTTCTTTCTTTCTTTCTTTCTTTATATCTCATTCTAGCTCTCATACCTTCTCTGATTCTATCTTTAGTTTCTTTACAACTTTCTTTCTTTCTTTCTTTCTTTATTGATAACTTTCATTCTAGCATTCATATATTCACTCATTCAATCTTTATTTTCTTTATTACATTATTTCTACTTTGTTCCTTTTTTCTTTCTTGATATTTTTCATTCTAGCTTTCATACCTTCTCTCATTCTACCTTTAGTTTCTTTTTACTTACTTTCATATCTTTCTTTCTTGATATCTTACATTCTAGCTTTCATACATTCTCTCATTCTATCTTTAGTTTCTTTATTACTTTCTTTATTTCTTGATATCTTTCATTCTAGCTTTCATACCTTCTCTCGTTCTATCTTGAGTTTTTTTATTACTTGCTTTCTTTCTTTCTTGATATCTTTCATTCTAGCTTTCATACCTTCTCTCATTCTATCTTTAGTTTCTTTTTTACTTACTTTCATTTCTTTCTTTCTTGATATCTTTCATTCTAGCTTTAATACCTTCTCTCATTCTATCTTTAGTTTCTTTATTAATTACTTTTGTTCTTCCTTTCTTTCTTTCTTTCTTCATATCTCATTCTAGCTCACATACCTTCTCTGATTCTATCTTTAGTTTCTTTACTACTTTCTTTCTTTCTTTCTTTCTTTCTTGATATCTTTCATTCTATCTTTCATACCTTCTCTCTTTTCATCTTTAATTTCTTTATTGATTTCTTTTTTTCTTTCTTTCTTGATATCTTTCATTCTTGCTTTCATACCTTCTCTCATTCTGTCTTTAGTTTCTTTTTTACTTACTTTCATTTCTTGCTTTCTTGATATGTTACATTCTAGCTTTCATACCTTCTCTCATTCTATCTTTAGTTTCTTTATTACTTACTTTCTTTCTTTCTTTCTTGATGTCTTTCATTCTAGCTTTCATAACTTCTCATATTCTATCTTTAGTTTCTTTATTACTTTCTTTTTTTCTTTCTTTCTTTCTTTATATCTTTCATTCTAGCTTTCATACCTTCTTTCATTCTATCTTTAGTTTCTTTATTAATTACTTTTGTTCTTTCTTTCTTTCTTTCTTTCTTCATATCTCATTCTAGCTCTCATACCTTCTCTGATTCTATCTTTAGTTTCTTTACTACTTTCTTTCTTTCTTTCTTTATTGATAACTTTCATTCTAGCATTCATATATTCACTCATTCAATCTTTATTTTCTTTATTACATGATTTCTACTTTGTTCCTTTTTTCTTTCTTGATATCTTCTATTCTAGCTTTCATACCTTCTCTCATTCTACCTTTATTTTGTTTTTTACTTACTTTCATATCTTTCTTTCTTGATATCTTACATTCTAGCTTTCATACCTTCTCTCATTCTATCTTTAGTTTCTTTATTACTTTCTTTCTTTCTTGATATCTCTCATTCTAGCTTTCATACCTTCTCTCATTCCATCTTTAGTTTCTTTTTTACTTACTTTCATTTCTTTCTTTCTTTATATCTTTCATTCTACTTTAATACCTTCTCTCATTCTATCTTTAGTTTCTTTATTAGTTACTTTCTTTCTTTCTTGATATCTTTCATTCAAGATTTCATACATTCTCTCATTTTATCTTTAGTTTCTATATTGATTTCTTTCTTTCTTTCTTGATATCTTTCATTCTAGCTTTCATACCTTCTTTCATTCTATCTTTAGTTTCTTCCTTAATTACTTTCGTTCTTTCTTTTTTTCTTTCTTCATATCTCATTCTAGCTCACATACCTTCTCTGATTCTATCTATAGTTTCTTTACTACTTTCTTTCTTTCTTTCTTTCTTTCTTGATATCTTTCATTCTATCTTTCATACCTTCTCTCTTTTCATCTTTAATTTCTTTATTGATTTCTTTTTTTCTTTCTTTCTTGATATCTTTCATTCTTGCTTTCATACCTTCTCTCATTGCCCTCCCAACCCCGGAATAAAGACACGAGACAACAATATGGATCAAAAATGGGCCACTTTATTAAATTCTCAAATATAGATTGGAGAAAAAGAGAGGGGGCCTGCAGTAGTGCGGAAACAGGTAGAAAATGCGGGGGTATGCTGATACCCCCCTATGCATAAATGGGCGAGTCCCCCGGCCCCAAGTTCCGGCGGTGCCAAGACCGCAGGAACCTGATCAGCCGCTAATCAAACACCCCCAGACCTCAAGCCATCTTCAGCTGATGACCCTTGGTCCGGAAGTGGCCCAGCGCATCCGCCCACCACAGGCACTGTAATCGCACGATCCGCAGTGCCGGGAGGTTGGATGCGCTGTTGGCTTACCAGATGTTACAGATGGGAACACACCGAGAAAAAACCTGTTATTTCCGCACTACCCGCCAAAGTGACCGAAATTAAGCCCAAAATGCCAACAACCCTATTCCAGTGTGGGATAGGCGAAAAATCCCCCCATCCAACAGCCAATTAGGATGAAGGTCAAAAATTCCTATCCGGCCCCATAAAAGGCGACCAAAAATCACACTAGAAAAAAGGGAGGGCGGGTGGGTGCCAGCGAAAGGAAGAGAGCGATGCGAGGGTGAAGAGCCTTTAAATAACCTATGCTCTCCACCCTCGCAGCACGCATCGCGGTGCCTCAAGAAGGTCTCGTTGCCTTCCGGGGTGCAGGGCAAAGAGCGCTTGCGCCTTCAAAAGTCCCTAGGGACTATCCGGCGATCGCTGCATTCTATCTTTAGTATCTTTTTTACTTACTTTCATTTCTTGCTTTCTTGATATGTTACATTCTAGCTTTCATACCTTCTCTCATTCTATCTTTAGTTTCTTTATTACTTTCTTTCTATCTTTCTTTCTTTCTTGATATCTTTCATTCTAGCTTTCATACCTTCTTTCATTCGAACTTTAGTTTCTTTATTAATTACTTTTATTCTTTCTTTCTTTCTTTCTTTCTTCATATCTCATTCTAGCTCTCATACCTTCTCTGATTCTATCTTTAGTTTCTTTACAACTTTCTTTCTTTCTTTCTTTCTTTATTGATAACTTTCATTGTAGCATTCATATATTCACTCATTCAATCTTTATTTTCTTTATTACATTATTTCTACTTTGTTCCTTTTTTCTATCTTGATATCTTTCATTCTAGCTTTCATACCTTCTCTCATTCTACCTTTAGTTTCTTTTTTACTTTCTTTCATATCTTTCTTTCTTGATATCTTACATTCTAGCTTTCATACCTTCTCTCATTCTATCTTTAGTTTCTTTATTACTTTCTTTATTTCTTGATATCTTTCATTCTATCTTTCATACCTTCTCTCGTTCTATCTTTAGTTTCGTTATTAGTTACTTTCTTTCTTTCTTGATATCTTTCATTCTAGCTTTCATACCTTCTCTCATTCCATCTTTAGTTTCTTTTTTACTTACTTTCATTTCTTTCTTTCTTGATATTTTTCATTCTAGCTTTAATAAATTCTCTCATTCTATCTTTAGTTTCGTTATTAGTTACTTTCTTTCTTTCTTGATATCTTTCATTCAAGATTTCATACCTTCTCTCATTTTATCTTTAGTTTCTATATTGATTTCTATCTTTCTTTCTTGATATCTTTCATTCTAGCTTTCATACCTTCTTTCATTCTATCTTTAGTTTCTTCCTTAATTACTTTCGTTCTTTCTTTCTTTCTTTCTTTCTTTCTTCATATCTCATTCTAGCTCACATACCTTCTCTGATTCTATCTTTAGTGTCTTTACTGCTTTCTTTCTTTCTTTCTTTCTTTCTTGATATCTTTCATTCTATCTTTCATACCTTCTCTCTTTTCATCTTTAATTTCTTTATTGATTTCTTTTTTTCTTTCTTTCTTGATATCTTTCATTCTTGCTTTCATACCTTCTCTCATTCTGTCTTTAGTTTCTTTTTTACTTACTTTCATTTCTTGCTTTCTTGATATGTTACATTCTAGCTTTCATACCTTCTCTCATTCTATCTTTAGTTTCTTTATTACTTACTTTCTTTCTTTCTTGATATCTTTCATTCTAGCTTTCATAACTTCTCATATTCTATCTTTAGTTTCTTTATTAATTACTTTTGTTCTTTCTTTCTTTCTTTCTTTCTTTCTTCATATCTCATTCTAGCTCTCATACCTTCTCTCATTCTATCTTTAGTTTCTTTACTACTTTCTTTCTTTCTTTCTTTCTTTATTGATAACTTTCATTCTAGCATTCATATATTCACTCATTCAATCTTTATTTTCTTTATTACATGATTTCTACTTTGTTCCTTTTTTCTTTCTTGATATCTTCTATTCTAGCTTTCATACCTTCTCTCATTCTACCTTTAGTTTGTTTTTTACTTACTTTCATATCTTTCTTTCTTGATATCTTACATTCTAGCTTTCATACCTTCTCTCATTCTATCTTTAGTTTCTTTATTACTTTCTTTATTTCTTGATATCTTTCATTCTATCTTTCATACCTTCTCTCGTTCTATCTTTAGTTTCTTTATTACTTTCTTTCTTTCTTTCTTGATATCTCTCATTCTAGCTCTCATACCTTCGCTCATTCTATCTTTAGTTTCTTTTTTACTTACTTTCATTTCTTTCTTTCTTGATATCTTTCATTCTACTTTAATACCTTCTCTCATTCTATCTTTAGTTTCTTTATTAGTTACTTTCTTTCTTTCTTGATATCTTTCATTCAAGATTTCATACCTTCTCTCATTCTACCTTTAGTTTCTTTTTACTTACTTTCATATCTTTCTTTCTTGATATCTTACATTCTAGCTTTCATACATTCTCTCATTCTATCTTTAGTTTCTTTATTACTTTCTTTATTTCTTGATATCTTTCATTCTAGCTTTCATACCTTCTCTCGTTCTATCTTGAGTTTTTTTATTACTTGCTTTCTTTCTTTCTTGATATCTTTCATTCTAGCTTTCATACCTTCTCTCATTCTATCTTTAGTTTCTTTTTTACTTACTTTCATTTCTTTCTTTCTTGATATCTTTCATTCTAGCTTTAATACCTTCTCTCATTCTATCTTTAGTTTCTTTATTAATTACTTTTGTTCTTCCTTTCTTTCTTTCTTTCTTCATATCTCATTCTAGCTCACATACCTTCTCTGATTCTATCTTTAGTTTCTTTACTACTTTCTTTCTTTCTTTCTTTCTTTCTTGATATCTTTCATTCTATCTTTCATACCTTCTCTCTTTTCATCTTTAATTTCTTTATTGATTTCTTTTTTTCTTTCTTTCTTGATATCTTTCATTCTTGCTTTCATACCTTCTCTCATTCTGTCTTTAGTTTCTTTTTTACTTACTTTCATTTCTTGCTTTCTTGATATGTTACATTCTAGCTTTCATACCTTCTCTCATTCTATCTTTAGTTTCTTTATTACTTACTTTCTTTCTTTCTTTCTTGATGTCTTTCATTCTAGCTTTCATAACTTCTCATATTCTATCTTTAGTTTCTTTATTACTTTCTTTTTTTCTTTCTTTCTTTCTTTATATCTTTCATTCTAGCTTTCATACCTTCTTTCATTCTATCTTTAGTTTCTTTATTAATTACTTTTGTTCTTTCTTTCTTTCTTTCTTTCTTCATATCTCATTCTAGCTCTCATACCTTCTCTGATTCTATCTTTAGTTTCTTTACTACTTTCTTTCTTTCTTTCTTTATTGATAACTTTCATTCTAGCATTCATATATTCACTCATTCAATCTTTATTTTCTTTATTACATGATTTCTACTTTGTTCCTTTTTTCTTTCTTGATATCTTCTATTCTAGCTTTCATACCTTCTCTCATTCTACCTTTATTTTGTTTTTTACTTACTTTCATATCTTTCTTTCTTGATATCTTACATTCTAGCTTTCATACCTTCTCTCATTCTATCTTTAGTTTCTTTATTACTTTCTTTCTTTCTTGATATCTCTCATTCTAGCTTTCATACCTTCTCTCATTCCATCTTTAGTTTCTTTTTTACTTACTTTCATTTCTTTCTTTCTTTATATCTTTCATTCTACTTTAATACCTTCTCTCATTCTATCTTTAGTTTCTTTATTAGTTACTTTCTTTCTTTCTTGATATCTTTCATTCAAGATTTCATACATTCTCTCATTTTATCTTTAGTTTCTATATTGATTTCTTTCTTTCTTTCTTGATATCTTTCATTCTAGCTTTCATACCTTCTTTCATTCTATCTTTAGTTTCTTCCTTAATTACTTTCGTTCTTTCTTTTTTTCTTTCTTCATATCTCATTCTAGCTCACATACCTTCTCTGATTCTATCTATAGTTTCTTTACTACTTTCTTTCTTTCTTTCTTTCTTTCTTGATATCTTTCATTCTATCTTTCATACCTTCTCTCTTTTCATCTTTAATTTCTTTATTGATTTCTTTTTTTCTTTCTTTCTTGATATCTTTCATTCTTGCTTTCATACCTTCTCTCATTGCCCTCCCAACCCCGGAATAAAGACACGAGACAACAATATGGATCAAAAATGGGCCACTTTATTAAATTCTCAAATATAGATTGGAGAAAAAGAGAGGGGGCCTGCAGTAGTGCGGAAACAGGTAGAAAATGCGGGGGTATGCTGATACCCCCCTATGCATAAATGGGCGAGTCCCCCGGCCCCAAGTTCCGGCGGTGCCAAGACCGCAGGAACCTGATCAGCCGCTAATCAAACACCCCCAGACCTCAAGCCATCTTCAGCTGATGACCCTTGGTCCGGAAGTGGCCCAGCGCATCCGCCCACCACAGGCACTGTAATCGCACGATCCGCAGTGCCGGGAGGTTGGATGCGCTGTTGGCTTACCAGATGTTACAGATGGGAACACACCGAGAAAAAACCTGTTATTTCCGCACTACCCGCCAAAGTGACCGAAATTAAGCCCAAAATGCCAACAACCCTATTCCAGTGTGGGATAGGCGAAAAATCCCCCCATCCAACAGCCAATTAGGATGAAGGTCAAAAATTCCTATCCGGCCCCATAAAAGGCGACCAAAAATCACACTAGAAAAAAGGGAGGGCGGGTGGGTGCCAGCGAAAGGAAGAGAGCGATGCGAGGGTGAAGAGCCTTTAAATAACCTATGCTCTCCACCCTCGCAGCACGCATCGCGGTGCCTCAAGAAGGTCTCGTTGCCTTCCGGGGTGCAGGGCAAAGAGCGCTTGCGCCTTCAAAAGTCCCTAGGGACTATCCGGCGATCGCTGCATTCTATCTTTAGTATCTTTTTTACTTACTTTCATTTCTTGCTTTCTTGATATGTTACATTCTAGCTTTCATACCTTCTCTCATTCTATCTTTAGTTTCTTTATTACTTTCTTTCTATCTTTCTTTCTTTCTTGATATCTTTCATTCTAGCTTTCATACCTTCTTTCATTCGAACTTTAGTTTCTTTATTAATTACTTTTATTCTTTCTTTCTTTCTTTCTTTCTTCATATCTCATTCTAGCTCTCATACCTTCTCTGATTCTATCTTTAGTTTCTTTACAACTTTCTTTCTTTCTTTCTTTCTTTATTGATAACTTTCATTGTAGCATTCATATATTCACTCATTCAATCTTTATTTTCTTTATTACATTATTTCTACTTTGTTCCTTTTTTCTATCTTGATATCTTTCATTCTAGCTTTCATACCTTCTCTCATTCTACCTTTAGTTTCTTTTTTACTTTCTTTCATATCTTTCTTTCTTGATATCTTACATTCTAGCTTTCATACCTTCTCTCATTCTATCTTTAGTTTCTTTATTACTTTCTTTATTTCTTGATATCTTTCATTCTATCTTTCATACCTTCTCTCGTTCTATCTTTAGTTTCGTTATTAGTTACTTTCTTTCTTTCTTGATATCTTTCATTCTAGCTTTCATACCTTCTCTCATTCCATCTTTAGTTTCTTTTTTACTTACTTTCATTTCTTTCTTTCTTGATATTTTTCATTCTAGCTTTAATAAATTCTCTCATTCTATCTTTAGTTTCGTTATTAGTTACTTTCTTTCTTTCTTGATATCTTTCATTCAAGATTTCATACCTTCTCTCATTTTATCTTTAGTTTCTATATTGATTTCTATCTTTCTTTCTTGATATCTTTCATTCTAGCTTTCATACCTTCTTTCATTCTATCTTTAGTTTCTTCCTTAATTACTTTCGTTCTTTCTTTCTTTCTTTCTTTCTTTCTTCATATCTCATTCTAGCTCACATACCTTCTCTGATTCTATCTTTAGTGTCTTTACTGCTTTCTTTCTTTCTTTCTTTCTTTCTTGATATCTTTCATTCTATCTTTCATACCTTCTCTCTTTTCATCTTTAATTTCTTTATTGATTTCTTTTTTTCTTTCTTTCTTGATATCTTTCATTCTTGCTTTCATACCTTCTCTCATTCTGTCTTTAGTTTCTTTTTTACTTACTTTCATTTCTTGCTTTCTTGATATGTTACATTCTAGCTTTCATACCTTCTCTCATTCTATCTTTAGTTTCTTTATTACTTACTTTCTTTCTTTCTTGATATCTTTCATTCTAGCTTTCATAACTTCTCATATTCTATCTTTAGTTTCTTTATTAATTACTTTTGTTCTTTCTTTCTTTCTTTCTTTCTTTCTTCATATCTCATTCTAGCTCTCATACCTTCTCTCATTCTATCTTTAGTTTCTTTACTACTTTCTTTCTTTCTTTCTTTCTTTATTGATAACTTTCATTCTAGCATTCATATATTCACTCATTCAATCTTTATTTTCTTTATTACATGATTTCTACTTTGTTCCTTTTTTCTTTCTTGATATCTTCTATTCTAGCTTTCATACCTTCTCTCATTCTACCTTTAGTTTGTTTTTTACTTACTTTCATATCTTTCTTTCTTGATATCTTACATTCTAGCTTTCATACCTTCTCTCATTCTATCTTTAGTTTCTTTATTACTTTCTTTATTTCTTGATATCTTTCATTCTATCTTTCATACCTTCTCTCGTTCTATCTTTAGTTTCTTTATTACTTTCTTTCTTTCTTTCTTGATATCTCTCATTCTAGCTCTCATACCTTCGCTCATTCTATCTTTAGTTTCTTTTTTACTTACTTTCATTTCTTTCTTTCTTGATATCTTTCATTCTACTTTAATACCTTCTCTCATTCTATCTTTAGTTTCTTTATTAGTTACTTTCTTTCTTTCTTGATATCTTTCATTCAAGATTTCATACCTTCTCTCATTCTACCTTTAGTTTCTTTTTACTTACTTTCATATCTTTCTTTCTTGATATCTTACATTCTAGCTTTCATACATTCTCTCATTCTATCTTTAGTTTCTTTATTACTTTCTTTATTTCTTGATATCTTTCATTCTAGCTTTCATACCTTCTCTCGTTCTATCTTGAGTTTTTTTATTACTTGCTTTCTTTCTTTCTTGATATCTTTCATTCTAGCTTTCATACCTTCTCTCATTCTATCTTTAGTTTCTTTTTTACTTACTTTCATTTCTTTCTTTCTTGATATCTTTCATTCTAGCTTTAATACCTTCTCTCATTCTATCTTTAGTTTCTTTATTAATTACTTTTGTTCTTCCTTTCTTTCTTTCTTTCTTCATATCTCATTCTAGCTCACATACCTTCTCTGATTCTATCTTTAGTTTCTTTACTACTTTCTTTCTTTCTTTCTTTCTTTCTTGATATCTTTCATTCTATCTTTCATACCTTCTCTCTTTTCATCTTTAATTTCTTTATTGATTTCTTTTTTTCTTTCTTTCTTGATATCTTTCATTCTTGCTTTCATACCTTCTCTCATTCTGTCTTTAGTTTCTTTTTTACTTACTTTCATTTCTTGCTTTCTTGATATGTTACATTCTAGCTTTCATACCTTCTCTCATTCTATCTTTAGTTTCTTTATTACTTACTTTCTTTCTTTCTTTCTTGATGTCTTTCATTCTAGCTTTCATAACTTCTCATATTCTATCTTTAGTTTCTTTATTACTTTCTTTTTTTCTTTCTTTCTTTCTTTATATCTTTCATTCTAGCTTTCATACCTTCTTTCATTCTATCTTTAGTTTCTTTATTAATTACTTTTGTTCTTTCTTTCTTTCTTTCTTTCTTCATATCTCATTCTAGCTCTCATACCTTCTCTGATTCTATCTTTAGTTTCTTTACTACTTTCTTTCTTTCTTTCTTTATTGATAACTTTCATTCTAGCATTCATATATTCACTCATTCAATCTTTATTTTCTTTATTACATGATTTCTACTTTGTTCCTTTTTTCTTTCTTGATATCTTCTATTCTAGCTTTCATACCTTCTCTCATTCTACCTTTATTTTGTTTTTTACTTACTTTCATATCTTTCTTTCTTGATATCTTACATTCTAGCTTTCATACCTTCTCTCATTCTATCTTTAGTTTCTTTATTACTTTCTTTCTTTCTTGATATCTCTCATTCTAGCTTTCATACCTTCTCTCATTCCATCTTTAGTTTCTTTTTTACTTACTTTCATTTCTTTCTTTCTTTATATCTTTCATTCTACTTTAATACCTTCTCTCATTCTATCTTTAGTTTCTTTATTAGTTACTTTCTTTCTTTCTTGATATCTTTCATTCAAGATTTCATACATTCTCTCATTTTATCTTTAGTTTCTATATTGATTTCTTTCTTTCTTTCTTGATATCTTTCATTCTAGCTTTCATACCTTCTTTCATTCTATCTTTAGTTTCTTCCTTAATTACTTTCGTTCTTTCTTTTTTTCTTTCTTCATATCTCATTCTAGCTCACATACCTTCTCTGATTCTATCTATAGTTTCTTTACTACTTTCTTTCTTTCTTTCTTTCTTTCTTGATATCTTTCATTCTATCTTTCATACCTTCTCTCTTTTCATCTTTAATTTCTTTATTGATTTCTTTTTTTCTTTCTTTCTTGATATCTTTCATTCTTGCTTTCATACCTTCTCTCATTGCCCTCCCAACCCCGGAATAAAGACACGAGACAACAATATGGATCAAAAATGGGCCACTTTATTAAATTCTCAAATATAGATTGGAGAAAAAGAGAGGGGGCCTGCAGTAGTGCGGAAACAGGTAGAAAATGCGGGGGTATGCTGATACCCCCCTATGCATAAATGGGCGAGTCCCCCGGCCCCAAGTTCCGGCGGTGCCAAGACCGCAGGAACCTGATCAGCCGCTAATCAAACACCCCCAGACCTCAAGCCATCTTCAGCTGATGACCCTTGGTCCGGAAGTGGCCCAGCGCATCCGCCCACCACAGGCACTGTAATCGCACGATCCGCAGTGCCGGGAGGTTGGATGCGCTGTTGGCTTACCAGATGTTACAGATGGGAACACACCGAGAAAAAACCTGTTATTTCCGCACTACCCGCCAAAGTGACCGAAATTAAGCCCAAAATGCCAACAACCCTATTCCAGTGTGGGATAGGCGAAAAATCCCCCCATCCAACAGCCAATTAGGATGAAGGTCAAAAATTCCTATCCGGCCCCATAAAAGGCGACCAAAAATCACACTAGAAAAAAGGGAGGGCGGGTGGGTGCCAGCGAAAGGAAGAGAGCGATGCGAGGGTGAAGAGCCTTTAAATAACCTATGCTCTCCACCCTCGCAGCACGCATCGCGGTGCCTCAAGAAGGTCTCGTTGCCTTCCGGGGTGCAGGGCAAAGAGCGCTTGCGCCTTCAAAAGTCCCTAGGGACTATCCGGCGATCGCTGCATTCTATCTTTAGTATCTTTTTTACTTACTTTCATTTCTTGCTTTCTTGATATGTTACATTCTAGCTTTCATACCTTCTCTCATTCTATCTTTAGTTTCTTTATTACTTTCTTTCTATCTTTCTTTCTTTCTTGATATCTTTCATTCTAGCTTTCATACCTTCTTTCATTCGAACTTTAGTTTCTTTATTAATTACTTTTATTCTTTCTTTCTTTCTTTCTTTCTTCATATCTCATTCTAGCTCTCATACCTTCTCTGATTCTATCTTTAGTTTCTTTACAACTTTCTTTCTTTCTTTCTTTCTTTATTGATAACTTTCATTGTAGCATTCATATATTCACTCATTCAATCTTTATTTTCTTTATTACATTATTTCTACTTTGTTCCTTTTTTCTATCTTGATATCTTTCATTCTAGCTTTCATACCTTCTCTCATTCTACCTTTAGTTTCTTTTTTACTTTCTTTCATATCTTTCTTTCTTGATATCTTACATTCTAGCTTTCATACCTTCTCTCATTCTATCTTTAGTTTCTTTATTACTTTCTTTATTTCTTGATATCTTTCATTCTATCTTTCATACCTTCTCTCGTTCTATCTTTAGTTTCGTTATTAGTTACTTTCTTTCTTTCTTGATATCTTTCATTCTAGCTTTCATACCTTCTCTCATTCCATCTTTAGTTTCTTTTTTACTTACTTTCATTTCTTTCTTTCTTGATATTTTTCATTCTAGCTTTAATAAATTCTCTCATTCTATCTTTAGTTTCGTTATTAGTTACTTTCTTTCTTTCTTGATATCTTTCATTCAAGATTTCATACCTTCTCTCATTTTATCTTTAGTTTCTATATTGATTTCTATCTTTCTTTCTTGATATCTTTCATTCTAGCTTTCATACCTTCTTTCATTCTATCTTTAGTTTCTTCCTTAATTACTTTCGTTCTTTCTTTCTTTCTTTCTTTCTTTCTTCATATCTCATTCTAGCTCACATACCTTCTCTGATTCTATCTTTAGTGTCTTTACTGCTTTCTTTCTTTCTTTCTTTCTTTCTTGATATCTTTCATTCTATCTTTCATACCTTCTCTCTTTTCATCTTTAATTTCTTTATTGATTTCTTTTTTTCTTTCTTTCTTGATATCTTTCATTCTTGCTTTCATACCTTCTCTCATTCTGTCTTTAGTTTCTTTTTTACTTACTTTCATTTCTTGCTTTCTTGATATGTTACATTCTAGCTTTCATACCTTCTCTCATTCTATCTTTAGTTTCTTTATTACTTACTTTCTTTCTTTCTTGATATCTTTCATTCTAGCTTTCATAACTTCTCATATTCTATCTTTAGTTTCTTTATTAATTACTTTTGTTCTTTCTTTCTTTCTTTCTTTCTTTCTTCATATCTCATTCTAGCTCTCATACCTTCTCTCATTCTATCTTTAGTTTCTTTACTACTTTCTTTCTTTCTTTCTTTCTTTATTGATAACTTTCATTCTAGCATTCATATATTCACTCATTCAATCTTTATTTTCTTTATTACATGATTTCTACTTTGTTCCTTTTTTCTTTCTTGATATCTTCTATTCTAGCTTTCATACCTTCTCTCATTCTACCTTTAGTTTGTTTTTTACTTACTTTCATATCTTTCTTTCTTGATATCTTACATTCTAGCTTTCATACCTTCTCTCATTCTATCTTTAGTTTCTTTATTACTTTCTTTATTTCTTGATATCTTTCATTCTATCTTTCATACCTTCTCTCGTTCTATCTTTAGTTTCTTTATTACTTTCTTTCTTTCTTTCTTGATATCTCTCATTCTAGCTCTCATACCTTCGCTCATTCTATCTTTAGTTTCTTTTTTACTTACTTTCATTTCTTTCTTTCTTGATATCTTTCATTCTACTTTAATACCTTCTCTCATTCTATCTTTAGTTTCTTTATTAGTTACTTTCTTTCTTTCTTGATATCTTTCATTCAAGATTTCATACATTCTCTCATTTTATCTTTAGTTTCTATATTGATTTCTTTCTTTCTTTCTTGATATCTTTCATTCTAGCTTTCTTACCTTCTTTCATTCTATCTTTAGTTTCTTCCTTAATTACTTTCGTTCTTTCTTTCTTTCTTTCTTCATATCTCATTCTAGCTCACATACCTTCTCTGATTCTATCTATAGTTTCTTTACTACTTTCTTTCTTTCTTTCTTTCTTTCTTTCTTTCTTGATATCTTTCATTCTAGCTTTCATACCTTCTCTCATTCTATCTTTAGTTTCTTTTTTATTTACTTTCATTTCTTCCTTTCTTGATATCTTACATTCTAGCTTTCATACCTTCTCTCATTCTATCTTTAGTTTCTTTATTACTTTCTTTCTTTCTTTCTTTCTTGATATCTTTCATTCTAGCTTTCATACCTTCTTTCATTGTAGCTTTTGTTTCTTTATTAATTACTTTTGTTCTTTCTTTCTTTCTTTCTTTCTTCATATCTCATTCTAGCTCTCATAACTTCTCTGATTCTATCTTTATTTTCTTTACAACTTTCTTTCTTTCTTTCTTTCTTTATTGATAACTTTCATTGTAGCATTCATATATTCACTCATTCAATCTTTATTTTCTTTATTACATTATGTCTACTTTGTTCCTTTTTTCTATCTTGATATCTTTCATTCTAGCATTCATACCTTCTCTCATTCTACCTTTAGTTTTTTTTACTTACTTTCATATCTTTCTTTCTTGATATCTTACATTCTAGCTTTCATACCTTCTCTCATTCTATCTTTAGTTTCTTTATTACTTTCTTTATTTCTTGATATCTTTCATTCTATCTTTCATACCTTCTCTCGTTCTATCTTTAGTTTCGTTATTAGTTACTTTCTTTCTTTCTTGATATCTTTCATTCTAGCTTTCATACCTTCTCTCATTCAATCTTTAGTTTCTTTTTTACTTACTTTCATTTCTTTCTTTCTTGATATCTTTCGTTCTAGCTTTAATACCTTCTCTCATTCTATCTTTAGTTTCGTTATGAGTTACTTTCTTTTTTTTTTGATATCTTTCATTCAAGATTTCATACCTTCTCTCATTTTATCTTTAGTTTCTATATTGATTTCTTTCTCTCTTTCTTGATATCTTTCATTCTACCTTTAATAACTTCTTTCATTCTATCTTTAGTTTCTTCATTAATTACTTTCGTTCTTTCTTTCTTTCTTTCTTGATATCTTTCATTCTATCTTTCATACCTTCTCTCTTTTCATCTTTAATTTCTTTATTGATTTCTTTTTTTCTTTCTTTCTTGATATCTTTCATTCTTGGTTTCATACCTTCTCTCATTCTATCTTTAGTTTCTTTTTTACTTAATTTCATTTCTTGCTTTCTTGATATGTTACATTCTAGCTTTCATACCTTCTCTCATTCTATCTTTAGTTTCTTTATTACTTTCTTTCTTTCTTTCTCGATATCTTTCATTCTAGCTTTCATACCTCCTTTCATTCTATCTTTAGTTTCTTTCTTAAGTACTTTCGTTCTTTCTTTCTTTCTTTCTTAATATCTCATTCTAGCTCTCATACCTTCTCTGATTCTATCTTTAGTTTCATGACTTTTTTCTTTCTTTCTTTCTTTCTTTCTTTTTTGATAACTTTCATTCTAGCATTCATATCTTCACTCATTCAATCTTTATTTTCTTTATTACATTATTTCTACTTTGTTCCTTTTTTCTTTCTTGATATCTTTCATTCTATTTTTCATACCTTCTCTCATTCTATCTTTAGTTTCTTTTTTACTTACTTTCATTTCATTCTTTCTTTATATCTTACATTCTAGATTTCATACCTTCTCTCATTCTATCTTTAGTTTCTTTATTACTTTCTTACTTTCTTTCTTGATATCTTTCATTCTAGCTTTCATACCTTCTCTCATTCTATCTTTAATTTCTTTTTTACTTACTTTCATTTCTTTCTTTCTTGATATCTTTCATTCTAGCTTTAATACCTTCTCTCATTCTATCTTTAGTTTCGTTATTAGTTACTTTCTTTCTTTCTTGATATCTTTCATTCAAGATTTCATACCTTCTCTCATTTTATCTTTAGTTTCTATATTGATTTCTTTCTTTCTTTCTTGATATCTTTCATTCTAGCTTTCATACCTTCTTTCATTCTATCTTTAGTTTCTTTATTAATTACTTTTGTTCTTTCTTTCTTTCTTTCTTTCTTCATATCTCATTCTAGCTCACATACCTTCTCTGATTCTCTTTAGTTTCTTTACTACTTTCTTTCTTTCTTTCTTTCTTTCTTGATATCTTTCATTCTATCTTTCATACCTTCTCTCTTTTCATCTTTAATTTCTTTATTGATTTCTTTTTTTCTTTCTTTCTTGATATCTTTCATTCTTGCTTTCATACCTTCTCTCATTCTGTCTTTAGTTTCTTTTTTCCTTACTTTCATTTCTTGCTTTCTTGATATGTTACATTCTAGCTTTCATACCATCTCTCATTCTATCTTTAGTTTCT
Organism: Intellagama lesueurii; assembly: GCA_037013535.1. Taxonomy (NCBI): domain Eukaryota; kingdom Metazoa; phylum Chordata; class Lepidosauria; order Squamata; family Agamidae; genus Intellagama; species Intellagama lesueurii. The sequence goes on from JBAJHW010000002.1 coordinate 96,474,460, forward strand.
TTATTACTTACTTTCTTTCTTTCTTTCTTTCTTGATATCTTTCATTCTATCTTTCATACCTTCTTTCATTCTATCTTTAGTTTCTTTATTAATTACTTTTGTTCTTTCTTTCTCTCTTTCTTTCTTCATATCTCATTCTAGCTCTCATACCTTCTCTGATTCTATCTTTAGTTTCTTTACTACTTTCTTTCTTTCTTTCTCTCTTTATTGATAACTTTCATTCTAGCATTCATATATTCACTCATTCAATCTTTATTTTCTTTATTACATGATTTCTACTTTGTTCCTTTTTTCTTTCTTGATATCTTCTATTCTAGCTTTCATACCTTCTCTCATTCTACCTTTAGTTTGTTTTTTACTTACTTTCATATCTTTCTTTCTTGATATCTTACATTCTAGCTTTCATACCTTCTCTCATTCTATCTTTAGTTTCTTTATTACTTTCTTTATTTCTTGATATCTTTCATTCTATCTTTCATACCTTCTCTCGTTCGATCTTTAGTTTCTTTATTACTTTCTTTCTTTCTTTCTTGATATCTCTCATTCTAGCTTTCATACCTTCTCTCATTCTATCTTTAGTTTCTTTATTACTTTCTTTCTTTCTTTCTTTCTTGATATCTTTCATTCTAGCTTTCATACCTTCTCTCTTTTCATCTTTAATTTCTTTATTGATTTCTTTTTTTCTTTCTTTCTTGATATCTTTCATTCTTGCTTTCATACCTTCTCTCATTCTGTCTTTAGTTTCTTTTTTACTTACTTTCATTTCTTGCTTTCTTGATATGTTACATTCTAGCTTTCATACCTTCTCTCATTCTATCTTTAGTTTCTTTATTACTTACTTTCTTTCTTTCTTGATATCTTTCATTCTAGCTTTCATAACTTCTCATATTCTATCTTTAGTTTCTTTATTAATTACTTTTGTTCTTTCTTTCTCTCTTTCTTTCTTCATATCTCATTCTAGCTCTCATACCTTCTCTGATTCTATCTTTAGTTTCTTTACTACTTTCTTTCTTTCTTTCTCTCTTTATTGATAACTTTCATTCTAGCATTCATATATTCACTCATTCAATCTTTATTTTCTTTATTACATGATTTCTACTTTGTTCCTTTTTTCTTTCTTGATATCTTCTATTCTAGCTTTCATACCTTCTCTCATTCTACCTTTAGTTTGTTTTTTACTTACTTTCATAGCTTTCTTTCTTGATATCTTACATTCTAGCTTTCATACCTTCTGTCATTCTATCTTTAGTTTCTTTATTACTTTCTTTATTTCTTGATATCTTTCATTCTATCTTTCATACCGTCTCTCGTTCTATCTTTAGATTCTTTATTACTTTCTTTCTTTCTTTCTTGATATCTCTCATTCTAGCTTTCATACCTTCTCTCATTCTATCTTTAGTTTCTTTATTACTTTCTTTCTTTCTTTCTTTCTTGATATCTTTCATTCTTTCTTTCATACCTTCTCTCTTTTCATCTTTAATTTCTTTATTGATTTCTTTTTTTCATTCTTTCTTGATATCGTTCATTCTTGCTTTCATACCTTCTCTCATTCTATCTTTAGTTTCTTTTTTACTTACTTTCATTTCTTGCTTTCTTGATATGTTACATTCTAGCTTTCATACCTTCTCTCATTCTATCTTTAGTTTCTTTATCACTTACTTTCTTTTTTTCTTTCTTGATATCTTTCATTCTAGCTTTCATACCTTCTCTCATTCTAACTTTAGTTTCTTTATTACTTTCTTTTTTTCTTTCTTTCTTTCTTGATATCTTTCATTCTAGCTTTCATACATTCTCTCATTTCATCTCTAATTTCTTTATTGATTTCTTTTTTCTTTCTTTCTTGATATCTTTCATTCTTGCTTTCATACCTTCTCTCATTCTATCTTTAGTTTCTTTTTTACTTACTTTCATTACTTGCTATCTTGATATGTTACATTCTAGCTTTCATACCTTCTCTCATTCTATCTTTAGTTTCTTTATTACTTTCTTTCTTTCTTTCTTTCTTTCTTCATATCTTTCATTCTTGCTTTCATACCTTCTCTCATTCTATCTTTAGTTTCTTTTTTACTTACTTTCATTTCTTGCTTTCTTGATATGTTACATTCTAGCTTTCATACCTTCTCTCATTCTGTCTTTAGTTTCTTTATTACTTTCTTTCTTTCTTTCTTTCTTTCTTGATATCTTTCATTCTACTTTAATACCTTCTCTCATTCTATCTTTAGTTTCTTTATTAGTTACTTTCTTTCTTTCTTAATATCTTTCATTCAAGATTTCATACATTCTCTCATTTTATCTTTAGTTTCTATATTGATTTCTTTCTTTCTTTCTTGATATCTTTCATTCTAGCTTTCATACCTTCTTTCATTCGATCTTTAGTTTCTTCCTTAATTACTTTCGTTCTTTCTTTCTTTCTTTCTTCATATCTCATTCTAGCTCACATACCTTCTCTGATTCTATCTATAGTTTCTTTACTACTTTCTTTCTATCTTTCTTTCTTTCTTGATATCTTTCATTCTATCTTTCATACCTTCTCTCTTTTCATCTTTAATTTCTTTATTGATTTCTTTTTTTCTTTCTTTCTTGATATCTTTCATTCTTGCTTTCATACCTTCTCTCATTCTATCTTTAGTTTCTTTTTTACTTACTTTCATTTCTTTCTTTCTTGATATCTTTCATTCTAGCTTTAATACCTTCTCTCATTCTATCTTTAGTTTCGTTATTAGTTACTTTCTTTCTTTCTTGATATCTTTCATTCTAGCTTTCATACCTTCTCTCATTCTATCTTTAGTTTCTTTTTTATTTACTTTCATTTCTTCCTTTCTTGATATGTTACATTCTAGCTTTCATACCTTCTCTCATTCTATATTTCGTTTCTTTATTACTTTCTTTCTTTCTTTCTTTCTTTCTTTCTTGATATCTTCAATTCTAGCTTTCATACCTTCTTTCATTCTATCTTTAGTTTCTTTATTAATTACTTTTGTTCTTTCTTTCTTTCTTTCTTTCTTCATATCTCATTCTAGCTCTCATACCTTCTCTGATTCTATCTTTAGTTTCTTTACAACTTTCTTTCTTTCTTTCTTTCTTTATTGATAACTATCATTGTAGCATTCATATATTCACTCATTCAATCTTTATTTTCTTTATTACATTTTGTCTACTTTGTTCCTTTTTTCTATCTTGATATCTTTCATTCTAGCTTTCATACCTTCTCTCATTCTACCTTTAGTTTTTTTTTTACTTCCTTTCATATCTTTCTTTCTTGATATCTTACATTCTAGCTTTCTTACCTTCTCTCATTCTATCTTTAGTTTCTTTATTACTTTCTTTATTTCTTGATATCTTTCATTCTATCTTTCATATCTTCTCTCGTTCTATCTTTAGTTTCGTTATTAGTTACTTTCTTTCTTTCTTGATATCTTTCATTCTAGCTTTCATACCTTCTCTCATTCTATCTTTAATTTCTTTTTTACTTACTTTCATTTCTTTCTTTCTTGATATCTTTCATTCTAGCTTTAATACCTTCTCTCATTCTATCTTTAGTTTCGTTATTAGTTACTTTCTTTATTTCTTGATATCTTTCATTCAATATTTCATACCTTCTCTCATTTTATCTTTAGTTTCTATATTGATTTCTTTCTCACTTTCTTGATATCTTTCATTCTAGCTTTAATAACTTCTTTCATTCTATCTTTAGTTTCTTCATTAATTACTTTCGTTCTTTCTTTCTTTCTTCATATCTCATTCTAGCTCACATACCTTCTCTGATTCTATCTTTAGTTTCTTTACTACTTTCTTCCTTTCTTTCTTTCTTTCTTGATATCTTTCATTCTATCATTCATACCTTCTCTCTTTTCATCTTTAATTTCTTTATTGATTTCTTTTTTCTTTCTTTCTTGATATCTTTCATTCTTGCTTTCATACCTTCTCTCATTCTATCTTTAGTTTCTTTTTTACTTACTTTCATTTCTTGCTTTCTTGATATGTTACATTCTAGCTTTCATACCTTCTCTCATTCTATCTTTAGTTTCTTCTTTACTTTCTTTCTTTCTTTCTTTCTTGATATCTTTCATTCTAGCTTTCATACCTTCTCTCATTCTATCTTTAGTTTCTTTTATACTTACTTTCATTTCTTTCTTTCTTGATATCTTTCATTCTAGCTTTAATACCTTCTCTCATTCTATCTTTAGTTTCGTTATTAGTTACTTTCTTTCTTTCTTGATTTCTTTCATTCAAGATTTCATACCTTCTCTCATTTTATCTTTAGTTTCTATATTGATTTCTTTCTTTCTTTCTTGATATCTTTCATTCCAGCTTTCATACCTTCTTTCATTCTATCTTTAGTTTCTTTATTAATTACTTTTGTTCTTTCTTTCTTTCTTTCTTTCTTCATATCTCATTCTAGCTCACATACCTTCTCTGATTCTATCTTTAGTTTCTTTACTACTTTCTTTCTTTCTTTCTTTCTTTCTTGATATCTTTCATTCTATCTTTCATACCTTCTCTCTTTTCATCTTTAATTTCTTTATTGATTTCTTTTTTCTTTCTTTCTTGATATCTTTCATTCTAGCTTTCATACCTTCTCTCATTCTATCTTTAGTTTCTTTTTTACTTACTTTCATTTCTTTCTTTCTTGATATTTTTCATTCTAGCTTTAATAAATTCTCTCATTCTATCTTTAGTTTCGTTATTAGTTTCTTTCTTTCTTGATATCTTTCATTCAAGATTTCATACCTTCTCTCATTTTATCTTTAGTTTCTATATTGATTTCTTTCTTTCTTTCTTGATATCTTTCATTCTAGCTTTCATACCTTCTTTCATTCTATCTTTAGTTTCTTTATTAATTACTTTTGTTCTTTCTTTCTTTCTTTCTTTCTTCATATCTCATTCTAGCTCACATACCTTCTCTGATTCTATCTTTAGTTTCTTTACTACTTTCTTTCTTTCTTTCTTTCTTTCTTGATATCTTTCATTCTATCTTTCATACCTTCTCTCTTTTCATCTTTAATTTCTTTATTGGTTTCTTTTTTTCTTTCTTTCTTGATATCTTTCATTCTTGCTTTCATACCATCTCTCATTCTGTCTTTAGTTTCTTTTTTACTTACTTTCATTTCTTGCTTTCATGATATGTTACATTCTAGCTTTCATAGCTTCTCTCATTCTATCTTTAGTTTCTTTATTACTTACTTTCTTTCTTTCTTTCTTGATATCTTTCATTCTAGCTTTCATAACTTCTCATATTCTATCTTTAGTTTGTTTTTTACTTACTTTCATATCTTTCTTTCTTGATATCTTACATTCTAGCTTTCATACCTTCTCTCATTCTATCTTTAGTTTCTTTTTTACTTACTTTCATTTCATTCTTTCTTTATATCTTACATTCTAGATTTCATACCTTCTCTCATTCTATCTTTAGTTTCTTTATTACTTTCTTACTTTCTTTCTTGATATCTTTCATTCTAGCTTTCATACCTTCTCTCATTCTATCTTTAGTTTCTTTTTTACTTACTTTCATTTCTTTCTTTCTTGATATCTTTCATTCTAGCTTTAATACCTTCTCTCATTCTATCTTTAGTTTCGTTATTAGTTACTTTCTTTCTTTCTTGATATCTTTCATTCAAGATTTCATACCTTCTCTCATTTTATCTTTAGTTTCTATATTGATTTCTTTCTTTCTTTCTTGATATCTTTCATTCTAGCTTTCATACCTTCTTTCATTCTATCTTTAGTTTCTTTATTAATTACTTTTGTTCTTTCTTTCTTTCTTTCTTTCTTCATATCTCATTCTAGCTCACATACCTTCTCTGATTCTCTTTAGTTTCTTTACTACTTTCTTTCTTTCTTTCTTTCTTTCTTGATATCTTTCATTCTATCTTTCATACCTTCTCTCTTTTCATCTTTAATTTCTTTATTGATTTCTTTTTTTCTTTCTTTCTTGATATCTTTCATTCTTGCTTTCATACCTTCTCTCATTCTGTCTTTAGTTTCTTTTTTCCTTACTTTCATTTCTTGCTTTCTTGATATGTTACATTCTAGCTTTCATACCATCTCTCATTCTATCTTTAGTTTCTTTATTACTTACTTTCTTTCTTTCTTTCTTTCTTGATATCTTTCATTCTATCTTTCATACCTTCTTTCATTCTATCTTTAGTTTCTTTATTAATTACTTTTGTTCTTTCTTTCTCTCTTTCTTTCTTCATATCTCATTCTAGCTCTCATACCTTCTCTGATTCTATCTTTAGTTTCTTTACTACTTTCTTTCTTTCTTTCTCTCTTTATTGATAACTTTCATTCTAGCATTCATATATTCACTCATTCAATCTTTATTTTCTTTATTACATGATTTCTACTTTGTTCCTTTTTTCTTTCTTGATATCTTCTATTCTAGCTTTCATACCTTCTCTCATTCTACCTTTAGTTTGTTTTTTACTTACTTTCATATCTTTCTTTCTTGATATCTTACATTCTAGCTTTCATACCTTCTCTCATTCTATCTTTAGTTTCTTTATTACTTTCTTTATTTCTTGATATCTTTCATTCTATCTTTCATACCTTCTCTCGTTCGATCTTTAGTTTCTTTATTACTTTCTTTCTTTCTTTCTTGATATCTCTCATTCTAGCTTTCATACCTTCTCTCATTCTATCTTTAGTTTCTTTATTACTTTCTTTCTTTCTTTCTTTCTTGATATCTTTCATTCTAGCTTTCATACCTTCTCTCTTTTCATCTTTAATTTCTTTATTGATTTCTTTTTTTCTTTCTTTCTTGATATCTTTCATTCTTGCTTTCATACCTTCTCTCATTCTGTCTTTAGTTTCTTTTTTACTTACTTTCATTTCTTGCTTTCTTGATATGTTACATTCTAGCTTTCATACCTTCTCTCATTCTATCTTTAGTTTCTTTATTACTTACTTTCTTTCTTTCTTGATATCTTTCATTCTAGCTTTCATAACTTCTCATATTCTATCTTTAGTTTCTTTATTAATTACTTTTGTTCTTTCTTTCTCTCTTTCTTTCTTCATATCTCATTCTAGCTCTCATACCTTCTCTGATTCTATCTTTAGTTTCTTTACTACTTTCTTTCTTTCTTTCTCTCTTTATTGATAACTTTCATTCTAGCATTCATATATTCACTCATTCAATCTTTATTTTCTTTATTACATGATTTCTACTTTGTTCCTTTTTTCTTTCTTGATATCTTCTATTCTAGCTTTCATACCTTCTCTCATTCTACCTTTAGTTTGTTTTTTACTTACTTTCATAGCTTTCTTTCTTGATATCTTACATTCTAGCTTTCATACCTTCTGTCATTCTATCTTTAGTTTCTTTATTACTTTCTTTATTTCTTGATATCTTTCATTCTATCTTTCATACCGTCTCTCGTTCTATCTTTAGATTCTTTATTACTTTCTTTCTTTCGTTCTTGATATCTCTCATTCTAGCTTTCATACCTTCTCTCATTCTATCTTTAGTTTCTTTATTACTTTCTTTCTTTCTTTCTTTCTTGATATTTTTCATTCTTTCTTTCATACCTTCTCTCTTTTCATCTTTAATTTCTTTATTGATTTCTTTTTTTCATTCTTTCTTGATATCGTTCATTCTTGCTTTCATACCTTCTCTCATTCTATCTTTAGTTTCTTTTTTACTTACTTTCATTTCTTGCTTTCTTGATATGTTACATTCTAGCTTTCATACCTTCTCTCATTCTATCTTTAGTTTCTTTATCACTTACTTTCTTTTTTTCTTTCTTGATATCTTTCATTCTAGCTTTCATACCTTCTCTCATTCTAACTTTAGTTTCTTTATTACTTTCTTTTTTTCTTTCTTTCTTTCTTGATATCTTTCATTCTAGCTTTCATACATTCTCTCATTTCATCTCTAATTTCTTTATTGATTTCTTTTTTCTTTCTTTCTTGATATCTTTCATTCTTGCTTTCATACCTTCTCTCATTCTATCTTTAGTTTCTTTTTTACTTACTTTCATTACTTGCTATCTTGATATGTTACATTCTAGCTTTCATACCTTCTCTCATTCTATCTTTAGTTTCTTTATTACTTTCTTTCTTTCTTTCTTTCTTTCTTTCTTTCTTTCTTCATATCTTTCATTCTTGCTTTCATACCTTCTCTCATTCTATCTTTAGTTTCTTTTTTACTTACTTTCATTTCTTGCTTTCTTGATATGTTACATTCTAGCTTTCATACCTTCTCTCATTCTGTCTTTAGTTTCTTTATTACTTTCTTTCTTTCTTTCTTTCTTTCTTGATATCTTTCATTCTACTTTAATACCTTCTCTCATTCTATCTTTAGTTTCTTTATTAGTTACTTTCTTTCTTTCTTAATATCTTTCATTCAAGATTTCATACATTCTCTCATTTTATCTTTAGTTTCTATATTGATTTCTTTCTTTCTTTCTTGATATCTTTCATTCTAGCTTTCATACCTTCTTTCATTCGATCTTTAGTTTCTTCCTTAATTACTTTCGTTCTTTCTTTCTTTCTTTCTTCATATCTCATTCTAGCTCACATACCTTCTCTGATTCTATCTATAGTTTCTTTACTACTTTCTTTCTATCTTTCTTTCTTTCTTGATATCTTTCATTCTATCTTTCATACCTTCTCTCTTTTCATCTTTAATTTCTTTATTGATTTCTTTTTTTCTTTCTTTCTTGATATCTTTCATTCTTGCTTTCATACCTTCTCTCATTCTATCTTTAGTTTCTTTTTTACTTACTTTCATTTCTTTCTTTCTTGATATCTTTCATTCTAGCTTTAATACCTTCTCTCATTCTATCTTTAGTTTCGTTATTAGTTACTTTCTTTCTTTCTTGATATCTTTCATTCTAGCTTTCATACCTTCTCTCATTCTATCTTTAGTTTCTTTTTTATTTACTTTCATTTCTTCCTTTCTTGATATGTTACATTCTAGCTTTCATACCTTCTCTCATTCTATATTTAGTTTCTTTATTACTTTCTTTCTTTCTTTCTTTCTTTCTTTCTTGATATCTTCAATTCTAGCTTTCATACCTTCTTTCATTCTATCTTTAGTTTCTTTATTAATTACTTTTGTTCTTTCTTTCTTTCTTTCTTTCTTCATATCTCATTCTAGCTCTCATACCTTCTCTGATTCTATCTTTAGTTTCTTTACAACTTTCTTTCTTTCTTTCTTTCTTTATTGATAACTATCATTGTAGCATTCATATATTCACTCATTCAATCTTTATTTTCTTTATTACATTTTGTCTACTTTGTTCCTTTTTTCTATCTTGATATCTTTCATTCTAGCTTTCATACCTTCTCTCATTCTACCTTTAGTTTTTTTTTACTTCCTTTCATATCTTTCTTTCTTGATATCTTACATTCTAGCTTTCTTACCTTCTCTCATTCTATCTTTAGTTTCTTTATTACTTTCTTTATTTCTTGATATCTTTCATTCTATCTTTCATATCTTCTCTCGTTCTATCTTTAGTTTCGTTATTAGTTACTTTCTTTCTTTCTTGATATCTTTCATTCTAGCTTTCATACCTTCTCTCATTCTATCTTTAATTTCTTTTTTACTTACTTTCATTTCTTTCTTTCTTGATATCTTTCATTCTAGCTTTAATACCTTCTCTCATTCTATCTTTAGTTTCGTTATTAGTTACTTTCTTTATTTCTTGATATCTTTCATTCAATATTTCATACCTTCTCTCATTTTATCTTTAGTTTCTATATTGATTTCTTTCTCACTTTCTTGATATCTTTCATTCTAGCTTTAATAACTTCTTTCATTCTATCTTTAGTTTCTTCATTAATTACTTTCGTTCTTTCTTTCTTTCTTCATATCTCATTCTAGCTCACATACCTTCTCTGATTCTATCTTTAGTTTCTTTACTACTTTCTTCCTTTCTTTCTTTCTTTCTTGATATCTTTCATTCTATCATTCATACCTTCTCTCTTTTCATCTTTAATTTCTTTATTGATTTCTTTTTTCTTTCTTTCTTGATATCTTTCATTCTTGCTTTCATACCTTCTCTCATTCTATCTTTAGTTTCTTTTTTACTTACTTTCATTTCTTGCTTTCTTGATATGTTACATTCTAGCTTTCATACCTTCTCTCATTCTATCTTTAGTTTCTTCTTTACTTTCTTTCTTTCTTTCTTTCTTGATATCTTTCATTCTAGCTTTCATACCTTCTCTCATTCTATCTTTAGTTTCTTTTATACTTACTTTCATTTCTTTCTTTCTTGATATCTTTCATTCTAGCTTTAATACCTTCTCTCATTCTATCTTTAGTTTCGTTATTAGTTACTTTCTTTCTTTCTTGATTTCTTTCATTCAAGATTTCATACCTTCTCTCATTTTATCTTTAGTTTCTATATTGATTTCTTTCTTTCTTTCTTGATATCTTTCATTCCAGCTTTCATACCTTCTTTCATTCTATCTTTAGTTTCTTTATTAATTACTTTTGTTCTTTCTTTCTTTCTTTCTTTCTTCATATCTCATTCTAGCTCACATACCTTCTCTGATTCTATCTTTAGTTTCTTTACTACTTTCTTTCTTTCTTTCTTTCTTTCTTGATATCTTTCATTCTATCTTTCATACCTTCTCTCTTTTCATCTTTAATTTCTTTATTGATTTCTTTTTTCTTTCTTTCTTGATATCTTTCATTCTAGCTTTCATACCTTCTCTCATTCTATCTTTAGTTTCTTTTTTACTTACTTTCATTTCTTTCTTTCTTGATATCTTTCATTCTAGCTTTAATAAATTCTCTCATTCTATCTTTAGTTTCGTTATTAGTTTCTTTCTTTCTTGATATCTTTCATTCAAGATTTCATACCTTCTCTCATTTTATCTTTAGTTTCTATATTGATTTCTTTCTTTCTTTCTTGATATCTTTCATTCTAGCTTTCATACCTTCTTTCATTCTATCTTTAGTTTCTTTATTAATTACTTTTGTTCTTTCTTTCTTTCTTTCTTTCTTCATATCTCATTCTAGCTCACATACCTTCTCTGATTCTATCTTTAGTTTCTTTACTACTTTCTTTCTTTCTTTCTTGATATCTTTCATTCTATCTTTCATACCTTCTCTCTTTTCATCTTTAATTTCTTTATTGGTTTCTTTTTTTCTTTCTTTCTTGATATCTTTCATTCTTGCTTTCATACCATCTCTCATTCTGTCTTTAGTTTCTTTTTTACTTACTTTCATTTCTTGCTTTCATGATATGTTACATTCTAGCTTTCATACCTTCTCTCATTCTATCTTTAGTTTCTTTATTACTTACTTTCTTTCTTTCTTTCTTGATATCTTTCATTCTAGCTTTCATAACTTCTCATATTCTATCTTTAGTTTGTTTTTTACTTACTTTCATATCTTTCTTTCTTGATATCTTACATTCTAGCTTTCATACCTTCTCTCATTCTATCTTTAGTTTCTTTATTACTTTCTTTATTTCTTGATATCTTTCATTCTATCTTTCATACCTTCTCTCGTTCTATCTTTAGTTTCTTTATTACTTTCTTTCTTTCTTCTTGATATCTCTCATTCTATCTTTAATACCTTCTCTCATTCTATCTTTAGTTTCTTTATTACTTTCTTTATTTCTTGATATCTTTCATTCTATCTTTCATACCTCCTCTCGATCTATCTTTAGTTTCTTTATTACTTTCTTTCTTTCTTTCTTGATATCTTTCATTCTAGCTTTCATACCTTCTCTCAGTCTATCTTTAGTTTCTTTTTTACTTACTTTCATTTCTTTCTTTCTTGATATCTTTCATTCTAGCTTTAATACCTTCTCTCATTCTATCTTTAGTTACGTTATTAGTTACTTTCTTTCTTTCTTGATATCTTTCATTCTAGCTTTCATACCTTCTTTCATTCTATCTTTAGTTTCTTCCTTAATTACTTTCGTTCTTTCTTTCTTTCTTTCTTCATATCTCATTCTAGCTCACATACCTTCTCTGATTCTATCTATAGTTTCTTTACTACTTTCTTTCTTTCTTTCTTTCTTTCTTGATATCTTTCATTCTATCTTTCATACCTTCTCTCTTTTCATCTTTAATTTCTTTATTGATTTCTTTTTTTCTTTCTTTCTTGATATCTTTCATTCTTGCTTTCATACCTTCTCTCATTCTATCTTTAGTTTCTTTTTACTTACTTTCATTTCTTTCTTTCTTGATATCTTTCATTCTAGCTTTAATACCTTCTCTCATTCTATCTTTAGTTTCGTTATTAGTTACTTTCTTTCTTTCTTGATATCTTTCATTCTAGCTTTCATACCTTCTCTCATTCTATCTTTAGTTTCTTTTTTATTTACTTTCATTTCTTCCTTTCTTGATATGTTACATTCTAGCTTTCATACCTTCTCTCATTCTATCTTTAGTTTCTTTATTACTTTCTTTCTTTCTTTCTTTCTTTCTTGATATCTTCAATTCTAGCTTTCATACCTTCTTTCATTCTATCTTTAGTTTCTTTATTAATTACTTTTGTTCTTTCTTTCTTTCTTTCTTTCTTCATATCTCATTCTAGCTCTCATACCTTCTCTGATTCTATCTTTAGTTTCTTTACAACTTTCTTTCTTTCCTTCTTTCTTTCTTTATTGATAACTATCATTGTAGCATTCATATATTCACTCATTCAATCTTTATTTTCTTTATTACATTTTGTCTACTTTGTTCCTTTTTTCTATCTTGATATCTTTCATTCTAGCTTTCATACCTTCTCTCATTCTACCTTTAGTTTTTTTTTTACTTCCTTTCATATCTTTCTTTCTTGATATCTTACATTCTAGCTTTCATACCTTCTCTCATTCTATCTTTAGTTTCTTTATTACTTTCTTTATTTCTTGATATCTTTCATTCTATCTTTCATATCTTCTCTCGTTCTATCTTTAGTTTCGTTATTAGTTACTTTCTTTCTTTCTTGATATCTTTCATTCTAGCTTTCATACCTTCTCTCATCCTATCTTTAATTTCTTTTTTACTTACTTTCATTTCTTTCTTTCTTGATATCTTTCATTCTAGCTTTAATACCTTCTCTCATTCTATCTTTAGTTTCGTTACTAGTTACTTTCTTTATTTCTTGATATCTTTCATTCAATATTTCATACCTTCTCTCATTTTATCTTTAGTTTCTATATTGATTTCTTTCTCACTTTCTTGATATCTTTCATTCTAGCTTTAATAACTTCTTTCATTCTATCTTTAGTTTCTTCATTAATTACTTTCGTTCTTTCTTTCTTTCTTCATATCTCATTCTAGCTCACATACCTTCTCTGATTCTATCTTTAGTTTCTTTACTACTTTCTTCCTTTCTTTCTTTCTTTCTTGATATCTTTCATTCTATCATTCATACCTTCTCTCTTTTCATCTTTAATTTCTTTATTGATTTCTTTTTTTCTTTCTTTCTTGATATCTTTCATTCTTGCTTTCATACCTTCTCTCATTCTATCTTTAGTTTCTTTTTTACTTACTTTCATTTCTTGCTTTCTTGATATGTTACATTCTAGCTTTCATACCTTCTCTCATTCTATCTTTAGTTTCTTCTTTACTTTCTTTCTTTCTTTCTTTCTTGATATCTTTCATTCTAGCTTTCATACCTTCTCTCATTCTATATTTAGTTTCTTTTATACTTACTTTCATTTCTTTCTTTCTTGATATCTTTCATTCTAGCTTTAATACCTTCTCTCATTCTATCTTTAGTTTCGTTATTAGTTACTTTCTTTCTTTCTTGATTTCTTTCATTCAAGATTTCATACCTTCTCTCATTTTATCTTTAGTTTCTATATTGATTTCTTTCTTTCTTTCTTGATATCTTTCATTCCAGCTTTCATACCTTCTTTCATTCTATCTTTAGTTTCTTTATTAATTACTTTTGTTCTTTCTTTCTTTCTTTCTTTCTTCATATCTCATTCTAGCTCACATACCTTCTCTGATTCTATCTTTAGTTTCTTTACTACTTTCTTTCTTTCTTTCTTTCTTTCTTGATATCTTTCATTCTATCTTTCATACCTTCTCTCTTTTCATCTTTAATTTCTTTATTGATTTCTTTTTTCTTTCTTTCTTGATATCTTTCATTCTAGCTTTCATACCTTCTCTCATTCTATCTTTAGTTTCTTTTTTACTTACTTTCATTTCTTTCTTTCTTGATATCTTTCATTCTAGCTTTAATAAATTCTTTCATTCTATCTTTAGTTTCGTTATTAGTTTCTTTCTTTCTTGATATCTTTCATTCAAGATTTCATACCTTCTCTCATTTTATCTTTAGTTTCTATATTGATTTCTTTCTTTCTTTCTTGATATCTTTCATTCCAGCTTTCATACCTTCTTTCATTCTATCTTTAGTTTCTTTATTAATTACTTTTGTTCTTTCTTTCTTTCTTTCTTTCTTCATATCTCATTCTAGCTCACATACCTTCTCTGATTCTATCTTTAGTTTCTTTACTACTTTCTTCCTTTCTTTCTTTCTTTCTTGATATCTTTCATTCTATCTTTCATACCTTCTCTCTTTTCATCTTTAATTTCTTTATTGATTTCTTTTTTCTTTCTTTCTTGATATCTTTCATTCTAGCTTTCATACCTTCTCTCATTCTATCTTTAGTTTCTTTTTTACTTACTTTCATTTCTTTCTTTCTTGATATCTTTCATTCTAGCTTTAATAAATTCTTTCATTCTATCTTTAGTTTCGTTATTAGTTTCTTTCTTTCTTGATATCTTTCATTCAAGATTTCATACCTTCTCTCATTTTATCTTTAGTTTCTATATTGATTTCTTTCTTTCTTTCTTGATATCTTTCATTCTAGCTTTCATACCTTCTTTCATTCTATCTTTAGTTTCTTTATTAATTACTTTTGTTCTTTCTTTCTTTCTTTCTTTCTTCATATCTCATTCTAGCTCACATACCTTCTCTGATTCTATCTTTAGTTTCTTTACTACTTTCTTTCTTTCTTTCTTTCTTTCTTTCTTGATATCTTTCATTCTATCTTTCATACCTTCTCTCTTTTCATCTTTAATTTCTTTATTGATTTCTTTTTTTCTTTCTTTCTTGATATCTTTCATTCTTGCTTTCATACCATCTCTCATTCTGTCTTTAGTTTCTTTTTTACTTACTTTCATTTCTTGCTTTCTTGATATGTTACATTCTAGCTTTCATACCTTCTCTCATTCTATCTTTAGTTTCTTTATTACTTACTTTCTTTCTTTCTTTCTTGATATCTTTCATTCTAGCTTTCATAACTTCTCATATTCTATCTTTAGTTTGTTTTTTACTTACTTTCATATCTTTCTTTCTTGATATCTTACATTCTAGCTTTCATACCTTCTCTCATTCTATCTTTAGTTTCTTTATTACTTTCTTTATTTCTTGATATCTTTCATTCTATCTTTCATACCTTCTCTCGTTCTATCTTTAGTTTCTTTATTACTTTCTTTCTTTCTTTCTTGATATCTCTCATTCTATCTTTCATACCTTCTCTCATTCTATCTTTAGTTTCTTTATTACTTTCTTTATTTCTTGATATCTTTCATTCTATCTTTCATACCTCCTCTCGATCTATCTTTAGTTTCTTTATTACTTTCTTTCTTTCTTTCTTGATATCTTTCATTCTAGCTTTCATACCTTCTCTCATTCTATCTTTAGTTTCTTTTTTACTTACTTTCATTTCTTTCTTTCTTGATATCTTTCATTCTAGCTTTAATACCTTTTCTCATTCTATCTTTAGTTACGTTATTAGTTACTTTCTTTCTTTCTTGATATCTCTCATTCTAGCTTTCATACCTTCTCTCATTCTATCTTTAGTTTCTTTATTACTTTCTTTTTTTCTTGATATCTTTCATTCTATCTTTCATACCTCCTCTCGATCTATCTTTAGTTTCTTTTTTACTTACTTTCATTTCTTTCTTTCTTGATATCTTTCATTCAAGATTTCATACCTTCTCTCATTTTACCTTTAGTTTCTATATTGATTTCTTTCGTTCTTTCTTTATATCTTTCATTCTAGCTTTCATACCTTCTTTCATTCTATCTTTAGTTTATTTATTAATTACTTTTGTTCTTTCTTTCTTTCTTTCATCTTCATATCTCATTCTAGCTCTCATACCTTCTCTGATTCTATCTTTAGTTTCTTTACAACGTTCTTTCTTTCTTTCTTTCTTTATTGATAACTTTCATTGTAGCATTCATATATTCACTCATTCAATCTTTATTTTCTTTATTACATTATTTCTACTTTGTTCCTTTTTTCTTTCTTGATATCTTTCATTCTAGCTTTCATACCTTCTCTCATTCTATCTTTAGTTTCTTTTTTATTTACTTTCATTTCTTCCTTTCTTGATATGTTACATTCTAGCTTTCATACCTTCTCTCATTCTATCTTTAGTTTCTTTATTACTTTCTTTCTTTCTTTCTTTCTTTCTTGATATCTTCAATTCTAGCTTTCATACCTTCTTTCATTCTATCTTTAGTTTCTTTATTAATTACTTTTGTTCTTTCTTTCTTTCTTTCTTTCTTCATATCTCATTCTAGCTCTCATACCTTCTCTGATTCTATCTTTAGTTTCTTTACAACTTTCTTTCTTTCCTTCTTTCTTTCTTTATTGATAACTATCATTGTAGCATTCATATATTTACTCATTCAATCTTTATTTTCTTTATTACATTTTGTCTACTTTGTTCCTTTTTTCTATCTTGATATCTTTCATTCTAGCTTTCATACCTTCTCTCATTCTACCTTTAGTTTTTTTTTACTTCCTTTCATATCTTTCTTTCTTGATATCTTACATTCTAGCTTTCATACCTTCTCTCATTCTATCTTTAGTTTCTTTATTACTTTCTTTATTTCTTGATATCTTTCATTCTATCTTTCATATCTTCTCTCGTTCTATCTTTAGTTTCGTTATTAGTTACTTTCTTTCTTTCTTGATATCTTTCATTCTAGCTTTCATACCTTCTCTCATTCTATCTTTAATTTCTTTTTTACTTACTTTCATTTCTTTCTTTCTTGATATCTTTCATTCTAGCTTTAATACCTTCTCTCATTCTATCTTTAGTTTCGTTACTAGTTACTTTCTTTATTTCTTGATATCTTTCATTCAATATTTCATACCTTCTCTCATTTTATCTTTAGTTTCTATATTGATTTCTTTCTCACTTTCTTGATATCTTTCATTCTAGCTTTAATAACTTCTTTCATTCTATCTTTAGTTTCTTCATTAATTACTTTCGTTCTTTCTTTCTTTCTTCATATCTCATTCTAGCTCACATACCTTCTCTGATTCTATCTTTAGTTTCTTTACTACTTTCTTCCTTTCTTTCTTTCTTTCTTGATATCTTTCATTCTATCATTCATACCTTCTCTCTTTTCATCTTTAATTTCTTTATTGATTTCTTTTTTTCTTTCTTTCTTGATATCTTTCATTCTTGCTTTCATACCTTCTCTCATTCTATCTTTAGTTTCTTTTTTACTTACTTTCATTTCTTGCTTTCTTGATATGTTACATTCTAGCTTTCATACCTTCTCTCATTCTATCTTTAGTTTCTTCTTTACTTTCTTTCTTTCTTTCTTTCTTGATATCTTTCATTCTAGCTTTCATACCTTCTCTCATTCTATCTTTAGTTTCTTTTATACTTACTTTCATTTCTTTCTTTCTTGATATCTTTCATTCTAGCTTTAATACCTTCTCTCATTCTATCTTTAGTTTCGTTATTAGTTACTTTCTTTCTTTCTTGATTTCTTTCATTCAAGATTTCATACCTTCTCTCATTTTATCTTTAGTTTCTATATTGATTTCTTTCTTTCTTTCTTGATATCTTTCATTCCAGCTTTCATACCTTCTTTCATTCTATCTTTAGTTTCTTTATTAATTACTTTTGTTCTTTCTTTCTTTCTTTCTTTCTTCATATCTCATTCTAGCTCACATACCTTCTCTGATTCTATCTTTAGTTTCTTTACTACTTTCTTCCTTTCTTTCTTTCTTTCTTGATATCTTTCATTCTATCTTTCATACCTTCTCTCTTTTCATCTTTAATTTCTTTATTGATTTCTTTTTTCTTTCTTTCTTGATATCTTTCATTCTAGCTTTCATACCTTCTCTCATTCTATCTTTAGTTTCTTTTTTACTTACTTTCATTTCTTTCTTTCTTGATATCTTTCATTCTAGCTTTAATAAATTCTTTCATTCTATCTTTAGTTTCGTTATTAGTTTCTTTCTTTCTTGATATCTTTCATTCAAGATTTCATACCTTCTCTCATTTTATCTTTAGTTTCTATATTGATTTCTTTCTTTCTTTCTTGATATCTTTCATTCTAGCTTTCATACCTTCTTTCATTCTATCTTTAGTTTCTTTATTAATTACTTTTGTTCTTTCTTTCTTTCTTTCTTTCTTCATATCTCATTCTAGCTCACATACCTTCTCTGATTCTATCTTTAGTTTCTTTACTACTTTCTTTCTTTCTTTCTTTCTTTCTTTCTTGATATCTTTCATTCTATCTTTCATACCTTCTCTCTTTTCATCTTTAATTTCTTTATTGATTTCTTTTTTTCTTTCTTTCTTGATATCTTTCATTCTTGCTTTCATACCATCTCTCATTCTGTCTTTAGTTTCTTTTTTACTTACTTTCATTTCTTGCTTTCTTGATATGTTACATTCTAGCTTTCATACCTTCTCTCATTCTATCTTTAGTTTCTTTATTACTTACTTTCTTTCTTTCTTTCTTGATATCTTTCATTCTAGCTTTCATAACTTCTCATATTCTATCTTTAGTTTGTTTTTTACTTACTTTCATATCTTTCTTTCTTGATATCTTACATTCTAGCTTTCATACCTTCTCTCATTCTATCTTTAGTTTCTTTATTACTTTCTTTATTTCTTGATATCTTTCATTCTATCTTTCATACCTTCTCTCGTTCTATCTTTAGTTTCTTTATTACTTTCTTTCTTTCTTTCTTGATATCTCTCATTCTATCTTTCATACCTTCTCTCATTCTATCTTTAGTTTCTTTATTACTTTCTTTATTTCTTGATATCTTTCATTCTATCTTTCATACCTCCTCTCGATCTATCTTTAGTTTCTTTATTACTTTCTTTCTTTCTTTCTTGATATCTTTCATTCTAGCTTTCATACCTTCTCTCATTCTATCTTTAGTTTCTTTTTTACTTACTTTCATTTCTTTCTTTCTTGATATCTTTCATTCTAGCTTTAATACCTTTTCTCATTCTATCTTTAGTTACGTTATTAGTTACTTTCTTTCTTTCTTGATATCTCTCATTCTAGCTTTCATACCTTCTCTCATTCTATCTTTAGTTTCTTTATTACTTTCTTTATTTCTTGATATCTTTCATTCTATCTTTCATACCTCCTCTCGATCTATCTTTAGTTTCTTTTTTACTTACTTTCATTTCTTTCTTTCTTGATATCTTTCATTCAAGATTTCATACCTTCTCTCATTTTACCTTTAGTTTCTATATTGATTTCTTTCGTTCTTTCTTTATATCTTTCATTCTAGCTTTCATACCTTCTTTCATTCTATCTTTAGTTTCTTTATTAATTACTTTTGTTCTTTCTTTCTTTCTTTCATCTTCATATCTCATTCTAGCTCTCATACCTTCTCTGATTCTATCTTTAGTTTCTTTACAACGTTCTTTCTTTCTTTCTTTCTTTATTGATAACTTTCATTGTAGCATTCATATATTCACTCATTCAATCTTTATTTTCTTTATTACATTA
The DNA here is from genome assembly GCA_037013535.1 of Intellagama lesueurii. Taxonomy (NCBI): domain Eukaryota; kingdom Metazoa; phylum Chordata; class Lepidosauria; order Squamata; family Agamidae; genus Intellagama; species Intellagama lesueurii. The sequence goes on from JBAJHW010000002.1 coordinate 96,494,153, forward strand.
TTTCTACTTTGTTCCTTTTTTCTTTCTTGATATCTTTCATTCTATTTTTCATACCTTCTCTCATTCTATCTTTAGTTTCTTTTTTACTTACTTTCATTTCATTCTTTCTTTATATCTTACATTCTAGATTTCATACCTTCTCTCATTCTATCTTTAGTTTCTTTATTACTTTCTTTATTTCTTGATATCTTTCATTCTATCTTTCATACCGTCTCTCGTTCTATCTTTAGATTCTTTATTACTTTCTTTCTTTCTTTCTTGATATCTCTCATTCTAGCTTTCATACCTTCTCTCATTCTATCTTTAGTTTCTTTATTACTTTCTTTCTTTCTTTCTTTCTTTCTTGATATCTTTCATTCTTTCTTTCATACCTTCTCTCTTTTCATCTTTAATTTCTTTATTGATTTCTTTTTTTCATTCTTTCTTCATATCGTTCATTCTTGCTTTCATACCTTCTCTCATTCTATCTTTAGTTTCTTTTTTACTTACTTTCATTTCTTGCTTTCTTGATATGTTACATTCTAGCTTTCATACCTTCTCTCATTCTATCTTTAGTTTCTTTATCACTTACTTTCTTTTTTTCTTTCTTGATATCTTTCATTCTAGCTTTCATACCTTCTCTCATTCTATCTTTAGTTTCTTTATTACTTTCTTTTTTTCTTTCTTTCTTTCTTGATATCTTTCATTCTAGCTTTCATACATTCTCTCATTTCATCTCTAATTTCTTTATTGATTTCTTTTTTCTTTCTTTCTTGATATCTTTCATTCTTGCTTTCATACCTTCTCTCATTCTATCTTTAGTTTCTTTTTTACTTACTTTCATTACTTGCTATCTTGATATGTTACATTCTAGCTTTCATACCTTCTCTCATTCTATCTTTAGTTTCTTTATTACTTTCTTTCTTTCTTTCTAACTTTCTTTCTTTCTTTCTTCATATCTTTCATTCTTGCTTTCATACCTTCTCTCATTCTATCTTTAGTTTCTTTTTTACTTACTTTCATTTCTTGCTTTCTTGATATGTTACATTCTAGCTTTCATACCTTCTCTCATTCTGTCTTTAGTTTCTTTATTACTTTCTTTCTTTCTTTCTTTCTTTCTTGATATCTTTCATTCTACTTTAATACCTTCTCTCATTCTATCTTTAGTTTCTTTATTAGTTACTTTCTTTCTTTCTTAATATCTTTCATTCAAGATTTCATACATTCTCTCATTTTATCTTTAGTTTCTATATTGATTTCTTTCTTTCTTTCTTGATATCTTTCATTCTAGCTTTCATACCTTCTTTCATTCTATCTTTAGTTTCTTCCTTAATTACTTTCGTTCTTTCTTTCTTTCTTTCTTCATATCTCATTCTAGCTCACATACCTTCTCTGATTCTATCTATAGTTTCTTTACTACTTTCTTTCTTTCTTTCTTTCTTTCTTGATATCTTTCATTCTATCTTTCATACCTTCTCTCTTTTCATCTTTAATTTCTTTATTGATTTCTTTTTTTCTTTCTTTCTTGATATCTTTCATTCTTGCTTTCATACCTTCTCTCATTCTATCTTTAGTTTCTTTTTTACTTACTTTCATTTCTTTCTTTCTTGATATCTTTCATTCTAGCTTTAATACCTTCTCTCATTCTATCTTTAGTTTCGTTATTAGTTACTTTCTTTCTTTCTTGATATCTTTCATTCTAGCTTTCATACCTTCTCTCATTCTATCTTTAGTTTCTTTTTTATTTACTTTCATTTCTTCCTTTCTTGATATGTTACATTCTAGCTTTCATACCTTCTCTCATTCTATCTTTAGTTTCTTTATTACTTTCTTTCTTTCTTTCTTGATATCTTCAATTCTAGCTTTCATACCTTCTTTCATTCTATCTTTAGTTTCTTTATTAATTACTTTTGTTCTTTCTTTCTTTCTTTCTTTCTTCATATCTCATTCTAGCTCTCATACCTTCTCTGATTCTATCTTTAGTTTCTTTACAACTTTCTTTCTTTCTTTCTTTCTTTCTTTATTGATAACTATCATTGTAGCATTCATATATTCACTCATTCAATCTTTATTTTCTTTATTACATTTTGTCTACTTTGTTCCTTTTTTCTATCTTGATATCTTTCATTCTAGCTTTCATACCTTCTCTCATTCTACTTTTAGTTTTTTTTTTACTTCCTTTCATATCTTTCTTTCTTGATATCTTACATTCTAGCTTTCATACCTTCTCTCATTCTATCTTTAGTTTCTTTATTACTTTCTTTATTTCTTGATATCTTTCATTCTATCTTTCATATCTTCTCTCGTTCTATCTTTAGTTTCGTTATTAGTTACTTTCTTTCTTTCTTGATATCTTTCATTCTAGCTTTCATACCTTCTCTCATTCTATCTTTAATTTCTTTTTTACTTACTTTCATTTCTTTCTTTCTTGATATCTTTCGTTCTAGCTTTAATACCTTCTCTCATTCTATCTTTAGTTTCGTTATTAGTTACTTTCTTTATTTCTTGATATCTATCATTCAATATTTCATACCTTCTCTCATTTTATCTTTAGTTTCTATATTGATTTCTTTCTCACTTTCTTGATATCTTTCATTCTAGCTTTAATAACTTCTTTCATTCTATCTTTAGTTTCTTCATTAATTACTTTCGTTCTTTCTTTCTTTCTTCATATCTCATTCTAGCTCACATACCTTCTCTGATTCTATCTTTAGTTTCTTTACTACTTTCTTCCTTTCTTTCTTTCTTTCTTGATATCTTTCATTCTATCATTCATACCTTCTCTCTTTTCATCTTTAATTTCTTTATTGATTTCTTTTTTTCTTTCTTTCTTGATATCTTTCATTCATGCATTCATACCTTCTCTCATTCTATCTTTAGTTTCTTTTTTACTTACTTTCATTTCTTGCTTTCTTGATATGTTACATTCTAGCTTTCATACCTTCTCTCATTCTATCTTTAGTTTCTTCTTTACTTTCTTTCTTTCTTTCTTTCTTGATATCTTTCATTCTAGCTTTCATACCTTCTCTCATTCTATCTTTAGTTTCTTTTATACTTACTTTCATTTCTTTCTTTCTTGATATCTTTCATTCTAGCTTTAATACCTTCTCTCATTCTATCTTTAGTTTCGTTATTAGTTACTTTCTTTCTTTCTTGATTTCTTTCATTCAAGATTTCATACCTTCTCTCATTTTATCTTTAGTTTCTATATTGATTTCTTTCTTTCTTTCTTGATATCTTTCATTCCAGCTTTCATACCTTCTTTCATTCTATCTTTAGTTTCTTTATTAATTACTTTTGTTCTTTCTTTCTTTCTTCATATCTCATTCTAGCTCACATACCTTCTCTGATTCTATCTTTAGTTTCTTTACTACTTTCTTTCTTTCTTTCTTTCTTTCTTTCTTGATATCTTTCATTCTATCTTTCATACCTTCTCTCTTTTCATCTTTAATTTCTTTATTGATTTCTTTTTTCTTTCTTTCTTGATATCTTTCATTCTAGCTTTCATACCTTCTCTCATTCTATCTTTAGTTTCTTTTTTACTTACTTTCATTTCTTTCTTTCTTGATATCTTTCATTCTAGCTTTAATAAATTCTCTCATTCTATCTTTAGTTTCGTTATTAGTTTCTTTCTTTCTTGATATCTTTCATTCAAGATTTCATACCTTCTCTCATTTTATCTTTAGTTTCTATATTGATTTCTTTCTTTCTTTCTTGATATCTTTCATTCTAACTTTCATACCTTCTTTCATTCTATCTTTAGTTTCTTTATTAATTACTTTTGTTCTTTCTTTCTTTCTTTCTTTCTTCATATCTCATTCTAGCTCACATACCTTCTCTGATTCTATCTTTAGTTTCTTTACTACTTTCTTTCTTTCTTTCTTTCTTTCTTGATATCTTTCATTCTATCTTTCATACCTTCTCTCTTTTCATCTTTAATTTCTTTATTGATTTCTTTTTTTCTTTCTTTCTTGATATCTTTCATTCTTGCTTTCATACCATCTCTCATTCTGTCTTTAGTTTCTTTTTTACTTACTTTCATTTCTTGCTTTCTTGATATGTTACATTCTAGCTTTCATACCTTCTCTCATTCTATCTTTAGTTTCTTTATTACTTACTTACTTTCTTTCTTTCTTGATATCTTTCATTCTAGCTTTCATAACTTCTCATATTCTATCTTTAGTTTGTTTTTTACTTACTTTCATATCTTTCTTTCTTGATATCTTACATTCTAGCTTTCATACCTTCTCTCATTCTATCTTTAGTTACGTTATTAGTTACTTTCTTTCTTTCTTGATATCTCTCATTCTAGCTTTCATACCTTCTCTCATTCTATCTTTAGTTTCTTTATTACTTTCTTTATTTCTTGATATCTTTCATTCTATCTTTCATACCTCCTCTCGATCTATCTTTAGTTTCTTTTTTACTTACTTTCATTTCTTTCTTTCTTGATATCTTTCATTCAAGATTTCATACCTTCTCTCATTTTACCTTTAGTTTCTATATTGATTTCTTTCGTTCTTTCTTTATATCTTTCATTCTAGCTTTCATACCTTCTTTCATTCTATCTTTAGTTTCTTTATTAATTACTTTTGTTCTTTCTTTCTTTCTTTCATCTTCATATCTCATTCTAGCTCTCATACCTTCTCTGATTCTATCTTTAGTTTCTTTACAACGTTCTTTCTTTCTTTCTTTCTTTATTGATAACTTTCATTGTAGCATTCATATATTCACTCATTCAATCTTTATTTTCTTTATTACATTATGTCTACTTTGTTCCTTTTTTCTATCTTGATATCTTTCATTCTAGCTTTCATACCTTCTCTCATTCTACCTTTAGTTTTTTTTTACTTACTTTCATATCTTTCTTTCTTGATATCTTACATTCTAGCTTTCATACCTTCTCTCATTCTATCTTTAGTTTCTTTATTACTTTCTTTATTTCTTGATATCTTTCATTCTATCTTTCATACCTTCTCTCGTTCTATCTTTAGTTTTGTTATTAGTTACTTTCTTTCTTTTTTGATATCTTTCATTCTAGCTTTCATACCTTCTCTCATTCTATCTTTAGTTTCTTTTTTACTTACTTTCATTTCTTTCTTTCTTGATATCTTTCATTCTAGCTTTAATACCTTCTCTCATTCTATCTTTAGTTTCGTTATTAGTTACTTTCTTTATTTCTTGATATCTTTCATTCAAGATTTCATACCTTCTCTCATTTTATCTTTAGTTTCTATATTGATTTCTTTCTCACTTTCTTGATATCTTTCATTCTAGCTTTAATAACTTCTTTCATTCTATCTTTAGTTTCTTCATTAATTACTTTCGTTCTTTCTTTCTTTCTTTCTTCATATCTCATTCTAGCTCACATACCTTCTCTGATTCTATCTTTAGTTTCTTTACTACTTTCTTTCTTTCTTTCTTTCTTGATATCTTTCATTCTATCTTTCATACCTTCTCTCTTTTCATCTTTAATTTCTTTATTGATTTCTTTTTTTCTTTCTTTCTTGATATCTTTCATTCTTGCTTTCATACCTTCTCTCATTCTATCTTTAGTTTCTTTTTTCCTTACTTTCATTTCTTGCTTTCTTGATATGTTACATTCTAGCTTTCATACCTTCTCTCATTCTATCTTTAGTTTCTTTATTACTTTCTTTCTTTCTTTCTTCATATCTTTCATTCTAGCTTTCATACCTTCTTTCATTCTATCTTTAGTTTCTTTATTAAGTACTTTCGTTCTTTCTTTCTTTCTTTCTTCATATCTCATTCTAGCTCTCATACCTTCTCTGATTCTATCTTTAGTTTCATGACTTTTTTCTTTCTTTCTTTCTTTCTTTCTTTTTTGATAACTTTCAGTCTCGCATTCATATCTTCACTCATTCAATCTTTATTTTCTTTATTACATTATTTCTACTTTGTTCCTTTTTTCTTTCTTGATATCTTTCATTCTATCTTTCATACCTTCTCTCATTCTATCTTTAGTTTCTTTTTTACTTACTTTCATTTCATTCTTTCTTGATATCTTACATTCTAGATTTCATACCTTCTCTCGTTCTATCTTTAGTTTCTTTATTACTTTCTTTCTTTCTTTCTTGTTATCTTTCATTCTAGCTTTCATACCTCTCATTCTATCTTTAGTTTCTTTTTTACTTACTTTCATTTCTTTTTTTCTTGATATCTTTCATTCTAGCTTTAATACCTTCTCTCATTCTATCTTTAGTTTCGTTATTAGTTACTTTCTTTATTTCTTGATATCTTTCATTCAAGATTTCATACCTTCTCTCATTTTATCTTTAGTTTCTATATTTCTTTCTTTCTTTCTTTCTTGATATCTTTCATTCTAGCTTTAATAACTTCTTTCATTCTATCTTTAGTTTCTTCATTAATTACTTTCGTTCTTTCTTTCTTTCTTTCTTCATATCTCATTCTAGCTCACATACCTTCTCTGATTCTATCTTTAGTTTCTTTACTACTTTCTTTCTTTCTTTCTTTCTTGATATCTTTCATTCTATCTTTCATACCTTCTCTCTTTTCATCTTTAATTTCTTTATTGATTTCTTTTTTTCTTTCTTTCTTGATATCTTTCATTCTTGCTTTCATACCTTCTCTCATTCTATCTTTAGTTTCTTTTTTCCTTACTTTCATTTCTTGCTTTCTTGATATGTTACATTCTAGCTTTCATACCTTCTCTCATTCTATCTTTAGTTTCTTTATTACTTTCTTTCTTTCTTTCTTCATATCTTTCATTCTAGCTTTCATACCTTCTTTCATTCTATCTTTAGTTTCTTTATTAAGTACTTTCGTTCTTTCTTTCTTTCTTTCTTCATATCTCATTCTAGCTCTCATACCTTCTCTGATTCTATCTTTAGTTTCATGACTTTTTTCTTTCTTTCTTTCTTTCTTTCTTTTTTGATAACTTTCAGTCTCGCATTCATATCTTCACTCATTCAATCTTTATTTTCTTTATTACATTATTTCTACTTTGTTCCTTTTTTCTTTCTTGATATCTTTCATTCTATCTTTCATACCTTCTCTCATTCTATCTTTAGTTTCTTTTTTACTTACTTTCATTTCATTCTTTCTTGATATCTTACATTCTAGATTTCATACCTTCTCTCGTTCTATCTTTAGTTTCTTTATTACTTTCTTTCTTTCTTTCTTGTTATCTTTCATTCTAGCTTTCATACCTCTCATTCTATCTTTAGTTTCTTTTTTACTTACTTTCATTTCTTTTTTTCTTGATATCTTTCATTCTAGCTTTAATACCTTCTCTCATTCTATCTTTAGTTTCGTTATTAGTTACTTTCTTTCTTTCTTGATATCTTTCATTCAAGATTTCATACCTTCTCTCATTTTATCTTTAGTTTCTATATTTCTTTCTTTCTTTCTTTCTTGATATCTTTCATTCTAGCTTTCATACCTTCTTTCATTCTATCTTTAGTTTCTTTATTAATTACTTTTGTTCTTTCTTTCTTTCTTTCTTTCTTCATATCTCATTCTAGCTCACATACCTTCTCTGATTCTATCTTTAGTTTCTTTACTACTTTCTTTCTTTCTTTCTTTCTTTCTTGATATCTTTCATTCTATCTTTCATACCTTCTCTCTTTTCATCTTTAATTTCTTTATTGATTTCTTTTTTTCTTTCTTTCTTGATATCTTTCATTCTTGCTTTCATACCTTCTCTCATTCTGTCTTTAGTTTCTTTTTTACTTACTTTCATTTCTTGCTTTCTTCATATGTTACATTCTAGCTTTCATACCTTCTCTCATTCTATCTTTAGTTTCTTTATTACTTACTTTCTTTCTTTCTTTCTTGATATCTTTCATTCTAGCTTTCATAACTTCTCATATTCTATCTTTAGTTTCTTTATTACTTTCTTTTTTCTTTCTTTCTTTCTTGATATCTTTCATTCTAGCTTTCATACCTTCTTTCATTCTATCTTTAGTTTCTTTATTAATTACTTTTGTTCTTTCTTTCTTTCTTCATATCTCATTCTAGCTCTCATACCTTCTCTGATTCTATCTTTAGTTTCTTTACTACTTTCTTTCTTTCTTTCTTTCTTTATTGATAACTTTCATTCTAGCATTCATATATTCACTCATTCAATCTTTATTTTCTTTATTACATGATTTCTACTTTGTTCCTTTTTTCTTTCTTGATATCTTCTATTCTAGCTTTCATACCTTCTCTCATTCTACCTTTAGTTTGTTTTTTACTTACTTTCATATCTTTCTTTCTTGATATCTTACATTCTAGCTTTCATACCTTCTCTCATTCTATCTTTAGTTTCTTTATTACTTTCTTTATTTCTTGATATCTTTCATTCTATCTTTCATACCTTCTCTCGTTCTATCTTTAGTTTCTTTATTACTTTCTTTCTTTCTTTCTTGATATCTCTCATTCTAGCTTTCATACCTTCTCTCATTCTATCTTTAGTTTCTTTATTACTTTCTTTATTTCTTGATATCTTTCATTCTATCTTTCATACCTCCTCTCGATCTATCTTTAGTTTCTTTATTACTTTCTTTCTTTCTTTCTTGATATCTTTCATTCTAGCTTTCATACCTTCTCTCATTCTATCTTTAGTTTCTTTTTTACTTACTTTCATTTCTTTCTTTCTTGATATCTTTCATTCTAGCTTTAATACCTTCTCTCATTCTATCTTTAGTTACGTTATTAGTTTCTTTCTTTCTTTCTTGATATCTTTCATTCAAGATTTCATACCTTCTCTCATTTTACCTTTAGTTTCTATATTGATTTCTTTCGTTCTTTCTTGATATCTTTCATTCTAGCTTTCATACCTTCTTTCATTCTATCTTTAGTTTCTTCATTAATTACTTTCGTTCTTTCTTTCTTTCTTTCTTTCTTCATATCTCATTCTAGCTCACATACCTTCTCTGATTCTATCTTTAGTTTCTTTACTACTTTCTTTCTTTTTTTCTTTCTTGATATCTTTCATTCTCTCTTTGATACCTTCTCTCTTTTCATCTTTAATTTCTTTATTGATTTCTTTTTTTCTTTCTTTCTTGATATCTTTCATTCTTGCTTTCATACCTTCTCTCATTCTGTCTTTAGTTTCTTTATTACTTTCTTTCTTTCTTTCTTTCTTGATATCTTTCATTCTTTCTTTCATACCTTCTCTCTTTTCATCTTTAATTTCTTTATTGATTTCTTTTTTTCATTCTTTCTTGATATCGTTCATTCTTGCTTTCATACCTTCTCTCATTCTATCTTTAGTTTCTTTTTTACTTACTTTCATTTCTTGCTTTCTTGATATGTTACATTCTAGCTTTCATACCTTCTCTCATTCTATCTTTAGTTTCTTTATCACTTACTTTCTTTTTTTCTTTCTTGATATCTTTCATTCTAGCTTTCATACCTTCTCTCATTCTATCTTTAGTTTCTTTATTACTTTCTTTTTTTCTTTCTTTCTTTCTTGATATCTTTCATTCTAGCTTTCATACATTCTCTCATTTCATCTCTAATTTCTTTATTGATTTCTTTTTTCTTTCTTTCTTGATATCTTTCATTCTTGCTTTCATACCTTCTCTCATTCTATCTTTAGTTTCTTTTTTACTTACTTTCATTACTTGCTATCTTGATATGTTACATTCTAGCTTTCATACCTTCTCTCATTCTATCTTTAGTTTCTTTATTACTTTCTTTCTTTCTTTCTTTCTTTCTTTCTTTCTTCATATCTTTCATTCTTGCTTTCATACCTTCTCTCATTCTATCTTTAGTTTCTTTTTTACTTACTTTCATTTCTTGCTTTCTTGATATGTTACATTCTAGCTTTCATACCTTCTCTCATTCTGTCTTTAGTTTCTTTATTACTTTCTTTCTTTCTTTCTTTCTTTCTTGATATCTTTCATTCTTGCTTTCATACCTTCTCTTATTCTATCTTTAGTTTCTTTTTTACTTACTTTCATTACTTGCTATCTTGATATGTTACATTCTAGCTTTCATACCTTCTCTCATTCTATCTTTAGTTTCTTTATTACTTTCTTTCTTTCTTTCTTTCTTTCTTTCTTTCTTCATATCTTTCATTCTTGCTTTCATACCTTCTCTCATTCTATCTTTAGTTTCTTTTTTACTTACTTTCATTTCTTGCTTTCTTGATATGTTACATTCTAGCTTTCATACCTTCTCTCATTCTATCTTTAGTTTCTTTATTAGTTACTTTCTTTCTTTCTTAATATCTTTCATTCAAGATTTCATACATTCTCTCATTTTATCTTTAGTTTCTATATTGATTTCTTTCTTTCTTTCTTGATATCTTTCATTCTAGCTTTCATACCTTCTTTCATTCTATCTTTAGTTTCTTCCTTAATTACTTTCGTTCTTTCTTTCTTTCTTTCTTCATATCTCATTCTAGCTCACATACCTTCTCTGATTCTATCTATAGTTTCTTTACTACTTTCTTTCTTTCTTTCTTTCTTTCTTGATATCTTTCATTCTATCTTTCATACCTTCTCTCTTTTCATCTTTAATTTCTTTATTGATTTCTTTTTTTCTTTCTTTCTTGATATCTTTCATTCTTGCTTTCATACCTTCTTTCATTCTATCTTTAGTTTCTTCCTTAATTACTTTCGTTCTTTCTTTCTTTGTTTCTTCATATCTCATTCTAGCTCACATACCTTCTCTGATTCTATCTATAGTTTCTTTACTACTTTCTTTCTTTCTTTCTTTCTTTCTTGATATCTTTCATTCTAGCTTTAATACCTTCTCTCATTCTATCTTTAGTTTCGTTGTTAGTTACTTTCTTTCTTTCTTGATATCTTTCATTCTAGCTTTCATACCTTCTCTCATTCTATCTTTAGTTTCTTTTTTATTTACTTTCATTTCTTCCTTTCTTGATATGTTACATTCTAGCTTTCATACCTTCTCTCATTCTATCTTTAGTTTCTTTATTACTTTCTTTCTTTCTTTCTTTCTTTCTTGATATCTTCAATTCTAGCTTTCATACCTTCTTTCATTCTATCTTTAGTTTCTTTATTAATTACTTTTGTTCTTTCTTTCTTTCTTTCTTTCTTCATATCTCATTCTAGCTCTCATACCTTCTCTGATTCTATCTTTAGTTTCTTTACAACTTTCTTTCTTTCTTTCTTTCTTTCTTTATTGATAACTATCATTGTAGCATTCATATATTCACTCATTCAATCTTTATTTTCTTTATTACATTTTGTCTACTTTGTTCCTTTTTTCTATCTTGATATCTTTCATTCTAGCTTTCATACCTTCTCTCATTCTACCTTTAGTTTTTTTTTTACTTCCTTTCATATCTTTCTTTCTTGATATCTTACATTCTAGCTTTCATACCTTCTCTCATTCTATCTTTAGTTTCTTTATTACTTTCTTTATTTCTTGATATCTTTCATTCTATCTTTCATATCTTCTCTCTTTTCATCTTTAATTTCTTTATTGATTTCTTTTTTTTTTCTTTCTTGATATCTTTCATTCTTGCTTTCATACCTTCTCTCATTCTATCTTTAGTTTCTTTTTTACTTACTTTCATTTCTTGCTTTCTTGATATGTTACATTCTAGCTTTCATACCTTCTCTCATTCTATCTTTAGTTTCTTCTTTACTTTCTTTCTTTCTTTCTTTCTTGATATCTTTCATTCTAGCTTTCATACCTTCTCTCATTCTATCTTTAGTTTCTTTTATACTTACTTTCATTTCTTTCTTTCTTGATATCTTTCATTCTAGCTTTAATACCTTCTCTCATTCTATCTTTAGTTTCGTTATTAGTTACTTTCTTTCTTTCTTGATTTCTTTCATTCAAGATTTCATACCTTCTCTCATTTTATCTTTAGTTTCTATATTGATTTCTTTCTTTCTTTCTTGATATCTTTCATTCCAGCTTTCATACCTTCTTTCATTCTATCTTTAGTTTCTTTATTAATTACTTTTGTTCTTTCTTTCTTTCTTTCTTTCTTCATATCTCATTCTAGCTCACATACCTTCTCTGATTCTATCTTTAGTTTCTTTACTACTTTCTTTCTTTCTTTCTTTCTTTCTTGATATCTTTCATTCTATCTTTCATACCTTCTCTCTTTTCATCTTTAATTTCTTTATTGATTTCTTTTTTCTTTCTTTCTTGATATCTTTCATTCTAGCTTTCATACCTTCTCTCATTCTATCTTTAGTTTCTTTTTTACTTACTTTCATTTCTTTCTTTCTTGATATCTTTCATTCTAGCTTTAATAAATTCTCTCATTCTATCTTTAGTTTCGTTATTAGTTTCTTTCTTTCTTGATATCTTTCATTCAAGATTTCATAACTTCTCTCATTTTATCTTTAGTTTCTATATTGATTTCTTTCTTTCTTTCTTGATATCTTTCATTCTAGCTTTCATATCTTCTTTCATTCTATCTTTAGTTTCTTTATTAATTACTTTTGTTCTTTCTTTCTTTCTTTCTTTCTTCATATCTCATTCTAGCTCACATACCTTCTCTGATTCTATCTTTAGTTTCTTTACTACTTTCTTTCTTTCTTTCTTTCTTTCTTGATATCTTTCATTCTATCTTTCATACCTTCTCTCTTTTCATCTTTAATTTCTTTATTGATTTCTTTTTTCTTTCTTTCTTGATATCTTTCATTCTTGCTTTCATACCATCTCACATTCTGTCTTTAGTTTCTTTTTTACTTACTTTCATTTCTTGCTTTCTTGATATGTTACATTCTAGCTTTCATACCTTCTCTCTTTCTATCTTTAGTTTCTTTATTACTTACTTTCTTTCTTTCTTTCTTGATATCTTTCATTCTAGCTTTCATAACTTCTCATATTCTATCTTTAGTTTGTTTTTTACTTACTTTCATATCTTTCTTTCTTGATATCTTACATTCTAGCTTTCATACCTTCTCTCATTCTATCTTTAGTTTCTTTATTACTTTCTTTATTTCTTGATATCTTTCATTCTATCTTTCATACCTTCTCTCGTTCTATCTTTAGTTTCTTTATTACTTTCTTTCTTTCTTTCTTGATATCTCATTCTAGCTTTCATACCTTCTCTCATTCTATCTTTAGTTTCTTTATTACTTTCTTTATTTCTTGATATCTTTCATTCTATCTTTCATACCTCCTCTCGATCTATCTTTAGTTTCTTTATTACTTTCTTTCTTTCTTTCTTGATATCTTTCATTCTAGCTTTCATACCTTCTCTCATTCTATCTTTAGTTTCTTTTTTACTTACTTTCATTTCTTTCTTTCTTGATATCTTTCATTCTAGCTTTAATACCTTCTCTCATTCTATCTTTAGTTACGTTATTAGTTACTTTCTTTCTTTCTTGATATCTCTCATTCTAGCTTTCATACCTTCTCTCATTCTATCTTTAGTTTCTTTATTTCTTTCTTTATTTCTTGATATCTTTCATTCTATCTTTCATACCTCCTCTCGATCTATCTTTAGTTTCTTTTTTACTTACTTTCATTTCTTTCTTTCTTGATATCTTTCATTCAAGATTTCATACCTTCTCTCATTTTACCTTTAGTTTCTATATTGATTTCTTTCGCTCTTTCTTTATATCTTTCATTCTAGCTTTCATACCTTCTTTCATTCTATCTTTAGTTTCTTTATTAATTACTTTTGTTCTTTCTTTCTTTCTTTCATCTTCATATCTCATTCTAGCTCTCATACCTTCTCTGATTCTATCTTTAGTTTCTTTACAACGTTCTTTCTTTCTTTCTTTCTTTCTTTCTTTATTGATAACTTTCATTGTAGCATTCATATATTCACTCATTCAATCTTTATTTTCTTTATTACATTATGTCTACTTTGTTCCTTTTTTCTATCTTGATATCTTTCATTCTAGCTTTCATACCTTCTCTCATTCTACCTTTAGTTTTTTTTTTACTTACTTTCATATCTTTCTTTCTTGATATCTTACATTCTAGCTTTCATACCTTCTCTCATTCTATCTTTAGTTTCTTTATTACTTTCTTTATTTCTTGATATCTTTCATTCTATCTTTCATACCTTCTCTCGTTCTATCTTTAGTTTTGTTATTAGTTACTTTCTTTCTTTTTTGATATCTTTCATTCTAGCTTTCATACCTTCTCTCATTCTATCTTTAGTTTCTTTTTTACTTACTTTCATTTCTTTCTTTCTTGATATCTTTCATTCTAGCTTTAATACCTTCTCTCATTCTATCTTTAGTTTCGTTATTAGTTACTTTCTTTATTTCTTGATATCTTTCATACAAGATTTCATACCTTCTCTCATTTTATTTTTAGTTTCTATATTGATTTCTTTCTCACTTTCTTGATATCTTTCATTCTAGCTTTAATAACTTCTTTCATTCTATCTTTAGTTTCTTCATTAATTACTTTCGTTCTTTCTTTCTTTCTTTCTTCATATCTCATTCTAGCTCACATACCTTCTCTGATTCTATCTTTAGTTTCTTTACTACTTTCTTTCTTTCTTTCTTCTTTCTTGATATCTTTCATTCTATCTTTCATACCTTCTCTCTTTTCATCTTTAATTTCTTTATTGATTTCTTTTTTTCTTTCTTTCTTGATATCTTTCATTCTTGCTTTCATACCTTCTCTCATTCTATCTTTAGTTTCTTTTTTCCTTACTTTCATTTCTTGCTTTCTTGATATGTTACATTCTAGCTTTCATACCTTCTCTCATTCTATCTTTAGTTTCTTTATTACTTTCTTTCTTTCTTCATATCTTTCATTCTAGCTTTCATACCTTCTTTCATTCTATCTTTAGTTTCTTTATTAAGTACTTTCGTTCTTTCTTTCTTTCTTTCTTCATATCTCATTCTAGCTCTCATACCTTCTCTGATTCTATCTTTAGTTTCATGACTTTTTTCTTTCTTTCTTTCTTTCTTTCTTTTTTGATAACTTTCAGTCTAGCATTCATATCTTCACTCATTCAATCTTTATTTTCTTTATTACATTATTTCTACTTTGTTCCTTTTTTCTTTCTTGATATCTTTCATTCTATCTTTCATACCTTCTCTCATTCTATCTTTAGTTTCTTTTTTACTTACTTTCATTTCATTCTTTCTTTATATCTTACATTCTAGATTTCATACCTTCTCTCATTCTATCTTTAGTTTCTTTATTACTTTCTTTATTTCTTGATATCTTTCATTCTATCTTTCATACCGTCTCTCGTTCTATCTTTAGATTCTTTATTACTTTCTTTCTTTCTTGATATCTCTCATTCTAGCTTTCATACCTTCTCTCATTCTATCTTTAGTTTCTTTATTACTTTCTTTCTTTCTTTCTTTCTTTCTTGATATCTTTCATTCTTTCTTTCATACCTTCTCTCTTTTCATCTTTAATTTCTTTATTGATTTCTTTTTTTCATTCTTTCTTCATATCGTTCATTCTTGCTTTCATACCTTCTCTCATTCTATCTTTAGTTTCTTTTTTACTTACTTTCATTTCTTGCTTTCTTGATATGTTACATTCTAGCTTTCATACCTTCTCTCATTCTATCTTTAGTTTCTTTATCACTTACTTTCTTTTTTTCTTTCTTGATATCTTTCATTCTAGCTTTCATACCTTCTCTCATTCTATCTTTAGTTTCTTTATTACTTTCTTTTTTTCTTTCTTTCTTTCTTGATATCTTTCATTCTAGCTTTCATACATTCTCTCATTTCATCTCTAATTTCTTTATTGATTTCTTTTTTCTTTCTTTCTTGATATCTTTCATTCTTGCTTTCATACCTTCTCTCATTCTATCTTTAGTTTCTTTTTTACTTACTTTCATTTCTTGCTTTCTTGATATGTTACATTCTAGCTTTCATACCTTCTCTCATTCTGTCTTTAGTTTCTTTATTACTTTCTTTCTTTCTTTCTTTCTTTCTTGATATCTTTCATTCTACTTTAATACCTTCTCTCATTCTATCTTTAGTTTCTTTATTAGTTACTTTCTTTCTTTCTTAATATCTTTCATTCAAGATTTCATACATTCTCTCATTTTATCTTTAGTTTCTATATTGATTTCTTTCTTTCTTTCTTGATATCTTTCATTCTAGCTTTCATACCTTCTTTCATTCTATCTTTAGTTTCTTCCTTAATTACTTTCGTTCTTTCTTTCTTTCTTTCTTCATATCTCATTCTAGCTCACATACCTTCTCTGATTCTATCTATAGTTTCTTTACTACTTTCTTTCTTTCTTTCTTTCTTTCTTGATATCTTTCATTCTATCTTTCATACCTTCTCTCTTTTCATCTTTAATTTCTTTATTGATTTCTTTTTTTCTTTCTTTCTTGATATCTTTCATTCTTGCTTTCATACCTTCTCTCATTCTATCTTTAGTTTCTTTTTTACTTACTTTCATTTCTTTCTTTCTTGATATCTTTCATTCTAGCTTTAATACCTTCTCTCATTCTATCTTTAGTTTCGTTATTAGTTACTTTCTTTCTTTCTTGATATCTTTCATTCTAGCTTTCATACCTTCTCTCATTCTATCTTTAGTTTCTTTTTTATTTACTTTCATTTCTTCCTTTCTTGATATGTTACATTCTAGCTTTCATACCTTCTCTCATTCTATCTTTAGTTTCTTTATTACTTTCTTTCTTTCTTTCTTTCTTTCTTGATATCTTCAATTCTAGCTTTCATACCTTCTTTCATTCTATCTTTAGTTTCTTTATTAATTACTTTTGTTCTTTCTTTCTTTCTTTCTTTCTTCATATCTCATTCTAGCTCTCATACCTTCTCTGATTCTATCTTTAGTTTCTTTACAACTTTCTTTCTTTCTTTCTTTCTTTCTTTATTGATAACTATCATTGTAGCATTCATATATTCACTCATTCAATCTTTATTTTCTTTATTACATTTTGTCTACTTTGTTCCTTTTTTCTATCTTGATATCTTTCATTCTAGCTTTCATACCTTCTCTCATTCTACTTTTAGTTTTTTTTTTACTTCCTTTCATATCTTTCTTTCTTGATATCTTACATTCTAGCTTTCATACCTTCTCTCATTCTATCTTTAGTTTCTTTATTACTTTCTTTATTTCTTGATATCTTTCATTCTATCTTTCATATCTTCTCTCGTTCTATCTTTAGTTTCGTTATTAGTTACTTTCTTTCTTTCTTGATATCTTTCATTCTAGCTTTCATACCTTCTCTCATTCTATCTTTAATTTCTTTTTTACTTACTTTCATTTCTTTCTTTCTTGATATCTTTCGTTCTAGCTTTAATACCTTCTCTCATTCTATCTTTAGTTTCGTTATTAGTTACTTTCTTTATTTCTTGATATCTATCATTCAATATTTCATACCTTCTCTCATTTTATCTTTAGTTTCTATATTGATTTCTTTCTCACTTTCTTGATATCTTTCATTCTAGCTTTAATAACTTCTTTCATTCTATCTTTAGTTTCTTCATTAATTACTTTCGTTCTTTCTTTCTTTCTTCATATCTCATTCTAGCTCACATACCTTCTCTGATTCTATCTTTAGTTTCTTTACTACTTTCTTCCTTTCTTTCTTTCTTTCTTGATATCTTTCATTCTATCATTCATACCTTCTCTCTTTTCATCTTTAATTTCTTTATTGATTTCTTTTTTTCTTTCTTTCTTGATATCTTTCATTCATTCATTCATACCTTCTCTCATTCTATCTTTAGTTTCTTTTTTACTTACTTTCATTTCTTGCTTTCTTGATATGTTACATTCTAGCTTTCATACCTTCTCTCATTCTATCTTTAGTTTCTTCTTTACTTTCTTTCTTTCTTTCTTTCTTGATATCTTTCATTCTAGCTTTCATACCTTCTCTCATTCTATCTTTAGTTTCTTTTATACTTACTTTCATTTCTTTCTTTCTTGATATCTTTCATTCTAGCTTTAATACCTTCTCTCATTCTATCTTTAGTTTCGTTATTAGTTACTTTCTTTCTTTCTTGATTTCTTTCATTCAAGATTTCATACCTTCTCTCATTTTATCTTTAGTTTCTATATTGATTTCTTTCTTTCTTTCTTGATATCTTTCATTCCAGCTTTCATACCTTCTTTCATTCTATCTTTAGTTTCTTTATTAATTACTTTTGTTCTTTCTTTCTTTCTTTCTTTCTTCATATCTCATTCTAGCTCACATACCTTCTCTGATTCTATCTTTAGTTTCTTTACTACTTTCTTTCTTTCTTTCTTTCTTGATATCTTTCATTCTATCTTTCATACCTTCTCTCTTTTCATCTTTAATTTCTTTATTGATTTCTTTTTTCTTTCTTTCTTGATATCTTTCATTCTAGCTTTCATACCTTCTCTCATTCTATCTTTAGTTTCTTTTTTACTTACTTTCATTTCTTTCTTTCTTAATATCTTTCATTCTAGCTTTAATAAATTCTCTCATTCTATCTTTAGTTTCGTTATTAGTTTCTTTCTTTCTTGATATCTTTCATTCAAGATTTCATACCTTCTCTCATTTTATCTTTAGTTTCTATATTGATTTCTTTCTTTCTTTCTTGATATCTTTCATTCTAACTTTCATACCTTCTTTCATTCTATCTTTAGTTTCTTTATTAATTACTTTTGTTCTTTCTTTCTTTCTTTCTTTCTTCATATCTCATTCTAGCTCACATACCTTCTCTGATTCTATCTTTAGTTTCTTTACTACTTTCTTTCTTTCTTTCTTTCTTTCTTGATATCTTTCATTCTATCTTTCATACCTTCTCTCTTTTCATCTTTAATTTCTTTATTGATTTCTTTTTTTCTTTCTTTCTTGATATCTTTCATTCTTGCTTTCATACCATCTCTCATTCTGTCTTTAGTTTCTTTTTTACTTACTTTCATTTCTTGCTTTCTTGATATGTTACATTCTAGCTTTCATACCTTCTCTCATTCTATCTTTAGTTTCTTTATTACTTACTTACTTTCTTTCTTTCTTGATATCTTTCATTCTAGCTTTCATAACTTCTCATATTCTATCTTTAGTTTGTTTTTTACTTACTTTCATATCTTTCTTTCTTGATATCTTACATTCTAGCTTTCATACCTTCTCTCATTCTATCTTTAGTTACGTTATTAGTTACTTTCTTTCTTTCTTGATATCTCTCATTCTAGCTTTCATACCTTCTCTCATTCTATCTTTAGTTTCTTTATTACTTTCTTTATTTCTTGATATCTTTCATTCTAGCTTTCATACCTTCTCTCATTCTATCTTTAGTTTCTTTTTTACTTACTTTCATTTCTTTCTTTCTTGATATCTTTCATTCTAGCTTTAATAAATTCTCTCATTCTATCTTTAGTTTCGTTATTAGTTTCTTTCTTTCTTGATATCTTTCATTCAAGATTTCATACCTTCTCTCATTTTATCTTTAGTTTCTATATTGATTTCTTTCTTTCTTTCTTGATATCTTTCATTCTAACTTTCATACCTTCTTTCATTCTATCTTTAGTTTCTTTATTAATTACTTTTGTTCTTTCTTTCTTTCTTTCTTTCTTCATATCTCATTCTAGCTCACATACCTTCTCTGATTCTATCTTTAGTTTCTTTACTACTTTCTTTCTTTCTTTCTTTCTTTCTTGATATCTTTCATTCTATCTTTCATACCTTCTCTCTTTTCATCTTTAATTTCTTTATTGATTTCTTTTTTTCTTTCTTTCTTGATATCTTTCATTCTTGCTTTCATACCATCTCTCATTCTGTCTTTAGTTTCTTTTTTACTTACTTTCATTTCTTGCTTTCTTGATATGTTACATTCTAGCTTTCATACCTTCTCTCATTCTATCTTTAGTTTCTTTATTACTTACTTACTTTCTTTCTTTCTTGATATCTTTCATTCTAGCTTTCATAACTTCTCATATTCTATCTTTAGTTTGTTTTTTACTTACTTTCATATCTTTCTTTCTTGATATCTTACATTCTAGCTTTCATACCTTCTCTCATTCTATCTTTAGTTACGTTATTAGTTACTTTCTTTCTTTCTTGATATCTCTCATTCTAGCTTTCATACCTTCTCTCATTCTATCTTTAGTTTCTTTATTACTTTCTTTATTTCTTGATATCTTTCATTCTATCTTTCATACCTCCTCTCGATCTATCTTTAGTTTCTTTTTTACTTACTTTCATTTCTTTCTTTCTTGATATCTTTCATTCAAGATTTCATACCTTCTCTCATTTTACCTTTAGTTTCTATATTGATTTCTTTCGTTCTTTCTTTATATCTTTCATTCTAGCTTTCATACCTTCTTTCATTCTATCTTTAGTTTCTTTATTAATTACTTTTGTTCTTTCTTTCTTTCATTCATCTTCATATCTCATTCTAGCTCTCATACCTTCTCTGATTCTATCTTTAGTTTCTTTACAACGTTCTTTCTTTCTTTCTTTCTTTATTGATAACTTTCATTGTAGCATTCATATATTCACTCATTCAATCTTTATTTTCTTTATTACATTATGTCTACTTTGTTCCTTTTTTCTATCTTGATATCTTTCATTCTAGCTTTCATACCTTCTCTCATTCTACCTTTAGTTTTTTTTTACTTACTTTCATATCTTTCTTTCTTGATATCTTACATTCTAGCTTTCATACCTTCTCTCATTCTATCTTTAGTTTCTTTATTACTTTCTTTATTTCTTGATATCTTTCATTCTATCTTTCATACCTTCTCTCGTTCTATCTTTAGTTTTGTTATTAGTTACTTTCTTTCTTTTTTGATATCTTTCATTCTAGCTTTCATACCTTCTCTCATTCTATCTTTAGTTTCTTTTTTACTTACTTTCATTTCTTTCTTTCTTGATATCTTTCATTCTAGCTTTAATACCTTCTCTCATTCTATCTTTAGTTTCGTTATTAGTTACTTTCTTTATTTCTTGATATCTTTCATTCAAGATTTCATACCTTCTCTCATTTTATCTTTAGTTTCTATATTGATTTCTTTCTCACTTTCTTGATATCTTTCATTCTAGCTTTAATAACTTCTTTCATTCTATCTTTAGTTTCTTCATTAATTACTTTCGTTCTTTCTTTCTTTCTTTCTTCATATCTCATTCTAGCTCACATACCTTCTCTGATTCTATCTTTAGTTTCTTTACTACTTTCTTTCTTTCTTTCTTTCTTGATATCTTTCATTCTATCTTTCATACCTTCTCTCTTTTCATCTTTAATTTCTTTATTGATTTCTTTTTTTCTTTCTTTCTTGATATCTTTCATTCTTGCTTTCATACCTTCTCTCATTCTATCTTTAGTTTCTTTTTTCCTTACTTTCATTTCTTGCTTTCTTGATATGTTACATTCTAGCTTTCATACCTTCTCTCATTCTATCTTTAGTTTCTTTATTACTTTCTTTCTTTCTTTCTTCATATCTTTCATTCTAGCTTTCATACCTTCTTTCATTCTATCTTTAGTTTCTTTATTAAGTACTTTCGTTCTTTCTTTCTTTCTTTCTTCATATCTCATTCTAGCTCTCATACCTTCTCTGATTCTATCTTTAGTTTCATGACTTTTTTCTTTCTTTCTTTCTTTCTTTCTTTTTTGATAACTTTCAGTCTCGCATTCATATCTTCACTCATTCAATCTTTATTTTCTTTATTACATTATTTCTACTTTGTTCCTTTTTTCTTTCTTGATATCTTTCATTCTATCTTTCATACCTTCTCTCATTCTATCTTTAGTTTCTTTTTTACTTACTTTCATTTCATTCTTTCTTGATATCTTACATTCTAGATTTCATACCTTCTCTCGTTCTATCTTTAGTTTCTTTATTACTTTCTTTCTTTCTTTCTTGTTATCTTTCATTCTAGCTTTCATACCTCTCATTCTATCTTTAGTTTCTTTTTTACTTACTTTCATTTCTTTTTTTCTTGATATCTTTCATTCTAGCTTTAATACCTTCTCTCATTCTATCTTTAGTTTCGTTATTAGTTACTTTCTTTCTTTCTTGATATCTTTCATTCAAGATTTCATACCTTCTCTCATTTTATCTTTAGTTTCTATATTTCTTTCTTTCTTTCTTTCTTGATATCTTTCATTCTAGCTTTCATACCTTCTTTCATTCTATCTTTAGTTTCTTTATTAATTACTTTTGTTCTTTCTTTCTTTCTTTCTTTCTTCATATCTCATTCTAGCTCACATACCTTCTCTGATTCTATCTTTAGTTTCTTTACTACTTTCTTTCTTTCTTTCTTTCTTTCTTTCTTGATATCTTTCATTCTATCTTTCATACCTTCTCTCTTTTCATCTTTAATTTCTTTATTGATTTCTTTTTTTCTTTCTTTCTTGATATCTTTCATTCTTGCTTTCATACCTTCTCTCATTCTGTCTTTAGTTTCTTTTTTACTTACTTTCATTTCTTGCTTTCTTCATATGTTACATTCTAGCTTTCATACCTTCTCTCATTCTATCTTTAGTTTCTTTATTACTTACTTTCTTTCTTTCTTTCTTGATATCTTTCATTCTAGCTTTCATAACTTCTCATATTCTATCTTTAGTTTCTTTATTACTTTCTTTTTTCTTTCTTTCTTTCTTGATATCTTTCATTCTAGCTTTCATACCTTCTTTCATTCTATCTTTAGTTTCTTTATTAATTACTTTTGTTCTTTCTTTCTTTCTTCATATCTCATTCTAGCTCTCATACCTTCTCTGATTCTATCTTTAGTTTCTTTACTACTTTCTTTCTTTCTTTCTTTCTTTATTGATAACTTTCATTCTAGCATTCATATATTCACTCATTCAATCTTTATTTTCTTTATTACATGATTTCTACTTTGTTCCTTTTTTCTTTCTTGATATCTTCTATTCTAGCTTTCATACCTTCTCTCATTCTACCTTTAGTTTGTTTTTTACTTACTTTCATATCTTTCTTTCTTGATATCTTACATTCTAGCTTTCATACCTTCTCTCATTCTATCTTTAGTTTCTTTATTACTTTCTTTATTTCTTGATATCTTTCATTCTATCTTTCATACCTTCTCTCGTTCTATCTTTAGTTTCTTTATTACTTTCTTTCTTTCTTTCTTGACATCTCTCATTCTAGCTTTCATACCTTCTCTCATTCTATCTTTAGTTTCTTTATTACTTTCTTTATTTCTTGATATCTTTCATTCTATCTTTCATACCTCCTCTCGATCTATCTTTAGTTTCTTTATTACTTTCTTTCTTTCTTTCTTGATATCTTTCATTCTAGCTTTCATACCTTCTTTCATTCTATCTTTAGTTTCTTTATTAATTACTTTTGTTCTTTCTTTCTTTCTTTCTTTCTTCATATCTCATTCTAGCTCACATACCTTCTCTGATTCTATCTTTAGTTTCTTTACTACTTTCTTTCTTTCTTTCTTTCTTTCTTTCTTGATATCTTTCATTCTATCTTTCATACCTTCTCTCTTTTCATCTTTAATTTCTTTATTGATTTCTTTTTTTCTTTCTTTCTTGATATCTTTCATTCTTGCTTTCATACCTTCTCTCATTCTGTCTTTAGTTTCTTTTTTACTTACTTTCATTTCTTGCTTTCTTCATATGTTACATTCTAGCTTTCATACCTTCTCTCATTCTATCTTTAGTTTCTTTATTACTTACTTTCTTTCTTTCTTTCTTGATATCTTTCATTCTAGCTTTCATAACTTCTCATATTCTATCTTTAGTTTCTTTATTACTTTCTTTTTTCTTTCTTTCTTTCTTGATATCTTTCATTCTAGCTTTCATACCTTCTTTCATTCTATCTTTAGTTTCTTTATTAATTACTTTTGTTCTTTCTTTCTTTCTTCATATCTCATTCTAGCTCTCATACCTTCTCTGATTCTATCTTTAGTTTCTTTACTACTTTCTTTCTTTCTTTCTTTCTTTATTGATAACTTTCATTCTAGCATTCATATATTCACTCATTCAATCTTTATTTTCTTTATTACATGATTTCTACTTTGTTCCTTTTTTCTTTCTTGATATCTTCTATTCTAGCTTTCATACCTTCTCTCATTCTACCTTTAGTTTGTTTTTTACTTACTTTCATATCTTTCTTTCTTGATATCTTACATTCTAGCTTTCATACCTTCTCTCATTCTATCTTTAGTTTCTTTATTACTTTCTTGATATCTTTCATTCTATCTTTCATACCTTCTCTCGTTCTATCTTTAGTTTCTTTATTACTTTCTTTCTTTCTTTCTTGACATCTCTCATTCTAGCTTTCATACCTTCTCTCATTCTATCTTTAGTTTCTTTATTACTTTCTTTATTTCTTGATATCTTTCATTCTATCTTTCATACCTCCTCTCGATCTATCTTTAGTTTCTTTATTACTTTCTTTCTTTCTTTCTTGATATCTTTCATTCTAGCTTTCATACCTTCTCTCATTCTATCTTTAGTTTCTTTTTTACTTACTTTCATTTCTTTCTTTCTTGATATCTTTCATTCTAGCTTTAATACCTTCTCTCATTCTATCTTTAGTTACGTTATTAGTTTCTTTCTTTCTTTCTTGATATCTTTCATTCAAGATTTCATACCTTCTCTCATTTTACCTTTAGTTTCTATATTGATTTCTTTCGTTCTTTCTTGATATCTTTCATTCTAGCTTTCATACCTTCTTTCATTCTATCTTTAGTTTCTTCATTAATTACTTTCGTTCTTTCTTTCTTTCTTTCTTTCTTCATATCTCATTCTAGCTCACATACCTTCTCTGATTCTATCTTTAGTTTCTTTACTACTTTCTTTCTTTTTTTCTTTCTTGATATCTTTCATTCTCTCTTTGATACCTTCTCTCTTTTCATCTTTAATTTCTTTATTGATTTCTTTTTTTCTTTCTTTCTTGATATCTTTCATTCTTGCTTTCATACCTTCTCTCATTCTGTCTTTAGTTTCTTTATTACTTTCTTTCTTTCTTTCTTTCTTGATATCTTTCATTCTTTCTTTCATACCTTCTCTCTTTTCATCTTTAATTTCTTTATTGATTTCTTTTTTTCATTCTTTCTTGATATCGTTCATTCTTGCTTTCATACCTTCTCTCATTCTATCTTTAGTTTCTTTTTTACTTACTTTCATTTCTTGCTTTCTTGATATGTTACATTCTAGCTTTCATACCTTCTCTCATTCTATCTTTAGTTTCTTTATCACTTACTTTCTTTTTTTCTTTCTTGATATCTTTCATTCTAGCTTTCATACCTTCTCTCATTCTATCTTTAGTTTCTTTATTACTTTCTTTTTTCTTTCTTTCTTTCTTGATATCTTTCATTCTAGCTTTCATACATTCTCTCATTTCATCTCTAATTTCTTTATTGATTTCTTTTTTCTTTCTTTCTTGATATCTTTCATTCTTGCTTTCATACCTTCTCTCATTCTATCTTTAGTTTCTTTTTTACTTACTTTCATTACTTGCTATCTTGATATGT
This sequence comes from Intellagama lesueurii, assembly GCA_037013535.1. Taxonomy (NCBI): domain Eukaryota; kingdom Metazoa; phylum Chordata; class Lepidosauria; order Squamata; family Agamidae; genus Intellagama; species Intellagama lesueurii. The sequence goes on from JBAJHW010000002.1 coordinate 96,519,415, forward strand.
TACATTCTAGCTTTCATACCTTCTCTCATTCTATCTTTAGTTTCTTTATTACTTTCTTTCTTTCTTTCTTTCTTTCTTTCTTTCTTTCTTCATATCTTTCATTCTTGCTTTCATACCTTCTCTCATTCTATCTTTAGTTTCTTTTTTACTTACTTTCATTTCTTGCTTTCTTGATATGTTACATTCTAGCTTTCATACCTTCTCTCATTCTGTCTTTAGTTTCTTTATTACTTTCTTTCTTTCTTTCTTTCTTTCTTGATATCTTTCATTCTACTTTAATACCTTCTCTCATTCTATCTTTAGTTTCTTTATTAGTTACTTTCTTTCTTTCTTAATATCTTTCATTCAAGATTTCATACATTCTCTCATTTTATCTTTAGTTTCTATATTGATTTCTTTCTTTCTTTCTTGATATCTTTCATTCTAGCTTTCATACCTTCTTTCATTCTATCTTTAGTTTCTTCCTTAATTACTTTCGTTCTTTCTTTCTTTCTTTCTTCATATCTCATTCTAGCTCACATACCTTCTCTGATTCTATCTATAGTTTCTCTACTACTTTCTTTCTTTCTTTCTTTCTTTCTTGATATCTTTCATTCTATCTTTCATACCTTCTCTCTTTTCATCTTTAATTTCTTTATTGATTTCTTTTTTTCTTTCTTTCTTGATATCTTTCATTCTTGCTTTCATACCTTCTTTCATTCTATCTTTAGTTTCTTCCTTAATTACTTTCGTTCTTTCTTTCTTTCTTTCTTCATATCTCATTCTAGCTCACATACCTTCTCTGATTCTATCTATAGTTTCTTTACTACTTTCTTTCTTTCTTTCTTTCTTTCTTGATATCTTTCATTCTAGCTTTAATACCTTCTCTCATTCTATCTTTAGTTTCGTTATTAGTTACTTTCTTTCTTTCTTGATATCTTTCATTCTAGCTTTCATACCTTCTCTCATTCTATCTTTAGTTTCTTTTTTATTTACTTTCATTTCTTCCTTTCTTGATATGTTACATTCTAGCTTTCATACCTTCTCTCATTCTATCTTTAGTTTCTTTATTACTTTCTTTCTTTCTTTCTTTCTTTCTTGATATCTTCAATTCTAGCTTTCATACCTTCTTTCATTCTATCTTTAGTTTCTTTATTAATTACTTTTGTTCTTTCTTTCTTTCTTTCTTTCTTCATATCTCATTCTAGCTCTCATACCTTCTCTGATTCTATCTTTAGTTTCTTTACAACTTTCTTTCTTTCTTTCTTTCTTTCTTTATTGATAACTATCATTGTAGCATTCATATATTCACTCATTCAATCTTTATTTTCTTTATTACATTTTGTCTACTTTGTTCCTTTTTTCTATCTTGATATCTTTCATTCTAGCTTTCATACCTTCTCTCATTCTACCTTTAGATTTTTTTTTTACTTCCTTTCATATCTTTCTTTCTTGATATCTTACATTCTAGCTTTCATACCTTCTCTCATTCTATCTTTAGTTTCTTTATTACTTTCTTTATTTCTTGATATCTTTCATTCTATCTTTCATACCTCCTCTCGATCTATCTTTAGTTTCTTTATTACTTTCTTTCTTTCTTTCTTGATATCTTTCATTCTAGCTTTCATACCTTCTCTCATTCTATCTTTAGTTTCTTTTTTACTTACTTTCATTTCTTTCTTTCTTGATATCTTTCATTCTAGCTTTAATACCTTCTCTCATTCTATCTTTAGTTACGTTATTAGTTTCTTTCTTTCTTTCTTGATATCTTTCATTCAAGATTTCATACCTTCTCTCATTTTACCTTTAGTTTCTATATTGATTTCTTTCGTTCTTTCTTGATATCTTTCATTCTAGCTTTCATACCTTCTTTCATTCTATCTTTAGTTTCTTCATTAATTACTTTCGTTCTTTCTTTCTTTCTTTCTTTCTTCATATCTCATTCTAGCTCACATACCTTCTCTGATTCTATCTTTAGTTTCTTTACTACTTTCTTTCTTTTTTTCTTTCTTGATATCTTTCATTCTCTCTTTGATACCTTCTCTCTTTTCATCTTTAATTTCTTTATTGATTTCTTTTTTTCTTTCTTTCTTGATATCTTTCATTCTTGCTTTCATACCTTCTCTCATTCTGTCTTTAGTTTCTTTATTACTTTCTTTCTTTCTTTCTTTCTTGATATCTTTCATTCTTTCTTTCATACCTTCTCTCTTTTCATCTTTAATTTCTTTATTGATTTCTTTTTTTCATTCTTTCTTGATATCGTTCATTCTTGCTTTCATACCTTCTCTCATTCTATCTTTAGTTTCTTTTTTACTTACTTTCATTTCTTGCTTTCTTGATATGTTACATTCTAGCTTTCATACCTTCTCTCATTCTATCTTTAGTTTCTTTATCACTTACTTTCTTTTTTTCTTTCTTGATATCTTTCATTCTAGCTTTCATACCTTCTCTCATTCTATCTTTAGTTTCTTTATTACTTTCTTTTTTTCTTTCTTTCTTTCTTGATATCTTTCATTCTAGCTTTCATACATTCTCTCATTTCATCTCTAATTTCTTTATTGATTTCTTTTTTCTTTCTTTCTTGATATCTTTCATTCTTGCTTTCATACCTTCTCTCATTCTATCTTTAGTTTCTTTTTTACTTACTTTCATTACTTGCTATCTTGATATGTTACATTCTAGCTTTCATACCTTCTCTCATTCTATCTTTAGTTTCTTTATTACTTTCTTTCTTTCTTTCTTTCTTTCTTTCTTTCTTCATATCTTTCATTCTTGCTTTCATACCTTCTCTCATTCTATCTTTAGTTTCTTTTTTACTTACTTTCATTTCTTGCTTTCTTGATATGTTACATTCTAGCTTTCATACCTTCTCTCATTCTGTCTTTAGTTTCTTTATTACTTTCTTTCTTTCTTTCTTTCTTTCTTGATATCTTTCATTCTACTTTAATACCTTCTCTCATTCTATCTTTAGTTTCTTTATTAGTTACTTTCTTTCTTTCTTAATATCTTTCATTCAAGATTTCATACATTCTCTCATTTTATCTTTAGTTTCTATATTGATTTCTTTCTTTCTTTCTTGATATCTTTCATTCTAGCTTTCATACCTTCTTTCATTCTATCTTTAGTTTCTTCCTTAATTACTTTCGTTCTTTCTTTCTTTCTTTCTTCATATCTCATTCTTGCTCACATACCTTCTCTGATTCTATCTATAGTTTCTTTACTACTTTCTTTCTTTCTTTCTTTCTTTCTTGATATCTTTCATTCTATCTTTCATACCTTCTCTCTTTTCATCTTTAATTTCTTTATTGATTTCTTTTTTTCTTTCTTTCTTGATATCTTTCATTCTTGCTTTCATACCTTCTTTCATTCTATCTTTAGTTTCTTCCTTAATTACTTTCGTTCTTTCTTTCTTTCTTCATATCTCATTCTAGCTCACATACCTTCTCTGATTCTATCTATAGTTTCTTTACTACTTTCTTTCTTTCTTTCTTTCTTTCTTGATATCTTTCATTCTAGCTTTAATACCTTCTCTCATTCTATCTTTAGTTTCGTTATTAGTTACTTTCTTTCTTTCTTGATATCTTTCATTCTAGCTTTCATACCTTCTCTCATTCTATCTTTAGTTTCTTTTTTATTTACTTTCATTTCTTCCTTTCTTGATATGTTACATTCTAGCTTTCATACCTTCTCTCATTCTATCTTTAGTTTCTTTATTACTTTCTTTCTTTCTTTCTTTCTTTCTTGATATCTTCAATTCTAGCTTTCATACCTTCTTTCATTCTATCTTTAGTTTCTTTATTAATTACTTTTGTTCTTTCTTTCTTTCTTTCTTTCTTCATATCTCATTCTAGCTCTCATACCTTCTCTGATTCTATCTTTAGTTTCTTTACAACTTTCTTTCTTTCTTTCTTTCTTTCTTTATTGATAACTATCATTGTAGCATTCATATATTCACTCATTCAATCTTTATTTTCTTTATTACATTTTGTCTACTTTGTTCCTTTTTTCTATCTTGATATCTTTCATTCTAGCTTTCATACCTTCTCTCATTCTACCTTTAGTTTTTTTTTTACTTCCTTTCATATCTTTCTTTCTTGATATCTTACATTCTAGCTTTCATACCTTCTCTCATTCTATCTTTAGTTTCTTTATTACTTTCTTTATTTCTTGATATCTTTCATTCTATCTTTCATATCTTCTCTCGTTCTATCTTTAGTTTCGTTATTAGTTACTTTCTTTCTTTCTTGATATCTTTCATTCTAGCTTTCATACCTTCTCTCATTCTATCTTTAATTTCTTTTTTACTTACTTTCATTTCTTTCTTTCTTGATATCTTTCATTCTAGCTTTAATACCTTCTCTCATTCTATCTTTAGTTTCGTTATTAGTTACTTTCTTTATTTCTTGATATCTTTCATTCAATATTTCATACCTTCTCTCATTTTATCTTTAGTTTCTATATTGATTTCTTTCTCACTTTCTTGATATCTTTCATTCTAGCTTTAATAACTTCTTTCATTCTATCTTTAGTTTCTTCATTAATTACTTTCGTTCTTTCTTTCTTTCTTCATATCTCATTCTAGCTCACATACCTTCTCTGATTCTATCTTTAGTTTCTTTACTACTTTCTTCCTTTCTTTCTTTCTTTCTTGATATCTTTCATTCTATCATTCATACCTTCTCTCTTTTCATCTTTAATTTCTTTATTGATTTCTTTTTTTTTTCTTTCTTGATATCTTTCATTCTTGCTTTCATACCTTCTCTCATTCTATCTTTAGTTTCTTTTTTACTTACTTTCATTTCTTGCTTTCTTGATATGTTACATTCTAGCTTTCATACCTTCTCTCATTCTATCTTTAGTTTCTTCTTTACTTTCTTTCTTTCTTTCTTTCTTGATATCTTTCATTCTAGCTTTCATACCTTCTCTCATTCTATCTTTAGTTTCTTTTATACTTACTTTCATTTCTTTCTTTCTTGATATCTTTCATTCTAGCTTTAATACCTTCTCTCATTCTATCTTTAGTTTCGTTATTAGTTACTTTCTTTCTTTCTTGATTTCTTTCATTCAAGATTTCATACCTTCTCTCATTTTATCTTTAGTTTCTATATTGATTTCTTTCTTTCTTTCTTGATATCTTTCATTCCAGCTTTCATACCTTCTTTCATTCTATCTTTAGTTTCTTTATTAATTACTTTTGTTCTTTCTTTCTTTCTTTCTTTCTTTCTTCATATCTCATTCTAGCTCACATACCTTCTCTGATTCTATCTTTAGTTTCTTTACTACTTTCTTTCTTTCTTTCTTTCTTTCTTGATATCTTTCATTCTATCTTTCATACCTTCTCTCTTTTCATCTTTAATTTCTTTATTGATTTCTTTTTTCTTTCTTTCTTGATATCTTTCATTCTAGCTTTCATACCTTCTCTCATTCTATCTTTAGTTTCTTTTTTACTTACTTTCATTTCTTTCTTTCTTGATATCTTTCATTCTAGCTTTAATAAATTCTCTCATTCTATCTTTAGTTTCGTTATTAGTTTCTTTCTTTCTTGATATCTTTCATTCAAGATTTCATAACTTCTCTCATTTTATCTTTAGTTTCTATATTGATTTCTTTCTTTCTTTCTTGATATCTTTCATTCTAGCTTTCATATCTTCTTTCATTCTATCTTTAGTTTCTTTATTAATTACTTTTGTTCTTTCTTTCTTTCTTTCTTTCTTCATATCTCATTCTAGCTCACATACCTTCTCTGATTCTATCTTTAGTTTCTTTACTACTTTCTTTCTTTCTTTCTTTCTTTCTTGATATCTTTCATTCTATCTTTCATACCTTCTCTCTTTTCATCTTTAATTTCTTTATTGATTTCTTTTTTTCTTTCTTTCTTGATATCTTTCATTCTTGCTTTCATACCATCTCTCATTCTGTCTTTAGTTTCTTTTTTACTTACTTTCATTTCTTGCTTTCTTGATATGTTACATTCTAGCTTTCATACCTTCTCTCTTTCTATCTTTAGTTTCTTTATTACTTACTTTCTTTCTTTCTTTCTTGATATCTTTCATTCTAGCTTTCATAACTTCTCATATTCTATCTTTAGTTTGTTTTTTACTTACTTTCATATCTTTCTTTCTTGATATCTTACATTCTAGCTTTCATACCTTCTCTCATTCTATCTTTAGTTTCTTTATTACTTTCTTTATTTCTTGATATCTTTCATTCTATCTTTCATACCTTCTCTCGTTCTATCTTTAGTTTCTTTATTACTTTCTTTCTTTCTTTCTTGATATCTCTCATTCTAGCTTTCATACCTTCTCTCATTCTATCTTTAGTTTCTTTATTACTTTCTTTATTTCTTGATATCTTTCATTCTATCTTTCATACCTCCTCTCGATCTATCTTTAGTTTCTTTATTACTTTCTTTCTTTCTTTCTTGATATCTTTCATTCTAGCTTTCATACCTTCTCTCATTCTATCTTTAGTTTCTTTTTTACTTACTTTCATTTCTTTCTTTCTTGATATCTTTCATTCTAGCTTTAATACCTTCTCTCATTCTATCTTTAGTTACGTTATTAGTTACTTTCTTTCTTTCTTGATATCTCTCATTCTAGCTTTCATACCTTCTCTCATTCTATCTTTAGTTTCTTTATTTCTTTCTTTATTTCTTGATATCTTTCATTCTATCTTTCATACCTCCTCTCGATCTATCTTTAGTTTCTTTTTTACTTACTTTCATTTCTTTCTTTCTTGATATCTTTCATTCAAGATTTCATACCTTCTCTCATTTTACCTTTAGTTTCTATATTGATTTCTTTCGCTCTTTCTTTATATCTTTCATTCTAGCTTTCATACCTTCTTTCATTCTATCTTTAGTTTCTTTATTAATTACTTTTGTTCTTTCTTTCTTTCTTTCATCTTCATATCTCATTCTAGCTCTCATACCTTCTCTGATTCTATCTTTAGTTTCTTTACAACGTTCTTTCTTTCTTTCTTTCTTTCTTTCTTTATTGATAACTTTCATTGTAGCATTCATATATTCACTCATTCAATCTTTATTTTCTTTATTACATTATGTCTACTTTGTTCCTTTTTTCTATCTTGATATCTTTCATTCTAGCTTTCATACCTTCTCTCATTCTACCTTTAGTTTTTTTTTTACTTACTTTCATATCTTTCTTTCTTGATATCTTACATTCTAGCTTTCATACCTTCTCTCATTCTATCTTTAGTTTCTTTATTACTTTCTTTATTTCTTGATATCTTTCATTCTATCTTTCATACCTTCTCTCGTTCTATCTTTAGTTTTGTTATTAGTTACTTTCTTTCTTTTTTGATATCTTTCATTCTAGCTTTCATACCTTCTCTCATTCTATCTTTAGTTTCTTTTTTACTTACTTTCATTTCTTTCTTTCTTGATATCTTTCATTCTAGCTTTAATACCTTCTCTCATTCTATCTTTAGTTTCGTTATTAGTTACTTTCTTTATTTCTTGATATCTTTCATACAAGATTTCATACCTTCTCTCATTTTATTTTTAGTTTCTATATTGATTTCTTTCTCACTTTCTTGATATCTTTCATTCTAGCTTTCATACCTTCTCTCATTCTATCTTTAGTTTCTTTTTTACTTACTTTCATTTCTTTCTTTCTTGATATCTTTCATTCTAGCTTTAATACCTTCTCTCATTCTATCTTTAGTTTCGTTATTAGTTACTTTCTTTCTTTTTTGATATCTTTCATTCTAGCTTTCATACCTTCTTTCATTCTATCTTTAGTTTCTTCATTAATTACTTTCGTTCTTTCTTTCTTTCTTTCTTCATATCTCATTCTAGCTCACATACCTTCTCTGATTCTATCTTTAGTTTCTTTACTACTTTCTTTCTTTCTTTCTTTCTTTCTTGATATCTTTCATTCTATCTTTCATACCTTCTCTCTTTTCATCTTTAATTTCTTTATTGATTTCTTTTTTTCTTTCTTTCTTGATATCTTTCATTCTTGCTTTCATACCTTCTCTCATTCTATCTTTAGTTTCTTTTTTCCTTACTTTCATTTCTTGCTTTCTTGATATGTTACATTCTAGCTTTCATACCTTCTCTCATTCTATCTTTAGTTTCTTTATTACTTTCTTTCTTTCTTCATATCTTTCATTCTAGCTTTCATACCTTCTTTCATTCTATCTTTAGTTTCTTTATTAAGTACTTTCGTTCTTTCTTTCTTTCTTTCTTCATATCTCATTCTAGCTCTCATACCTTCTCTGATTCTATCTTTAGTTTCATGACTTTTTTCTTTCTTTCTTTCTTTCTTTCTTTTTTGATAACTTTCAGTCTAGCATTCATATCTTCACTCATTCAATCTTTATTTTCTTTATTACATTATTTCTACTTTGTTCCTTTTTTCTTTCTTGATATCTTTCATTCTATCTTTCATACCTTCTCTCATTCTATCTTTAGTTTCTTTTTTACTTACTTTCATTTCATTCTTTCTTGATATCTTACATTCTAGATTTCATACCTTCTCTCGTTCTATCTTTAGTTTCGTTATTACTTTCTTTCTTTCTTTCTTGTTATCTTTCATTCTAGCTTTCATACCTTCTCTCATTCTATCTTTAGTTTCTTTTTTACTTACTTTCATTTCTTTTTTTCTTGATATCTTTCATTCTAGCTTTAATACCTTCTCTCATTCTATCTTTAGTTTCGTTATTAGTTACTTTCTTTCTTTCTTGATATCTTTCATTCAAGATTTCATACCTTCTCTCATTTTATCTTTAGTTTCTATATTTCTTTCTTTCTTTCTTTCTTGATATCTTTCATTCTAGCTTTCATACCTTCTTTCATTCTATCTTTAGTTTCTTTATTAATTACTTTTGTTCTTTCTTTCTTTCTTTCTTTCTTCATATCTCATTCTAGCTCACATACCTTCTCTGATTCTATCTTTAGTTTCTTTACTACTTTCTTTCTTTCTTTCTTTCTTTCTTTCTTGATATCTTTCATTCTATCTTTCATACCTTCTCTCTTTTCATCTTTAATTTCTTTATTGATTTCTTTTTTTCTTTCTTTCTTGATATCTTTCATTCTTGCTTTCATACCTTCTCTCATTCTGTCTTTAGTTTCTTTTTTACTTACTTTCATTTCTTGCTTTCTTCATATGTTACATTCTAGCTTTCATACCTTCTCTCATTCTATCTTTAGTTTCTTTATTACTTACTTTCTTTCTTTCTTTCTTGATATCTTTCATTCTAGCTTTCATAACTTCTCATATTCTATCTTTAGTTTCTTTATTACTTTCTTTTTTTCTTTCTTTCTTTCTTGATATCTTTCATTCTAGCTTTCATACCTTCTTTCATTCTATCTTTAGTTTCTTTATTAATTACTTTTGTTCTTTCTTTCTTTCTTTCTTTCTTCATATCTCATTCTAGCACTCATACCTTCTCTGATTCTATCTTTAGTTTCTTTACTACTTTCTTTCTTTCTTTCTTTCTTTATTGATAACTTTCATTCTAGCATTCATATATTCACTCATTCAATCTTTATTTTCTTTATTACATGATTTCTACTTTGTTCCTTTTTTCTTTCTTGATATCTTCTATTCTAGCTTTCATACCTTCTCTCATTCTACCTTTAGTTTGTTTTTTACTTACTTTCATATCTTTCTTTCTTGATATCTTACATTCTAGCTTTCATACCTTCTCTCATTCTATCTTTAGTTTCTTTATTACTTTCTTTATTTCTTGATATCTTTCATTCTATCTTTCATATCTTCTCTCGTTCTATCTTTAGTTTCGTTATTAGTTACTTTCTTTCTTTCTTGATATCTTTCATTCTAGCTTTCATACCTTCTCTCATTCTATCTTTAATTTCTTTTTTACTTACTTTCATTTCTTTCTTTCTTGATATCTTTCATTCTAGCTTTAATACCTTCTCTCATTCTATCTTTAGTTTCGTTATTAGTTACTTTCTTTATTTCTTGATATCTTTCATTCAATATTTCATACCTTCTCTCATTTTATCTTTAGTTTCTATATTGATTTCTTTCTCACTTTCTTGATATCTTTCATTCTAGCTTTAATAACTTCTTTCATTCTATCTTTAGTTTCTTCATTAATTACTTTCGTTCTTTCTTTCTTTCCTCATATCTCATTCTAGCTCACATACCTTCTCTGATTCTATCTTTAGTTTCTTTACTACTTTCTTCCTTTCTTTCTTTCTTTCTTGATATCTTTCATTCTATCATTCATACCTTCTCTCTTTTCATCTTTAATTTCTTTATTGATTTCTTTTTTTCTTTCTTTCTTGATATCTTTCATTCTTGCTTTCATACCTTCTCTCATTCTATCTTTAGTTTCTTTTTTACTTACTTTCATTTCTTGCTTTCTTGATATGTTACATTCTAGCTTTCATACCTTCTCTCATTCTATCTTTAGTTTCTTCTTTACTTTCTTTCTTTCTTTCTTTCTTGATATCTTTCATTCTAGCTTTCATACCTTCTCTCATTCTATCTTTAGTTTCTTTTATACTTACTTTCATTTCTTTCTTTCTTGATATCTTTCATTCTAGCTTTAATACCTTCTCTCATTCTATCTTTAGTTTCGTTATTAGTTACTTTCTTTCTTTCTTGATTTCTTTCATTCAAGATTTCATACCTTCTCTCATTTTATCTTTAGTTTCTATATTGATGTCTTTCTTTCTTTCTTGATATCTTTCATTCCAGCTTTCATACCTTCTTTCATTCTATCTTTAGTTTCTTTATTAATTACTTTTGTTCTTTCTTTCTTTCTTTCTTTCTTCATATCTCATTCTAGCTCACATACCTTCTCTGATTCTATCTTTAGTTTCTTTACTACTTTCTTTCTTTCTTTCTTTCTTTCTTGATATCTTTCATTCTATCTTTCATACCTTCTCTCTTTTCATCTTTAATTTCTTTATTGATTTCTTTTTTCTTTCTTTCTTGATATCTTTCATTCTAGCTTTCATACCTTCTCTCATTCTATCTTTAGTTTCTTTTTTACTTACTTTCATTTCTTTCTTTCTTGATATCTTTCATTCTAGCTTTAATAAATTCTCTCATTCTATCTTTAGTTTCGTTATTAGTTTCTTTCTTTCTTGATATCTTTCATTCAAGATTTCATAACTTCTCTCATTTTATCTTTAGTTTCTATATTGATTTCTTTCTTTCTTTCTTGATATCTTTCATTCTAGCTTTCATACCTTCTTTCATTCTATCTTTAGTTTCTTTATTAATTACTTTTGTTCTTTCTTTCTTTCTTTCTTTCTTCATATCTCATTCTAGCTCACATACCTTCTCTGATTCTATCTTTAGTTTCTTTACTACTTTCTTTCTTTCTTTCTTTCTTTCTTGATATCTTTCATTCTATCTTTCATACCTTCTCTCTTTTCATCTTTAATTTCTTTATTGATTTCTTTTTTTCTTTCTTTCTTGATATGTTTCATTCTTGCTTTCATACCATCTCTCATTCTGTCTTTAGTTTCTTTTTTACTTACTTTCATTTCTTGCTTTCTTGATATGTTACATTCTAGCTTTCATACCTTCTCTCTTTCTATCTTTAGTTTCTTTATTACTTTCTTTCTTTCTTTCTTTCTTGATATCTTTCATTCTAGCTTTCATAACTTCTCATATTCTATCTTTAGTTTGTTTTTTACTTACTTTCATATCTTTCTTTCTTGATATCTTACATTCTAGCTTTCATACCTTCGCTCATTCTATCTTTAGTTTCTTTATTACTTTCTTTATTTCTTGATATCTTTCATTCTATCTTTCATACCTTCTCTCGTTCTATCTTTAGTTTCTTTATTACTTTCTTTCTTTCTTTCTTGATATCTCTCATTCTAGCTTTCATACCTTCTCTCATTCTATCTTTAGTTTCTTTATTACTTTCTTTATTTCTTGATATCTTTCATTCTATCTTTCATACCTCCTCTCGATCTATCTTTAGTTTCTTTATTACTTTCTTTCTTTCTTTCTTGATATCTTTCATTCTAGCTTTCATACCTTCTCTCATTCTATCTTTAGTTTCTTTTTTACTTACTTTCATTTCTTTCTTTCTTGATATCTTTCATTCTAGCTTTAATACCTTCTCTCATTCTATCTTTAGTTACGTTATTAGTTACTTTCTTTCTTTCTTGATATCTCTCATTCTAGCTTTCATACCTTCTCTCATTCTATCTTTAGTTTCTTTATTACTTTCTTTATTTCTTGATATCTTTCATTCTATCTTTCATACCTCCTCTCGATCTATCTTTAGTTTCTTTTTTACTTACTTTCATTTCTTTCTTTCTTGATATCTTTCATTCAAGATTTCATACCTTCTCTCATTTTACCTTTAGTTTCTATATTGATTTCTTTCGCTCTTTCTTTATATCTTTCATTCTAGCTTTCATACCTTCTTTCATTCTATCTTTAGTTTCTTTATTAATTACTTTTGTTCTTTCTTTCTTTCTTTCATCTTCATATCTCATTCTAGCTCTCATACCTTCTCTGATTCTATCTTTAGTTTCTTTACAACGTTCTTTCTTTCTTTCTTTCTTTCTTTATTGATAACTTTCATTGTAGCATTCATATATTCACTCATTCAATCTTTATTTTCTTTATTACATTATGTCTACTTTGTTCCTTTTTTCTATCTTGATATCTTTCATTCTAGCTTTCATACCTTCTCTCATTCTACCTTTAGTTTTTTTTTTACTTACTTTCATATCTTTTTTGATATCTTTCATTCTAGCTTTCATACCTTCTCTCATTCTATCTTTAGTTTCTTTTTTACTTTCTTTATTTCTTGATATCTTTCATTCTATCTTTCATACCTTCTCTCGTTCTATCTTTAGTTTTGTTATTAGTTACTTTCTTTCTTTTTTGATATCTTTCATTCTAGCTTTCATACCTTCTCTCATTCTATCTTTAGTTTCTTTTTTACTTACTTTCATTTCTTTCTTTCTTGATATCTTTCATTCTAGCTTTAATACCTTCTCTCATTCTATCTTTAGTTTCGTTATTAGTTACTTTCTTTATTTCTTGATATCTTTCATTCAAGATTTCATACCTTCTCTCATTTTATTTTTAGTTTCTATATTGATTTCTTTCTCACTTTCTTGATATCTTTCATTCTAGCTTTAATAACTTCTTTCATTCTATCTTTAGTTTCTTCATTAATTACTTTCGTTCTTTCTTTCTTTCTTTCTTCATATCTCATTCTAGCTCACATACCTTCTCTGATTCTATCTTTAGTTTCTTTACTACTTTCTTTCTTTCTTTCTTTCTTTCTTGATATCTTTCATTCTATCTTTCATACCTTCTCTCTTTTCATCTTTAATTTCTTTATTGATTTCTTTTTTTCTTTCTTTCTTGATATCTTTCATTCTTGCTTTCATACCTTCTCTCATTCTATCTTTAGTTTCTTTTTTCCTTACTTTCATTTCTTGCTTTCTTGATATGTTACATTCTAGCTTTCATACCTTCTCTCATTCTATCTTTAGTTTCTTTATTACTTTCTTTCTTTCTTTCTTCATATCTTTCATTCTAGCTTTCATACCTTCTTTCATTCTATCTTTAGTTTCTTTATTAAGTACTTTCGTTCTTTCTTTCTTTCTTTCTTCATATCTCATTCTAGCTCTCATACCTTCTCTGATTCTATCTTTAGTTTCATGACTTTTTTCTTTCTTTCTTTCTTTCTTTCTTTTTTGATAACTTTCAGTCTAGCATTCATATCTTCACTCATTCAATCTTTATTTTCTTTATTACATTATTTCTACTTTGTTCCTTTTTTCTTTCTTGATATCTTTCATTCTATCTTTCATACCTTCTCTCATTCTATCTTTAGTTTCTTTTTTACTTACTTTCATTTCATTCTTTCTTGATATCTTACATTCTAGATTTCATACCTTCTCTCGTTCTATCTTTAGTTTCTTTATTACTTTCTTTCTTTCTTTCTTGTTATCTTTCATTCTAGCTTTCATACCTTCTCTCATTCTATCTTTAGTTTCTTTTTTACTTACTTTCATTTCTTTTTTTCTTGATATCTTTCATTCTAGCTTTAATACCTTCTCTCATTCTATCTTTAGTTTCGTTATTAGTTACTTTCTTTCTTTCTTGATATCTTTCATTCAAGATTTCATACCTTCTCTCATTTTATCTTTCGTTTCTATATTTCTTTCTTTCTTTCTTTCTTGATATCTTTCATTCTAGCTTTCATACCTTCTTTCATTCTATCTTTAGTTTCTTTATTAATTACTTTTGTTCTTTCTTTCTTTCTTTCTTTCTTCATATCTCATTCTAGCTCACATACCTTCTCTGATTCTATCTTTAGTTTCTTTACTACTTTCTTTCTTTCTTTCTTTCTTGATATCTTTCATTCTAGCTTTCATAACTTCTCATATTCTATCTTTAGTTTCTTTATTACTTTCTTTTTTTCTTTCTTTCTTTCTTGATATCTTTCATTCTAGCTTTCATACCTTCTTTCATTCTATCTTTAGTTTCTTTATTAATTACTTTTGTTCTTTCTTTCTTTCTTTCTTTCTTCATATCTCATTCTAGCACTCATACCTTCTCTGATTCTATCTTTAGTTTCTTTACTACTTTCTTTCTTTCTTTCTTTCTTTCTTTATTGATAACTTTCATTCTAGCATTCATATATTCACTCATTCAATCTTTATTTTCTTTATTACATGATTTCTACTTTGTTCCTTTTTTCTTTCTTGATATCTTCTATTCTAGCTTTCATACCTTCTCTCATTCTACCTTTAGTTTGTTTTTTACTTACTTTCATATCTTTCTTTCTTGATATCTTACATTCTAGCTTTCATACCTTCTCTCATTCTATCTTTAGTTTCTTTATTACTTTCTTTATTTCTTGATATCTTTCATTCTATCTTTCATATCTTCTCTCGTTCTATCTTTAGTTTCGTTATTAGTTACTTTCTTTCTTTCTTGATATCTTTCATTCTAGCTTTCATACCTTCTCTCATTCTATCTTTAATTTCTTTTTTACTTACTTTCATTTCTTTCTTTCTTGATATCTTTCATTCTAGCTTTAATACCTTCTCTCATTCTATCTTTAGTTTCGTTATTAGTTACTTTCTTTATTTCTTGATATCTTTCATTCAATATTTCATACCTTCTCTCATTTTATCTTTAGTTTCTATATTGATTTCTTTCTCACTTTCTTGATATCTTTCATTCTAGCTTTAATAACTTCTTTCATTCTATCTTTAGTTTCTTCATTAATTACTTTCGTTCTTTCTTTCTTTCTTCATATCTCATTCTAGCTCACATACCTTCTCTGATTCTATCTTTAGTTTCTTTACTACTTTCTTCCTTTCTTTCTTTCTTTCTTGATATCTTTCATTCTATCATTCATACCTTCTCTCTTTTCATCTTTAATTTCTTTATTGATTTCTTTTTTTCTTTCTTTCTTGATATCTTTCATTCTTGCTTTCATACCTTCTCTCATTCTATCTTTAGTTTCTTTTTTACTTACTTTCATTTCTTGCTTTCTTGATATGTTACATTCTAGCTTTCATACCTTCTCTCATTCTATCTTTAGTTTCTTCTTTACTTTCTTTCTTTCTTTCTTTCTTGATATCTTTCATTCTAGCTTTCATACCTTCTCTCATTCTATCTTTAGTTTCTTTTATACTTACTTTCATTTCTTTCTTTCTTGATATCTTTCATTCTAGCTTTAATACCTTCTCTCATTCTATCTTTAGTTTCGTTATTAGTTACTTTCTTTCTTTCTTGATTTCTTTCATTCAAGATTTCATACCTTCTCTCATTTTATCTTTAGTTTCTATATTTCTTTCTTTCTTTCTTTCTTGATATCTTTCATTCCAGCTTTCATACCTTCTTTCATTCTATCTTTAGTTTCTTTATTAATTACTTTTGTTCTTTCTTTCTTTCTTTCTTTCTTCATATCTCATTCTAGCTCACATACCTTCTCTGATTCTATCTTTAGTTTCTTTACTACTTTCTTTCTTTCTTTCTTTCTTTCTTGATATCTTTCATTCTATCTTTCATACCTTCTCTCTTTTCATCTTTAATTTCTTTATTGATTTCTTTTTTCTTTCTTTCTTGATATCTTTCATTCTAGCTTTCATACCTTCTCTCATTCTATCTTTAGTTTCTTTTTTACTTACTTTCATTTCTTTCTTTCTTGATATCTTTCATTCTAGCTTTAATAAATTCTCTCATTCTATCTTTAGTTTCGTTATTAGTTTCTTTCTTTCTTGATATCTTTCATTCAAGATTTCATAACTTCTCTCATTTTATCTTTAGTTTCTATATTGATTTCTTTCTTTCTTTCTTGATATCTTTCATTCTAGCTTTCATACCTTCTTTCATTCTATCTTTAGTTTCTTTATTAATTACTTTTGTTCTTTCTTTCTTTCTTTCTTTCTTCATATCTCATTCTAGCTCACATACCTTCTCTGATTCTATCTTTAGTTTCTTTACTACTTTCTTTCTTTCTTTCTTTCTTTCTTGATATCTTTCATTCTATCTTTCATACCTTCTCTCTTTTCATCTTTAATTTCTTTATTGATTTCTTTTTTTCTTTCTTTCTTGATATCTTTCATTCTTGCTTTCATACCATCTCTCATTCTGTCTTTAGTTTCTTTTTTACTTACTTTCATTTCTTGCTTTCTTGATATCTTTCATTCTAGCTTTCATAACTTCTCATATTCTATCTTTAGTTTGTTTTTTACTTACTTTCATATCTTTCTTTCTTGATATCTTACATTCTAGATTTCATACCTTCTCTCATTCTATCTTTAGTTTCTTTATTACTTTCTTTATTTCTTGATATCTTTCATTCTATCTTTCATACCTTCTCTCGTTCTATCTTTAGTTTCTTTATTACTTTCTTTCTTTCTTTCTTGATATCTCTCATTCTAGCTTTCATACCTTCTCTCATTCTATCTTTAGTTTCTTTATTACTTTCTTTATTTCTTGATATCTTTCATTCTATCTTTCATACCTCCTCTCGATCTATCTTTAGTTTCTTTATTACTTTCTTTCTTTCTTTCTTGATATCTTTCATTCTAGCTTTCATACCTTCTCTCATTCTATCTTTAGTTTCTTTTTTACTTACTTTCATTTCTTTCTTTCTTGATATCTTTCATTCTAGCTTTAATACCTTCTCTCATTCTATCTTTAGTTACGTTATTAGTTACTTTCTTTCTTTCTTGATATCTCTCATTCTAGCTTTCATACCTTCTCTCATTCTATCTTTAGTTTCTTTATTACTTTCTTTCTTTCTTGATATCTTTCATTCTTGCTTTCATACCTTCTCTCATTCTATCTTTAGTTTCTTTTTTCCTTACTTTCATTTCTTGCTTTCTTGATATGTTACATTCTAGCTTTCATACCTTCTCCCATTCTATCTTTAGTTTCTTTATTACTTTCTTTCTTTCTTTCTTCATATCTTTCATTCTAGCTTTCATACCTTCTTTCATTCTATCTTTAGTTTCTTTATTAAGTACTTTCGTTCTTTCTTTCTTTCTTTCTTCATATCTCATTCTAGCTCTCATACCTTCTCTGATTCTATCTTTAGTTTCATGACTTTTTTCTTTCTTTCTTTCTTTCTTTCTTTTTTGATAACTTTCAGTCTAGCATTCATATCTTCACTCATTCAATCTTTATTTTCTTTATTACATTATTTCTACTTTGTTCCTTTTTTCTTTCTTGACATCTTTCATTCTATCTTTCATACCTTCTCTCATTCTATCTTTAGTTTCTTTTTTACTTACTTTCATTTCATTCTTTCTTGATATCTTACATTCTAGATTTCATACCTTCTCTCGTTCTATCTTTAGTTTCTTTATTACTTTCTTTCTTTCTTTCTTGTTATCTTTCATTCTAGCTTTCATACCTTCTCTCATTCTATCTTTAGTTTCTTTTTTACTTACTTTCATTTCTTTTTTTCTTGATATCTTTCATTCTAGCTTTAATACCTTCTCTCATTCTATCTTTAGTTTCGTTGTTAGTTACTTTCTTTCTTTCTTGATATCTTTCATTCAAGATTTCATACCTTCTCTCATTTTATCTTTAGTTTCTATATTGATTTCTTTCTCACTTTCTTGATATCTTTCATTCTAGCTTTAATAACTTCTTTCATTCTATCTTTAGTTTCTTCATTAATTACTTTCGTTCTTTCTTTCTTTCTTTCTTCATATCTCATTCTAGCTCACATACCTTCTCTGATTCTATCTTTAGTTTCTTTACTACTTTCTTTCTTTCTTTCTTTCTTTCTTGATATCTTTCATTCTATCTTTCATACCTTCTCTCTTTTCATCTTTAATTTCTTTATTGATTTCTTTTTTTCTTTCTTTCTTGATATCTTTCATTCTTGCTTTCATACCTTCTCTCATTCTATCTTTAGTTTCTTTTTTCCTTACTTTCATTTCTTGCTTTCTTGATATGTTACATTCTAGCTTTCATACCTTCTCTCATTCTATCTTTAGTTTCTTTATTACTTTCTTTCTTTCTTTCTTCATATCTTTCATTCTAGCTTTCATACCTTCTTTCATTCTATCTTTAGTTTCTTTATTAAGTACTTTCGTTCTTTCTTTCTTTCTTTCTTCATATCTCATTCTAGCTCTCATACCTTCTCTGATTCTATCTTTAGTTTCATGACTTTTTTCTTTCTTTCTTTCTTTCTTTCTTTTTTGATAACTTTCAGTCTAGCATTCATATCTTCACTCATTCAATCTTTATTTTCTTTATTACATTATTTCTACTTTGTTCCTTTTTTCTTTCTTGATATCTTTCATTCTATCTTTCATACCTTCTCTCATTCTATCTTTAGTTTCTTTTTTACTTACTTTCATTTCATTCTTTCTTGATATCTTACATTCTAGATTTCATACCTTCTCTCGTTCTATCTTTAGTTTCTTTATTACTTTCTTTCTTTCTTTCTTGTTATCTTTCATTCTATCTTTCATACCTTCTCTCATTCTATCTTTAGTTTCTTTTTTACTTACTTTCATTTCATTCTTTCTTGATATCTTACATTCTAGATTTCATACCTTCTCTCGTTCTATCTTTAGTTTCTTTATTACTTTCTTTCTTTCTTTCTTGATATCTTTCATTCTAGCTTTAATACCTTCTCTCATTCTATCTTTAGTTTCGTTATTAGTTACTTTCTTTCTTTCTTGATATCTTTCATTCAAGATTTCATACCTTCTCTCATTTTATCTTTAGTTTCTATATTTCTTTCTTTCTTTCTTTCTTGATATCTTTCATTCTAGCTTTCATACCTTCTTTCATTCTATCTTTAGTTTCTTTATTAATTACTTTTGTTCTTTCTTTCTTTCTTTCTTTCTTCATATCTCATTCTAGCTCACATACCTTCTCTGATTCTATCTTTAGTTTCTTTACTACTTTCTTTCTTTCTTTCTTTCTTTCTTTCTTTCTTTCTTGATATCTTTCATTCTTGCTTTCATACCTTCTCTCATTCTGTCTTTAGTTTCTTTTTTACTTACTTTCATTTCTTGCTTTCTTCATATGTTACATTCTAGCTTTCATACCTTCTCTCATTCTATCTTTAGTTTCTTTATTACTTACTTTCTTTCTTTCTTTCTTGATATCTTTCATTCTAGCTTTCATAACTTCTCATATTCTATCTTTAGTTTCTTTATTACTTTCTTTTTTTCTTTCTTTCTTTCTTGATATCTTTCATTCTAGCTTTCATACCTTCTTTCATTCTATCTTTAGTTTCTTTATTAATTACTTTTGTTCTTTCTTTCTTTCTTTCTTTCTTCATATCTCATTCTAGCACTCATACCTTCTCTGATTCTATCTTTAGTTTCTTTACTACTTTCTTTCTTTCTTTCTTTCTTTATTGATAACTTTCATTCTAGCATTCATATATTCACTCATTCAATCTTTATTTTCTTTATTACATGATTTCTACTTTGTTCCTTTTTTCTTTCTTGATATCTTCTATTCTAGCTTTCATACCTTCTCTCATTCTACCTTTAGTTTGTTTTTTACTTACTTTCATATCTTTCTTTCTTGATATCTTACATTCTAGCTTTCATACCTTCTCTCATTCTATCTTTAGTTTCTTTATTACTTTCTTTATTTCTTGATATCTTTCATTCTAGCTTTCATACCTTCTCTCGTTCTATCTTTAGTTTCTTTATTACTTTCTTTCTTTCTTTCTTGATATCTCTCATTCTAGCTTTCATACCTTCTCTCATTCTATCTTTAGTTTCTTTATTACTTTCTTTATTTCTTGATATCTTTCATTCTATCTTTCATACCTCCTCTCGATCTATCTTTAGTTTCTTTATTACTTTCTTTCTTTCTTTCTTGATATCTTTCATTCTAGCTTTCATACCTTCTCTCATTCTATCTTTAGTTTCTTTTTTACTTACTTTCGTTTCTTTCTTTCTTGATATCTTTCATTCTAGCTTTAATACCTTCTCTCATTCTATCTTTAGTTACGTTATTAGTTTCTTTCTTTCTTTCTTGATATCTTTCATTCAAGATTTCATACCTTCTCTCATTTTACCTTTAGTTTCTATATTGATTTCTTTCGTTCTTTCTTGATATCTTTCATTCTAGCTTTCATACCTTCTTTCATTCTATCTTTAGTTTCTTCATTAATTACTTTCGTTCTTTCTTTCTTTCTTTCTTTCTTCATATCTCATTCTAGCTCACATACATTCTCTGATTCTATCTTTAGTTTCTTTACTACTTTCTTTCTTTTTTTCTTTCTTGATATCTTTCATTCTCTCTTTGATACGTTCTCTCTTTTCATCTTTAATTTCTTTATTGATTTCTTTTTTTCTTTCTTTCTTGATATCTTTCATTCTTGCTTTCATACCTTCTCTCATTCTGTCTTTAGTTTCTTTTTTACTTACTTTCATTTCTTGCTTTCTTGGTATGTTACATTCTAGCTTTCATACCTTCTCTCATTCTATCTTTAGTTTCTTTATTACTTTCTTTCTTTCTTTCTTTCTTTCTTCATATCTTTCATTCTAGCTTTCATACCTTCTTTCATTCTTTCTTTAGTTTCTTTATTAATTACTTTTGTTCTTTCTTTCTTTCTTTCTTTCTTCATATCTCATTCTAGCTCTCATACCTTCTCTGATTCTATCTTTAGTTTCTTTTTTACTTACTTTCATTTCTTGCTTTCTTGATATCTTTCATTCTAGCTTTAATACCTTCTCTCATTCTATCTTTAGTTTCGTTATTAGTTACTTTCTTTCTTTCTTGATATCTTTCATTCTTGCTTTCATACCTTCTCTCATTCTATCTTTAGTTTCTTTTTTATTTACTTTCATTTCTTCCTTTCTTGATATGTTACATTCTAGCTTTCATACCTTCTCTCATTCTATCTTTCGTTTCTTTATTAATTACTTTTGTTCTTTCTTTCTTTCTTTCTTTCTTCATATCTCATTCTAGCTCTCATACCTTCTCTGATTCTATCTTTAGTTTCTTTACAACTTTCTTTCTTTCTTTCTTTCTTTATTGATAACTTTCATTGTAGCATTCATATATTCACTCATTCAATCTTTATTTTCTCTATTACATTATGTCTACTTTGTTCCTTTTTTCTATCTTGATATCTTTCATTCTAGCTTTCATACCTTCTCTCATTCTACCTTTAGTTTTTTTTTTACTTACTTTCATATCTTTCTTTCTTGATATCTTTCATTCTATCTTTCATACCTTCTCTCATTCTATCTTTAGTTTCTTTTTTACTTACTTTCATTTCATTCTTTCTTGATATCTTACATTCTAGATTTCATACCTTCTCTCGTTCTATCTTTAGTTTCTTTATTACTTTCTTTCTTTCTTTCTTGTTATCTTTCATTCTATCTTTCATACCTTCTCTCATTCTATCTTTAGTTTCTTTTTTACTTACTTTCATTTCATTCTTTCTTGATATCTTACATTCTAGATTTCATACCTTCTCTCGTTCTATCTTTAGTTTCTTTATTACTTTCTTTCTTTCTTTCTTGATATCTTTCATTCTAGCTTTAATACCTTCTCTCATTCTATCTTTAGTTTCGTTATTAGTTACTTTCTTTCTTTCTTGATATCTTTCATTCAAGATTTCATACCTTCTCTCATTTTATCTTTAGTTTCTATATTTCTTTCTTTCTTTCTTTCTTGATATCTTTCATTCTAGCTTTCATACCTTCTTTCATTCTATCTTTAGTTTCTTTATTAATTACTTTTGTTCTTTCTTTCTTTCTTTCTTTCTTCATATCTCATTCTAGCTCACATACCTTCTCTGATTCTATCTTTAGTTTCTTTACTACTTTCTTTCTTTCTTTCTTTCTTTCTTTCTTTCTTTCTTGATATCTTTCATTCTTGCTTTCATACCTTCTCTCATTCTGTCTTTAGTTTCTTTTTTACTTACTTTCATTTCTTGCTTTCTTCATATGTTACATTCTAGCTTTCATACCTTCTCTCATTCTATCTTTAGTTTCTTTATTACTTACTTTCTTTCTTTCTTTCTTGATATCTTTCATTCTAGCTTTCATAACTTCTCATATTCTATCTTTAGTTTCTTTATTACTTTCTTTTTTTCTTTCTTTCTTTCTTGATATCTTTCATTCTAGCTTTCATACCTTCTTTCATTCTATCTTTAGTTTCTTTATTAATTACTTTTGTTCTTTCTTTCTTTCTTTCTTTCTTCATATCTCATTCTAGCACTCATACCTTCTCTGATTCTATCTTTAGTTTCTTTACTACTTTCTTTCTTTCTTTCTTTCTTTATTGATAACTTTCATTCTAGCATTCATATATTCACTCATTCAATCTTTATTTTCTTTATTACATGATTTCTACTTTGTTCCTTTTTTCTTTCTTGATATCTTCTATTCTAGCTTTCATACCTTCTCTCATTCTACCTTTAGTTTGTTTTTTACTTACTTTCATATCTTTCTTTCTTGATATCTTACATTCTAGCTTTCATACCTTCTCTCATTCTATCTTTAGTTTCTTTATTACTTTCTTTATTTCTTGATATCTTTCATTCTAGCTTTCATACCTTCTCTCGTTCTATCTTTAGTTTCTTTATTTCTTTCTTTCTTTCTTTCTTGATATCTCTCATTCTAGCTTTCATACCTTCTCTCATTCTATCTTTAGTTTCTTTATTACTTTCTTTATTTCTTGATATCTTTCATTCTATCTTTCATACCTCCTCTCGATCTATCTTTAGTTTCTTTATTACTTTCTTTCTTTCTTTCTTGATATCTTTCATTCTAGCTTTCATACCTTCTCTCATTCTATCTTTAGTTTCTTTTTTACTTACTTTCGTTTCTTTCTTTCTTGATATCTTTCATTCTAGCTTTAATACCTTCTCTCATTCTATCTTTAGTTACGTTATTAGTTTCTTTCTTTCTTTCTTGATATCTTTCATTCAAGATTTCATACCTTCTCTCATTTTACCTTTAGTTTCTATATTGATTTCTTTCGTTCTTTCTTGATATCTTTCATTCTAGCTTTCATACCTTCTTTCATTCTATCTTTAGTTTCTTCATTAATTACTTTCGTTCTTTCTTTCTTTCTTTCTTTCTTCATATCTCATTCTAGCTCACATACATTCTCTGATTCTATCTTTAGTTTCTTTACTACTTTCTTTCTTTTTTTCTTTCTTGATATCTTTCATTCTCTCTTTGATACGTTCTCTCTTTTCATCTTTAATTTCTTTATTGATTTCTTTTTTTCTTTCTTTCTTGATATCTTTCATTCTTGCTTTCATACCTTCTCTCATTCTGTCTTTAGTTTCTTTTTTACTTACTTTCATTTCTTGCTTTCTTGGTATGTTACATTCTAGCTTTCATACCTTCTCTCATTCTATCTTTAGTTTCTTTATTACTTTCTTTCTTTCTTTCTTTCTTTCTTCATATCTTTCATTCTAGCTTTCATACCTTCTTTCATTCTTTCTTTAGTTTCTTTATTAATTACTTTTGTTCTTTCTTTCTTTCTTTCTTTCTTCATATCTCATTCTAGCTCTCATACCTTCTCTGATTCTATCTTTAGTTTCTTTTTTACTTACTTTCATTTCTTGCTTTCTTGATATCTTTCATTCTAGCTTTAATACCTTCTCTCATTCTATCTTTAGTTTCGTTATTAGTTACTTTCTTTCTTTCTTGATATCTTTCATTCTTGCTTTCATACCTTCTCTCATTCTATCTTTAGTTTCTTTTTTATTTACTTTCATTTCTTCCTTTCTTGATATGTTACATTCTAGCTTTCATACCTTCTCTCATTCTATCTTTCGTTTCTTTATTAATTACTTTTGTTCTTTCTTTCTTTCTTTCTTTCTTCATATCTCATTCTAGCTCTCATACCTTCTCTGATTCTATCTTTAGTTTCTTTACAACTTTCTTTCTTTCTTTCTTTCTTTATTGATAACTTTCATTGTAGCATTCATATATTCACTCATTCAATCTTTATTTTCTCTATTACATTATGTCTACTTTGTTCCTTTTTTCTATCTTGATATCTTTCATTCTAGCTTTCATACCTTCTCTCATTCTACCTTTAGTTTTTTTTTTACTTACTTTCATATCTTTCTTTCTTGATATCTTACATTCTAGCTTTCATACCTTCTCTCATTCTATCTTTAGTTTCTTTATTACTTTCTTTATTTCTTGATATCTTTCATTCTATCTTTCATACCTTCTCTCGTTCTATCTTTAGTTTTGTTATTAGTTACTTTCTTTCTTTTTTGATATCTTTCATTCTAGCTTTCATACCTTCTCTCATTCTATCTTTAGTTTCTTTTTTACTTACTTTCATTTCTTTCATTCTTGATATCTTTCATTCTAGCTTTAATACCTTCTCTCATTCTATCTTTAGTTTCGTTATTAGTTACTTTCTTTATTTCTTGATATCTTTCATTCAAGATTTCATACCTTCTCTCATTTTATCTTTAGTTTCTATATTGATTTCTTTCTCACTTTCTTGATATCTTTCATTCTAGCTTTAATAACTTCTTTCATTCTATCTTTAGTTTCTTCATTAATTACTTTCGTTCTTTCTTTCTTTCTTTCTTCATATCTCATTCTAGCTCACATACCTTCTCTGATTCTATCTTTAGTTTCTTTACTACTTTCTTTCTTTCTTTCTTGATATCTTTCATTCTATCTTTCATACCTTCTCTCTTTTCATCTTTAATTTCTTTATTGATTTCTTTTTTTCTTTCTTTCTTGATATCTTTCATTCTTGCTTTCATACCTTCTCTCATTCTATCTTTAGTTTCTTTTTTACTTACTTTCATTTCTTGCTTTCTTGATATGTTACATTCTAGCTTTCATACCTTCTCTCATTCTATCTTTAGTTTCTTTATTACTTTCTTTCTTTCTTTCTTGATATCTTTCATTCTAGCTTTCATACCTTCTTTCATTCTATCTTTAGTTTCTTTATTAAGTACTTTCGTTCTTTCTTTCTTTCTTTCTTCATATCTCATTCTAGCTCTCATACCTTCTCTGATTCTATCTTTAGTTTCATGACTTTTTTCTTTCTTTCTTTCTTTCTTTCTTTTTTGATTACTTTCATTCTAGCATTCATATCTTCACTCATTCAATCTTTATTTTCTTTATTACATTATTTCTACTTTGTTCCTTTTATCTTTCTTGATATCTTTCATTCTATCCTTCATACCTTCTCTCATTCTATCTTTAGTTTCTTTTTTGCTTACTTTCATTTCATTCTTTCTTGATATCTTACATTCTAGATTTCATACCCTCTCTCGTTCTATCTTTAGTTTCTTTATTACTTTCTTTCTTTCTTTCTTGATATCTTTCATTCTTGCTTTCATACCTTCTCTCATTCTATCTTTAGTTTCTTTTTTGCTTACTTTCATTTCATTCTTTCTTGATATCTTACATTCTAGATTTCATACCCTCTCTCGTTCTATCTTTAGTTTCTTTATTACTTTCTTTCTTTCTTTCTTGATATCTTTCATTCTAGCTTTCATACCTTCTCTCATTCTATTTTTAGTTTCTTTTTTACTTACTTTCATTTCTTTCTTTCTTGATATCTTTCATTCTAGCTTTAATACCTTCTCTCATTCTATCTTTAGTTTCGTTATTAGTTACTTTCTTTCTTTCTTCATATCTCATTCTAGCTCTCATACCTTCTCTGATTCTATCTTTAGTTTCTTTTTTACTTACTTTCATTTCTTGCTTTCTTGATATCTTTCATTCTAGCTTTAATACCTTCTCTCATTCTATCTTTAGTTTCGTTATTAGTTACTTTCTTTCTTTCTTGATATCTTTCATTCTTGCTTTCATACCTTCTCTCATTCTATCTTTAGTTTCTTTTTTATTTACTTTCATTTCTTCCTTTCTTGATATGTTACATTCTAGCTTTCATACCTTCTCTCATTCTATCTTTCGTTTCTTTATTAATTACTTTTGTTCTTTCTTTCTTTCTTTCTTTCTTCATATCTCATTCTAGCTCTCATACCTTCTCTGATTCTATCTTTAGTTTCTTTACAACTTTCTTTCTTTCTTTCTTTCTTTATTGATAACTTTCATTGTAGCATTCATATATTCACTCATTCAATCTTTATTTTCTCTATTACATTATGTCTACTTTGTTCCTTTTTTCTATCTTGATATCTTTCATTCTAGCTTTCATACCTTCTCTCATTCTACCTTTAGTTTTTTTTTTACTTACTTTCATATCTTTCTTTCTTGATATCTTACATTCTAGCTTTCATACCTTCTCTCATTCTATCTTTAGTTTCTTTATTACTTTCTTTATTTCTTGATATCTTTCATTCTATCTTTCATACCTTCTCTCGTTCTATCTTTAGTTTTGTTATTAGTTACTTTCTTTCTTTTTTGATATCTTTCATTCTAGCTTTCATACCTTCTCTCATTCTATCTTTAGTTTCTTTTTTACTTACTTTCATTTCTTTCATTCTTGATATCTTTCATTCTAGCTTTAATACCTTCTCTCATTCTATCTTTAGTTTCGTTATTAGTTACTTTCTTTATTTCTTGATATCTTTCATTCAAGATTTCATACCTTCTCTCATTTTATCTTTAGTTTCTATATTGATTTCTTTCTCACTTTCTTGATATTTTTCATTCTAGCTTTAATAACTTCTTTCATTCTATCTTTAGTTTCTTCATTAATTACTTTCGTTCTTTCTTTCTTTCTTTCTTCATATCTCATTCTAGCTCACATACCTTCTCTGATTCTATCTTTAGTTTCTTTACTACTTTCTTTCTTTCTTTCTTGATATCTTTCATTCTATCTTTCATACCTTCTCTCTTTTCATCTTTAATTTCTTTATTGATTTCTTTTTTTCTTTCTTTCTTGATATCTTTCATTCTTGCTTTCATACCTTCTCTCATTCTATCTTTAGTTTCTTTTTTACTTACTTTCATTTCTTGCTTTCTTGATATGTTACATTCTAGCTTTCATACCTTCTCTCATTCTATCTTTAGTTTCTTTATTACTTTCTTTCTTTCTTTCTTGATATCTTTCATTCTAGCTTTCATACCTTCTTTCATTCTATCTTTAGTTTCTTTATTAAGTACTTTCGTTCTTTCTTTCTTTCTTTCTTCATATCTCATTCTAGCTCTCATACCTTCTCTGATTCTATCTTTAGTTTCATGACTTTTTTCTTTCTTTCTTTCTTTCTTTCTTTTTTGATTACTTTCATTCTAGCATTCATATCTTCACTCATTCAATCTTTATTTTCTTTATTACATTATTTCTACTTTGTTCCTTTTATCTTTCTTGATATCTTTCATTCTATCCTTCATACCTTCTCTCATTCTATCTTTAGTTTCTTTTTTGCTTACTTTCATTTCATTCTTTCTTGATATCTTACATTCTAGATTTCATACCCTCTCTCGTTCTATCTTTAGTTTCTTTATTACTTTCTTTCTTTCTTTCTTGATATCTTTCATTCTTGCTTTCATACCTTCTCTCATTCTATCTTTAGTTTCTTTTTTGCTTACTTTCATTTCATTCTTTCTTGATATCTTACATTCTAGATTTCATACCCTCTCTCGTTCTATCTTTAGTTTCTTTATTACTTTCTTTCTTTCTTTCTTGATATCTTTCATTCTAGCTTTCATACCTTCTCTCATTCTATTTTTAGTTTCTTTTTTACTTACTTTCATTTCTTTCTTTCTTGATATCTTTCATTCTAGCTTTAATACCTTCTCTCATTCTATCTTTAGTTTCGTTATTAGTTACTTTCTTTCTTTCTTGATATCTTTCATTCAAGATTTCATACCTTCTCTCATTTTATCTTTAGTTTCTATATTGATTTCTTTCTTTCTTTCTTGATATCTTTCATTCTAGCTTTCATACCTTCTTTCATTCTATCTTTAGTTTCTTTATTAATTACTTTTGTTCTTTCTTTCTTTCTTTCTTTCTTCATATCTCATTCTAGCTCACATACCTTCTCTGATTCTATCTTTAGTTTCTTTACTACTTTCTTTCTTTCTTTCTTTCTTGATATCTTTCATTCTATCTTTCATATCTTCTCTCTTTTCATCTTTAATTTCTTTATTGATTTCTTTTTTTCTTTCTTTCTTGATATCTTTCATTTTTGCTTTCATACCTTCTCTCATTCTGTCTTTAGTTTCTTTTTTACTTACTTTCATTTCTTGCTTTCTTGATATGTTACATTCTAGCTTTCATACCTTCTCTCATTCTATCTTTAGTTTCTTTATTACTTTCTTTCTTTCTTTCTTGATATCTTTCATTCTAGCTTTCATAACTTCTTTCATTCTATCTTTAGTTTCTTTATTAATTACTTTTGTTCTTTCTTTCTTTCTTTCTTTCTTCATTTCTCATTCTAGCTCTCATACCTTCTCTGATTCTATCTTTAGTTTCTTTACTACTTACTTTCTTTCTTTCTTTCTTTATTGATAACTTTCATTCTAGCATTCATATATTCACTCATTCAATCTTTATTTTCTTTATTACATGATTTCTACTTTGTTCCTTTTTTCTTTCTTGATATCTTCTATTCTAGCTTTCATACCTTCTCTCATTCTACCTTTAGTTTGTTTTTTACTTACTTTCATATCTTTCTTTCTTGATACCTTACATTCTAGCTTTCATACCTTCTCTCATTCTATCTTTAGTTTATTTATTACTTTCTTTATTTCTTGATATCTTTCATTCTATCTTTCATACCTCCTCTCGATCTATCTTTAGTTTCTTTATTACTTTCTTTATTTCTTGATATCTTTCATTCTATCTTTCATACCTTCTCTCATTCTATCTTTAGTTTCTTTTTTGCTTACTTTCATTTCATTCTTTCTTGATATCTTACATTCTAGATTTCATACCTTCTCTTGTTCTATCTTTAGTTTCTTTTTTACTTACTTTCATTTCTTTCTTTCTTGATATCTTTCATTCTAGCTTTAATACCTTCTCTCATTCTATCTTTTGTTTCGTTATTAGTTACTTTCTTTCTTTCTTGATATCTTTCATTCAAGATTTCATACCTTCTCTCATTTTATCTTTAGTTTCTATATTGATTTCTTTCTTTCTTTCTTGATATCTTTCATTCTAGCTTTCATACCTTCTTTCATTCTATCTTTAGTTTCTTTATTAATTACTTTTGTTCTTTCTTTCTTTCTTTCTTTCTTCATATCTCATTCTAGCTCACAAACCTTCTCTGATTCTATCTTTAGTTTCTTTACTACTTTCTTTCTTTCTTTGTTTCTTTCTTGATATCTTTCATTCTATCTTTCATATCTTCTCTCTTTTCATCTTTAATTTCTTTATTGATTTCTTTTTTCTTTCTTTCTTGATATCTTTCATTTTTGCTTTCATACCTTCTCTCATTCTGTCTTTAGTTTCTTTTTTACTTACTTTCATTTCTTGCTTTCTTGATATGATACATTCTAGCTTTCATACCTTCTCTCATTCTATCTTTAGTTTCTTTATTACTTACTTTCTTTCTTTCTTTCTTGATATCTTTCATTCTAGCTTTCATAACTTCTTTCATTCTATCTTTAGTTTCTTTATTAATTACTTTTGTTCTTTCTTTCTTTCTTTCTTTCTTTCTTCATATCTCATTCTAGCTCTCATACCTTCTCTGATTCTATCTTTAGTTTCTTTACTACTTTCTTTCTTTCTTTCTTTCTTTATTGATAACTTTCATTCTAGCATTCATATATTCACTCATTCAATCTTTATTTTCTTTATTACATGATTTCTACTTTGTTCCTTTTTTCTTTCTTGATATCTTCTATTCTAGCTTTCATACCTTCTCTCATTCTACCTTTAGTTTGTTTTTTACTTACTTTCATATCTTTCTTTCTTGATATCTTACATTCTAGCTTTCATACCTTCTCTCATTCTATCTTTAGTTTCTTTATTACTTTCTTTATTTCTTGATATCTTTCATTCTATCTTTCATACCTTCTCTCGTTCTATCTTTAGTTTCTTTATTACTTTCTTTATTTCTTGATATCTTTCATTCTATCTTTCATACCTCCTCTCGATCTATCTTTAGTTTCTTTATTACTTTCTTTCTTTCTTTCTTGATATCTTTCATTCTAGCTTTCATACCTTCTCTCATTCTATCTTTAGTTTCTTTTTTACTTACTTTCATTTCTTTCTTTCTTGATATCTTTCATTCTAGCTTTCATACCTTCTTTCATTCTATCTTTAGTTTCTTTATTAATTACTTTTGTTCTTTCTTTCTTTCTTTCATCTTCATATCTCGTTCTAGCTCTCATACCTTCTCTGATTCTATCTTTAGTTTCTTTACAACTTTCTTTCTTTCTTTCTTTCTTTATTGATAACTTTCATTGTAGCATTCATATATTCACTCATTCAATCTTTATTTTCTTTATTACATTATGTCTACTTTGTTCCTTTTTTCTATCTTGATATCTTTCATTCTAGCTTTCATACCTTCTCTCATTCTACCTTTAGTTTTTTTTTACTTACTTTCATATCTTTCTTTCTTGATATCTTACATTCTAGCTTTCATACCTTCTCTCATTCTATCTTTAGTTTCTTTATTACTTTCTTTATTTCTTGATATCTTTCATTCTATCTTTCATACCTTCTCTCATTCTATCTTTAGTTTCTTTTTTGCTTACTTTCATTTCATTCTTTCTTGATATCTTACATTCTAGATTTCATACCTTCTCTCGTTCTATCTTTAGTTTCTTTATTACTTTCTTTCTTTCTTTCTTGATATCTTTCATTCTAGCTTTCATACCTTCTCTCATTCTATCTTTAGTTTCTTTTTTACTTACTTTCATTTCTTTCTTTCTTGATATCTTTCATTCTAGCTTTAATACCTTCTCTCATTCTATCTTTAGTTTCGTTATTAGTTACTTTCTTTCTTTCTTGATATCTTTCATTCAAGATTTCATACCTTCTCTCATTTTATCTTTAGTTTCTATATTGATTTCTTTCTTTCTTTCTTGATATCTTTCATTCTAGCTTTCATACCTTCTTTCATTCTATCTTTAGTTTCTTTATTAATTACTTTTGTTCTTTCTTTCTTTCTTTCTTTCTTCATATCTCATTCTAGCTCACAAACCTTCTCTGATTCTATCTTTAGTTTCTTTACTACTTTCTTTCTTTCTTTGTTTCTTTCTTGATATCTTTCATTCTATCTTTCATATCTTCTCTCTTTTCATCTTTAATTTCTTTATTGATTTCTTTTTTTCTTTCTTTCTTGATATCTTTCATTTTTGCTTTCATACCTTCTCTCATTCTGTCTTTAGTTTCTTTTTTACTTACTTTCATTTCTTGCTTTCTTGATATGATACATTCTAGCTTTCATACCTTCTCTCATTCTATCTTTAGTTTCTTTATTACTTACTTTCTTTCTTTCTTTCTTGATATCTTTCATTCTAGCTTTCATAACTTCTTTCATTCTATCTTTAGTTTCTTTATTAATTACTTTTGTTCTTTCTTTCTTTCTTTCTTTCTTTCTTCATATCTCATTCTAGCTCTCATACCTTCTCTGATTCTATCTTTAGTTTCTTTACTACTTTCTTTCTTTCTTTCTTTCTTTATTGATAACTTTCATTCTAGCATTCATATATTCACTCATTCAATCTTTATTTTCTTTATTACATGATTTCTACTTTGTTCCTTTTTTCTTTCTTGATATCTTCTATTCTAGCTTTCATACCTTCTCTCATTCTACCTTTAGTTTGTTTTTTACTTACTTTCATATCTTTCTTTCTTGATATCTTACATTCTAGCTTTCATACCTTCTCTCATTCTATCTTTAGTTTCTTTATTACTTTCTTTATTTCTTGATATCTTTCATTCTATCTTTCATACCTTCTCTCGTTCTATCTTTAGTTTCTTTATTACTTTCTTTATTTCTTGATATCTTTCATTCTATCTTTCATACCTCCTCTCGATCTATCTTTAGTTTCTTTATTACTTTCTTTCTTTCTTTCTTGATATCTTTCATTCTAGCTTTCATACCTTCTCTCATTCTATCTTTAGTTTCTTTTTTACTTACTTTCATTTCTTTCTTTCTTGATATCTTTCATTCTAGCTTTCATACCTTCTTTCATTCTATCTTTAGTTTCTTTATTAATTACTTTTGTTCTTTCTTTCTTTCTTTCATCTTCATATCTCGTTCTAGCTCTCATACCTTCTCTGATTCTATCTTTAGTTTCTTTACAACTTTCTTTCTTTCTTTCTTTCTTTATTGATAACTTTCATTGTAGCATTCATATATTCACTCATTCAATCTTTATTTTCTTTATTACATTATGTCTACTTTGTTCCTTTTTTCTATCTTGATATCTTTCATTCTAGCTTTCATACCTTCTCTCATTCTACCTTTAGTTTTTTTTTACTTACTTTCATATCTTTCTTTCTTGATATCTTACATTCTAGCTTTCATACCTTCTCTCATTCTATCTTTAGTTTCTTTATTACTTTCTTTATTTCTTGATATCTTTCATTCTATCTTTCATACCTTCTCTCATTCTATCTTTAGTTTCTTTTTTGCTTACTTTCATTTCATTCTTTCTTGATATCTTACATTCTAGATTTCATACCTTCTCTCGTTCTATCTTTAGTTTCTTTATTACTTTCTTTCTTTCTTTCTTGATATCTTTCATTCTAGCTTTCATACCTTCTCTCATTCTATCTTTAGTTTCTTTTTTACTTACTTTCATTTCTTTCTTTCTTGATATCTTTCATTCTAGCTTTAATACCTTCTCTCATTCTATCTTTAGTTTCGTTATTAGTTACTGTCTTTCTTTCTTGATATCTTTCATTCAAGATTTCATACCTTCTCTCATTTTATCTTTAGTTTCTATATTGATTTCTTTCTTTCTTTCTTGATATCTTTCATTCTAGCTTTCATACCTTCTTTCATTCTATCTTTAGTTTCTTTATTAATTACTTTTGTTCTTTCTTTCTTTCTTTCTTTCTTCATATCTCATTCTAGCTCACAAACCTTCTCTGATTCTATCTTTAGTTTCTTTACTACTTTCTTTCTTTCTTTGTTTCTTTCTTGATATCTTTCATTCTATCTTTCATATCTTCTCTCTTTTCATCTTTAATTTCTTTATTGATTTCTTTTTTTCTTTCTTTCTTGATATCTTTCATTTTTGCTTTCATACCTTCTCTCATTCTGTCTTTAGTTTCTTTTTTACTTACTTTCATTTCTTGCTTTCTTGATATGATACATTCTAGCTTTCATACCTTCTCTCATTCTATCTTTAGTTTCTTTATTACTTACTTTCTTTCTTTCTTTCTTGATATCTTTCATTCTAGCTTTCATAACTTCTTTCATTCTATCTTTAGTTTCTTTATTAATTACTTTTGTTCTTTCTTTCTTTCTTTCTTTCTTCATATCTCATTCTAGCTCTCATACCTTCTCTGATTCTATCTTTAGTTTCTTTACTACTTTCTTTCTTTCTTTCTTTCTTTATTGATAACTTTCATTCTAGCATTCATATATTCACTCATTCAATCTTTATTTTCTTTATTACATGATTTCTACTTTGTTCCTTTTTTCTTTCTTGATATCTTCTATTCTAGCTTTCATACCTTCTCTCATTCTACCTTTAGTTTGTTTTTTACTTACTTTCATATCGTTCTTTCTTGATATCTTACATTCTAGCTTTCATACCTTCTCTCATTCTATCTTTAGTTTCTTTATTACTTTCTTTATTTCTTGATATCTTTCATTCTATCTTTCATACCTTCTCTCGTTCTATCTTTAGTTTCTTTATTACTTTCTTTATTTCTTGATATCTTTCATTCTATCTTACATACCTCCTCTCGATCTATCTTTAGTTTCTTTATTACTTTCTTTCTTTCTTTCTTGATATCTTTCATTCTAGCTTTCATACCTTCTCTCATTCTATCTTTAGTTTCTTTTTTACTTACTTTCATTTCTTTCTTTCTTGATATCTTTCATTCTAGCTTTCATACCTTCTTTCATTCTATCTTTAGTTTCTTTATTAATTACTTTTGTTCTTTCTTTCTTTCTTTCATCTTCATATCTCATTCTAGCTCTCATACCTTCTCTGATTCTATATTTAGTTTCTTTACAACTTTCTTTCTTTCTTTCTTTCTTTATTGATAACTTTCATTGTAGCATTCATATATTCACTCATTCAATCTTTATTTTCTTTATTACATTATGTCTACTTTGTTCCTTTTTTCTATCTTGATATCTTTCATTCTAGCTTTCATACCTTCTCTCATTCTACCTTTAGTTTTTTTTTTACTTACTTTCATATCTTTCTTTCTTGATATCTTACATTCTAGCTTTCATACCTTCTCTCATTCTATCTTTAGTTTCTTTATTACTTTCTTTATTTCTTGATATCTTACATTCTATCTTTCATACCTTCTCTCGTTCTATCTTTAGTTTCTTTATTACTTTCTTTATTTCTTGATATCTTTCATTCTATCTTTCATACCTCCTCTCGATCTATCTTTAGTTTCTTTATTACTTTCTTTATTTCTTGATATCTTTCATTCTATCTTTCATACCTTCTCTCATTCTATCTTTAGTTTCTTTTTTGCTTACTTTCATTTCATTCTTTCTTGATATCTTACATTCTAGATTTCATACCTTCTCTCGTTCTATCTTTAGTTTCTTTATTACTTTCTTTCTTTCTTTCTTGATATCTTTCATTCTAGCTTTCATACCTTCTCTCATTCTATCTTTAGTTTCTTTTTTACTTACTTTCATTTCTTTCTTTCTTGATATCTTTCATTCTAGCTTTAATACCTTCTCTCATTCTATCTTTAGTTTCGTTATTAGTTACTTTCTTTCTTTCTTGATATCTTTCATTCAAGATTTCATACCTTCTCTCATTTTATCTTTAGTTTCTATATTGATTTCTTTCTTTCTTTCT
Source organism: Intellagama lesueurii (assembly GCA_037013535.1). Lineage (NCBI taxonomy): Eukaryota > Metazoa > Chordata > Lepidosauria > Squamata > Agamidae > Intellagama > Intellagama lesueurii. The sequence continues at coordinate 96,554,711 of JBAJHW010000002.1, forward strand.
TGATATCTTTCATTCTAGCTTTCATACCTTCTTTCATTCTATCTTTAGTTTCTTTATTAATTACTTTTGTTCTTTCTTTCTTTCTTTCTTTCTTCATATCTCATTCTAGCTCACAAACCTTCTCTGATTCTATCTTTAGTTTCTTTACTACTTTCTTTCTTTCTTTGTTTCTTTCTTGATATCTTTCATTCTATCTTTCATATCTTCTCTCTTTTCATCTTTAATTTCTTTATTGATTTCTTTTTTTCTTTCTTTCTTGATATCTTTCATTTTTGCTTTCATACCTTCTCTCATTCTGTCTTTAGTTTCTTTTTTACTTACTTTCATTTCTTGCTTTCTTGATATGATACATTCTAGCTTTCATACCTTCTCTCATTCTATCTTTAGTTTCTTTATTACTTACTTTCTTTCTTTCTTTCTTGATATCTTTCATTCTAGCTTTCATAACTTCTTTCATTCTATCTTTAGTTTCTTTATTAATTACTTTTGTTCTTTCTTTCTTTCTTTCTTTCTTCATATCTCATTCTAGCTCTCATACCTTCTCTGATTCTATCTTTAGTTTCTTTACTACTTTCTTTCTTTCTTTCTTTCTTTATTGATAACTTTCATTCTAGCATTCATATATTCACTCATTCAATCTTTATTTTCTTTATTACATGATTTCTACTTTGTTCCTTTTTTCTTTCTTGATATCTTCTATTCTAGCTTTCATACCTTCTCTCATTCTACCTTTAGTTTGTTTTTTACTTACTTTCATATCTTTCTTTCTTGATATCTTACATTCTAGCTTTCATACCTTCTCTCATTCTATCTTTAGTTTCTTTATTACTTTCTTTATTTCTTGATATCTTTCATTCTATCTTTCATACCTTCTCTCGTTCTATCTTTAGTTTCTTTATTACTTTCTTTATTTCTTGATATCTTTCATTCTATCTTTCATACCTCCTCTCGATCTATCTTTAGTTTCTTTATTACTTTCTTTCTTTCTTTCTTGATATCTTTCATTCTAGCTTTCATACCTTCTCTCATTCTATCTTTAGTTTCTTTTTTACTTACTTTCATTTCTTTCTTTCTTGATATCTTTCATTCTAGCTTTCATACCTTCTTTCATTCTATCTTTAGTTTCTTTATTAATTACTTTTGTTCTTTCTTTCTTTCTTTCATCTTCATATCTCGTTCTAGCTCTCATACCTTCTCTGATTCTATCTTTAGTTTCTTTACAACTTTCTTTCTTTCTTTCTTTCTTTATTGATAACTTTCATTGTAGCATTCATATATTCACTCATTCAATCTTTATTTTCTTTATTACATTATGTCTACTTTGTTCCTTTTTTCTATCTTGATATCTTTCATTCTAGCTTTCATACCTTCTCTCATTCTACCTTTAGTTTTTTTTTACTTACTTTCATATTTTTCTTTCTTGATATCTTACATTCTAGCTTTCATACCTTCTCTCATTCTATCTTTAGTTTCTTTATTACTTTCTTTATTTCTTGATATCTTTCATTCTATCTTTCATACCTTCTCTCGTTCTATCTTTAGTTTCTTTATTACTTTCTTTCTTTCTTTCTTGATATCTTTCATTCTAGCTTTCATACCTTCTCTCATTCTATCTTTAGTTTCTTTTTTACTTACTTTCATTTCTTTCTTTCTTGATATCTTTCATTCTAGCTTTAATACCTTCTCTCATTCTATCTTTAGTTTCGTTATTAGTTACTTTCTTTCTTTCTTGATATCTTTCATTCAAGATTTCATACCTTCTCTCATTTTATCTTTAGTTTCTATATTGATTTCTTTCTTTCTTTCTTGATATCTTTCATTCTAGCTTTCATACCTTCTTTCATTCTATCTTTAGTTTCTTTATTAATTACTTTTGTTCTTTCTTTCTTTCTTTCATCTTCATATCTCGTTCTAGCTCTCATACCTTCTCTGATTCTATCTTTAGTTTCTTTACAACTTTCTTTCTTTCTTTCTTTCTTTATTGATAACTTTCATTGTAGCATTCATATATTCACTCATTCAATCTTTATTTTCTTTATTACATTATGTCTACTTTGTTCCTTTTTTCTATCTTGATATCTTTCATTCTAGCTTTCATACCTTCTCTCATTCTACCTTTAGTTTTTTTTTACTTACTTTCATATCTTTCTTTCTTGATATCTTACATTCTAGCTTTCATACCTTCTCTCATTCTATCTTTAGTTTCTTTATTACTTTCTTTATTTCTTGATATCTTTCATTCTATCTTTCATACCTTCTCTCATTCTATCTTTAGTTTCTTTTTTGCTTACTTTCATTTCATTCTTTCTTGATATCTTACATTCTAGATTTCATACCTTCTCTCGTTCTATCTTTAGTTTCTTTATTACTTTCTTTCTTTCTTTCTTGATATCTTTCATTCTAGCTTTCATACCTTCTCTCATTCTATCTTTAGTTTCTTTTTTACTTACTTTCATTTCTTTCTTTCTTGATATCTTTCATTCTAGCTTTAATACCTTCTCTCATTCTATCTTTAGTTTCGTTATTAGTTACTTTCTTTCTTTCTTGATATCTTTCATTCAAGATTTCATACCTTCTCTCATTTTATCTTTAGTTTCTATATTGATTTCTTTCTTTCTTTCTTGATATCTTTCATTCTAGCTTTCATACCTTCTTTCATTCTATCTTTAGTTTCTTTATTAATTACTTTTGTTCTTTCTTTCTTTCTTTCTTCATATCTCATTCTAGCTCACAAACCTTCTCTGATTCTATCTTTAGTTTCTTTACTACTTTCTTTCTTTCTTTGTTTCTTTCTTGATATCTTTCATTCTATCTTTCATATCTTCTCTCTTTTCATCTTTAATTTCTTTATTGATTTCTTTTTTTCTTTCTTTCTTGATATCTTTCATTTTTGCTTTCATACCTTCTCTCATTCTGTCTTTAGTTTCTTTTTTACTTACTTTCATTTCTTGCTTTCTTGATATGATACATTCTAGCTTTCATACCTTCTCTCATTCTATCTTTAGTTTCTTTATTACTTACTTTCTTTCTTTCTTTCTTGATATCTTTCATTCTAGCTTTCATAACTTCTTTCATTCTATCTTTAGTTTCTTTATTAATTACTTTTGTTCTTTCTTTCTTTCTTTCTTTCTTCATATCTCATTCTAGCTCTCATACCTTCTCTGATTCTATCTTTAGTTTCTTTACTACTTTCTTTCTTTCTTTCTTTCTTTATTGATAACTTTCATTCTAGCATTCATATATTCACTCATTCAATCTTTATTTTCTTTATTACATGATTTCTACTTTGTTCCTTTTTTCTTTCTTGATATCTTCTATTCTAGCTTTCATACCTTCTCTCATTCTACCTTTAGTTTGTTTTTTACTTACTTTCATATCGTTCTTTCTTGATATCTTACATTCTAGCTTTCATACCTTCTCTCATTCTATCTTTAGTTTCTTTATTACTTTCTTTATTTCTTGATATCTTTCATTCTATCTTTCATACCTTCTCTCGTTCTATCTTTAGTTTCTTTATTACTTTCTTTATTTCTTGATATCTTTCATTCTATCTTTCATACCTCCTCTCGATCTATCTTTAGTTTCTTTATTACTTTCTTTATTTCTTGATATCTTTCATTCTATCTTTCATACCTTCTCTCATTCTATCTTTAGTTTCTTTTTTGCTTACTTTCATTTCATTCTTTCTTGATATCTTACATTCTAGATTTCATACCTTCTCTCGTTCTATCTTTAGTTTCTTTATTACTTTCTTTCTTTCTTTCTTGATATCTTTCATTCTAGCTTTCATACCTTCTCTCATTCTATCTTTAGTTTTTTTTTACTTACTTTCATTTCTTTCTTTCTTGATATCTTTCATTCTAGCTTTAATACCTTCTCTCATTCTATCTTTAGTTTCGTTATTAGTTACTTTCTTTCTTTCTTGATATCTTTCATTCAAGATTTCATACCTTCTCTCATTTTATCTTTAGTTTCTATATTGATTTCTTTCTTTCTTTCTTGATATCTTTCATTCTAGCTTTCATACCTTCTTTCATTCTATCTTTAGTTTCTTTATTAATTACTTTTGTTCTTTCTTTCTTTCTTTCTTTCTTCATATCTCATTCTAGCTCACAAACCTTCTCTGATTCTATCTTTAGTTTCTTTACTACTTTCTTTCTTTCTTTGTTTCTTTCTTGATATCTTTCATTCTATCTTTCATATCTTCTCTCTTTTCATCTTTAATTTCTTTATTGATTTCTTTTTTTCTTTCTTTCTTGATATCTTTCATTTTTGCTTTCATACCTTCTCTCATTCTGTCTTTAGTTTCTTTTTTACTTACTTTCATTTCTTGCTTTCTTGATATGATACATTCTAGCTTTCATACCTTCTCTCATTCTATCTTTAGTTTCTTTATTACTTACTTTCTTTCTTTCTTTCTTGATATCTTTCATTCTAGCTTTCATAACTTCTTTCATTCTATCTTTAGTTTCTTTATTAATTACTTTTGTTCTTTCTTTCTTTCTTTCTTTCTTCATATCTCATTCTAGCTCTCATACCTTCTCTGATTCTATCTTTAGTTTCTTTACTACTTTCTTTCTTTCTTTCTTTCTTTATTGATAACTTTCATTCTAGCATTCATATATTCACTCATTCAATCTTTATTTTCTTTATTACATGATTTCTACTTTGTTCCTTTTTTCTTTCTTGATATCTTCTATTCTAGCTTTCATACCTTCTCTCATTCTACCTTTAGTTTGTTTTTTACTTACTTTCATATCTTTCTTTCTTGATATCTTACATTCTAGCTTTCATACCTTCTCTCATTCTATCTTTAGTTTCTTTATTACTTTCTTTATTTCTTGATATCTTTCATTCTATCTTTCATACCTTCTCTCGTTCTATCTTTAGTTTCTTTATTACTTTCTTTATTTCTTGATATCTTTCATTCTATCTTTCATACCTTCTCTCATTCTATCTTTAGTTTCTTTTTTACTTACTTTCATTTCTTTCTTTCTTGATATCTTTCATTCTAGCTTTAATACCTTCTCTCATTCTATCTTTAGTTTCGTTATTAGTTACTTTCTTTCTTTCTTGATATCTTTCATTCAAGATTTCATACCTTCTCTCATTTTATCTTTAGTTTCTATATTGATTTCTTTCTTTCTTTCTTGATATCTTTCATTCTAGCTTTCATACCTTCTTTCATTCTATCTTTAGTTTCTTTATTAATTACTTTTGTTCTTTCTTTCTTTCTTTCATCTTCATATCTCGTTCTAGCTCTCATACCTTCTCTGATTCTATCTTTAGTTTCTTTACAACTTTCTTTCTTTCTTTCTTTCTTTATTGATAACTTTCATTGTAGCATTCATATATTCACTCATTCAATCTTTATTTTCTTTATTACATTATGTCTACTTTGTTCCTTTTTTCTATCTTGATATCTTTCATTCTAGCTTTCATACCTTCTCTCATTCTACCTTTAGTTTTTTTTTACTTACTTTCATATCTTTCTTTCTTGATATCTTACATTCTAGCTTTCATACCTTCTCTCATTCTATCTTTAGTTTCTTTATTACTTTCTTTATTTCTTGATATCTTTCATTCTATCTTTCATACCTTCTCTCATTCTATCTTTAGTTTCTTTTTTGCTTACTTTCATTTCATTCTTTCTTGATATCTTACATTCTAGATTTCATACCTTCTCTCGTTCTATCTTTAGTTTCTTTATTACTTTCTTTCTTTCTTTCTTGATATCTTTCATTCTAGCTTTCATACCTTCTCTCATTCTATCTTTAGTTTCTTTTTTACTTACTTTCATTTCTTTCTTTCTTGATATCTTTCATTCTAGCTTTAATACCTTCTCTCATTCTATCTTTAGTTTCGTTATTAGTTACTTTCTTTCTTTCTTGATATCTTTCATTCAAGATTTCATACCTTCTCTCATTTTATCTTTAGTTTCTATATTGATTTCTTTCTTTCTTTCTTGATATCTTTCATTCTAGCTTTCATACCTTCTTTCATTCTATCTTTAGTTTCTTTATTAATTACTTTTGTTCTTTCTTTCTTTCTTTCTTTCTTCATATCTCATTCTAGCTCACAAACCTTCTCTGATTCTATCTTTAGTTTCTTTACTACTTTCTTTCTTTCTTTGTTTCTTTCTTGATATCTTTCATTCTATCTTTCATATCTTCTCTCTTTTCATCTTTAATTTCTTTATTGATTTCTTTTTTTCTTTCTTTCTTGATATCTTTCATTTTTGCTTTCATACCTTCTCTCATTCTGTCTTTAGTTTCTTTTTTACTTACTTTCATTTCTTGCTTTCTTGATATCTTTCATTCTAGCTTTAATACCTTCTCTCATTCTATCTTTAGTTTCGTTATTAGTTACTTTCTTTCTTTCTTGATATCTTTCATTCTAGCTTTCATACCTTCTCTCATTCTATCTTTAGTTTCTTTTTTATTTACTTTCATTTCTTCCTTTCTTGATATGTTACATTCTAGCTTTCATACCTTCTCTCATTCTATCTTTAGTTTCTTTATTACTTTCTTTCTTTCTTTCTTTCTTTCTTGATATCTTCAATTCTAGCTTTCATACCTTCTTTCATTCTATCTTTAGTTTCTTTATTAATTACTTTTGTTCTTTCTTTCTTTCTTTCTTTCTTCATATCTCATTCTAGCTCTCATACCTTCTCTGATTCTATCTTTAGTTTCTTTACAACTTTCTTTCTTTCTTTCTTTCTTTCTTTATTGATAACTATCATTGTAGCATTCATATATTCACTCATTCAATCTTTATTTTCTTTATTACATTTTGTCTACTTTGTTCCTTTTTTCTATCTTGATATCTTTCATTCTAGCTTTCATACCTTCTCTCATTCTACTTTTAGTTTTTTTTTTACTTCCTTTCATATCTTTCTTTCTTGATATCTTACATTCTAGCTTTCATACCTTCTCTCATTCTATCTTTAGTTTCTTTATTACTTTCTTTATTTCTTGATATCTTTCATTCTATCTTTCATATCTTCTCTCGTTCTATCTTTAGTTTCGTTATTAGTTACTTTCTTTCTTTCTTGATATCTTTCATTCTAGCTTTCATACCTTCTCTCATTCTATCTTTAATTTCTTTTTTACTTACTTTCATTTCTTTCTTTCTTGATATCTTTCGTTCTAGCTTTAATACCTTCTCTCATTCTATCTTTAGTTTCGTTATTAGTTACTTTCTTTATTTCTTGATATCTATCATTCAATATTTCATACCTTCTCTCATTTTATCTTTAGTTTCTATATTGATTTCTTTCTCACTTTCTTGATATCTTTCATTCTAGCTTTAATAACTTCTTTCATTCTATCTTTAGTTTCTTCATTAATTACTTTCGTTCTTTCTTTCTTTCTTCATATCTCATTCTAGCTCACATACCTTCTCTGATTCTATCTTTAGTTTCTTTACTACTTTCTTCCTTTCTTTCTTTCTTTCTTGATATCTTTCATTCTATCATTCATACCTTCTCTCTTTTCATCTTTAATTTCTTTATTGATTTCTTTTTTTCTTTCTTTCTTGATATCTTTCATTCATTCATTCATACCTTCTCTCATTCTATCTTTAGTTTCTTTTTTACTTACTTTCATTTCTTGCTTTCTTGATATGTTACATTCTAGCTTTCATACCTTCTCTCATTCTATCTTTAGTTTCTTCTTTACTTTCTTTCTTTCTTTCTTTCTTGATATCTTTCATTCTAGCTCTCATATCTTCTCTGATTCTATCTTTAGTTTCTTTACTACTTTCTTTCTTTCTTTCTTTCTTTATTGATAACTTTCATTCTAGCATTCATATATTCACTCATTCAATCTTTATTTTCTTTATTACATGATTTCTACTTTGTTCCTTTTTTCTTTCTTGATATCTTCTATTCTAGCTTTCATACCTTCTCTCATTCTACCTTTAGTTTGTTTTTTACTTACTTTCATATCGTTCTTTCTTGATATCTTACATTCTAGCTTTCATACCTTCTCTCATTCTATCTTTAGTTTCTTTATTACTTTCTTTATTTCTTGATATCTTTCATTCTATCTTTCATACCTTCTCTCGTTCTATCTTTAGTTTCTTTATTACTTTCTTTATTTCTTGATATCTTTCATTCTATCTTACATACCTCCTCTCGATCTATCTTTAGTTTCTTTATTACTTTCTTTCTTTCTTTCTTGATATCTTTCATTCTAGCTTTCATACCTTCTCTCATTCTATCTTTAGTTTCTTTTTTACTTACTTTCATTTCTTTCTTTCTTGATATCTTTCATTCTAGCTTTCATACCTTCTTTCATTCTATCTTTAGTTTCTTTATTAATTACTTTTGTTCTTTCTTTCTTTCTTTCATCTTCATATCTCATTCTAGCTCTCATACCTTCTCTGATTCTATCTTTAGTTTCTTTACAACTTTCTTTCTTTCTTTCTTTCTTTATTGATAACTTTCATTGTAGCATTCATATATTCACTCATTCAATCTTTATTTTCTTTATTACATTATGTCTACTTTGTTCCTTTTTTCTATCTTGATATCTTTCATTCTAGCTTTCATACCTTCTCTCATTCTACCTTTAGTTTTTTTTTTACTTACTTTCATATCTTTCTTTCTTGATATCTTACATTCTAGCTTTCATACCTTCTCTCATTCTATCTTTAGTTTCTTTATTACTTTCTTTATTTCTTGATATCTTACATTCTATCTTTCATACCTTCTCTCGTTCTATCTTTAGTTTCTTTATTACTTTCTTTATTTCTTGATATCTTTCATTCTATCTTTCATACCTCCTCTCGATCTATCTTTAGTTTCTTTATTACTTTCTTTATTTCTTGATATCTTTCATTCTATCTTTCATACCTTCTCTCATTCTATCTTTAGTTTCTTTTTTGCTTACTTTCATTTCATTCTTTCTTGATATCTTACATTCTAGATTTCATACCTTCTCTCGTTCTATCTTTAGTTTCTTTATTACTTTCTTTCTTTCTTTCTTGATATCTTTCATTCTAGCTTTCATACCTTCTCTCATTCTATCTTTAGTTTCTTTTTTACTTACTTTCATTTCTTTCTTTCTTGATATCTTTCATTCTAGCTTTAATACCTTCTCTCATTCTATCTTTAGTTTCGTTATTAGTTACTTTCTTTCTTTCTTGATATCTTTCATTCAAGATTTCATACCTTCTCTCATTTTATCTTTAGTTTCTATATTGATTTCTTTCTTTCTTTCTTGATATCTTTCATTCTAGCTTTCATACCTTCTTTCATTCTATCTTTAGTTTCTTTATTAATTACTTTTGTTCTTTCTTTCTTTCTTTCTTTCTTCATATCTCATTCTAGCTCACAAACCTTCTCTGATTCTATCTTTAGTTTCTTTACTACTTTCTTTCTTTCTTTGTTTCTTTCTTGATATCTTTCATTCTATCTTTCATATCTTCTCTCTTTTCATCTTTAATTTCTTTATTGATTTCTTTTTTTCTTTCTTTCTTGATATCTTTCATTTTTGCTTTCATACCTTCTCTCATTCTGTCTTTAGTTTCTTTTTTACTTACTTTCATTTCTTGCTTTCTTGATATGATACATTCTAGCTTTCATACCTTCTCTCATTCTATCTTTAGTTTCTTTATTACTTACTTTCTTTCTTTCTTTCTTGATATCTTTCATTCTAGCTTTCATAACTTCTTTCATTCTATCTTTAGTTTCTTTATTAATTACTTTTGTTCTTTCTTTCTTTCTTTCTTTCTTCATATCTCATTCTAGCTCTCATACCTTCTCTGATTCTATCTTTAGTTTCTTTACTACTTTCTTTCTTTCTTTCTTTCTTTATTGATAACTTTCATTCTAGCATTCATATATTCACTCATTCAATCTTTATTTTCTTTATTACATGATTTCTACTTTGTTCCTTTTTTCTTTCTTGATATCTTCTATTCTAGCTTTCATACCTTCTCTCATTCTACCTTTAGTTTGTTTTTTACTTACTTTCATATCTTTCTTTCTTGATATCTTACATTCTAGCTTTCATACCTTCTCTCATTCTATCTTTAGTTTCTTTATTACTTTCTTTATTTCTTGATATCTTTCATTCTATCTTTCATACCTTCTCTCGTTCTATCTTTAGTTTCTTTATTACTTTCTTTATTTCTTGATATCTTTCATTCTATCTTTCATACCTCCTCTCGATCTATCTTTAGTTTCTTTATTACTTTCTTTCTTTCTTTCTTGATATCTTTCATTCTAGCTTTCATACCTTCTCTCATTCTATCTTTAGTTTCTTTTTTACTTACTTTCATTCCTTTCTTTCTTGATATCTTTCATTCTAGCTTTCATACCTTCTTTCATTCTATCTTTAGTTTCTTTATTAATTACTTTTGTTCTTTCTTTCTTTCTTTCATCTTCATATCTCGTTCTAGCTCTCATACCTTCTCTGATTCTATCTTTAGTTTCTTTACAACTTTCTTTCTTTCTTTCTTTCTTTATTGATAACTTTCATTGTAGCATTCATATATTCACTCATTCAATCTTTATTTTCTTTATTACATTATGTCTACTTTGTTCCTTTTTTCTATCTTGATATCTTTCATTCTAGCTTTCATACCTTCTCTCATTCTACCTTTAGTTTTTTTTTACTTACTTTCATATCTTTCTTTCTTGATATCTTACATTCTAGCTTTCATACCTTCTCTCATTCTATCTTTAGTTTCTTTATTACTTTCTTTATTTCTTGATATCTTTCATTCTATCTTTCATACCTTCTCTCGTTCTATCTTTAGTTTCTTTATTACTTTCTTTCTTTCTTTCTTGATATCTTTCATTCTAGCTTTCATACCTTCTCTCATTCTATCTTTAGTTTCTTTTTTACTTACTTTCATTTCTTTCTTTCTTGATATCTTTCATTCTAGCTTTAATACCTTCTCTCATTCTATCTTTAGTTTCGTTATTAGTTACTTTCTTTCTTTCTTGATATCTTTCATTCAAGATTTCATACCTTCTCTCATTTTATCTTTAGTTTCTATATTGATTTCTTTCTTTCTTTCTTGATATCTTTCATTCTAGCTTTCATACCTTCTTTCATTCTATCTTTAGTTTCTTTATTAATTACTTTTGTTCTTTCTTTCTTTCTTTCTTTCTTCATATCTCATTCTAGCTCACAAACCTTCTCTGATTCTATCTTTAGTTTCTTTACTACTTTCTTTCTTTCTTTGTTTCTTTCTTGATATCTTTCATTCTATCTTTCATATCTTCTCTCTTTTCATCTTTAATTTCTTTATTGATTTCTTTTTTTCTTTCTTTCTTGATATCTTTCATTTTTGCTTTCATACCTTCTCTCATTCTGTCTTTAGTTTCTTTTTTACTTACTTTCATTTCTTGCTTTCTTGATATGATACATTCTAGCTTTCATACCTTCTCTCATTCTATCTTTAGTTTCTTTATTACTTACTTACTTTCTTTCTTTCTTGATATCTTTCATTCTAGCTTTCATAACTTCTTTCATTCTATCTTTAGTTTCTTTATTAATTACTTTTGTTCTTTCTTTCTTTCTTTCTTTCTTCATATCTCATTCTAGCTCTCATACCTTCTCTGATTCTATCTTTAGTTTCTTTACTACTTTCTTTCTTTCTTTCTTTATTGATAACTTTCATTCTAGCATTCATATATTCACTCATTCAATCTTTATTTTCTTTATTACATGATTTCTACTTTGTTCCTTTTTTCTTTCTTGATATCTTCTATTCTAGCTTTCATACCTTCTCTCATTCTACCTTTAGTTTGTTTTTTACTTACTTTCATATCGTTCTTTCTTGATATCTTACATTCTAGCTTTCATACCTTCTCTCATTCTATCTTTAGTTTCTTTATTACTTTCTTTATTTCTTGATATCTTTCATTCTATCTTTCATACCTTCTCTCGTTCTATCTTTAGTTTCTTTATTACTTTCTTTATTTCTTGATATCTTTCATTCTATCTTACATACCTCCTCTCAATCTATCTTTAGTTTCTTTATTACTTTCTTTCTTTCTTTCTTGATATCTTTCATTCTAGCTTTCATACCTTCTCTCATTCTATCTTTAGTTTCTTTTTTACTTACTTTCATTTCTTTCTTTCTTGATATCTTTCATTCTAGCTTTCATACCTTCTTTCATTCTATCTTTAGTTTCTTTATTAATTACTTTTGTTCTTTCTTTCTTTCTTTCATCTTCATATCTCATTCTAGCTCTCATACCTTCTCTGATTCTATCTTTAGTTTCTTTACAACTTTCTTTCTTTCTTTCTTTATTGATAACTTTCATTGTAGCATTCATATATTCACTCATTCAATCTTTATTTTCTTTATTACATTATGTCTACTTTGTTCCTTTTTTCTATCTTGATATCTTTCATTCTAGCTTTCATACCTTCTCTCATTCTACCTCTAGTTTTTTTTTTACTTACTTTCATATCTTTCTTTCTTGATATCTTACATTCTAGCTTTCATACCTTCTCTCATTCTATCTTTAGTTTCTTTATTACTTTCTTTATTTCTTGATATCTTTCATTCTATCTTTCATACCTTCTCTCGTTCTATCTTTAGTTTTGTTATTAGTTACTTTCTTTCTTTTTTGATATCTTTCATTCTAGCTTTCATACCTTCTCTCATTCTATCTTTAGTTTCTTTTTTACTTACTTTCATTTCTTTCATTCTTGATATCTTTCATTCTAGCTTTAATACCTTCTCTCATTCTATCTTTAGTTTCGTTATTAGTTACTTTCTTTATTTCTTGATATCTTTCATTCAAGATTTCATACCTTCTCTCATTTTATCTTTAGTTTCTATATTGATTTCTTTCTCACTTTCTTGATATCTTTCATTCTAGCTTTAATAACTTCTTTCATTCTATCTTTAGTTTCTTCATTAATTACTTTCGTTCTTTCTTTCTTTCTTTCTTCATATCTCATTCTACCTCACATACCTTCTCTGATTCTATCTTTAGTTTCTTTACTACTTTCTTTCTTTCTTTCTTTCTTTCTTGATATCTTTCATTCTATCTTTCATACCTTCTCTCTTTTCATCTTTAATTTCTTTATTGATTTCTTTTTTTCTTTCTTTCTTGATATCTTTCATTCTTGCTTTCATACCTTCTCTCATTCTATCTTTAGTTTCTTTTTTACTTACTTTCATTTCTTGCTTTCTTGATATGTTACATTCTAGCTTTCATACCTTCTCTCATTCTATCTTTAGTTTCTTTATTACTTTCTTTCTTTCTTTCTTGATATTTTTCATTCTAGCTTTCATACCTTCTTTCATTCTATCTTTAGTTTCTTTATTAAGTACTTTCGTTCTTTCTTTCTTTCTCTCTTCATATCTCATTCTAGCTCTCATACCTTCTCTGATTCTATCTTTAGTTTCATGACTTTTTTCTTTCTTTCTTTCTTTCTTTCTTTTTTGATAACTTTCATTCTAGCATTCATATCTTCACACATTCAATCTTTATTTTCTTTATTACATCTTTTCTACTTTGTTCCTTTTTTCTTTCTTGATATCTTTCATTCTATCCTTCATACCTTCTCTCATTCTATCTTTAGTTTCTTTTTTACTTACTTTCATTTCATTCTTTCTTGATATCTTACATTCTAGATTTCATACCTTCTCTCGTTCTATCTTTAGTTTCTTTATTACTTTCTTTCTTTCTTTCTTGATATCTTTCATTCTAGCTTTCATACCTTCTCTCATTCTATCTTTACTTTCTTTTTTACTTACTTTCATTTCTTTCTTTCTTGATATCTTTCATTCTAGCTTTAATACCTTCTCTCATTCTATCTTTAGTTTCTATATTGATTTCTTTCTTTCTTTCTTGATATCTTTCATTCTAGCTTTCATACCTTCTTTCATTCTATCTTTAGTTTCTTTATTAATTACTTTTGTTCTTTCTTTCTTTCTTTCTTTCTTCATATCTCATTCTAGCTCACATACCTTCTCTGATTCTATCTTTAGTTTCTTTACTACTTTCTTTCTTTCTTTCTTTCTTTCTTTCTTTCTTGATATCTTTCATTCTATCTTTCATACCTTCTCTCTTTTCATCTTTAATTTCTTTATTGATTTCTTTTTTCTTTCTTTCTTGATATATTTCATTCTTGCTTTCATACCTTCTCTCATTCTGTCTTTAGTTTCTTTTTTACTTACTTTCATTTCTTGCTTTCTTGATATGTTACATTCTAGCTTTCATACCTTCTCTCATTCTATCTTTTGTTTCTTTATTACTTACTTTCTTTCTTTCTTTCTTGATATCTTTCATTCTAGCTTTCATAACTTCTCATATTCTATCTTTAGTTTCTTTATTACTTTCTTTTTTCTTTCTTTCTTTCTTGATATCTTTCATTCTAGCTTTCATACCTTCTTTCATTCTATCTTTAGTTTCTTTATTAATTACTTTTGTTCTTTCTTTCTTTCTTTCTTTCTTCATATCTCATTCTAGCTCTCATACCTTCTCTGATTCTATCTTTAGTTTCTTTACTACTTTCTTTCTTTCTTTCTTTCTTTCTTTATTGATAACTTTCATTCTAGCATTCATATATTCACTCATTCAATCTTTATTTTCTTTATTACATGATTTCTACTTTGTTCCTTTTTTCTTTCTTGATATCTTACATTCTAGCTTTCATACCTTCTCTCATTCTATCTTTAGTTTCTTTATTACTTTCTTTCTTTTTTGATATCTTTCATTCTAGCTTTCATACCTTCTCTCATTCTATCTTTAGTTTCTTTTTTACTTACTTTCATTTCTTTCATTCTTGATATCTTTCATTCTAGCTTTAATACCTTCTCTCATTCTATCTTTAGTTTCGTTATTAGTTACTTTCTTTATTTCTTGATATCTTTCATTCAAGATTTCATACCTTCTCTCATTTTATCTTTAGTTTCTATATTGATTTCTTTCTCACTTTCTTGATATCTTTCATTCTAGCTTTAATAACTTCTTTCATTCTATCTTTAGTTTCTTCATTAATTACTTCCGTTCTTTCTTTCTTTCTTTCTTCATATCTCATTCTAGCTCACATACCTTCTCTGATTCTATCTTTAGTTTCTTTACTACTTTCTTTCTTTCTTTCTTTCTTGATATCTTTCATTCTATCTTTCATACCTTCTCTCTTTTCATCTTTAATTTCTTTATTGATTTCTTTTTTTCTTTCTTTCTTGATATCTTTCATTCTTGCTTTCATACCTTCTCTCATTCTATCTTTAGTTTCTTTTTTACTTACTTTCATTTCTTGCTTTCTTGATATGTTACATTCTAGCTTTCATACCTTCTCTCATTCTATCTTTAGTTTCTTTATTACTTTCTTTCTTTCTTTCTTGATATTTTTCATTCTAGCTTTCATACCTTCTTTCATTCTATCTTTAGTTTCTTTATTAAGTACTTTCGTTCTTTCTTTCTTTCTCTCTTCATATCTCATTCTAGCTCTCATACCTTCTCTGATTCTATCTTTAGTTTCATGACTTTTTTCTTTCTTTCTTTCTTTCTTTCTTTTTTGATAACTTTCATTCTAGCATTCATATCTTCACTCATTCAATCTTTATTTTCTTTATTACATTTTTTCTACTTTGTTCCTTTTTTCTTTCTTGATATCTTTCATTCTATCCTTCATACCTTCTCTCATTCTATCTTTAGTTTCTTTTTTACTTACTTTCATTTCATTCTTTCTTGATATCTTACATTCTAGATTTCATACCTTCTCTCGTTCTATCTTTAGTTTCTTTATTACTTTCTTTCTTTCTTTCTTGATATCTTTCATTCTAGCTTTCATACCTTCTCTCATTCTATCTTTACTTTCTTTTTTACTTACTTTCATTTCTTTCTTTCTTGATATCTTTCGTTCTAGCTTTAATACCTTCTCTCATTCTATCTTTAGTTTCGTTATTAGTTACTTTCTTTCTTTCTTGATATCTTTCATTCAAGATTTCATACCTTCTCTCATTTTATCTTTAGTTTCTATATTGATTTCTTTCTTTCTTTCTTGATATCTTTCATTCTAGCTTTAATAACTTCTTTCATTCTATCTTTAGTTTCTTCCTTAATTACTTTCGTTCTTTCTTTCTTTCTTTCTTCATATCTCATTCTAGCTCACATACCTTCTCTGATTCTATCTTTAGTTTCTTTACTACTTTCTTTCTTTCTTTCTTTCTTGATATCTTTCATTCTATCTTTCATACCTTCTCTCTTTTCATCTTTAATTTCTTTATTGATTTCTTTTTTTCTTTCTTTCTTGATATCTTTCATTCTTGCTTTCATACCTTCTCTCATTCTGTCTTTAGTTTCTTTTTTACTTACTTTCATTTCTTGCTTTCTTGATATGTTACATTCTAGCTTTCATACCTTCTCTCATTCTATCTTTTGTTTCTTTATTACTTACTTTCTTTCTTTCTTTCTTGATATCTTTCATTCTAGCTTTCATAACTTCTCATATTCTATCTTTAGTTTCTTTATTACTTTCTTTTTTTCTTTCTTTCTTTCTTGATATCTTTCATTCTAGCTTTCATACCTTCTTTCATTCTATCTTTAGTTTCTTTATTAATTACTTTTGTTCTTTCTTTCTTTCTTTCTTTCTTCATATCTCATTCTAGCTCTCATACCTTCTCTGATTCTATCTTTAGTTTCTTTACTACTTTCTTTCTTTCTTTCTTTCTTTATTGATAACTTTCATTCTAGCATTCATATATTCACTCATTCAATCTTTATTTTCTTTATTACATGATTTCTACTTTGTTCCTTTTTTCTTTCTTGATATCTTACATTCTAGTTTTCTTACCTTCTCTCATTCTATCTTTAGTTTCTTTATTACTTTCTTTATTTCTTGATATCTTTCATTCTATCTTTCATACCTTCTCTCGTTCTATCTTTAGTTTCTTTATTACTTTCTTTCTTTCTTTCTTGATATCTCTCATTCTAGCTTTCATACCTTCTCTCATTCTATCTTTAGTTTCTTTATTACTTTCTTTATTTCTTGATATCTTTCATTCTATCTTTCATACCTCCTCTCGATCTATCTTTAGTTTCTTTATTACTTTCTTTCTTTCTTTCTTTATATCTTTCATTCTAGCTTTCATACCTTCTCTCATTCTATCTTTAGTTTCTTTTTTACTTACTTTCATTTCTTTCTTTTTTGATATCTTTCATTCTAGCTTTAATACCTTATCTCATTCTATCTTTAGTTACGTTATTAGTTACTTTCTTTCTTTCTTAATATCTTTCATTCAAGATTTCATACGTTCTCTCATTTTACCTTTAGTTTCTATATTGATTTCTTTCGTTCTTTCTTGATATCTTTCATTCTAGCTTTCATACCTTCTTTCATTCTATCTTTAGTTTCTTCATTAATTACTTTCGTTCTTTCTTTCTTTCTTTCTTTCTTTCTTCATATCTCATTCTAGCTCACATACCTTCTCTGATTCTATCTTTAGTTTCTTTACTACTTTCTTTCTTTTTTTCTTTCTTGATATCTTTCATTCTATCTTTGATACCTTCTCTCTTTTCATCTTTAATTTATTTATTGATTTCTTTTTTTCTTTCTTTCTTGATATCTTTCATTCTTGCTTTTATACCTTCTCTCATTCTGTCTTTAGTTTCTTTTTTACTTACTTTCATTTCTTGCTTTCTTGATATGTTACTTTCTAGCTTTCATACCTTCTCTCATTCTATCTTTAGTTTCTTTATTACTTTCTTTCTTTCTTTCTTTCTTTCTTCATATCTTTCATTCCAGCTTTCATACCTTCTTTCATTCTTTCTTTAGTTTCTTTATTAATTACTTTTGTTCTTTCTTTCTTTCTTTCTTTCTTTCTTCATATCTCATTCTAGCTCTCATACCTTCTCTGATTCTATCTTTAGTTTCTTTTTTACTTACTTTCATTTCTTGCTTTCTTGATATCTTTCATTCTAGCTTTAATACCTTCTCTCATTCTATCTTTAGTTTCGTTATTAGTTACTTTCTTTCTTTCTTGATATCTTTCATTCTAGCTTTCATACCTTCTCTCATTCTGTCTTTAGTTTCTTTTTTATTTACTTTCATTTCTTCCTTTCTTGATATGTTACATTCTAGCTTTCATACCTTCTCTCATTCTATCTTTAGTTTCTTTATTACTTTCTTTCTTTCTTTCTTTCTTTCTTGATATCTTTCATTCTAGCTTTCATACCTTCTTTCATTCTATCTTTAGTTTCTTTATTAATTACTTTTGTTCTTTCTTTCTTTCTTTCTTCATATCTCATTCTAGCTCTCATACCTTCTCTGATTCTATCTTTAGTTTCTTTAACTTTCTTTCTTTCTTTCTTTCTTTATTGATAACTTTCATTGTAGCATTCATATATTCACTCATTCAATCTTTATTTTCTTTATTACATTATGTCTACTTTGTTCCTTTTTTCTATCTTGATATCTTTCATTCTAGCTTTCATACCTTCTCTCATTCTACCTTTAGTTTTTTTTTTACTTACTTTCATATCTTTCTTTCTTGATATCTTACATTCTAGCTTTCATACCTTCTCTCATTCTATCTTTAGTTTCTTTATTAAGTACTTTCGTTCTTTCTTTCTTTCTTTCTTCATATCTCATTCTAGCTCTCATACCGTCTCTGATTCTGTCTTTAGTTTCATGACTTTTTTCTTTCTTTCTGTCTTTCTTTCTTTTTTGATAACTTTCATTCTAGCATTCATATCTTCACTCATTCAATCTTTATTTTCTTTATTACATTATTTCTACTTTGTTCCCTTTTTCTTTCTTGATATCTTTCATTCTATCTTTCATACCTTCTCTCATTCTATCTTTAGTTTCTTTTTTACTTACTTTCATTTCATTCTTTCTTGATATCTTACATTCTAGATTTCATACCTTCTCTCGTTCTATCTTTAGTTTCTTTATTACTTTCTTTCTTTCTTTCTTGATATCTTTCATTCTAGCTTTCATACCTTCTCTCATTCTATCTTTAGTTTCTTTTTTACTTACTTTCATTTCTTTCTTTCTTGATATCTTTCATTCTAGCTTTAATACCTTCTCTCATTCTATCTTTAGTTTCGTTATTAGTTACTTTCTTTCTTTCTTGATAACTTTCATTCAAGATTTCATACCTTCTCTCATTTTATCTTTAGTTTCTATATTGATTTCTTTCTTTCTTGATATCTTTCATTCTAGCTTTCATACCTTCTTTCATTCTGTCTTTAGTTTCTTTATTAATTACTTTTGTTCTTTCTTTCTTTCTTTCTTTCTTCATATCTCATTCTAGCTCACATACCTTCTCTGATTCTATCTTTAGTTTCTTTACTACATTCTTTCTTTCTTTCTTTCTTTCTTGATATCTTTCATTCTATCTTTCATACCTTCTCTCTTTTCATCTTTAATTTCGTTATTGAATTCTTTTTTTCTTTCTTTCTTGATATCTTTCATTCTTGCTTTCATACCTTCTCTCATTCTGTCTTTAGTTTCTTTTTTACTTACTTTCATTTCTTGCTTTCTTGATATGTTACATTCTAGCTTTCATACCTTCTCTCATTCTATCTTTAGTTTCTTAATTACTTACTTTCTTTCTTTCTTTCTTGATATCTTTCATTCTAGCTTTCATAACTTCTCATATTCTATCTTTAGTTTCTTTATTACTTTCTTTTTTTCTTTCTTTCTTTCTTGATATCTTTCCTTCTAGCTTTCATACCTTCTTTCATTCTATCTTTAGTTTCTTTATTAATTACTTTTGTTCTTTCTTTCTTTCTTTCTTTCTTCATATCTCAATCTAGCTCTCATACATTCTCTGATTCTATCTTTAGTTTCTTTACTACTTTCTTTCTTTCTTTCTTTCTTTATTGATAACTTTCATTCTAGCATTCATATATTCACTCATTCAATCTTTATTTTCTTTATTACATGATTTCTACTTTGTTCCTTTTTTCTTTCTTGATATCTTATATTCTAGCTTTCATACCTTCTCTCATTCTACCTTTAGTTTGTTTTTTACTTACTTTCATATCTTTCTTTCTTGATATCTTTCATTCTATCTTTCATACCTTCTCTCGTTCTATCTTTAGTTTCTTTATTACTTTCTTTCTTTCTTTCTTGATATCTCTCATTCTAGCTTTCATACCTTCTTTCATTCTATCTTTAGTTTCTTTATTACTTTCTTTATTTCTTGATATCTTTCATTCTATCTTTCATACCTCCTCTCGATCTATCTTTAGTTTCTTTATTACTTTCTTTCTTTCTTTCTTGATATCTTTCATTCTAGCTTTCATACCTTCTCTCATTCTATCTTTAGTTTCTTTTTTACTTACTTTCATTTCTTTCTTTCTTGATATCTTTCATTCTAGCTTTAATACCTTCTCTCATTCTATCTTTAGTTTCGTTATTAGTTACTTTCTTTCTTTCTTGATATCTTTCATTCAAGATTTCATACCTTCTCTCATTTTACCTTTAGTTTCTATATTGATTTCTTTCGTTCTTTCTTGATATCTTTCATTCTAGCTTTCATACCTTCTTTCATTCTATCTTTAGTTTCTTTATTAATTACTTTTGTTCTTTCTTTCTTTCTTTCTTTCTTCATATCTCATTTTAGCTCTCATACCTTCTCTGATTCTATCTTTAGTTTCTTTATTACTTTCTTTTTTTCTTCTTTCTTTCTGGATAACTTTCATTCTAGCATTCATATCTTCACTCATTCAATATTTATTTTCTTTATTACATTTTTTCTACATTGTTCCTTTTTTCTTTCTTGATATCTTTCATTCTAGCTTTCATACCTTCTTTCATTCTCTCTTTAGTTTCTTTATTAATTACTTTCGTTCTTTCTTTCTTTCTTGATATCTCATTCTAGCTCTCATAACTTCTCTGATTCTATCTTTAGTTTCTTTACTTCTTTCTTTCTTTCTTTCTTTCTTTCTTTCTTGATAACTTTCGATCTAGCATTTATATCTTCACTCATTCAATCTTTATTTATTTATTACATTATTTCTACTTTGTTCCTTTTTTCTTACTTGATATCTTTCATTCTACTTTCATACCTTCTCTCATTCTATCTTTAGTTTCTTTTTTACTTACTTTCATTTCTTTCTTTCTTGATATCTTTCATTCTAGCTTTAATACCTTCTCTCATTCTATCTTTAGTTTCAGTATTAGTTTCTTTCTTTCTTTCCTGATATCCTTCATTCTAGATTTCATACCTTCTCTCATTTTCTCTTTCGTTTCTTTATTGATTTCTTTCTTTCTTTCTTTCTTCATATCTCATTCTAGGTATCATACCTTCTCTCATTCTATCTTTAGTTTCTTTATTACTTTCTTTTTTTCTACTTTCTTTCTTGATAACTTTCATTCTAGCATTCATATCTTCACTCATTCAATATTTATTTTCTTTATTACATTTTTTCGACTTTGTTCCTTTTTTCTTCCCTGATATCTTTCATTCTAGCTTTCATACCTTCTTTCATTCTCTCTTTAGTTTCTTTATTAATTACTTTCGTTCTTTCTTTCTTTCTTTATATCTCATTCTAGCTCTCATAACTTCTCCGATTCTATCTTTAGTTTCTTTACTTCTTTCTTTCTTTCTTTCTTTCTTTCTTTCTTGATAACTTTCGATCTAGCATTTATATCTTCACTCATTCAATCTTTATTTATTTATTACATTATTTCTACTTTGTTCCTTTTTTCTTACTTGATATCTTTCATTCTAGCTTTCATACCTTCTCTCATTCTATCTTTAGTTTCTTTTTTACTTACTTTCATTTCTTTCTTTCTTGATATCTTTCATTCTAGCTTTAATACCTTCTCTCATTCTATCTTTAGTTTCAGTATTAGTTTCTTTCTTTCTTTCCTGATATCCTTCATTCTAGATTTCAAACCTTCTCTCATTGTATCTTTAGTTTCTTTATTGATTTCTTTCTTTCTTTCTGTCTTCATATCCTTCATTCTAGATTTCATACCTTCTCTCATTTTATCTTTAGTTTCTATATTGATTTCTTTCTTTCTTTCTTGATATCTTTCATTCCAGCTTTCATACCTTCTTTCATTCTATCTTTAGTTTCTTTATTAATTACTTTTGTTCCTTCTTTCTTTCTTTCTTTCTTCATATCTCATTCTAGCTCACATACCTTCTCTGATTCTATCTTTAGTTTCTTTACTACTTTCTTTCTTTCTTTCTTTCTTTCTTGATATCTTTCATTCTATCTTTCATACCTTCTCTCTTTTCATCTTTAATTTCTTTATTGATTTCTTTTTTCTTTCTTTCTTGATATCTTTCATTCTAGCTTTCATACCTTCTCTCATTCTATCTTTAGTTTCTTTTTTACTTACTTTCATTTCTTTCTTTCTTGATATCTTTCATTCTAGCTTTAATAAATTGTCTCATTCTATCTTTAGTTTCGTTATTAGTTTCTTTCTTTCTTGATATCTTTCATTCAAGATTTCATACCTTCTCTCATTTTATCTTTAGTTTCTATATTGATTTCTTTCTTTCTTTCTTGATATCTTTCATTCTAGCTTTCATACCTTCTTTCATCCTATCTTTAGTTTCTTTATTAATTACTTTTGTTCTTTCTTTCTTTCTTTCTTTCTTCATATCTCAATCTAGCTCTCATACATTCTCTGATTCTATCTTTAGTTTCTTTACTACTTTCTTTCTTTCTTTCTTTCTTTATTGATAACTTTCATTCTAGCATTCATATATTCACTCATTCAATCTTTATTTTCTTTATTACATGATTTCTACTTTGTTCCTTTTTTCTTTCTTGATATCTTCTATTCTAGCTTTCATACCTTCTCTCATTCTACCTTTAGTTTGTTTTTTACTTACTTTCATATCTTTCTTTCTTGATATCTTTCATTCTATCTTTCATACCTTCTCTCGTTCTATCTTTAGTTTCTTTATTACTTTCTTTCTTTCTTTCTTGATATCTCTCATTCTAGCTTTCATACCTTCTCTCATTCTATCTTTAGTTTCTTTATTACTTTCTTTATTTCTTGATATCTTTCATTCTATCTTTCATACCTCCTCTCGATCTATCTTTAGTTTCTTTATTACTTTCTTTCTTTCTTTCTTGATATCTTTCATTCTAGCTTTCATACCTTCTCTCATTCTATCTTTAGTTTCTTTTTTACTTACTTTCATTTCTTTCTTTCTTGATATCTTTCATTCTAGCTTTAATACCTTCTCTCATTCTATCTTTAGTTTCGTTATTAGTTACTTTCTTTCTTTCTTGATATCTTTCATTCAAGATTTCATACCTTCTCTCATTTTACCTTTAGTTTCTATATTGATTTCTTTCGTTCTTTCTTGATATCTTTCATTCTAGCTTTCATACCTTCTTTCATTCTATCTTTAGTTTCTTTATTAATTACTTTTGTTCTTTCTTTCTTTCTTTCTTTCTTCATATCTCATTTTAGCTCTCATACCTTCTCTGATTCTATCTTTAGTTTCTTTATTACTTTCTTTTTTTCTTCTTTCTTTCTGGATAACTTTCATTCTAGCATTCATATCTTCACTCATTCAATATTTATTTTCTTTATTACATTTTTTCTACATTGTTCCTTTTTTCTTTCTTGATATCTTTCATTCTAGCTTTCATACCTTCTTTCATTCTCTCTTTAGTTTCTTTATTAATTACTTTCGTTCTTTCTTTCTTTCTTTCTTGATATCTCATTCTAGCTCTCATAACTTCTCTGATTCTATCTTTAGTTTCTTTACTTCTTTCTTTCTTTCTTTCTTTCTTTCTTTCTTTCTTGATAACTTTCGATCTAGCATTTATATCTTCACTCATTCAATCTTTATTTATTTATTACATTATTTCTACTTTGTTCCTTTTTTCTTACTTGATATCTTTCATTCTACTTTCATACCTTCTCTCATTCTATATTTAGTTTCTTTTTTACTTACTTTCATTTCTTTCTTTCTTGATATCTTTCATTCTAGCTTTAATACCTTCTCTCATTCTATCTTTAGTTTCAGTATTAGTTTCTTTCTTTCTTTCCTGATATCCTTCATTCTAGATTTCATACCTTCTCTCATTTTCTCTTTCGTTTCTTTATTGATTTCTTTCTTTCTTTCTTTCTTCATATCTCATTCTAGGTATCATACCTTCTCTCATTCTATCTTTAGTTTCTTTATTACTTTCTTTTTTTCTACTTTCTTTCTTGATAACTTTCATTCTAGCATTCATATCTTCACTCATTCAATATTTATTTTCTTTATTACATTTTTTCTACTTTGTTCCTTTTTTCTTTCCTGATATCTTTCATTCTAGCTTTCATACCTTCTTTCATTCTCTCTTTAGTTTCTTTATTAATTACTTTCGTTCTTTCGTTCTTTATTTATATATCATACTAGCTCTCATAACTTCTCCGATTCTATCTTTAGTTTCTTTACTTCTTTCTTTCTTTCTTTCTTTCTTTCTTTCTTGATAACTTTCGATCTAGCATTTATATCTTCACTCATTCAATCTTTATTTATTTATTACATTATTTCTACTTTGTTCCTTTTTTCTTACTTGATATCTTTCATTCTAGCTTTCATACCTTCTCTCATTCTATCTTTAGTTTCTTTTCTACTTACTTTCATTTCTTTCTTTCTTGATATCTTTCATTCTAGCTTTAATACCTTCTCTCATTCTATCTTTAGTTACAGTATTAGTTTCTTTCTTTCTTTCCTGATATCCTTCATTCTAGATTTCATACCTTCTCTCATTTTATCTTTAGTTTCTTTATTGATTTCTTTCTTTCTTTCTGTCTTCATATCCTTCATTCTAGATTTCATACCTTCTCTCATTTTATCTTTAGTTTCTATATTGATTTCTTTCTTTCTTTCTTGATATCTTTCATTCCAGCTTTCGTACCCTCTTTCATTCTATCTTTAGTTTCTTTATTAATTACTTTTGTTCCTTCTTTCTTTCTTTCTTTCTTCATATCTCATTCTAGCTCACATACCTTCTCTGATTCTATCTTTAGTTTCTTTACTACTTTCTTTCTTTCTCTCTTTCTTTCTTGATATCTTTCATTCTATCTTTCATACCTTCTCTCTTTTCATCTTTAATTTCTTTATTGATTTCTTTTTTCTTTCTTTCTTGATATCTTTCATTCTAGCTTTCATACCTTCTCTCATTCTATCTTTAGTTTCTTTTTTACTTACTTTCATTTCTTTCTTTCTTGATATCTTTCATTCTAGCTTTAATAAATTCTCTCATTCTATCTTTAGTTTCGTTATTAGTTTCTTTCTTTCTTGATATCTTTCATTCAAGATTTCATACCTTCTCTCATTTTATCTTTAGTTTCTATATTGATTTCTTTCTTTCTTTCTTGATATCTTTCATTCTAGCTTTCATACCTTCTTTCATTCTATCTTTAGTTTCTTTATTAATTACTTTTGTTCTTTCTTTCTTTCTTTCTTTCTTCATATCTCAATCTAGCTCTCATACATTCTCTGATTCTATCTTTAGTTTCTTTACTACTTTCTTTCTTTCTTTCTTTCTTTATTGATAACTTTATTCTAGCATTCATATATTCACTCATTCAATCTTTATTTTCTTTATTACATGATTTCTACTTTGTTCCTTTTTTCTTTCTTGATATCTTCTATTCTAGCTTTCATACCTTCTCTCATTCTACCTTTAGTTTGTTTTTTACTTACTTTCATATCTTTCTTTCTTGATATCTTTCATTCTATCTTTCATACCTTCTCTCGTTCTATCTTTAGTTTCTTTATTACTTTCTTTCTTTCTTTCTTGATATCTCTCATTCTAGCTTTCATACCTTCTCTCATTCTATCTTTAGTTTCTTTATTACTTTCTTTATTTCTTGATATCTTTCATTCTATCTTTCATACCTCCTCTCGATCTATCTTTAGTTTCTTTATTACTTTCTTTCTTTCTTTCTTGATATCTTTCATTCTAGCTTTCATACCTTCTCTCATTCTATCTTTAGTTTCTTTTTTACTTACTTTCATTTCTTTCTTTCTTGATATCTTTCATTCTAGCTTTAATACCTTCTCTCATTCTATCTTTAGTTTCGTTATTAGTTACTTTCTTTCTTTCTTGATATCTTTCATTCAAGATTTCATACCTTCTCTCATTTTACCTTTAGTTTCTATATTGATTTCTTTCGTTCTTTCTTGATATCTTTCATTCTAGCTTTCATACCTTCTTTCATTCTATCTTTAGTTTCTTTATTAATTACTTTTGTTCTTTCTTTCTTTCTTTCTTTCTTCATATCTCATTTTAGCTCTCATACCTTCTCTGATTCTATCTTTAGTTTCTTTATTACTTTCTTTTTTTCTTCTTTCTTTCTGGATAACTTTCATTCTAGCATTCATATCTTCACTCATTCAATATTTATTTTCTTTATTACATTTTTTCTACATTGTTCCTTTTTTCTTTCTTGATATCTTTCATTCTAGCTTTCATACCTTCTTTCATTCTCTCTTTAGTTTCTTTATTAATTACTTTCGTTCTTTCTTTCTTTCTTTCTTGATATCTCATTCTAGCTCTCATAACTTCTCTGATTCTATCTTTAGTTTCTTTACTTCTTTCTTTCTTTCTTTCTTTCTTTCTTTCTTGATAACTTTCGATCTAGCATTTATATCTTCACTCATTCAATCTTTATTTATTTATTACATTATTTCTACTTTGTTCCTTTTTTCTTACTTGATATCTTTCATTCTACTTTCATACCTTCTCTCATTCTATCTTTAGTTTCTTTTTTACTTACTTTCATTTCTTTCTTTCTTGATATCTTTCATTCTAGCTTTAATACCTTCTCTCATTCTATCTTTATTTTCAGTATTAGTTTCTTTCTTTCTTTCCTGATATCCTTCATTCTAGATTTCATACCTTCTCTCATTTTCTCTTTCGTTTCTTTATTGATTTCTTTCTTTCTTTCTTTCTTCATATCTCATTCTAGGTATCATACCTTCTCTCATTCTATCTTTAGTTTCTTTATTACTTTCTTTTTTTCTACTTTCTTTCTTGATAACTTTCATTCTAGCATTCATATCTTGACTCATTCAATATTTATTTTCTTTATTACATTTTTTCTACTTTGTTCCTTTTTTCTTTCCTGATATCTTTCATTCTAGCTTTCATACCTTCTTTCATTCTCTCTTTAGTTTCTTTATTAATTACTTTCGTTCTTTCTTTCTTTCTTTATATCTCATTCTAGCTCTCAAAACTTCTCCGATTCTATCTTTAGTTTCTTTACTTCTTTCTTTCTTTCTTTCTTTCTTTCTTTCTTGATAACTTTCGATCTAGCATTTATATCTTCACTCATTCAATCTTTATTTATTTATTACATTATTTCTACTTTGTTCCTTTTTTCTTACTTGATATCTTTCATTCTAGCTTTCATACCTTCTCTCATTCTATCTTTAGTTTCTTTTTTACTTACTTTCATTTCTTTCTTTCTTGATATCTTTCATTCTAGCTTTAATACCTTCTCTCATTCTATCTTTAGTTTCAGTATTAGTTTCTTTCTTTCTTTCCTGATATCCTTCATTCTAGATTTCATACCTTCTCTCATTTTATCTTTAGTTTCTTTATTGATTTCTTTCTTTCTTTCTGTCTTCATATCCTTCATTCTAGATTTCATACCTTCTCTCATTTTATCTTTAGTTTCTATATTGATTTCTTTCTTTCTTTCTTGATATCTTTCATTCCAGCTTTCATACCTTCTTTCATTCTATCTTTAGTTTCTTTATTAATTACTTTTGTTCCTTCTTTCTTTCTTTCTTTCTTCATATCTCATTCTAGCTCACATAACTTCTCTGATTCTATCTTTAGTTTCTTTACTACTTTCTTTCTTTCTCTCTTTCTTTCTTGATATCTTTCATTCTATCTTTCATACCTTCTCTCTTTTCATCTTTAATTTCTTTATTGATTTCTTTTTTTCTTTCTTTCTTGATATCTTTCATTCTAGCTTTCATACCTTCTCTCATTCTATCTTTAGTTTCTTTTTTACTTACTTTCATTTCTTTCTTTCTTGATATCTT
Source organism: Intellagama lesueurii (assembly GCA_037013535.1). Taxonomy (NCBI): domain Eukaryota; kingdom Metazoa; phylum Chordata; class Lepidosauria; order Squamata; family Agamidae; genus Intellagama; species Intellagama lesueurii. The sequence goes on from JBAJHW010000002.1 coordinate 96,582,680, forward strand.
TCATTCTAGCTTTAATACCTTCTCTCATTCTATCTTTAGTTTCAGTATTAGTTCCTTTATTTCTTTCCTGATATCCTTCATTCTAGATTTCATACCTTCTCTCATTTTATCTTTAGTTTCTTTATTGATTTCTTTCTTTCTTTCTGTCTTCATATCCTTCATTCTAGATTTCATACCTTCTCTCATTTTATCTTTAGTTTCTATATTGATTTCTTTCTTTCTTTCTTGATATCTTTCATTCTAGCTTTCATTCCTTCTTTCATTCTATCTTTAGTTTCTTTATTAATTACTTTTGTTCTTTCTTTCTTTCTTTCTTCATATCTCATTCTAGCTCACATACCTTCTCTGATTCTATCTTTAGTTTCTTTACTACTTTCTTTCTTTCTTTCTTTCTTTCTTGATATCTTTCATTCTATCTTTCATACCTTCTCTCTTTTCATCTTTAATTTCTTTATTGATTTCTTTTTTTCTTTCTTTCTTGATATCTTTCATTCTTGCTTTCATACCATCTCTCATTCTGGCTTTAGTTTCTTTTTTACTTACTTTCATTTCTTGCTTTCTTGATATGTTACATTCTAGCTTTCATACCTTCTCTCATTCTATCTTTAGTTTCTTTATTACTTACTTTCTTTCTTTCTTTCTTGATATCTTTCATTCTAGCTTTCATAACTTCTCATATTCTATCTTTAGTTTCTTTATTACTTTCTTTTTTTCTTTCTTTCTTTCTTGATATCTTTCATTCTAGCTTTCATACCTTCTTTCATTCTATCTTTAGTTTCTTTATTAATTACTTTTGTTCTTTCTTTCTTTCTTTCTTCATATCTCATTCTAGCTCTCATACCTTCTCTGATTCTATCTTTAGTTTCTTTACTACTTTCTTTCTTTCTTTCTTTCTTTATTGATAACTTTCATTCTAGCATTCATATATTCACTCATTCAATCTTTATTTTCTTTATTACATGATTTCTACTTTGTTCCTTTTTTCTTTCTTGATATCTGCTATTCTAGCTTTCATACCTTCTCTCATTCTACCTTTAGTTTGTTTTTTACTTACTTTCATATCTTTCTTTCTTGATATCTTACATTCTAGCTTTCATACCTTCTCTCATTCTATCTTTAGTTTCTTTATTACTTTCTTTATTTCTTGATATCTTTCATTCTATCTTTCATACCTTCTCTCTTTCTATCTTTAGTTTTGTTATTAGTTACTTTCTTTCTTTTTTGATATCTTTCATTCTAGCTTTCATTCCTTCTCTCATTCTATCTTTAGTTTCTTTTTTACTTACTTTCATTTCTTTCTTTCTTCATATCTTTCATTCTAGCTTTAATACCTTCTCTCATTCTATCTTTAGTTTCGTTATTAGTTACTTTCTTTATTTCTTGATATCTTTCATTCAAGATTTCATACCTTCTCTCATTTTATCTTTAGTTTCTATATTGATTTCTTTCTCACTTTCTTGATATCTTTCATTCTAGCTTTAATAACTTCTTTCATTCTATCTTTAGTTTCTTCATTAATTACTTTCGTTCTTTCTTTCTTTCTTTCTTCATATCTCATTCTAGCTCACATACCGTCTCTGATTCTATCTTTAGTTTCTTTACTACTTTCTTTCTTTCTTTCTTTCTTTCTTTCTTGATATCTTTCATTCTATCTTTCATACCTTCTCTCTTTTCATCTTTAATTTCTTTATTGATTTCTTTTTTTCTTTCTTTCTTGATATCTTTCATTCTTGCTTTCATACCTTCTCTCATTCTATCTTTAGTTTCTTTTTTACTTACTTTCATTTATTGCTTTCTTGATATGTTACATTCTAGCTTTCATACCTTCTCTCATTCTATCTTTAGTTTCTTTATTACTTTCTTTCTTTCTTTCTTGATATCTTTCATTCTAGCTTTCATACCTTCTTTCATTCTATCTTTAGTTTCTTTATTAAGTACTTTCGTTCTTTCTTTCTTTCTTTCTTCATATCTCATTCTAGCTCTCATACCTTCTCTGATTCTATCTTTAGTTTCATGACTTTTTTCTTTCTTTCTTTCTTTCTTTCTTTTTTGATAACTTTCAGTCTAGCATTCATATCTTCACTCATTCAATCTTTATTTTCTTTATTACATTATTTCTACTTTGTTCCTTTTTTCTTTCTTGATATCTTTCATTGTATCCTTCATACCTTCTCTCATTCTATCTTTAGTTTCTTTTTTGCTTACTTTCATTTCATTCTTTCTTGATATCTTACATTCTATCTTTCATACCTTCTCTCGTTCTATCTTTAGTTTTGTTATTAGTTACTTTCTTTCTTTTTTGATATCTTTCATTCTAGCTTTCATACCTTCTCTCATTCTATCTTTAGTTTCTTTTTTACTTACTTTCATTTCTTTCATTCTTGATATCTTTCATTCTAGCTTTAATACCTTCTCTCATTCTATCTTTAGTTTCGTTATTAGTTACTTTCTCTATTTCTTGATATCTTTCATTCAAGATTTCATACCTTCTCTCATTTTATCTTTAGTTTCTATATTGATTTCTTTCTCACTTTCTTGATATCTTTCATTCTCGCTTTAATAACTTCTTTCATTCTATCTTTAGTTTCTTCATTAATTACTTTCGTTCTTTCTTTCTTTCTTTCTTCATATCTCATTCTAGCTCACATACCTTCTCTGATTCTATCTTTAGTTTCTTTACTACTTTCTTTCTTTCTTTCTTTCTTTCTTGATATCTTTCATTCTATCTTTCATACCTTCTCTCTTTTCATCTTTAATTTCTTTATTGATTTCTTTTTTTCTTTCTTTCTTGATATCTTTCATTCTTGCTTTCATACCTTCTCTCATTCTATCTTTAGTTTCTTTTTTACTTACTTTCATTTCTTGCTTTCTTGATATCTTTCATTCTAGCTTTCATACCTTCTTTCATTCTATCTTTAGTTTCTTTATTAAGTACTTTCGTTCTTTCTTTCTTTCTTTCTTCATATCTCATTCTAGCTCTCATACCTTTTCTGATTCTATCTTTAGTTTCATGACTTTTTTCTTTCTTTCTTTCTTTCTTTCTTTTTTGATTACTTTCATTCTAGCATTCATATCTTCACTCATTCAATCTTTATTTTCTTTATTACATGATTTCTACTTTGTTCCTTTTTTCTTTCTTGATATCTTCTATTCTAGCTTTCATACCTTCTCTCATTCTACCTTTAGTTTGTTTTTTACTTACTTTCATATCTTTCTTTCTTGATATCTTACATTCTAGCTTTCATACCTTCTCTCATTCTATCTTTAGTTTCTTTATTACTTTCTTTATTTCTTGATATCTTTCATTCTATCTTTCATACCTTCTCTCGTTCTATCTTTAGTTTCTTTATTACTTTCTTTATTTCTTGATATCATTCATTCTATCTTTCATACCTCCTCTCGATCTATCTTTAGTTTCTTTATTACTTTCTTTCTTTCTTTCTTGATATCTTTCATTCTAGCTTTCATACCTTCTCTCATTCTATCTTTAGTTTCTTTTTTACTTACTTTCATTTCTTTCTTTCTTGATATCTTTCATTCTAGCTTTCATACCTTCTTTCATTCTATCTTTAGTTTCTTTATTAATTACTTTTGTTCTTTCTTTCTTTCTTTTATCTTCATATCTCATTCTAGCTCTCATACCTTCTCTGATTCTATCTTTAGTTTCTTTACAACTTTCTTTCTTTCTTTCTTTCTTTATTGATAACTTTCATTGTAGCATTCATATATTCACTCATTCAATCTTTATTTTCTTTATTACATTATGTCTACTTTGTTCCTTTTTTCTATCTTGATATCTTTCATTCTAGCTTTCATACCTTCTCTCATTCTACCTTTAGTTTTTTTTTTACTTACTTTCATATCTTTCTTTCTTGATATCTTACATTCTAGCTTTCATACCTTCTCTCATTCTATCTTTAGTTTCTTTATTACTTTCTTTTTTTCTTGATATCTTTCATTCTATCTTTCATACCTTCTCTCGTTCTATCTTTAGTTTTGTTATTAGTTACTTTCTTTCTTTTTTGATATCTTTCATTCTAGCTTTCATACCTTCTCTCATTCTATCTTTAGTTTCTTTTTTACTTACTTTCATTTCTTTCATTCCTGATATCTTTCATTCTAGCTTTAATACCTTCTCTCATTCTATCTTTAGTTTCGTTATTAGTTACTTTCTTTCTTTCTTGATATCTTTCATTCTAGCTTTCATACCTTCTCTCATTCTGTCTTTAGTTTCTTTTTTATTTACTTTCATTTCTTCCTTTCTTGATATGTTACATTCTAGCTTTCATACCTTCTCTCATTCTATCTTTAGTTTCTTTATTACTTTCTTTCTTTCTTTCTTTCTTTCTTGATATCTTTCATTCCAGCTTTCATACCTTCTTTCATTCTATCTTTAGTTTCTTTATTAATTACTTTTGTTCTTTCTTTCTTTCTTTCTTCATATCTCATTCTAGCTCTCATACCTTCTCTGATTCTATCTTTAGTTTCTTTACAACTTTCTTTCTTTCTTTCTTTCTTTATTGATAACTTTCATTGTAGCATTCATATATTCACTCATTCAATCTTTATTTTCTTTATTACATTATGTCTACTTTGTTCCTTTTTTCTATCTTGATATCTTTCATTCTAGCTTTCATACCTTCTCTCATTCTACCTTTAGTTTTTTTTTTACTTACTTTCATATCTTTCTTTCTTGATATCTTACATTCTAGCTTTCATACCTTCTCTCATTCTATCTTTAGTTTCTTTATTACTTTCTTTATTTCTTGATATCTTTCATTCTATCTTTCATACCTTCTCTCGTTCTATCTTTAGTTTTGTTATTAGTTACTTTCTTTCTTTTTTGATATCTTTCATTCTAGCTTTCATACCTTCTCTCATTCTATCTTTAGTTTCTTTTTTACTTACTTTCATTTCTTTCATTCCTGATATCTTTCATTCTAGCTTTAATACCTTCTCTCATTCTATCTTTAGTTTCGTTATTAGTTACTTTCTTTCTTTCTTGATATCTTTCATTCTAGCTTTCATACCTTCTCTCATTCTGTCTTTAGTTTTTTTTTTACTTACTTTCATATCTTTCTTTCTTGATATCTTACATTCTAGCTTTCATACCTTCTCTCATTCTATCTTTAGTTTCTTTATTACTTTCTTTATTTCTTGATATCTTTCATTCTATCTTTCATACCTTCTCTCGTTCTATCTTTAGTTTTGTTATTAGTTACTTTCTTTCTTTTTTGATATCTTTCATTCTAGCTTTCATACCTTCTCTCATTCTATCTTTAGTTTCTTTTTTACTTACTTTCATTTCTTTCATTCCTGATATCTTTCATTCTATCTTTCATACCTTCTCTCGTTCTATCTTTAGTTTTGTTATTAGTTACTTTCTTTCTTTTTTGATATCTTTCATTCTAGCTTTCATACCTTCTCTCATTCTATCTTTAGTTTCTTTTTTACTTACTTTCATTTCTTTCATTCTTGATATCTTTCATTCTAGCTTTAATACCTTCTCTCATTCTATCTTTAGTTTCGTTATTAGTTACTTTCTTTATTTCTTGATATCTTTCATTCAAGATTTCATACCTTCTCTCATTTTATCTTTAGTTTCTATATTGATTTCTTTCTCACTTTCTTGATATCTTTCATTCTAGCTTTAATAACTTCTTTCATTCTATCTTTAGTTTCTTCATTAATTACTTTCGTTCTTTCTTTCTTTCTTTCTTCATATCTCATTCTAGCTCACTTACCTTCTCTGATTCTATCTTTAGTTTCTTTATTACTTTCTTTCTTTCTTGATATCTTTCATTCTAGCTTTCATACCTTCTCTCATTCTATCTTTAGTTTCTTTTTTACTTACTTTCATTTCTTTCTTTCTTGATATCTTTCATTCTAGCTTTCATACCTTCTTTCATTCTATCTTTAGTTTCTTTATTAATTACTTTTGTTCTTTCTTTCTTTCTTTCATCTTCATATCTCATTCTAGCTCTCATACCTTCTCTGATTCTATCTTTAGTTTCTTTACAACTTTCTTTCTTTCTTTCTTTCTTTATTGATAACTTTCATTGTAGCATTCATATATTCACTCATTCAATCTTTATTTTCTTTATTACATTATGTCTACTTTGTTCCTTTTTTCTATCTTGATATCTTTCATTCTAGCTTTCATACCTTCTCTCATTCTACCTTTAGTTTTTTTTTTACTTACTTTTATATCTTTCTTTCTTGATATCTTACATTCTAGCTTTCATACCTTCTCTCATTCTATCTTTAGTT